>LR738712.1:429118524-429158719 GCA_902687465.1 Secale cereale
AACCCCCCCCCCCCCCTCGCGAGGGTCTTGGACAGCTGGTCGATCAGCTGGGCCGTACCAGGCCATGGTAGGAGTGCGTCGCGGCCCGCAGACAAGCAAGTCTGTGTACCCTGGTTCCCAGGACGCCGACAAAGTTCATGGAGGCAACTCACCCAACCTACAACCTCATGAAGATGCCGGGGAGCAACGACGTCCTTACTGTGGCCAGAGAAACCAAGAAGGCCCTGGGGCCCTCAAGCTCGCCTTCAGGGCCGCAGCAGGGGCACGCTCGGCCAACGAAGCAGCTCCGGAGGTCGTGGTGGATGTGCTAGCCAAAAAGAAGCAACTTTTCTCTCAAGACCGGGCCGAGACGAAGCAGGTGCTGGTTGATGAAGACTGGGCATCGGGAGCTACCATCACCATAGGAGCTGGCCTTCCCCCAGCTCAACAAAAGGCACTGGTCGGTTTCTCGCGTGCCAACAAGGAGGTGTTCGCATGGGAACATAAGGACCTGGCGAGAGTCCCAAGGGCGTGATTGAGCATCACCTAAACGTATGCCCCAACGTGCGCCCAGTAAAGCAGAAGGCCCGGCGCCAGTCCACTAAGAAGCAGTCTTTCATCGTACAAGAGACTTGCAAGTTGCAATAAGCTAGCGTGATCCACGAGGTGCGGTATCCAGAGTGGTTGGCGAATCCAGTAGTCCTTCCCAAGAAAGGTGGGAAAGAGTGCATGTGTGTCGACTTCACCAACCTCAACAAGGCCTGCCCACAAGACCCGTTGCCACTGCCGCACATCGACCAGATTGTCGACTCCACCGCCGAGTGCGACCTGCTGTGTTTCCTGGATGCCTTTTCGGGCTATCATCAAATCAAAATGGCGGTACGAGACGTCGAGAAAACTGCCTTCCTCACCCGATGCAGGGTATACTGCTACACTTGTATGCCATTTGGGTTGCGGAATGCAGGAGCAACTTTCCAGCGGCTAATGCATATCGCCCTGGGGGAGCAGCTCTGGAGGAACGCTGATGCTTACGTTGATGACATCATGGTAAAATCCCGGGAGGCCAGAACCCTCATTGAAGATTTGGAAGAGACCTTCGCCAGCCTGCGCAAGGTAGACCTGTGGCTCAACCCGGAAAAGTGTGTGTTCGGTGTCCCATCAGGCAAGCTGCTGGGTTTCTTGGTGTCACACGGGAGAACAGAGGCTAACCCCGAGAAGATCAAGGCCATAGAGAAGATGAGTCCACCGAAGACCCTCAAAGAGATGCAGAAGCTAGCAGGTTGTGTAACGTCGCTCGGGCGTTTCATCTCCAAGCTGGGGGAACGTGCCCTCCCCTTCTTCAAACTGATGAAAAGGAAGGGCTCATTTGAGTGGACTCCTGAAGCCGATGCGGCCTTTGAAGACCTCAAAAAATACCTCACTAGCCCGCCAGTAATGGTGGTTCCCAAGCCTCAAGAGTCCTTGGTGCTTTACCTAGTTGCTACACCACACTCCGCCAGTGCAGCGCTGGTGGCAGTCCAGGAGGAGCACCAAAACAAGGCTGCACAGCCCCAGGGCGACACTCACAAGGCTCCGCCAGGGCCAGCCGACGACCAAGCTCCACGAGATGACGTTCCCGAAGCTGTAACTGCCACGTCCGGCGGCTAAGCTTCTGAGGACCCCTCGCCTCAGGAGGAATCGCGGCCCTAGGAGAGCCTGGTCTCCACCCACGTCGAGCACCCAGTGTACTTCGTCAGCACGGTGCTCCGCGACGCTCGGGCACGCTACCCCATGTCGCAGAAGCTTCTGCTCACACTCCTCGTTGCTTCGCGCAAGCTGCACCACTACTTCCAAGGCCATCCCATCAATGTTGTATCTGCTTACCCACTGGAGAGGGTATTGAGGAGCCCCAATGCTGCGGGAAGGGTCGTCGAATGGAACATCGAGCTACAAGCATTTCAACTAGAGTTTAGCACCACCAGGGTCGTCAAGGGCGCCGCGCTTGCCAATTTTGTGGCAGAATGGAAAAACACCCCGGAGCCTAGAGCGGGTGAGGATCGGTCCCTCTTGCCAGGAAGTGAAGCACCGGATGGCTGGGTCATGTACTTTGATGGTGCCTTTGCACTCCAGGGCATAGGGCTGGCACCATGCTCATCTCTCCCACCAAGGACAAGCTCTACTACACTGTGCAGCTCTGCTTCCAGCATGGTGACAAGGTCTCCAACAACATTGCAGAGTATGAAGGCCCGATTGCTGGCCTGAAGGCTATCGCTGCCCTCGGTGTGAAGCTCCTCACCATCAAGGGCGACTCTCAGCTTCTCATCAACTTCTCCAACAAGGTCTACGAGCCAAGGGATGAGCACATGGAGGCGTACCTAGCGGAGGTACGCAAAATGGAGAAACAATTCCTAGGCCTGGAGCTGCAGCATGTACCGCTGTAGGATCGAAGAAGGTGAGAGTGTCTAGAGGGGGGGTGATTAGACTACTTGACAATATAAAAAATCTGCCTTTTGATTATGCAAAGTTTTAGGCAGTTTTACAATTAAGATCAATTCAAGTATCACACTACACATGCAATTCTAGAGTATGGGCAGCGGAAAGTAAATTGCATATATAGTAAAGAGAGGTGGAAAAGATCAAACGCAGTTTGGTGACACGGAGATTTTTGTCGTGGTTCCGATAGGTGGTGCTATCGTACATCCACGTTGATGGAGACTTCAACCCACGGAGGGTAACGGCTGCGCGAGTCCACGGAGGGCTCCACCCACGAAGGGTCCACGAAGAAGCAACCTTGTCTATTCCATCATGGCCTACGCCCACGGAGGACTAGCCTTACTCGGGGTAGATCTTCACGAAGTAGGCGATCTCCTTGCCCTTACAAACTTCTTGGTTCAACTCCACATCTCAAAGACGGAGGCTCCCAAGCGACACCTAACCAATCTAGGAGGCACCACCCTCCAAAAGGTAATAGATGGTGTTGATGATGATGAACTCCTTGCTCTTGTGCTTCAGATGATAATCTCCCCAACACTCAACTCTCCTCACTGATATAGCTGTGGTGGAAGAAAGGATTGAGTGGAAAGCAACTTGGGAAGGCTAGAAATCAAGTTTCATATGGTAGGAATGGAATGGCTTGATCTCAACACAAGGGTAGGTGGTTCTCTTCTCAGAAAGTGTATAGTAGGAGTGGTAGACTTTCTGATGGCTCTCCTCACGAATGAAGAGGGGGTGGAGGGGTATATATAGTCTCCACACAAAATCCAACCGTTACACACATAATTGAGCCATCTCGGTGAGACCGAAGTGAAAACTCGGTCAGACCGAAAGTTCAAATATAGTGAACGTTGGGGTTTTCGGTGGGACCGAAAATACCATCTCGGTGAGACCGAAAGTGCAAAAGATATGAACGTTGGAGTTTTCGGTGGGACCGAGAAAGAAAACTCGGTTAGACCGATTTGAGAAAAGACAGGAACATGCCAGAATCGGTGTGACCGAAAATGCAATATCGGTGAGACCGATTTGAGCCAAGACAGAAGCTTGCCCATTTCGGTGAGACCGATAATACAAACTCGGTTATTCCGAAATGATGTGAAATGGTTACAGAAGGTTGGCAGTTCAGTTTCGGTGAGACCGATCTCAAACTCGGAATGACCGATTTTTCTAGGGTTTGGAATATGGCTGAAGTGGTTCATCTCGGTGGGACTGAGTTGAAAGAATCGGTTTGTCCGAGATTACTTATGGGTGTGTATAGAAGTGAAAGGTGCTGATAGTTGAAGGAGCTAAATCACTAAGCACTTGAGCAACCAGATCATCAACACAACCTCATCCCCTTTTAATAGTATTGGCTTTTCCTATGGACTCAATGTGATCTTTGATCACTAAACCAGAAATGGAGTCTTGAGCTTTTGCCAATGCTTGCTTTAGCATTTGAGGGGTCCACTTCTTCAGTCATCTTGCCATACCAATGTGATTGAATTTCCTGAAACATACTTGATAAAAGTATTAGTCCAACCACAAAGTATGTTGTCATTAATTACCAAAACCACCCAGGGAGCAAATGTGCTTTCAATCTCCCCCTTTTTGGTAATTGATGGCAACACACTAAAATTATACTAAACAAAACATCAAAGCTTATTGAAAGAAAGACAGAATTATCATGAAAGCTTTGACAAGCATGTAGTACATAGGCTCCCCCTACAAGTGTGCAAGATTTTCATAAATTATGGTTTTGGACTACCACAAGCACACAGGAGAGATAAGCAAGATGTGCTACATGCAGCTTGGCTATATGCATCAGAGCAGAAGAAAGGAAGTGAGTGATAATGCATATGTGCATGGTGATTTCTTGCAAACAAGTATTTACAAGCAAGTCACCATCATGCACATTCTGCAAGATGCATATACTTACCTTGAGGTTCCTTGGCATTGTACCTGAAGGGATAAACTTGAGAAAACAAGGTTAGATAACACAAGAGTATTCCTTCAACCAACTGCAAGAACATCAAGAGTACCAGGCCAGGGAGGACATGTATAAAGAGTGTCTCATATTGAGCACAATCTTGAATCAGCAAACATGTCTCCAAAACTAAAAGATTTTCAATGAACTCTGAGAGATTTTGTTATGGAAAGCAAAATCAAAAGAATGATGCCAATTGTAAAATACGGCAAAGCTTTGATGTGATTCTCTCCCCCTTAAGATAAGATTGCTTTTCTTCTTCCCCTAAGTCTTCTCTTCTCCCCTACTCCCCCTACTCCCCCTAAGTCCTCTCCCCCTTTGACATCAAGTGTCGAAAAGGACAGCAAACTAGGTAGGGCAGGAAAAATGGAAAGAGAGAAAGAAAGAAAGAAGTGGGATCCTTAAGAATCACAACAGGGCAAATAAGAACATTTAGAGAAACATTGAGAGTTTAAATTTGAGTCTTCTCCCCTTTAAGATTTAAATTTGAGTGGAGCTGCAGAAGTTTATGTCCTGGAAGATAAATCGGTGACACCGAATTAGATGGATCGGTGGGTCCGAATCCTTTTCGGTTAGACCGAAATTTTTAAATCAGTGACGCCGAGTTTATTCCAAGGAAATACAGAAATAATTCAGCTCACTTTGCGAGGAGTATTTCAAAAGATTTGCAATGAATTTGTAAAAGATTTTCGGGGAATTGATCAGAGCCAGAAGGATATTCAAAGAAACATAAGAAAAGAAATGAAAAAGATTTCTAGATGAAGTTTTTTTTTAAAAAAAAAGAAAAACTCAATGAGAGAACATAAGAGAAAACAGAAAGACTCCAAAAGCATATGTACTTCATCTAGATAAAGGTCGGCAACAAAGTCACCTATATTTGAGTATATTGACTTAGGAGTCAAATGAGGACATTTGATCATAGGTCATACTCATCGTTTAAGCTCAAAATGGGGTTGCCATTTTTCGATTAAGCATTTGATGTGATCACATCTAATGAAGCTGCTTGTACTCATGACTTTGAGCAAAGCTCCTCAAAGATGTGAAGAACATACCTTGGGCTTGTTGTTGCTTTACTCATATAGGTAAGTTTGATGTAGGTGCTCATTGAATGTGAAGTTGGAGCGCCATTTCTACTTGTGTAGTTCATCTTCCTACATGGGTTAGGCAAGCAAGGAAATACTCGAGGATATCCAAGATGACAAGAGTGAAATACTAGATGTATAAGATGTCAAAAAGGATATGTGGAATTTTGTTCCTTGAACTCAACATCCCAAAGGGCTAGATACTTGGTCAATGACAAGATTACTCAGGATTTGAGTGTGTGGTAATCTCGTGGAATGTAGATCATCCAAGTACCTGCAAGGAGTTAGATGCAATACAAGGAGGCAAATGTGTCCAAGACATATGATCATCATCATAAGAGAAATATCAAGGATTAGTCAAGAGGCTCATGCCTTGCATGCATCAATGGAGTTATCACTCCAAGTTTGAAGCATCAATGATGTTCAACTCACTCCTTAAGCGACAAAACACTTTCTCATCAAGAGGTTTTGTAAAGATATCAGCAAGTTGTTTGTCAGTACGAACATGCTTAAGATTAATGTCACCCTTGGCAATATGATCACGAATAAAATGGTGACGAACTTCAATATGCTTTGTTCGAGAGTGTTGCACAGGATTGTGTCCAATTTTAATTGCACTCTCATTGTCACAAAGCAAGGGAACACGTCTCACATGTATCCCATAATCCTTAAGCATTTGTGTCATCCATAGTAATTGAGCACAACACGAACCAGCAGCAATATATTCTGCTTCGGCAGTGGATAAAGATACCGAATTTTGTTTCTTGGAGGACCAAGATACAAGGGATCGACCAAGGAATTGACATGTACCCGAAGTTGACTTTCTATCAACCTTGTCACCGGCATAGTCCGAGTCGGAATAGCCAACAAGATCGAAAGAGGCCCTCTTAGGATACCAAATGCCAAAGTTTGGTGTGTGTATCAAGTATCTCACTATCCTTTTAACAGCTTTAAGATGACATTCTTTAGGGGCTGCTTGATATCGCGCACACATGCATACACTCAACATTATGTCAGGACGAGAAGCACAAAGATATAGTAGAGAACCAATCATAGATCGGTAAACCCTTTGATCAACGGGTTCTCCATCTTTTGTCAGGTCATTATGTCCACTAGTAGGCATGGGGGTACTCATACCTTTGCTTTCTTGCATGTTGAACTTCTTGAAGAGATCCTTGGTGTACTTTGTTTGTGAGACAAAAGTACCCTCCTTAGATTGCTTGATTTGCAACCCAAGGAAGAATTTGAGTTCACACATCATGGACATCTCATACTTCTCCGACATGAGCTGTCCAAACTTCTTGCTAAAATGGGGGTTAGTTGAACCAAAGATAATATCATCAACATATATTTGGCACACAAATAGTTCACCATTAACCCTTTTTGTGAACAGCGTTGAGTCTATCTTTCCAATCTCAAAGCCTTTTTCAAGAAGAAAGCTAGTTAAGCATTTGTACCAAGCTCTAGGAGCTTGTTTAAGACCATAAAGAGCTTTGTGCAACTTGTAAACATGATTAGGCTTTTTGGGATTCACAAAACCGGGAGGTTGTTTCACAAATACTTCCTCTTCAATTTCACCATTTAGGAAAGCACTTTTGATGTCCATTTGATAGAGAGTAATATCATGGTGATTGGCATAAGCAAGAAGAATGCGAATGGATTCAAGTCTAGCAACGGGGGCATAGGTCTCACCATAGTCCATACCTTCGACTTGTGTGTAACCTTGAGCTACGAGACGAGCCTTGTTGCGGATGACTTGTCCATCTTCATCTTGCTTGTTCCGAAACACCCATTTGGTTCCAATGATGTTTTGATCATCGTTGGGCTTCTCTACCAAAGTCCATACTTTGTTCCTCTCGAAGTTGTGTAGTTCTTCGTGCATAGCGTTCACCCAATCCGGGTCTTTAAGTGCTTCTTCTACCTTCATAGGTTCAATGCTAGAGATAAATGAGTAATGCTCACAAAAGTTAGCTAAGCGAGTTTTAGAGCGAGTAATTCTCCCGGAGTTGATGTCGTTCATCATTTGTTCCACGGGATGATTCTTTTTGACTCTTGCTCGGACTCGGGATAGCTTTTGTTGATGTTGTAGCTCAGCTTCCTCATCATCTTCATCTTCTTCTTCTTCTTCTTCATTGCTGTTGGTGTTGTCTTGAGGTGGTGGAGAAGGAGGTTGTGGTGGATCTTCTTGTTGCATTTCCTCATCTTGGTGAGTTCCACTTGTGGAGGCCTCCATGTTGCCTTGAGGTTCATCTCGCCGTGAGGTAGGTGGCTCCACATATGTAGATGAGGTACTCTCCTTCACTTCCATGGGACGGATCTTTCCAATAGATAAATCTTGGATTGCTTCCGATGGGTCCTTGTCTCCTACATCAATAGGCATTTGCTCTACTTGCGAGCCATTAGATTCATCAAACTTCACATCTACCGTCTCTTCAACCTTTCGGGTGAAATTATTGTAGACACGGTAGGTGTGGGAGTTTGATCCATAACCAAGAAGAAAGCCTTCATGAGATTTAGGAGCAAATTTAGATCGACGATGCTTATCAAGGATATAGCATTTTGAACCAAAGACACGAAAGTATCCCACTTGGGGTTTGTTACCGGTGAGAAGCTCGTATGATGTCTTGTCGAGAAGCTTATGAAGATAAAGCCTGTTGATAGCATGACAAGCTGTCTCGACCGCTTCTCCCCAAAAATGCTTCGGTGTCTTGTATTCATCAAGCATCGTTCTTGCCATCTCAATGAGCGTTCGGTTCTTCCTCTCAACAACTCCATTTTGTTGAGGAGTGTACGTAGCCGAGAACTCATGTAGAATCCCTTCCTCATCGAGAAAAGAGTCTACATTGGCGTTCTTGAACTCCGTTCCATTGTCACTCCGAACTTTCTTGATCTTCACCTCAAATTGATTTTGGGCCTTTCTGGCAAAGGTCTTGAAGATCCTCTGAACCTGCGATTTATCATCAAGGAAAAATACCCACGTAAATCTGGAATAATCATCAACTATAACTAGACCAAAGGAGTTACCACCAAGGCTTTTGTAAGCATTGGGACCGAAGAGATCCATATGAAGAAGCTCAAGCGGTCTCCTAGTGGTCATGATGTTTTTCACGGGATGACTTCCACCAACTTGTTTTCCTGCTTGACAAGCACTACAAAGTCTATCTTTGTCAAAGAAAACATCTTTAACACCAAGAATAAGATCACCTTTGATCAGCTTGTCTAAATTACGCATACCAACATGTCCTAGCCTTCTATGCCATAACCAACCTTTAGAGGATTTAGCAATGAAACAAGCTCTAGGTTGGGCTTTCTTAGTGAAATCAACAATATATAGATCACCTCTACGGATACCGGTAAAAGCCATGTTTTGATTGTCACGACGAAAGACTTGGCAATCTACTTTGGTGAATACCACATTGAATCCAAAGTCAGCTAATCTAGACACGGAAAGTAAATTGTATCCAAGAGATTCTACAAGCATGACATTTTGAATAGAGCTATCATGAGATATGGCCACCTTACCAAGGCCAAGTACCTTACCCTTGGAGTTGTCTCCAAAAGTCACATACTTGCGTGGACCATCGTTCTTTGCAAGCTCTCGAAACATGTCTTTGTCTCCGGTCATGTGATCGGTGCATCCACTATCAAGAATCCACTCTTTTCCACCGGACATGTAGTCTCTCATATTTGCCATAAGATTGAGACTCTTCATGACCTTGTCTAGCTCGGTGTCCGAATCAGAGTAATCATCATCATGCTCATGCTCATAATCATATTGACCCATAGATTGTTCATCATCAACACCTAGGTCAATTTGATAAGTACTTGCATTAGTTTGGTCAATGGAACAATAATCTTCGGAATGCAATGCAAGAGCATTTCTAATGATAATATTGATAAGACCGGGATCACCCTTCTTTTTCATAAGATCACGAAGCTCAAAGAAGCATTTATCAAAGTTAGGATCATTGGGGTGCAACTTATCAAATTCAATAGTCTTGTGTAGAATTTCATCAAGACTTCTCAACGAGTAGTCCGGATAAAGTTCTTCCAAGAATTTCCACATAGCATAGGCGCACTCAAAGTTTGTAACAAGATTAAGCAAGTCATCGGGTAACCCTCTAATGATAAGATTTACAGTTCTAAGGTTACGAAGCAAATCAAGCTCTTCATCCATGGTAGGGTGCAAGGGATCAAATGGAGGCACATAGGGGGTCTTAACATATTTGCACAAATTGTACATTTTAAAGATACTAAGCATTTCAGACCTCCAAGAGTTATAGAACCTTCCATTAAGAACAGGCACTCTATGGCTAACACTCCCATCCGTAGACACGTCCATCTTCCTCCAATGGTGTGTAAACCAAAGCAATGGAGACCAAAGCTCTGATACCAATTGTAGGATCGAAGAAGGTGAGAGTGTCTAGAGGGGGGGTGATTAGACTACTTGACAATATAAAAAATCTGCCTTTTGATTATGCAAAGTTTTAGGCAGTTTTACAATTAAGATCAATTCAAGTATCACACTACACATGCAATTCTAGAGTATGGGCAGCGGAAAGTAAATTGCATATATAGTAAAGAGAGGTGGAGAAGATCAAACGCAGTTTGGTGACACGGAGATTTTTGTCGTGGTTCCGATAGGTGGTGCTATCGTACATCCACGTTGATGGAGACTTCAATCCACGGAGGGTAACGGCTGCGCGAGTCCACGGAGGGCTCCACCCACGAAGGGTCCACGAAGAAGCAACCTTGTCTATTCCATCATGGCCTACGCCCACGGAGGACTAGCCTTACTCGGGGTAGATCTTCACGAAGTAGGCGATCTCCTTGCCCTTACAAACTTCTTGGTTCAACTCCACATCTCAAAGACGGAGGCTCCCAAGCGACACCTAACCAATCTAGGAGGCACCACCCTCCAAAAGGTAATAGATGGTGTTGATGATGATGAACTCTTTGCTCTTGTGCTTCAGATGATAATCTCCCGAACACTCAACTCTCCTCACTGATATAGCTGTGGTGGAAGAAAGGATTGAGTGGAAAGCAACTTGGGAAGGCTAGAAATCAAGTTTCATATGGTAGGAATGGAATGGCTTGATCTCAACACAAGGGTAGGTGGTTCTCTTCTCAGAAAGTGTATAGTAGGAGTGGTAGACTTTCTGATGGCTCTCCTCACGAATGAAGAGGGGGTGGAAGGGTATATATAGCCTCCACACAAAATCCAACCGTTACACACATAATTGAGCCATCTCGGTGAGACCGAAGTGAAAACTCGGTCAGACCGAAAGTTCAAATATAGTGAATGTTGGGGTTTTCGGTGGGACCGAAAATACCATCTCGGTGAGATCGAAAGTGCAAAAGATATGAACGTTGGAGTTTTCGGTGGGACCGAGAAAGAAAACTCGGTTAAACCGATTTGAGAAAAGACAGGAACATGCCAGAATCGGTGTGACCGAAAATGCAATATCGGTGAGACCGATTTGAGCCAAGACAGAAGCTTGCCCATTTCGGTGAGACCGATAATACAAACTCGGTTATTCCGAAATGATGTGAAATGGTTACAGAAGGTTGGCAGTTCAGTTTCGGTGAGACCGATCTCAAACTCGGAATGGCCGATTTTTCTAGGGTTTGGAATATGGCTGAAGTGGTTCATCACGGTGGGACTGAGTTGAAAGAATCGGTTTGTCCGAGATTACTTATGGGTGTGTATAGAAGTGAAAGGTGCTGATAGTTGAAGGAGCTAAATCACTAAGCACTTGAGCAACCAGATCATCAACACAACCTCATCCCCTTTTAATAGTATTGGCTTTTCCTATGGACTCAATGTGATCTTTGATCACTAAACCAGAAATGGAGTCTTGAGCTTTTGCCAATGCTTGCTTTAGCATTTGAGGGGTCCACTTCTTCAGTCATCTTGCCATACCAATGTGATTGAATTTCCTGAAACATACTTGATAAAAGTATTAGTCCAACCACAAAGTATGTTGTCATTAATTACCAAAACCACCCAGGGAGCAAATGTGCTTTCAACCGCACGGCACGAACAAGCAGGTAGACGACATCGCCAAGAGGGCATCCAGGCACCAGCCGTAGTTGCCTGGCGTCTTCGAGGAACAGCTCTTCAAGCCCTCGTCCGCCCCACCTCCTACGGAGCTGACACTGCCTCGGGAGGAGCTCCCCCTCTGCCAACTTCGGGAGCTCCTGCCTATGGCCCGACCTCGGGAGCGCGCTTGGTCCTTGCTCTCGAGCCCCAGGAGTGGTGCTGGACTCAGGAGTTCAAGACCTACCTGCTGCAAGGAACCCTGCCAGAGAAGGAGGAGGATGCATAGCGCGTGGCCCGGAAGGCCACGGCTTACTGTCTCCAGGATGGTGAGTTGTACCGAAAACGACTCAATGACGTTTCTATGAGATGCATCTCTAGGGAGCAGGGATGCAAGCTGCTAACTTACATACATAGCGGGGACTGCGGGCATCACTCATCCTCGCGCACCCTGGCGGGCAAGGCATTCTGTAGTGGACTCTATTGGCCAGCAGCGCTCAGGGACGCTGCCGAGCTAGTGAAATCCTGTGAAGCCTGCCAGTTCCACGCCAAGCCAATCCACCAGCCAGCTCAGGGCCTTCAGACTATCCCGCTCTCGTGGCCGTTCGCAGTCTGGAGGCTGGACATCTTGGGGCCCTTCCCTCGACCGCCCAGGGGCTACCGCTACCTCTACGTCGCCATCGACAAGTTCACCAAGTGGGCAGAGGTGTAGCCAGTGCGAACCATCCCCGCCGGCTCGGTGGTCAAGTTCATCAGGGGCCTCGTGAGCCGATTCGGGGTCCCTAATCGCATCATCACTGACAACGGCTCGCAGTTCACTAGCAACCTCTTCAAAACAAATTGTGCTAACCTTGGAATGCAAGTATGCTACGCCTCAATGACACATCCCAGGAGCAAAGGGCAAGCTGAGCGCGCCAATGCGGAGGTCCTGAGAGGCCTCGAGGCGAGCTCGAGGCATGCGGCAGTGGCTGGCACGATGAGCTCCAGTCCTTGAGGTGGTCCATTCGCACCACCGCCACCAAGCCAATAGGCGAGATCCCATTCTTCCTCGTCTACGGAGCCGAAGGAGTTCTCCCTCACGAGGTCAAACATCACTCCGCGCGGGTCTTGGCGTTTGACGAGGCACACCAGGACGCCGTGCGGGGGATGGATCTCGTGCTAGGAGAGGAGCTCCACCATCAAGACTCGCTCCGAGCCGCAAGGTACCAGCATGAGCTGCGGCGGTACCACTACCGCAACATCCGCTCCAGGACGCTTGAGGTGGGCGATGTGGTCCTAAGGCGGGTGCTCTCCAGGGAAGGGATGCACAAGCTCTCACCCATGTGGGAGGGCCCGTTTAGGATAGCCCACGTCTCCAGGCCTGCGCCATATGCGTGGAGACGGGGGACGGTGTCCCCATCCAGAACGCCTAGAACATCCAACACCTCCAGAAGTTCTACCCATGAAGCAAGGCCGAGTGCCTGTGAAGCAAGGCCCAGTGCCTGTGAAGGTTTCCGCCCATGACACTCTCACATAATAATGAGTGGGGTTGTAAACGCCCCGGAGTCTCCGGAGTGCCGCCCTCAGGCCTCGAGGGCTCCCTCCCATGTTCTAGTAGTAGCACTTAGCTCCGCGCTTGTGAGAAGACTAGACTAGGTGCTGGACACGGCTGTTCATTTGCTTTCTGTATCTGGTTGCGATCTTTCAATGGATTTGGAGTTCTGGTATCCCTCGGTTGCTAGGTTGAGTTCCCCCCTTTCCACTTTGTTCGCCCCTTTTTCTTGCCTCAGGGAGGATGGTAGTTGCTTGGTGTTCTCCCTCGCACACCTCACGCGGGGGCTAGGCAGGAGTGTCCATGTCTTCGCACTGGACAGCTCACGTCACGGGCACACCTTGCCAAAACCCTCTCACCCCATGGCTTTGGCTCCCCTGATCTTCGTGAGGCACCCTCGAATGAGCTCATGATTGGCGCACCCCCCTCAAGTCCGTGCCTCCCGGGTACCGCGACGCGGTGCATTAAGCCATCATTAGCTCACGCCTAAAGTCTCACGCAAGGAGGAACAGGGTACCCGACGGATTCCCTAACAAATTTTGCAGCCTTATGATGCCTCCCAACGCCAGCAGCTCCCGAGTCGACAGGAAGAAGGCCTCCCCGGATACCAGAGGGCGCATCCTCATGAGGCCAGAGGCCACCCCCAAGTGTGTCAAGCTAAGTTATCCCTCTACACTCACAAGGAGCATGAATATCATAACATAGCACAAGAGCAATAAACATAGCATAGCAGCATAAGCGTCACAGTTCATTACACGCCCTAGCGGGGCCATCTACATTTTTTTCAAGTGCAGGAAGAAAGGAAAGGCTACGCAAAAGCAGGCCGCACAGCCGCAGCAGCTAGCGAGACCCGGCTCCAAGGGCCTCCAAGACTCAGCTCAGTATAAGCCCTCCTCGTGCTTCATCGCCGCGTGGCGATGGGCGGACCAAGCGCCATCCCTGAAGTGAGCCCAGCGGCGGGGTGGTTGGTCGTAGCCGCCACTGCTGGTGCTCTCGTTGGGAGAGGAGCCACCGCCACTGGACGAGCCATGGTCGTCGCCAAGGGAAAGTCCGCCCTCATCCTCATCACGATCGTCACCAAGGCTGAGCCCATCGTCATCGCCGCTGTCTTTGGGGTAACACCCTGCGCGACGACCGTCCGCCCCAAACACCCTCATGAAGAGGGTCGCAAGGCCATCGTACTTGAAGTGGAGGGTGCATCACCTACCCAAGCCGCGTGCGTGGGGAAGCGTCTGTCAACCGTGGGCAGGGCCGCATTGCCCAGAGCAGAGATCTCCATAGAAACACAGGATGCTTTGCTGCAGCAGCCATCGGCATGTAGCCACAGGCCGTTGAGACCCTTGGTCGGCAGCTCATGGGCGAAGAAGCGCGGCAGTTGGAGCCAGGCATCGGCCGTATTCTCCAGCAACACGACGAACTCCAAGAGCGCCTCCGATGAATGGAAGCCTGGCCGAGGAGGCTGGGCGACCACGACGTGCCTTCCTGCATCAAAGGGGCTGCCGTGACGAGGGCGCCCCCTGCCACAGGAAGAGGTGCCGTCGCGACCACCCTGGACGGCGCCAACCCCAGAAGGAGTGCACCTGTGACCCTGGAGCACCGCAACAGGGGTAGCGACATGCTTTCGGGGGCGGCCCCGCCCCCTCTTAAGTGGCGGCAAGTAGGATTCTTCCTGGCGAGCTTTCCCTTTCTCCACATCGGAGGACCTCTTGGGTGAGGCCATGGAAATTGCGACAAGAGGGCGAAGAAGGGAGGAAGAAGAAGAGGCGGGTGACAAGGACAAGGATATGGGCAACGGGGGCTTCACCCCCTGCCCATTTATAGCCTAGAGGAGGCCAATCGTCGACCTCCACGATCTCATGTGATGATGGTTTTTCTGAGCATCCAGCAGGGTCTCGTCAAATCTGGTAGCGGCCAAGGCAGCGTGGGGAAGTAGAGACGCCATCATCCAATCAAATTGCCACGCGTCGACCAAGGCCGCAGGCGGTTGGGGCCCGCGGCGCTTCGCCCTTGCCCCTTTGGCTTCGCCTTGAAGCCAAGTCCGAGCGTGCCTTGGGCCCCGGGGGCAACTATCAGCGTCCTGGGAATGGGGGTACACAGACTTGCCTGCTGGCTGCTCGTCACGTGGCTCAATCAGCGGCCTAGTACGACCCAACTTCAGCAACCATAACTCAAGATCCTCGCGAGGGACCAAGCCTCGCGAGACGGACGACGGCAAGACCTCCCTGGGGACAGTCTCACCAGGCTGGCTCTCGAGGAGCGGAGATATCTATGCAAGGTGCACCTCGCGAGGTTCACGTGACGTGAGCCATGACGACCAAGGCTAGGCCGGCGCCAGCGGGCGCAGTGTACCAGTTTTCTCTTTGGTGCTAAGAGGCAAGCGCAGGTGCAGAGTCCCGAGGGATCAGGCAAAGGTTTCCATGTCGGTGCAACAAGACCAAGGACCGTCAGGGCGGCAGAATGGAGGTCATCATGGAGCCCGGCGTGGCGTCACCACCAGAGCCTTTGGCAGGCGAAGACCACTTTTGTCAGGATAACTTGTACTAGTTGTTCCCCTTCAAATTTGGCCATTGTAGGATCCCTTCCCGCTAATATTTTGGAAGAGGACCAAGGCCACTATAAATAGGACCTAGCCACCACCATAGAAGGGATTGGATTCGTTCCACCCTGACCATACCACAATCTCACCCGAGCCCAAGAACACCTCTCCTCCGGAGGCTATTGACCACCTGTATTAGTTCATCCTCAGCCATACAAGGCAATCCACCACACATGCTGGAGTAGGGTATTACACCTCAAGGTGGTCCGAACCAGTTTAATCCTTTGTTTCCCTTGTTCTTTGAATTCTTCGAGCTAGGTCGTGGAATCGTAGGGCGAGCGTGCTGGGGAGAGTGTGTTCTTCATGCGCACCCCATCGTTCAAACCTCTCAAGGGTTTACGGAACCCGAAATCCGACAGAGGCAATGGCGCAGGCCCAGTTGACGTTGGATTTCCCTCCAGCAGCAGAGAAAATGGATGAGTGGAGGACCATCATCCACAGCCTCATCGGATTTTCTGAAGCGAACAAGTCGCAGTGCACGGAGCTATGACGACACCTGCCAGCGACACGTGTCGCCCATACCGGAGGCTGCGCAGAGGAGAATGCTCCTACGGTGCAATGTCCTCCATGGAACCTCCCCAGGGATACATCCCAACTCTGCTTTCCTCTCCTCCTGGCGGCTGGAACCCTAGCCACCGCCAGGGGAGGCCGATCTTCCAACGCCGCTCTCCGGCGGCTCCCCTCCGCTGGCGACCTCGGTCGTCGGTGGTGAGGGGGGTCGCCGGATCCACGCGTGTGGATCACTTTTACTCTCTCGTAGTCTAGGTTTTTATGTTGTTCATCGTCTTTGCTTCGGCGGCGTCAATGACAATGCTAAATAAAGATTCTTTGGATCCTTTCCCGATGAGGCCATCAGTCCTATGGTTGAGGATGGATTTGGAAACCAGTTTGTTCAAGCAAGGATGGCGTGGCGGCGGCGGCATCCTCATGGTGGACCTGTGTCCTCGGGCTCCGCCGTTGCGACGACGTTTGCTCCAGCGTCGGCACGGAGCTTGGGAGGTAGTCCAGGTGAAGGAAATATGCCCTAGAGGCAATAATAAAGTTATTATTTATTTCCTTATATCATGATAAATGTTTATTATTCATGCTAGAATTGTATTAACTGGAAACTTAGTACATGTGTGAATACATAGACAAAACAGAGTGTCCCTAGTATGCCTCTACTAGACTAGCTCATTGATCAAAGATGGTTATGTTTCCTAGCCATAGACATGAGTTGTCATTTGATCAACGGGGTCACATCATTAGGAGAATGATGTGATGGACAAGACCCATCCGTTAGCTTAGCAACTTGATCGTTTAGTTTTATTGCTATTGCTTTCTTCATGACTTATACATGTTCCTATGACTATGAGATTATGCAACTCCCGAATACTGGAGGAACACTTTGTGTGCTACCAAACGTCACAACGTAACTGGGTGATTATAAAGGTACTCTACAGGTGTCTCCAAAGGTACTTGTTGGGTTGGCGTATTTCGAGATTAGGATTTGTCACTCCGATTGTCGGAGAGGTATCTCTGGGCCCACTCGGTAATGCACATCACTATAAGCCTTGCAAGCATTGCAGCTAATGAGTTAGTTGCGGGATGATGTATTACGGAACAAGTAAAGAGACTTGCCGGTAACGAGATTGAACTAGGTATTGAGATACCGACGATCGAATCTCGGGCTAGTAACATACCGATGACAAAGGGAACAACGTATGTTGTTATGCGGTTTGACCGATAAAGATCTTCGTAGAATATGTGGGAGCCAATATGAGCATCCAGGTTCCGCTATTGGTTATTGACCGGAGACGTGTCTCGGTCATGTCTACATAGTTCTCGAACCCGTAGGGTCCGCATGCTTAAGGTTTCGATGACAGTTTTATTATGAGTTTTGATGTACCGAAGGAGTTCGGAGTCCCGGATGAGATCGGGGACATGACGAGGAGTCTCGAAATGGTCGAGACGTAAAAATCGATATATTGGACGACTATATTCGGACATCGGAAAGGTTTCGAGTGATTCGGGTATTTTCGGAGTACCGGGGAGTTACGGGAATAGAGGAGAGAGGCCAAAAGGAAGGAGGCGCGTGGCCCCCTTCTGGTCCGAATTGGACAAGGGGTGCAGCCCCCCTTTCCTTCTCCCTCTCCTCCTCTTTCCTTCTCTCCTACTCCGGAAAGGAAAGGGGAATCCTACTAGGACTTGGGAGTCCTAGTAGGACTCCCCACACTTGGCGCGCCCCTTCTAGGGCCGGCCTCTCCCTCCCTCCTTTATATACGGGGGCAGGGGGGCACCTCTAGACACAACAGTTGATCTCATGATCTCTTAGCCGTGTGCGGTGCCCCCCTCCACCACAGTTCTCCTCGATAATATTGTAGCGGTGCTTAGGCGAAGCCCTGCGACGGTAGAACATCAAGATCGTCACCACGCCGTCGTGCTGACGGAACTCTTCCTCGACACTCGGCTGGATCGGAGTTCGAGGGACGTCATCGAGATGAACGTGTGCTAGAACTCGGAGGTGCCGTAGTTTCGGTGCTTGATCGGTCGGGCCGTGAAGACGTACGACTACATCAACCGCGTTGTTCTAACGCTTCCGTTTCCGGTCTACGAGGGTACGTAGACACACTCTTCCCTCTCGTTGCTATGCATCTGGTAGATAGATCTTGCGTGATCGTAGGAAAATTTTAAAATACTACGTTCCCCAACAGTGGCATCATGAGCCAGGTCTATGCGTAGATGATATGCACGAGTAGAACACAATGAGTTGTGGGCGATACTAGTCATACTGCTTACCAGCATGTCATACTTTGCTTCGGCGGTATTGTGAGATGAAGCGGCCCGGACCGACATTACGCGTACGCTTACGCGAGACTGGTTTCACCGTTATGAGCACTCGTTGCTTAAAGGTGACTGGCGGGTGTCTGTCTCTCTCACTTTAGCTGAATCAAGTGTGGCTACGCCCGGTCCTTGTGAAGGTTAAAACAGCACATACTTGACGAAACATCGTTGTGGTTTTGTATGCGTAGGTAAGAACGGTTCTTGCTAAGCCCGTAGCAGCCACGTAAAAACTTGCAACAACAAAGTAGAGGACGTCTAACTTGTTTTTGCAGGGCATGTTGTGATGTGATATGGTCAAGACATGATGAGTTATACGGTTTTGTATGAGATGATCATGTTTTGTAATGTTATCGGCAACTGGCAGGAGCCATATGGTTGTCGCTTTATTGTATGAAATGCAATCGCCATGTAATTGCTTTACTTTATCACTAAGCGGTAGCGATAGTCGTAGAAGCAATAGTTGGCGAGATGACAACGATGCTACGATAGAGATCAAGGTTTCGCGCCGGTGACGAAGGTGATCATGAAGGTGCTTTGGAGATGGAGATCAAAAGCACAAGATGATGATGGCCATATCATGTCACCTATTTTGATTGCATGTGATGTTTATCTTATTATGCTTCTTATTTTGCTTAGAACGACGGTAGCATTATAAGATGATCCCTTACTAAATTTCAAGGTATAAGTGTTCTCCCTGAGTATGCACCGTTGCGAAAGTTCGTCGTGCCGAGACACCACGTGATGATCGGGTGTGATAAGCTCTACGTTCAAATACAACGGGTGTAAGCTAGTTTTGCACACGCAGAATACTCGGGTTAAACTTGACGAGCCTAGCATATGCAGATATGGTCTCGGAACACTGGAGACCGAAAGGTCGAGCGTGAATCATATAGTAGATATGATCAACATAAGATGTTCACCATTGAAACTACTCCATCTCACGTGATGATCGGACATGGTTTAGTTGATTTGGATCACGTGATCATTTAGATGATCGGAGGGATGTCTATCTAAGTGGGAGTTCTTAAGTAATATGATTAATTGAACTTTAATTTATCATGAACTTAGTCCTGGTAGTATTAGCATATCTATGTTGTAGATCAATATCTCGCGATGTTGCTCCATGTTTTTTTTCATATGTTCCTAGAGAAAACCAAGTTGAAAGATGTTAGTAGCAATGATGCGGACTAGGTCCGTGATCTGAGGATTATCCTCATTGCTGCACAGAAGAATTATGTCCTTGATGCACCGCTAGGTGACAGACCTATTGCAGGAGCAGATGTAGACGTTATGAACGTTTTGACAAAAGCTCGGTATGATGACTACTTGATAGTTTAAGTGCACCATGCTTTACGGCTTAGAACCGGGACTTCAAAAACGTTTTGAACGCCACAGAGCATAGAAGATGTTCCAAGAGTTGAAATTAGTATTTCATACTCATGCCCGTGTCGAGAGGTATAAGACCTCTGACAGTACTTTGCCTACAAGATGGAGGAGAATAGCTCAACCAGTGAGCATGTGCTCAGATTGTCTGGGTAGTACAATTGCTTGAATCAAGTGGGAGTTAATCTTCCAGATAAGATAGTAATTGACAAAGTTCTCTAGACACTATCACAAAGTTAGTAGAACTTCATGATGAACTATAATATGCAAGGGATGACGAAAGTAATTCCCGAGCTCTTCACGATGCTGAAATCGGCGAAGGTAGAAATCAAGAAAGAGCATCAAGTGTTGATGGTTAACCATACCACTTGTTTCAAGTAAAGGGCAAAGGGATAGAAGGGGAACTTCAAGAAGAATGACAAGCAAGTTGTCACTCCCGTGAAGAAACCCAAAGCTAAACTCAAGCCTGAAACAAGTGCTTCTACTGCAAAGGAAATGGTCACTAGAAGTGGAACTGCCCTAGATATTTGGTGGATAAGAAGGATGGCAAAGTGAACAAAGGTATATTTGATATACAGATTATTGATGTGTATTTTACTAGTGTTCATAGCAACCCCTCGGTATTTGATACTGGTTCAGTTGCTAAAGAGTAGTAACTCGAAATGGGAGTTGCATAATGAACAGAAACTAGTTAAAGGATAAAGTGATGATGTGTATTGGAAGTAGTTCCAAGATTGATATGATCATCATCGCACACTCCCTATACTTTCGGGATTAGTGTTGAACCTAAATAAGTGTTATTTGGTGTTTGTGTTGAGCATGAATATGATTTGATCATGTTTATTGCAATACGGTTATTCATGTAAGTTAGAGAATAATTGTTGTTCTGTTTACATGAATAAAACCTTCTATGGTCATACACCCAATGAAAATGGTTTGTTGGATCTCGATCGTGTGATACACATATTCATAATATTGAAGCCAAAAGATGCAAGGTTAATAATGATAGTGCAACTTATTTGTGGCACTTCCGTTTAGGTCATATTGGTGTAAAGCGCATGAAGAAACTCCATAGTGATGGACTTTTGGAATCACTTGATTATGAATCACTTGGTGCTTGCGAACCATGCCTCATGGACAAGATGACTAAAACTCCATTCTCCGGAACTGTGGAGCGAGCAACAGAGTTGTTGGAAATCATACATACTGATGTATGCGGACCAATGAGTGTTGAAGCTCGCGGCGGGTATCGTTATTTTCTGACCTTCACTGATGATTTGAGCAGATATGGGTATATCTACTTAATGAAGCACAAGTCTGAAACATTTGAAAAGTTCAAAGAATTTCAGAGTGAAGTAGAGAATCATCGTAACAAGAAAATAAAGTTTCTACGATCTAATCGTGGAGGAGAATATTTGAGTTACGAGTTTGGTCTTCATTTGGAACAATGTGGAATAGTTTCACAACTCACGCCACCCGGAACACCACAGCGTAATGGTGTGTCCGAACGTCATAACCGTACTTTATTAGATATGGTGCGATCGATGATGTCTCTTACCGATCTACAACTATCGCTTTTGGGGTTATGCATTAGAGACAGCTACATTCACGTTAAATAGGGCACCATCTAAATCCGTGGAGATGACATCGTATGAACTGTGGTTTGACGAGAAACCTAAGCTGTCATTTCTCTAAAGTTTGGGACTACGATGCTTATGTGAAAAAGTTTCAACATGATAAGCTCGAACCCAAATCGGAGAAGTAAATCTTCATAGGATACCCAAAAGAAACTGTTGGGTACACCTTCTATCACAGATCTGAAGGCAAGGTCTTTGTTGCTAAGAGTGGATCCTTTCTAGAGAAGGAGTTTCTCTCGAAAGAAGTGAGTGGGAGGAAAGTAGAACTTGATGCGGTAATTGTACCTTCTCCCGAATTGGAAAGTGAAACATCACAGAAACTAGTTCCAGTGATTCCTACACCAATTAGTGAGGAAGCTAATGATGATGATCATGAAACTTCAGATCAAGTTTCTGCTGAACTTCGTAGATCAACCAGAGTTCGTTCAGCACCAGAGTGGTACGGCAACCCGGTTCTGGAAGTCATGTTACTGGACCATGATGAACCTACGAACTATGAGGAAGCGATGATGAGCCCAGATTCCGCGAAATGGCTTGAGGCCATGAAATCTGAGATGGGATCCATGTATGAGAACAAAGTATGGACTTTGGTTGACTTGCCCGATGGTCGGCAAGCCATTGAAAATAAATGGATCTTTAAGAGGAAGACTGACGCCGATGGTAATGTTACTGTCTACAAAGCTCGACTTGTTGCGAAAGGTTTTCGACAAGTTCAAGGTGTTGACTACGATGAGATTTTCTCACCCGTAGCGATGCTTAAGTCTGTCCGAATCATGTTAGCAATTGCCACATTTTATGAAATCTGGCAAATGGATAACGAAACTACGTTCTTTAATGGATTTATTAAAGAAGAGTTGTATATGATGCAACCAGAATGTTTTGTCAATCCTAAAGGTGCTAGCAAATTGTGCAAGCTCCAGCGATCCATCTATGGACTGGTGCAAGCATCTCGGAGTTGGAATATACGCTTTGATAAGTTGATCAAAGCATATAGATTTATACAGACTTGCGGTGAAGCCTGTATTTACAAGAAGTGAGTGGGAGCACTACAACCTTTCTGATAAGTATATGTGAATGACATATTGTCGATCGGAAATGATGTAGAATTTTCTGGAAAGCATAAAGGAGTGTTTGAAAGGAGTTTTTCAAAGAAAGACCTTGGTGAAGCTGCTTACAAATTGAGCATCAAGATCTATAGAGATAGATCAAGACGCTTGATAAGACTTTCGATAAGTACATACCTTGATAAGATTTTGAAGTAGTTCAAAATGTATCAGTCAAAGAGGGAGTTCTTGCTGACTTTTAAGGTGTGAAGTTGAGTAAGACTCAAAGCCAGACCACGGCAGAAAAATATAGAGAGAATGAAAGTCATTCCCTATGCCTCAGCCATAGGTTCTATAAAGTATGCCATGCTGTGTACCAAACATTTTGTGTACCTTGCCATAAGTTTGACAAGGAGGTACAATAGTGATCCAGGAGTAGATCACTGTACAGCGGTCAAAATTATCCTTAGTAACTGGATGACTAAGGAAATGTTTCTCGATTATGGAGGTGATAAAGAGTTCGTCGTAAAGGGTTACGCTGATGCAAGCTTTGACACTAAATCCAGATGACTCTAAGTATCAATCTGGATGCGTATTGAAAGTGGGAGCAATTAGCTAGAGTAGCTCCATGCAGAGCATTGTAGACATATAAATTTGCAAAATACATACGGATCTGAATATAACAGACCCGCTGACTAAACTTCTCTCACGAAGCAAAACATGATCACACCTTAGTACTCTTTGGGTGTTAATCACATGGCGATGTGAACTAGATTGTTGACTCTAGTAAACCCTTTTGGGTATTGGTCGCATGGCGATGAGAACTATGGGTGTTAGTCACATGGTGATGTGAACTATTGGTGTTAATCACATGGTGATGTGATCTAGATTACTGACTCTAGTGCAAGTGGGAGACTGAAGGAAATATGCCCTAGAGGCAATAATAAAGTTATTATTTATTTCCTTATATCATGATAAATGTCTATTATTCATGCTAGAATTGTATTAACTCGAAACTTAGTACATGTGTGAATACATAGACAAAACAGAGTGTCCCTAGTATGCCTCTACTAGACTAGCTCATTGATCAAAGATGGTTATGTTTCCTAGCCATAGACATGAGTTGTCATTTGATCAACGGGGTCACATCATTAGGAGAATGATGTGATGGACAAGACCCATCCGTTAGCTTAGCAACTTGATCGTTTAGTTTTATTGCTATTGCTTTCTTCATGACTTATACATGTTCCTATGACTATGAGATTATGCAACTCCCGAATACTGGAGGAACACTTTGTGTGCTACCAAACGTCACAACGTAACTGGGTGATTATAAAGGTACTCTACAGGTGTCTCCAAAGGTACTTGTTGGGTTGGCGTATTTCGAGATTAGGATTTGTCACTCCGATTGTCGGAGAGGTATCTCTGGGCCCACTCGGTAATGCACATCACTATAAGCCTTGCAAGCATTGCAGCTAATGAGTTAGTTGCAGGATGATGTATTACGGAACGAGTAAAGAGACTTGCCGGTAACGAGATTGAACTAGGTATTGAGATACCGACGATCGAATCTCGGGCTAGTAACATACCGATGACAAAGGGAACAACGTATGTTGTTATGCGGTTTGACCGATAAAGATCTTCGTAGAATATGTGGGAGCCAATATGAGCATCCAGGTTCCGCTATTGGTTATTGACCGGAGACGTGTCTCGGTCATGTCTACATAGTTCTCGAACCCGTAGGGTCCGCACGCTTAAGGTTTCGATGACAGTTTTATTATGAGTTTATGAGTTTTGATGTACCGAAGGAGTTCGGAGTCCCGGATGAGATCGGGGACATGACGAGGAGTCTCGAAATGGTCGAGACGTAAAAATCGATATATTGGACGACTATATTCGGACATCGGAAAGGTTTCGAGTGATTCGGGTATTTTCGGAGTACCGGGGGGTTACGGGAATAGAGGAGAGAGGCCAAAAGGAAGGAGGCGCGTGGCCCCCTTCTGGTCCGAATTGGACAAGGGGTGCAGCCCCCATTTCCTTCTCCCTCTCCCCCTCTTTCCTTCTCTCCTACTCCGGAAAGGAAAGGGGAATCCTACTAGGACTTGGGAGTCCTAGTAGGACTCCCCACACTTGGCGCGCCCCTTCTAGGGCCGGCCTCTCCCTCCCTCCTTTATATACGGGGGCAGGGGGGCACCTCTAGACACAACAGTTGATCTCATGATCTCTTAGCCGTGTGCGGTGCCCCCCTCCACCACAGTTCTCCTCGATAATATTGTAGCGGTGCTTAGGCGAAGCCCTGCGACGGTAGAACATCAAGATCGTCACCACGCCGTCGTGCTGACGGAACTCTTCCTCGACACTCGGCTGGATCGGAGTTCGAGGGACGTCATCGAGCTGAACGTGTGCTAGAACTCGGAGGTGCCGTAGTTTCGGTGCTTGATCGGTCGGGCCGTGAAGACGTACGACTACATCAACCGCGTTGTTCTAACGCTTCCGTTTCCGGTCTACGAGGGTACGTAGACACACTCTTCCCTCTCGTTGCTATGCATCTGGTAGATAGATCTTGCGTGATCGTAGGGAAATTTTAAAATACTACGTTCCCCAACACCAGGAGCGGATGCAGATTGTGGTCTGCATCAACGACATCTGGAAGACGAAGCTTGTGCTGGGCTCGTGGTTGGTGGATGGCAGATATGGTTTCCTCCTTCGGCGTTTTAGTCGTGGTGGGGTGTCAGATCTGGAGTTCGATGGCGTGTCCGGGGTGTTGCCCCAGTCTGATTCGTTCAACGGTAAGGTTTCACTTTTGGTGAGCCATCTTGGAGGTCCGCAAAGCTGCATATCAGCAATGGAGCCGCGTTGAGCTCTGGTGAGGAGGTGATTCGTCATTCTTTTCTTCGGTGGCTGCTGTGGTGGTGCCGGAGGCAGGTGACGAGCGTTGGTGTCAAGCTCAGAGATGTTCTGCTATCTTTTCAGTTTTGTCATGTCGGTCTTTACGTGACTTGTACTTTGTTCTTTATGATATGAATGAGACAAGTATTACCATGCAAAAAAAACCTCCCCAGGGATAGTCACGAAAGAATCGGCAAACCCAAGATGTTGATGAGCTCGACTGGGCATCGATAGCCTCCTTTGACCGGCAAGCTCAGCCAGATCAATGTCTAGTTTTGAAGGAGAGGAAGAAGGAAGACACCCGTGTCACCATTGAGTGGTGCCACGAGACACACCGTCAGTCCGACAAGCGAAACGGATCGACGTAGACGAACCCACGCCCAGTGCTGGCGAGTACTTGCCTTACGAGGTGGGGTGACCCGCCTTCACTCGTGAGCTGTGGCAAGTCTGTTGGCCATCATCTCGCACCTGCAAACCTGACCTGTCGGAGAAGTATGATGGAAAGCTCAACCCAACTGAGTTTTGGGGCATATACACCATCGATGTCCAAGCTGCCAGGGGAAGGGACGAGAAGGTTCTTGCCAATTACTTTCCATTGGCGCTCAAGCCCAATGTGAGGTCTTGGTCGATCCACCTGCCCGAGGATTCCATCTCATCTTGGGTCGATCTATGCAACGAGTTCATTGGCGCATTCACAAGTGGCCATCAAGAACGCATGCAGCCCAGTGACTTGCAAGCCCTCTTGCAGATTGAGGGAGAAAGTTTGTGCAAGTACTTGCAGAGGTTTAGTCGAGTACACGACAATATCCCGAAGATTCATCCGGCAGCGGTGATTGTCGCGTTCCACACAAACATGCTCAATCGGAGGATGCATGCCAAGATGAACGTTCGACTACCAAAGATAGTCAACGAGCTATACACCCTGGCAGACAATTGTGCTCGCACAGAAGAAGGGAGAAGGCTCCTCGGGGAAGAGGTTGGTGCCGGAGTTGATTCGGAGCATGACGGCGAAGCCGCCGCCCCCGGAAAGAGAAGCAAGAAGCGCAACAAGAAGTGCAAGGGAAAAGCAATAATGGCTTTGCAAGAGGGCAAAGGCTGAGGCACCCAGCAAGGAAGTTGTTTCGTGCACTGATTGCCGGGCGGCCATGGCGGCAGAGAAAACTGGCAAATCCAACGGGCCATATTTCAAAATCCATCAAACCAAGGGCCATGATCTCCAAGAATGCCGGCAACTTGAGCAACTTGTCGGGAGGCAGAAGGCCGAGTACGAGAAGCGTGATAAGGAGAATGGCTAGGATGGCACTGGCCGGAAATAAGGAAAACCCGCCAGCGGTCGAGAGAAAAAGAAGGAGAAGAGGATAGTGAAGAGGAAGATGATGAGGAGTCCAGTGAACAGGAATTCCAGAGGGCTGCTGAGGCAATGTGTGTTGACGGGGGTGTATCTTTCCACTCCTCTCACCGCCAACTGAAGTAGTGGGCACATGAGGTCAATGCAACAGAGCTTGTAGCAGGCGCATGGGAACCACTCAAATCGTCACGCACGCCCATCATCTTTGACATTGAGGACCATACGAATTACATTACTGCGGTTGGATGTTTGTTGTTGTTGGTCTCACCAACCATCTGCCACCTCAATGTCACCAAGGTGTTGGTTGACGGTGAAGCTAGTGTGAATCTGATCTCCCCTGGCATAATCAAGAAACTGCAAATTCCTAATGAGGACCTCAAGAGGACTGGCACATTCCAAGGATCAACCAAGGAAGAAGCCAGCCGAAAGGAAAGATTATACTTCCAGTGAAGTCTAGCGGGGAGTTGAACTACATGGCTGAGAGAGTGGTGTTTGATGTTGTTGAGCCCCCTGCCATTCAATAGTATCCTTGGCCGCCCAGCTTAGGCCAAATTCATGGTAGCGTCCCACTACGCTTATAACACTCTGAAGATGCTGGGGCCAATGGGTGTCATTTTCATCCCGTCTGGTATGAGTGATGCGGTCATATTTTCATCCCTAGAAATTTGCTTGTATGATTGCCTACATTCGAATGTGCTTATACTATATGGCAATATCTTGAGGAACGCTTTCCAAATTATTCCTTGAAAAATCTAGATGACATTCTTCAAAAGTCCATTGCTTTTCAAAAGATGGAGCCTAGTGATCCTAAATTTGATGAATGCCTATTTGAGCTTCGTGACCTTATGCATGCCAAAGAAAATGTTGGAGTCATTAGTAGCATCATTTCACAAACTATTAGGATTTATAAACATGCACATTGTCATGATCGTAAATCTAATGAATCACTCTGTCTAGGTGATGATCATCCACATGATGATGTTGAGCATGGATATTATGATGAGGATGATGATAGTGACTTTGATCTTGATGAGTCAATGAGACACTTTGGTCTTATGGCTAACCTTCGTGGTTACATTGCCGGAGGAAAGGAGTGGATTCTCGGTAGTGGATATACTGATCATATGACTCGAGACAAGGACATGTTCCATGAGCTTGCTAAGAATGACGGCCCTCACAAGTATGTCAGTTTTGGAGATAATTCCGAGGGTAAGGTACTTGGCCTTGGTAAGGTGGTGCTTTGCACTGATAGCTCTAGCCAACATGTTATACTCGTCGAATCCATTGGATATAATTTACTTTCTGTATCTAGACTAACAGACTTTGGTTTCAATGTTCTATTTACTGAAATAGATTGCCAAGTGTTTCGTAGAGATAATCTTAATATGGTCTTTACCAGTATTTTTAGAGGTGACCTATACATTGTTGATTTCACTAAGAGAGCTCAACCTTGTAATTTCTTAATTGCTAAATCTTCTAAAGGTTAGTTATGGCATAGAAGGTCAGGTCACATGGGTATGTGGAATCTTGATAAGCTTATTAAAGGTGATCATATCCTTGGTATTAAAGATGTTATATTTCACAAGGATAGACTTTGTAGTGCTTGTCAAGCAGGAAAACGAGTTGGAGGAAGTCATCTCATGAAGAACATCATGACCATGAGAAGACAGCTTGAGCTACTTCACATGGATCTTTTGGTCCGAACGCCTACAAGAGTCTCGGTTGGAACTCGTTCATTTTTGTCGTTGTTTACGATTTTTCAAGATTTATGTGGGTGTTATTTCTTGATGATAAGTCGCAGGTCCAAAAGATCTTCGAGAACTTCGCTAGGATGGCCCAAAACCAGTTTGAAGTGAAAATCAAGAAGGTTCAGAGTGATAATGGAATGGAGTTTAAGAAGGCCAATGTGGATACCTTCCTTGACGAAGAAGGGATTTCACATGAGTTCTCGGCTGCGTACATACCTCAACAAAACGGACTCGTTGAGAGGAAGAATCGGACGCTGATTGAGATGGTGTGGACAATGATTGATGAATACAAGATGCCAAGAAACTTTTGGGCGGAAGAGGTTGAGATAGCTTGTCATTCTACGAATCGATTATACCTTCACAAGCTTCTTGGCAAGACGGCATACGAGTTTCTCACCGGTAACAAACCCCAAGTTGGATACTTTGGAGTATTTGGCTCAAAGTGATACATTCTTGATAAGGATTGTCGCTCAAAATTTGCTCCTAAATCTCATGAAGGTTTCCTACCTGATTATGGCTCAAACTCTCACACTTACCGTGTCTATAATAATTTCACCCGAAAGGTTGAAGAGACGGTAGATGTGAAGTTTGATTAATCTAACGGCTTGCAAGTGGAGCACTTGTCAATTGATGTAGGACATTATTTCCTTCTCCATAAATGTCCAATATTTTCCCATCAATATTAGACTATGCCTTATACCTCTCTGCCAAGATACATCCCATTTGGAGTTGTTTTAGTTGGGTTCAAAATTGCGTTGAATTTAGTTCAAACTTGGATTGTTTTTCCAACACTAAAAATTGCCACGACATTTTATTCAAATATCTCAGAAACCTAGGAACCCAGGGATATTTTTATATACTCCATATTCTTCTCCTATTTCTTGATTCTTTTCTCTGCATGTTCTGCCTATTCCTTCTTAATTAAAGGAAAAACAGATGAAGAAAAGGATCTGGGCAGAGCCCACTTACCTGGGCTAGCCAAACCCTAGCCCCGCCGAGCAGCAGAACCGCAACCCACCTTAGCGCCTCCCACGTAACTTCCAGCGTTCCACCCTCGCGACCCCACCTGCCAGCCTATCCCTTTGCTCCTTTTCTTCCTCCTCCGCCAGGCGCTCCCTCTCACAGTAAAACTGGATGGGCTGCACACATGTACGACGTGGCCGAGCCGATGCCCACGCCCCTCTGTATAAAACCAATTCCCAGCCCTAGGGTGTCTCCTTCCCCTTGTCTTCCCCTCCGCCGCCGCTACAGGTAAGGGGCACCCACGCGTCCTGCGGCCTCGTTCCCAATGACATGGCCGAGATGAGCCGGAGCTCTCCTCCGGTGTAGGTTCTCCGACGCTGGCCCCTTCTTCCTCCACGTGCACCTAGACACCTCCAGGACCCCGTTCCCGCTGTGATCCAAGGCCGAAGACACCAAGTCCATCGACGTCTTCCTCCCCAACTTCCTCTGCTTCACGGAACCAAGGACGCCACCAGATCAGCGCGTATTCTCATCGTCCCCGGTCACCATCGACCTCTTACAACTCCAGCAGCACCCCCTCGGTAAGCAGCTGTTCCTCCCATTCCCTCTCTGATTCGTTCCCATCGACGTAGTCCTCACCCCGAGTAATCTGACGCCATGTCTGCCATGGAAAAGTTCATGGAGCTCATGCTATTTTCTTTTGTGATCCCGTGGTCTGTTCCTAGGCGAGCACACCCACACATCACGCGCGGCTGCACCTACGCAGCACACGCTCGCGGGCCCAAGCAAGCCCCACGCCCCCTCCCTGCAATGTCTCTGCTCCAGCAAACAACCATGGCAGTGATGTGTGAACTCTTGCACATGGCCGCCCCTTGCTGCACCCAAAAATGCACTGCATGTACATCCCACTTCCACACCTGCACGCGACCACCCCCGCACGGCCCCAAGGCACCCAGGCGAGCACCGATTTTTTGTCAAATAGGACTACCTATGCTTTCATATTGACAAAAAAGACCACGTGCGAATCGTATTGACGAAAAAGACCAGGTACACTGTGGCGGCAGGTCCGGCAGCCGACACGTGGCACCTGCCGCCACAGCAGCCGGCGGCAGGACATGCCGCCACAGCCGACGGCGGCGACTTCCTTGTAACAGGTTTTCCGCCTTTGCGACGATTTGCAACAGAACGCAACAGAACGGAGGGCACGTGGGCCGTGCAGCAAAAGAGAGTGGCGATAGGTCCTTTACTGCTCGTTGGTTTTAATTAGCGCTAGCTAGCAGCTCGTTGAATGCTCATTTGTTGATTGGCAAGAGTGCGTTGAACGTGGGCCGAGACTGCATGGTGGAGTGATTGGCTTAATTCTCGCATGAAATTTCCTTGCGCCGCTCAGTGTTAGACGCCCAATAAACCTAAACAGAGGGAGTATCTTTTCAATGCGTTGTCACGTAGCACGGCAGTAAGAGGAGCTGCCGCCACCCCCTATGGCGGCCGGACCCACCTGGCCTCTCCACTCCGTTGTGAATCGACGTAGAGATGGAAAATCTGTTACACACAAGTTGCCGCCGCCGACCGTGGCGGCCGGTCCCGCCGCCGGCCGCTGTGGCGGCAGGTGCCACGTGTCGGCTGCCGGACCTGCCGCCACAGCGTACGTGGTCTTTTTTGACAATACGGTTTGGACGTGGTCTTTTTTGTTAATACGAATGGGTAGGTAGTCTTATCTAACAAAAAATCGGCGAGCACCTACTGCTCGCTGTTGAGCTCTGTCGCAAGCACAGCCATGGTCGGCCGTTTGTTTCTGTTGTTTGGTCAGGTTCGCTCGAGCTATTGGTTCAATTAGTGTTCTTCCATTAATTCTGCACAAATCCAGTTCAGCTCCTACTGGTTAGCCCAGATTGTTGGCGCCCACACGACCAGGGTTCAATTCCTGATGGACGCATCCTTTTCTGCAATTTTGCATATTCGGACGATCAGTTATTTTTCCATGTAAATTGCCTTTGGGCTGATTTGCAACATCATCCACTCAATTAGCCTCATGGATAGTTATGCTCAGCTACACCAAGATGACCTAGTTTCAACCCCATCGCCCTCCTATATATTCTTTTGTTTATTTTATTTTCTTCTGCTTATTGTTTTACTTGTGTTTCGGCATATTTCATCCCCATTTTGCCACGGCATCCTTTTATGCAATTTTGCATCTTCGAAGGATCAACTCGTATTCCCTGTAAATTGCCTTTGGGCTGATTTGGAGCATCATCCACTCAATTAGCCTCATGGATAGTTATGTTCAGCTACACCAAGAGGACCAGGTTTCAACCCCATCGCCCTCCTATATATTCTTTTTTTATTTTATTTTCTTCTGCTTATTGTTTTACTTGTGTTTGGGCATATTTCATCCCCATTTTGCCATGTTCGTATCTCTAAAGTGGTCACTCAAAATAAAACATGGTGCATATGTAAGATGCTTAGAATTTCAAATAGTATCATAATATTCAACTTTCATCCATGTTTAAATTGTTGTTTGCATTTGTTGTGCATAAATGACTTGCTAAAATGGTTTATTTCATAACTAAATAACCGTAGATCCGAATTAAATAAACTTTATACATAAATGGGGTAGAAAAATGTATAGATTAACATGGTGAACTTTATTTGCTGTTTAACAACATTAAAATTGTGTTTTGGCAGAACAGTTCTAAATTTGAAATATGCATATGAGGATATTTCAGAAGTGTTGTTTGTTGTTTCCGGCCTCATTTAAATTGCCTAGATGTGTAGTTTATTCCTGCCTCACCTCTTGCCATGTGAAGAACATTTAAACTTATAGAGTTCATAATGAGAGCAAACTAAATAAATAAATGTGGTGTTTCGCCAATATGCAACTCGTTGCATATTGAGCTCCACTTAATTTGTAGTATTGTTTGTGCATTTTGCCAAGCCATGCATATTTAAACTAAACATGCATCATCTTGATTGTGCATCATGCCATGGTTATGATATGTGTTTTTACCATGTTGTTTTTTCTTTCCGGTGTTGCTTCTTATCTAGTTTCGGTATCATTGTGAGTGTGAGGATTTGTTCGACTACGCCCGTCCGTCTACTTCATGGACTCGATCTTCTTCCAAGCGGGATTTTAGGCAAGATGACCATCACCTTGGATTTCACTACTATCTTTGCTTATTTAGTTGTCTCGATGCTATCGCTATGTCATGCTACCCACCACTTATTTACCAAGCCTCCCGATATTCCATGAAATAACCTATATTCTATTCCACCATCCCAACAAAACCGTTGTTTGACTATGTTACCGCTTTGCTTAGCCCCTCTTATAGCGTTGCTAGTTGCAGGTGCAGTAGTAGTTTGTTCCATGTTGGGACATGGATATCTTGGGATATCAAAATATCTCTTACTTAATTAATGCATCTATATATTAAGTAATGGGTGGAAGGCTTGTCCTTTTGCTTGGTGTTTTGTTCCACTCATGCCACCTTAGTTTACTTTATACCAGTGTTATGTTCCTTGTTTGTGTTCATCACACGGTCAGGGTTTATGGGCCTCCCTTGAGAGTTCTCTTTGAATAAAACTCCTCCAACAAGGCCCAACATTGGTTTTAACATTTGCCCAGCATAATAAACATGCTACTCCCTCCGTTTCTTTTTACTCTACATATAAGATTTGGTCAAAGTCAAGCGATGCAAAGTTTGACCAAATATATATCAAAAGATATCAACATCTACAATACTAAACCTATATGTCATGAAAATTAATATCATGATGCATATAGTAATATTGGTTTCATATTATAAATGTTGATATTTTATTCTATAAAGTTAGTTAAAGTTTATGAAATTTGACTTTGACAAAATCTTATATGCAGACTAAAAAGAAACGGAGGGAGTATTAAATTTGATGCATAGGGAGTTAGCGCTACTCGAGGTTCGTTATTCCACATAATACAGGTAGTCAGTTTTGATGGTGCTGGTCCAAACTAGAGCATTGTGCAGGCCGCCCCTGCAACTTGGGGTATTTGGCACCTGTACGCATCGCTTATCAGATAGTGGCCTAGGATGAGATACAGACGGATCCTATCAGGGTGTCGACACGTAGGGAGCTCTTGCTAGACTTGTTTTACCATTGTCGAAATGTCTTATGAACAGGGATTCCGAGCTTGATCGGGTTGTTCTGGAACGGAGGATTTTCCTCTGTGGATATTCAGTTTGTGATGGACTAAGTTGGGACACCCTGCAGGGTTTAATCTTTCGAAAGTCGTGCCCATGGTTATGTGGTAGATTGGAAATTTATAATATCCGATTGTGGAGAACTTGACACAAGATCCGAAATAAAACACACCACCTGCGTGCGTAGCCGTGATCATCTCTTTTCGAGGGAGTTTGGGAAGAGATGATGGGGTTATGTTTGACTCGTAAGTAGTTCAGGATCCATTATTGATCATTAATAGTTTGCGACTGTATGCATAGTTTCCCTTCTTATTCTTGTACTCGTAAGTTAGCCACCATACAAATGCTTAGTCGCTTGCTCCAACCTCACCACTTATCCATTGTATACCTTTTGAGCTTTACCAATCTTGATACCCATGGTAATGGGATTGCTGAGTCCTCTTGGCTCACATATTACTGCAACAACAGTTGTAGGTACAGGTAATGCGATGATCTGACGAGAGAGCAATGTGTGTTTGGTTTGGAGTTCTTCTGCTTCTTCGATCAGGGGATAGGTTCCTGGTCGGCAACCTGGGCTAGCAGGGTGGATGTCATTTGTGCTTTTCATGTGTTTTCATCCGTAGTCGGATGCCTCTCTTCTGTATGATGTTTGATGTATTCATGTGGCATTTGTATGACTTTGTTTGTATCCCAATCTATTATGTAATGGTACGATGTAATGATATCCACCTTGCAAAGCGTATTCAGTATGCGCTTCTATCCTTGGTGGGACCTCTGAGTTCCGTGAGGATAGGGTCGCATATTGGGCATGATAAGTTGGTATTAGAGCCTCGAACGACCATTTGAGCCCCCTTGATTGATCGTAGTTTGGTCGTTGTCGAGTCTAGAATAAATTTTTTGGGGACTCTAGTTATATCGAAGAGTAGGAATTCTTTTTACTCCTCATCTGCCTCGTCGCTCTGGTGAGGAATCTTGACGTAGGTGTTTTGATGTTACTCCTCTTCCCTTCATATTTTCTTCAGGATCATGCAATTAGTTTTCAGTGGTTGCGAGGTCATTCCTTTTTTAACCGGTGCACTTCTCTTCGAGTCAATTCAATCCTCTTCGTCTTTTGCAAGATCAATCCGCAAGTTTCCAACTAGTGTCATTTTCCCCTTCCCAAGTTGTATTTCTTTCTCCCCACCCGCCCTCCCTTTTCTTCAATGAGTTTGAAGTCTTGAATCGAGTATCCATTCTATTCATGCAAAGCCTCTTCATTCTTTCCTCAATTATTTCAACTTGTGAATTATTGTCTAGTCCGACATTCTTCATCTCTTTTCCTTTAACAGTGGATTCAATTCAAGTATTCGGTGTTGATTATTTTCTTTTCCTTGGCTCAAATGTGTTTCCTTGCTCGTTCACCTCTCACTATTCAATTGTTCTAGAGTTCTGAAGATATCTCAGGAGATTCGTGTTACCAATCAAGACTCATTCGTTCTATTTCGAGGTTGTCACCTCATTCAAGTCTTTCAAACATTCCGGTGCATCATTTCTCATTCAATCAATCCTTTCCAACGGTGTTTTATTTTCAATGGGCCCAAACCCACAGGTTTTTCCCAGGATCTACCCTGACTCTTCTAATTTTCTGGAATTATTCTCAAATTCTTTTCAAAGTGTGACATGAGAAAGGATTCCATCAGTCACATGCCTTCTCTAAGATCGCTTTCAAATTCTTTTCATCTTTGTTTCAACAATTCCTCTTTTCATTCTTCCGGAGTATCTAACAAATTATGCATGGTATTTCTCGTCGTCATTCTCAACATTTGAAGACCTAAGAAGAGTTTTCCTCTAAATCTTATCTGATCTCTCGAAGATTCGTGGTTCTAGCTTCATGCTATCCTCTCAAATTATTTTGTTTGCAAGGAATTCTTTTCGTACCCAGCCGAAGAATTTCATGAGTTCTTTCCATCTTACTCCTTCGAAGGCCTTCATCTAAGAATATTTATTCGTTCTTAACTTTTAGCTCTCATTCACCGATACGTCTCCGACGTATCTATAATTTTTTATTGTTCCATGCTGTTATATTATCATTCTTGGATGTTTCACAATGATTTTATAGTCATTTTATGTCATTTTCTGGTACTAACCTATTGACATAGTGCCAAGTGCCAGTTGTTGGTTTCTGCATGCTTTTTACATCGCAGGAAATCTATATCAAACGGAGCCCAAACACTGCAAAACTTTTAGGAGAATTTTTATGGGCCATGAGACACCTGATGGGGCAATGTAGCACCTGGGGGTGCACCGAGGGGGGCACAACCCACCAGGGCGTGCCAGGCCCCCCTGGTGCACCCAGGTGGGTTGTGCCCACCTCGGTGGCCTCCCGCACCGCATCTTTGTTCTATAAATACCCCAATAGTCCAGAAACCTTAGGGGAGTGGACGAAATATTCATCTAGTCGCCGCAGAGTCCAGAACTGTTGGGACCCCGATCCTAAGTCACACTTGTCTAGCATGTAACACATCATATCGCTTTGTGGCCTCACGCACAGTATCCCCACGGGTGCCACCTTACCTGGCCCGGGACCGTTTGCGCATTTTGGCTCACGTATATGATATTGTCGCTAGCACCATATGACAGAGAACCCGGGCCAACATGACTAGTTGTATACCCAAGGTGGCACTAACTTACAGGGACAGGCATCCATGACCCAACAACGAACGTGTCGGTCATGAACGTATGAACCCAAGTCGTAGCAAGCTACAAGGACTTAAAGGAACAACGCGTGACATTTCCGTGAAGGGACAGACACAGGAACAAAGAAGGACACATGCCGGCCAGCCTAAGTGTTCCGGAGCAGTAGCAAGCTACCATGGCTCAGTGGAAACACTAGGAGACATTTCCCCATAAGAGAGGCTACCAAGAATAAACAACTAGGTTGTCGGATCCCACACATAGCAAGCATTTCAATAACATAAACACAATATGCTCGATATGTGCAAATCCAACATGGCATCACAACAAAACTCTATGAATCAAAGTATTTATTAATTAGGCTCCGAGGAGCCAGATATTACAAACGTGGGTCTCATGACCCAACATACAGAACATACAAGCAACACGCGGAAGCATAACATGTCAGAGTACAGACAACTATAAATGAAAAATGCAAAGGAGCCCGACTATCTACAACACCCGTAGAAGAGTGTAGCTGAGGTAACAAGCTACTTGTCGAAGCCCAATCGGGATTACTAGTGAGATAAAGGTCTCATCACCAAAACATAAATTAAGCAAACATGAGTTCAAAGGTACTACGCAAGACTTACATCATATCCTATCATACATGCATTGGTATCAAGAAGGCAATGTGGGGTTTAGTTGCAGCAAGCCAGCTTTGACTCAGTGGCTATCTTGTTCTACGACTACGAGTAACTTCTTTGAGGTGAGAAAGCGCACATGAGTCCACTAATCACCACACAATACACTACCATGGATTCTTTCCCGTCTCCCTACGAGAAGGCCATCAATAGCACTCACACTTGTCTTGAGAATTTTAGAGTATCCACTTCAAGTTCTCTATGTACCATGTAAGCATCCAAGAAGTCCATAACCGTGGACCTGGCTATTCGAATAGATCATGTTAACCCTGCAGGGGTGTACATCTTCACACACGCTCCCGCCACTTACCGCCATGTACACGTCGTGTATCTCGGGAACCTTCAAGTGGAAGCCTGGCGAGGGTGTCGGCCACGACCTGACTAACCACACAAGACTCTAGTCCAGGTTTATCGCCTATTAGGGTTCCATCCGCAAGGGAGTCTAGCCGAGGTTTCCAGCACGGCCGCAAACGATGTGTACATGGTTCTCGAGCCCACCATCCGGGTGCCACTCAGTACACCGGGCCACGTGTGCCTAGTATGTCCCATGCCTACCCTGCCATGTGCCACTTGGTAGAAAGATAACACTACCTACAAACACCAGAAACTAGTTGCGACTCCTAAACAGAGATCAAGTAGGTTAATAAGTCGAGAGGGGCACTTAAGCATTCCAATGCATGGTAGTAACTAGTCATTGGACAACATACACAGAACTCAGTGCTTAAGGACGGTTCCAGTGAGACAACCCACCATGTACTCCTACATGGCCTCTCACCGCTATCTTTACCAAATCGTGTTCACACACTTAACTCTTAGCACCAAAACATATCGTAACACTCCAATTCATTCCTAATGAATCAGACGTAACACAACTCTAAGCAGTAGCAGGCATGGCATGGTAGGAACACAACATGGCTTCAATCAACTCCTACACATGCTAGTGGGTTTCAACTATTTACTGAGGCAATGACAGGTCATACAGAGGAATGGGGTCAACTACCGCAACATAAAGTAGGAGGTGAATCGTTGTTGTCCTAATGCAATAACAGAGAGCAGGAGCAAGAGAGTGGGATTGTATCGGAATGAACAAAGGGGTTTGCTTGCCTGGTAGATCAATGGTAGAGCAGTGCACCTCTGAAAGGTACTCTGGAACGGTCTCCAGAGCAGGACCTATTGAGAAGGATGATGCCGACAATCAATACACAAACATATGCAACAATATGATGCATGATCATGGCATGCTGATGTGATGTTGTTTGAGCTAAAACGACTAGCAACAAGTTCAATGGAGCTTATTTGAATCAAGGATTCAAATGCAACTCTAAACATAAGCATTTTAAATGCCCTTTATGTGTTTTCATATATTTAGTAGGTATAACTTCATTTTTCATGCATGAAAATGGTACATACGGATAAATTGAATTTTTCTGATAATTATATATATAAATTATTTCAATCTGAGCTACAGTTGAATTTCTGTGATTTTTTGAAGTTTTGCTAATTTTCTGGAATGCCCAAAATAGAAATAATCCAGAAAATGATTAATTGCGTCAGCATGACAACATCACGACGTCAGCAGGTCAACCGGGACTGACCAGGGTCAATCCTGACTAGTGGGGCCCACTGGTCAGTGACCCATTTGTTAATTTCGGTCAAAACCAGGGCTGACTAGGTTTGACCAGGCCATGGGGCCCGCTGTCAGTGGCAAAGAGGTGTCTAATTAGGGGGGTTAGCCCCTAATGGCCATGACACATCGGCAGTCAGCGGGGTTTGGCCGGCGGCGACCAAGACCGCGGCGGCAATCCGTCGGACTTGCGCTACAAGTGGCGGCTGGATGCTCGGAGACCACCAGGGCATAGCCCGTCCTCATCCGCATCGAGGGGAGCATGTGGTAGGCCGTGGGGTGATCGGAGCTCGCCGGAGTGGAGCTCGCGGCAGTGGCCGGAGCTCGGCTCGAGTGGGCGCAGTGCTGCAGTGCAAGGTAGGAGCTGTGGGTGGCGGCGTTGGCCTTCGGGGAGGCTGCTGAGCGCGGTGGCTAGAGCGACGATGGCAACATGGCCGGTGGCGGTGAGTTCTCGGCCTCGGTGGCTGACACGCTACAACACGGGAAAGAAGGGGAGGACAGAGGGGAAAAGTTCAGGGCATCACAGCGATCTCGAGGGCGTCGTCAGCGAGCTCGAGGACACACTGGAGTCGACGGACGTCGGTGCCTATCTCCGGCGACCGAAGCTTGAAGACGGAGTCGAGGCGGTCGATTCGGGGCGTCCGGCGACGCACGGCTCGACGAGGAGGACAAGGACGAAGTGACGGAGCTTCTGGCTGCGTCGGCTGGGCGTGGGGTGGCCGGTGGCTATAGCAACGACGAGCGGCGGCGGCAACGGCGGCGCTCGGGTCCGAGCGACAGAGAGCCAGAGGAGGGGAGAGGAGCACGTGGAGAGTGAGAGGGCCTGGGGTGGGTGCGTGGCATCGTCTAGGCCGTCCAGGTGACGAGGGGGAGGGCAGGCAGGCAGGGTGGTGGCATGGCAAGCTCGGTGGCGTCGCGGTGTCCCTCCTTTGCCTACTGGCAGAGGTGGGTGAGGACTAGCACTGGGCCAGGTGGGCGGGCCCAGTCCAGGTAAGTGGCCTCTAGCCTTTCTCTCTTCTATTTCTTTTCTATAATTTGTTTTGATTAAGTTTATAATACTAAATCATTTTATTTTCTTCTGACAATTTTTGCAGGGACCAAAGGAATTATTCCAAAGCCCCTCACCAAAATTTAGAATGTTTGGATATATATATATATATATATATATATATATATATATATATATATATATATATATATATATATATATATATATATAGGATGGGTCTATTCTCATAACACCCCTTAAGACCTTATTCTCCTAACAAAACCCTTATTCTCATAACACCCCTCCCCTCCCCGCCTCCTAGCGCGGGAGCGCCTCGGCGGCCAGCGGCGTCCCCCTCCCTCCCCGCCTCCTAGCGCGGGAGCGCCCCGGCGGCCGGCGGCGTCCCCCTCCCCTCCCCGCCTCCTTGCGCGGCAGCGCCCCGGCGGCCGGTGGCGACCCCTACCCCTCCCCGCCTTCTTCCGCGGCAGCGCTCCGGCGGCCGGCGGCGACCCCCACCCCTCCCCGCCTTCTTCCGCGACCAGTAGCGCAGAGCGC
>LR738712.1:429160531-429170812 GCA_902687465.1 Secale cereale
CGTCCCCCTCCCCTCCCCGCCTCCTTGCGCGGCAGCGCCCCGGCGGCCGGTGGCGACCCCTACCCCTCCCCGCCTTCTTCCGCGGCAGCGCTCCGGCGGCCGGCGGCGACCCCCACCCCTCCCCGCCTTCTTCCGCGACCAGTAGCGCAGAGCGCACGACGAGCGGCCGGCGATGCAGTCCGTCGGCGAGTATTCTTCCGCGGCGGCGTTTAGGAAGCGACGCCGCCCCTCACCTTCGCCCCAACACCACCTGGGGGATCCGCCGCTGAAGCATCCAGCCTTGGTTATGCATGGCAGGGGAAAGAGAACTGCAAGTATGCCTTCTCCATCGCAGTCGTCGTGGATGCGAACTGCAATGGTGCGCATCCAACCTTCTCCCACGACAATGGCAAAAGTTGAAAAAGCCCATGAGTTCCTGCAGCGGAGGTGGACTGCACGCCAACAGCAGCCAGAGCTGCATCTGCAGAAGGAGAGAACTGCATATAATGTAAGAAAATCACATACCCAACCCCCACATCCAGTTTGCAGTGCCCTTTTTATCGCCATGCAGTGCCCCTCTCGCGTCGACTGCAGTCCCATGTATCTCCCAGTAGAAAACAGAAAAGATACTTCAAAAAAATAAAAATGCTATATGGCTCAAAATTGCAGTCCACCATAACTTACATATGTAGAGCGCTGTGCCTAAAACTGAAGTGCATTGTTTCTTCATGTTAACTTCCAGTGCCCCTGCTATAGAATGACAAATTGAAGTGCAATTTCTACAGTTGCAAAATATAATGATATATAGTACGAAAGATGCAGTTCATTTCACTGTTGACGTGCATAAAAAGCTTTGGCTTAATACTATGCAGGAAATTACTATGCCTCCAAAACAGAAGGTACATCGATTGATTTACGACCCAAAGCCCCTGAACTGCATTGGAAGAGAAGAGTGGGAGATGCCTGGATGGATAACACCTAAAATACCTAGGGGTTTCTTTAACACAACAAACAGAACTGCGTACTCGGTGGAGGAAGATGTAGAGGATAAAGATGAAAACAATGAACCAAACATCATTCAAGATGGAGAAGGCAGTGAAGCAAAAAGCGCACAAGCTGAGGAGGACGACGACGATCTGGTCTTCATGGGGGAGCATGCGCAAAAAGATGATGAGGAGGATGATGATGAAGAGCAAATCATAATAGTTATGCAGCCAAGGTACACGCGTGTCTTTGAAACATTTGGCCAGCAGATCAGAACGGATGATGTAGCACCTCCGCAAGCCAATGTTGTAACCCAGCAAGTTCGACAAGTTCATGAGCAAACGATTCGTCGACAAAGATACAGTGGAATTCCACCCAGGCCGCCTACTGCGCACCAAAAGAATCGGAAGCAGAATCAAGGAAAGCCACAAGCAACAAAAAAAGTAAAGTTCTCAACACTTCTGCCTCCTCGCGATCCTAAATTACATAGATCTGTTGTCACCCCTCCATGCCCAATAAACACTGGTGAGCTACAAACACCGTTAGAGAAAAAACAGTACACGCATGTAAGCTTCCTTGCCTAACTACTGTAGTTCACTTACGCATTCTTTCAGCTTGTGCATTCTCATTAAAAAAAACATTCCATATTGTGTGTGCAGAATGAGAACATGCTCCAAGAACTTGTGCCTGTGAAAGGTATGTAATTCATATCACACGCTGCGGCACGCGAATTCTACAACACGTATGCGAGGCATGCAGGCTTCAGCACACGCAAAAACGGCGGATACAGAACAAACAGATACATAGTGTGCTCAAAGGAAGGCAGAAGCAAAGAAACTGTCACTGATTATGACAAAAAGCGAGATAAAACATCAAAGAGGACTAGCTGCAAGGCGAGAATGAGATTGAAAAAAATCAAGGATGTTTTTGTGATAGCAGAGATTGAGCTCAATCACAACCACAGGATGATTGACAGCCCGGCTATGCTTCTGCACATGCACTCGCATAAGACGGATGATCCGTTACTTGATAAACTAGTGAAGGACATGCAGAGCGACAACCTGACGCACACGCAGATGATGTCAATCCTGTCAAGGATGTCAGGAGGGCTGCACTTTATGGGGCGCACCAGCCGTGACTGGGTGAACAGGTACGTTCACTAAGAAAACGACATCTCGTCTATTTCATGCAGTTCGCTTGTGCATTTTCTGTATGTCTCTAATGATGCAAGTATATTATTATTTCGAACTGCAGGAAGCACCAATTCACGAGGGAGGAAACAGAAGACGATGTGAAGAAACTCCTGGCTTTCTTTGAGAAGATGCAGCAAATAAACTCGGAGTTCTTCTATGATTACGACAAAGATGTCAATAACCGTGTGCGAAACATATTCTGGGCGAACGCGAGCTGCCGTGGATCGTACGAAGATTTTGGAGATTGTGTCACATTTGACACGACCTACAAGGCCAACAAGTTCCACATGCCTCTGGCCGTCTTCGTTGGAGTCAACCACCACCTCCAAAGTACAATATTCGCTGTGGCTCTCATCAGAGACAAAACAATACCGACTTTCGAGTGGGTGTTCCGGACGTTCTTGCGTTGCATGAACAACAAGCGGCCAATCTGCATACTCACATGTATGCTGAAAAAAAGAATGGGTTTAAATAACAATGCAGTTCACTGCCAAGTTTTGTAGTCCATTTCTTCCATCCAATGAAAAAATAAGAAAAAAGCAGAAAAAGGATATGCAGTTCTCTCAATAACTCACTGCTTGTTTTTTTTTTCAAAAACATGCAGATCAATGCCCCTCCATGGATGCCGCGATAAAAAGTACGCTAATAGGCACGCTGCACAAGTTATGCCGTTGGCATATATTGAAAAAAATACAAGGATCATCTGTCCTTGCTGTACAAAGCATATGAGACATTCAAGGATGAGCTGACCTCCATTCTCAACCACCCGCTAATGCCATCAGAGCTTGAACGCGTTTGGCATGAGCTCATGGACAAGTATAACCTGCAAAATGATGAAATTATGAAGGCGCTCTGGACAGACCGAAAAGAATGTATATCAGCTTACTAAAAGGAGGTGTTCTGTGCACGGATGACGTCGACACAGAGAAGTGAAAGCATGAACCGGATCTTGAAGAGGAACTTTGTCAAGGAAAGACACGACCTACACATCTTTGCGTCGTAGGTGGACAGGTGCATCTAGACAAGGAAGGGCGTCGAGCACGCGGGGACCATAGCTAACGAGGTATATAAACAGAACAAAGTTTTTAAGCTGGATGAGCAATTAATAAAACACTACTCGCTTTCTTGATTTTAGCTATGAAAGACAACTACTTAACTGGTTTTCTTTGTTTCACAGATGGAAATAAAGACTACTACTCAGTTTGGTTTCGAGGTTCAGCTCTCCAAGATTTACACCAGGGCGGTCTTTGCTGACTTCAAGCAAACGCACTACCGCAGCACTGCATTCAGATCAGAGCAGTCCCCTGACAACCCGACGAAATATTTGGTGCGCCACTACAACCGGTCTGATGATTTCGATTGGGCAAGACACGAGTTCCAGGTAGTTGTTGATGTGACGAACGGTATCTACGAATGCGAATGCAAGATGTGGACACACACAGGTCGGTGAGACAGGAAACAAAAAATAAGCACACAGAAAACATAATGAAGTTCACTTACTGCTGGTAGCAAAAAAGAGATGAAAAACAAAAAAAAACCTTAGTGAAGTTCACTAGAACAGAAAAACCAGGACATATTTATAATGCAGTTCACAAACCAAAAATTAAAATGTTGCATATTTATGTGAAGTTTGCTGACACGAACAACCCAAAAAATTCTTTTGCTGCAGGCCTGTTCTGTGTGCACATCATTTGCATGTTGGATCAGCTGCGGGTGGACAAGATACCTGAAGAGTACATATTGAAGAGATACACACGGAATGCGCGCCAAAATCCAACTTTTGACTGCAGATACTATGAGCAAACTGCTCCAGATGGGAGTTCGATGTTCTGCCGTAGGATACTACTTGCAGAAACAGCGATGGACCTGGCAAACAGGGGTGTCAAATCGGATAGAGGGTACAACAAAGCTTTAGCTGGGATGAGAGAACTCATACAATAAGTCGACGTAATAAACGAAGAAGAAGAAGCAGAGAAGATCATGGATGCGCGGGGTGAAGAACAAGGAGAGGAGCGCGAACATGCCGCTGATGGTGCAACTCATAATATGGATGACACAATTCTTCCCCCACCTGTTTCAAACACAAACGGGAGAAAGAAAGAGAGCAAATCAGCCAATAAAAAAGCTGCAGCAAATGAAAAAAGTCCTGAAAAAAATAGCAGGCCTGAGCCAGAACTGGACAGCAAAGGAAGACCACGGGGGTTAAGGATGTGCAAATCATGCAATAAGATTGCGGGACACAACTCAAGAACATGTAAGGAGCGGCTGAAAAAAATCCAGGCTGAAAATGCCGCCACAAATCACCAACCTGACAAACAAGATGATATGACAAAGAGAAGACTATGTAGCGTCTGCAACAAGAGAGGGAAGCATAACACGAGAACTTGTCCAAATAGAACAGAAGAAAAGGATGAAGAAGATGATGAAGAAGATGCTGACAGAGAAGAGAACGAGGAAGAGAGCGAAGCTGATGTAACTGAAGAGGAAGATGAGGAAGAAGAAGAGGAAGATGAGGAAGAAGAAGAAGAAGATGAAGATATCCAAGAACCATCATCAAAAACGAGGGGGAGAGGCAGAACGCAGAATCCAGCGCGTATGCAAGCATCGCAGTCGCACGGTCGCGTTACGAGGGGTAATGCGAACAACAAGAGCAAAACGGAAGCAGCAACAACCATTGAAACAAATGCAGTGCACAATTTGAGAAGAAGCAGCAGGAAGAGGACATAGCTCAACACATATACAGTTTTACCTTTTAAAAATATATTAACTTCATCCTTTATATATATCGTATCGTATATAAGATATATCTTGTGTTCAATGGACTGTAAAAAAAAGAATTCAACATGTAATATTGAAGTTCAAAATGAATAGATATGACATATGCCATATATACTTTGTGATCAATGTGCTGCGGGTGGGTATGCTTGATAAAATGCAGTTCTCTTCTATATGAAAGAAATAAGATGAGAATGTCATTCTCAGAATGCGGTTCTCTTCTGTATGAAAACCCTGAGATCAGAATGTCATTTTGAGAATGCAGTTCTCATCGTCGTATAGAATCTGAGATGACAGTGAATCAATATAGAATGCAGTTAGAAAGAAAAAAATATAGAGTCAGACTAGGCTTCACGTACAGTGCTGTGCGTGTGTGGTGCGTTTAAAGCTTAAAGTGTAGTCCGGTTCGAGTACACAGTGCAGTGCGCTTAGTGCAAAAATGTAATAATTGAGCTCGCGCTTAGCAGACACGGTTGATTTTCTGTCTTCTAATACAAATTTTCCAAAATTTTGAAACTCGACGACAAACACGTTGAATTCGTCTTTGCTGTCCCATGTGATAAGGTGAAATGCAGTGTGGATGCGTATATTTAAAAAAACTTGGATGCTACTCATATAAGTGAATGCAGTGCGCTACGAACATGTTACAATTCACAAGGAGGAATTGGCTGAAAGCTCCATTATATACATATTTGACATTGTCCTTGTCTGCCACAAAAAGAAAAACACAAAAACTAACTAGACCGGTATATACAAAAGCACACAGCATGGTGTGAACAGTTTTCTAGATCGAGAACTACACACAACGACCATACATACTATTTACAGAAAGATTTGGAGCACACACGAAAAGACATCAACACACATAAAAAAAGATCTGCTATCATTTATGCCTCATCCTGCTCATGCGAATCCAGTTTTGGAGAAAAGCCAAGAGAAATGCAGAGATTTCTTAGATCCTCCGGGAACTCGGTGACTACGACCTTGTTTTCAGGGTGGAACAGAATCTGGAACAAGAACTCAGCCTTCCATTCCTCAACAGCAGCTTCCTGCGATGAAGCAAAAAAAGCAAATATACAACATCATCTACAAAAAAGAACTGACAAAAAAAATATCAAAGAATGAGGATTATTATTGGGTTAAAAAAGATACTTACATTACGCTTTGCGAATTTCACAACAACGATTTTGCCGTCGAAAAACTGAGCCATCTTCAGAACAAAGAAGCCGCACTCATTGGGGCCCTTCTCAAGGGCGCCCAAAAAGCTAGCTTTCTTTGAAACATCGACCCAGTCTACCGACTCCTTTCTCTTGTACTCCTTTTCTTCGTAAACCTTCTTCAACAATGCAGTCATCCTGATCATCTGGTGGAAATAAAAAAAATACACATCACAACAATATTGTTCGACACGCGCACGCATGAAAACAAGAAGAAGATGAAAAAGGAAATTTTTTACCATTTCAGTGCGGTGCTGTGGTATTCAGACTTATGCCACCTCGTCGTTTGATCAACAGTGTCATGAATGTCAAGGGTCTCGCGGTGCCTATTCATCGTGTATAGCGAATAATGCTGGTCTTTCATCCGTGGTAACACAATCTGATTTTGTTTCATCAAATTTGTTATGGGTTTGATGAGTGAAAAAGGATTACTAGAAAAAATTGGGAGAGAAAATAAGTACATAAGGCTGAATGAAGCAAATCTGATAACTTACTAATTTGCAACAAGAAGGTTCTCGTCATCATGAACATAAACTTTGAACTGCTTTGCTGCATCGTCAACGTTAAACTTGCCGTGGACAAAATGCAACACAACGTTTCCATCTTCATCTCTATCCGCGTGATCATTCATTTGAAGAACATACTGCGTGTGGGTAATTCACAAAAGAAAGTTAATGAAGTCCCCCTCAGAGTTTGCTCCGATGCTTAATGAAAAAACGGATCACGCTTCTCTAAAAACAGTATGCAGTTGACAATTCTCCCCATAATTTGTTTCATTTAAGATACATGGTTAAACAAAAAAATAAATGTATTCAGTTCAGTACATTCTAAAACAAATTATTATACACTATTAACTGCAGTTCACTCGAACAGAAAAAAAGAAAAAAAAGGAAAAAAGAGAAATACCGTGATAAACAAAGGGGACAGCAGAACGCGTTCGCCAGATCGATAAACCACATTCATATGCTCGTCATTCTTCCAGTACCTGATGATATGATCCATCAATTTCGAGTCCATAAAACCACCTCTGGTGAAAGTTAAGAACATGTAGTCCACATTCACAATGTAGACTTCGATAGGATTCCTGTGCATGAAAAGCGCGCACCTGCACAAAAGAAACGGCGAAGGTGGGGGGGGGTTAGGAACACGAAAGAAAAAACACACAAAACATTACACACATTAAAATTCAAAAAGCGAAAAAACTAACGAAAAAAGAACCGACTCGCTGTATTTCTGCCTGAATGGTGTGCTCGTGATGAGTTGCAAGACTTTCCTCATCTCCGCAAGATAGCTGAATCTCGCAGGCTTCAACTTCTGTACAGGAGATCTAAACTTTGATGGCTTCTGCACATGCCTCTTATTTGATAGAACTAGTGCCTCGCTGTCCGTCGGGCGTTCCACAGCTGCGCTCCTGGTCCTCCTAGGCATTGGTGGTGGCCTCTCAAAATCATCATCACTATCTTCAGCATTTGGAGGGCTCGCTGCTTTCTTCCCATGCTTGACATTGACAGGAGATTTCTCAAGAGCTTTTTCATTCGAAGTGTCGGCGCCACTCCTCAACCTCTTACACACCGGTTCTTTTACAAGCTTAATGGGGGGTTCATCAAGGGCAAATTTCTGAATCGTTGGAGTGTGAACCTGAGTTTCAAACAAGGAAATACCACCTTGGTGTGCGCCTTCATCAAAGCCTGCACAAAAAAATGGATAATGAGCAAAATGAAAAGAATCATCAAGTTCACTAACGAAAGTCATTTTAACATGCGAATGGGGTTCTACTAAAAAGCTTAACAAAAGTACTGGACCTCCCCTTTCTGTATCAATGAAGTTCACTTAATGAAAAGGGTGTGTGACTGAAAAAAATGTAATAACCTTCTTTAAAAATTAAAAGTGATGTCAGGTCAAGACAGCAATGCGACGAGGTCAGCCAACTATAGAGCATCGCCTTCCTGATGTAGCCAATGTGCTCCTTCCCGAACTTGGCAATCGTTTCACCATCCCAGGTCTACATGAATTGGAACATGTAAAATCCACAATCATGCCTGCAAGAAAACCAACATAAACACATTACTAATGCAGTTCACTCAATAATGAAGTGCTACTGATGTTAGTAAAACAATGCAGCTCCATACACACAAAAAACCGAGGGAGAACAACTAATAACACATTAGTAATGCAGTTCGCTCAAGGGAAAATGTGCTTCTAATTTAGTAAAAACAATGCAGCTCACTTACACAAAAAAACTGAAGGAGGAAAAAGAAAAAGGAGAACAAGTACAAACCCGTTTCCCTGTTGCGGGACATTAATATGAGTCTACGCAAAGCTGTCAAGGGTGGGAGGGTTCGACGGCTCATCGCAGCTTGCGCTGCCATCTTTCCAAACTTTTTCCTGAAGACAAGATTTGCAGGAGCACTGTCGGCATCGTTCAATGAGTCGAGAAACTCAAAACGCTTCTCTCGCAGGTTCAAAGTGACCAAGCAGTAGTGGCCTATCGCGTCCTTCATTGTTGCGGGAGGAGTATCAAATGTTGCAAACATAATCTGAAATAAAAAAAGAATAAAACAAACCAGATGAGAAAATAGAAAAACAGAAAACTTATTTTCAAGATGACGAAAATGGTCAAAATGCGTTACCAAGTTTTTCTTGTCCACACGTTCCTCTGCGCTTGAAGAAAACATCTTTTTCAAAGCCCTATTTGTGGCACCGCCGTTCCAAATGGAATTCTGCAAAAAAGACAAAACCAGAGAGTTAATGAAAATGCTTATAGCACAAATAAAAATTGGACGAGGGATAAATATAAATTAATGAAAATGCTTACACATAGGTTGTACGGGACAATCATCGTTTTGTTGGAAATATGCCCTAGAGGCAATAATAAAAGTATTATTATTATATTTCCTTGTTCATGATAATCGTCTGTTATTCATGCTTGAATTGTATTGTACGGAAACAGCGATACATGTGTGAATACATAAACCACATTGAGTCCCTGGTAAACCTCTAGTTACCAGCTCGTTGATCAACAGATGGTCACCGTTTCCTGACCATGGACATAGGATGTTAGTGATAACGGGATCACATCATTAGGAGAATGATGTGATGGACAAGACCCAATCCTGAGCATAGCACGAGATCGTATAGTTCGTAATGCATAAGCTTTTCGGTGTCAAGTACTTATTCCTTAGACCATGAGGTTGTACAACTCCCGGATGACGTAGGAATACTTTGGGTGTGCCAAACGTCACAACATAACTGGGTGGCCATAAAGGTACGCATCGGGTATCACCGAAAGTGTCTGTTGAGTTGGTACGAACCGAGACTGGGATATTGTCACTCCGCATGACGGAGAGGTACCTCTGGGCCCACTCGGTAAGACATCATCATAATGAGCTCAATGTGACTAAGTAGTTAGTCACGGGATGATGGATTACGGATCGAGTAAAGAGACTTGCCATGACGAGATTGAACAAGGTATCGGGAATACCGACGATCGAATCTCGGGCAAGTACCATACCGATGGACAAAGGGAATAACATACGGGATTGAGTGAATCCTTGACACGGTGGTTCATCCGATGAAGATCATCGAGGAACACGTGAGAACCAACATGGGTATCCAGATCCTGCTGTTGGTTATTGACCGGAGAGTGGTCTCGGTCATGTCTACGTGTTTCCCGAACCCGTAGGGTCTACACACTTAAGGTTCGGTAACGCTAGGGTCGTAGAGATAAATGCACGTGGAAACCCGAAAGTTGTTCGGAGTCCCGGATGAGATCCCGGACGTCACGAGGAGTTCCGGAATGATCCGGAGGTAAAGATTGATATATAGGAAGTCCAGTTTCGGCCAACGGGTGATCTCCGGGGGTCACCGAGAGCGTCTCGGGACCACCGGAGGGGCCCCAGGGGTCCACCGGGTGGGGCCCCTAGGCCGCAAGGGGGAAGTGGCCAGCCCTAATGGGCTGGCGCACCACATGGGCCCCCCTCCCCATGCGCCTAGGGTTGAAACCCTAAGGGGGAGGGGGCGCCACTTGCCTTGGGGGGCAAGGACTCCCCCCTGGCCGCCGGCCCCCCCTTGCAGATTGGATCTGCAGGGGCTGGCGCACCCCCCTGGCCCCCTATATATATGTGGGGGGGGGG
>LR738712.1:429170896-429186239 GCA_902687465.1 Secale cereale
GGGGGGGGGGGAGAGGGCAGCCGCACCCTTGCCCTGGCGCCTCTCCCCCTCCCGTCACAACTCCGTCTCCTCAAACGCAGGGCGCCCGGCGAAGCCCTGCTGCAATCTCCACTGCATCCACCACCACGCCGTTGTGCTGCTGGATCTCTGACGACTTCTCCTCCCCCCTTGCTGGATCAAGAAGGAGGTGATGTTGCTGTACCGGACGTGTGTTGAACGCGGAGGTGCCGTCCGTTCGGTGCTAGATCATCGGTGACGAAGAACGCGAAGAGTACGACTACTTCATCACGCTTCTTCGAAAGCTTCCGCTCGCGATCTACATAACGGTATGTAGATGCACTCTTACTTGCTCGTTGCTAGATGTATCCTTAGTTGGATCTTGGTGAAAGCGTAGAATTTTTTTGAATTCTGCTACGTTCCCCAACAGTGGCATCTGAGCTAGGTCTTATGCGTAGCATCTTGCACGAGTAGAACACAAAGTAGTTGTGGGCGTTTGAGTTTGTTCAACTTTCTTGCTGTTACTAGTCAATCTTGATTCGGCGGTATTTTGGGATGAAGCGGCCCGGACCGACTTTACACGTACGCTTACGTGAGACTGGTTCCACCGACAGACATGCACTAGATGCATAAGGTGGCTGGCGGGTGTCTGTCTCTCCTACTTTAGTCGGATCGGATTCGATGAAAAGGGTCCTTATGAAGTGTAAATAGAAATTGACAAATCACGTTGTGGTTTTGGCGTAGGTAAGAAACGTTCTTGCTAGAAAACCTATAGAAGCCACGTAAAAACTTGCAACAACAATTAGAGGACGTCTAACTTGTTTTTGCAGCATGTGCTATGTGACGTGGTATGGCCAAAACGAAGATGTGATGAATGATATATGTGATGTATGAGATTGATCATGTTCTTGTAATAGGGAATCACGACTTGCATGTCGATGAACTTGACAACCGGCAGGAGCCATAGGAGTTGTCTTAATTATTGTATGACCCGCATGTCACTGAATAAACGCTATGTAATTACTTTACTTTATTGCTAAACGTTAGCTATAGTAGTAGAAGTAATAGTTGGCGTGACGACTTCTTCAAGACACGATGATGAAGATCATGGTGTCGAGCCGGTGACAAGATGATCATGGTGCCCCGAAGATGGAGATCCAAGGAGCAAGATGATATTGGCCATATCATGTCACTTTAATTGATTGCATGTGATGTTTATCATGTTTATGCATCTTGTTTACTAGAACGACGGTAGTAAATAAGATGATCTCTCACTAAAATTTCAAGAATTGTGTTCCCCCTAACTGTGCACCGTTGCTAAAGTTCGTTGCTCCGAAGCACCACGTGATGATCGGGTGTGATAGGTTCTAACGTTCGCATACAACGGGTGTAAGCCAGATTTACACACGCGATACACTTAGGGTTCACTTGACGAGCCTAGCATGTACAGACATGGCCTCGGAACACGGAAGACCGAAAGGTCGGACACGAGTCGTATAGAAGATACGATCAACATGAAGATGTTCACCGTTGATGGCTAGTCCGTCTCACGTGATGATCGGACACGGGCTAGTCGATTCGGATCGTGTATCACTTAGATGACTAGAGAGATGTCATTCTGAGTGGGAGTTCATTAAAATTTGATTAAGATGAACTTAATTATCATGAACTTAGTCTAAATTCTTTACAATATCTCTTGTAGATCAAATGGCCCACGCTCCAGTTTCCCTCAACTTCAACGCGTTCCTAGAGAAAACCAAGCTGAAAGACGATGGTAGCAACTATGCGGATTGGGTCCGTAACCTGAGGATTATCCTCATAGCTGCCAAGAGAACTTATGTCCTAGAAGCACCGCTAGGTGACGCTCCCGCCCCGGCAAACCAAGACGTTATGAACGCTTGGCAGTCCCGTTGTGATGATTACTCCCTGGTTCAGTGCGGCATGCTTTACAGCTTAGAGTCGGGGCTCCAAAAACGTTTTGAGCACCACGGAGCATATGAGATGTTCGAAGAGCTGAAAATGGTTTTCCAAGCTCATGCCCGAGTCGAGAGATATGATGTCTCCGACGCATTCTACAGCTGTAAGATGGAGGAAAATAGTTCTATCAGTGAGCACATCCTCAAGATTTCAGGATTGCACAACCGCTTGTCTCAGCTGGGAATGAATCTCCCAGATGAAGCCATCGTTGACAGAATCCTCCAGTCGCTCCCACCAAGCTTCAAGAGCTACGTGTTGAACTTCAATATGCAGGGGATGGAGAAGTCCATTCCCGAGGTGTATTCAATGCTGAAATCAGTGGAGGTGGACATCAAGAAAGAACATCAAGTGTTGATGGTCAATAAAACCACTAAGTTCAAGAAAGGCAAGTGTAAGAAGAACTTCAAGAAGGACGACAAGGGAGTTGCCGCGCCTGGCAAGCCTGTTTCCGGGAAGAAGCCAAAGTATGGACCCAAGCCTAAGACATAGTGCTTTTATTGCAAGGGAACGGGTCACTGGAAGCGGAACTGCCCCAAATACTTAGCAGACAAGAAGGCCGGCAACGTCAAAGGTATATGTGATATACTTGTTATTGATGTGTACCTTACCAGCACTCATAGTAGCTCCTGGGTATTTGATACCGGTGCAGTTGCTCACATTTGTAACTCAAAACAGGAGCTGCGGAATAAACGGAGACTGGCGAAGGATGAGGTGACGATGCACGTCGGGAATGGTTCCAAGGTCGATGTGATCGCCGTCGGCACGCTGCCTCTACATCTACCCTCGGGATTAGTTTTAAACCTTAATAATTGTTATTTAGTACCAGCTTTGAGCATGAACATTGTTTCTGGATCTCGTCTTATGCGAGATGGCTACTCTTTCAAATCAGAGAATAATGGTTGTTCTATTTATTTGAGAGATATGTTTTATGGTCATGCCCCGCTGGTCAATGGTTTATTTTTGATGAATCTCGAACGTGATGATACACATATTCATAGTGTAGATGCCAAAAGATGTAAAGTTGATAATGATAGTCCCACATACTTGTGGCATTGCCGCCTTGGTCATATTGGTGTCAAACGTATGAAGAAGCTCCATTCAGATGGACTTCTAGAGTCTCTTGATTATGAATCATTTGACACGTGCGAACCATGCCTCTTGGGCAAGATGACCAAGACTCCGTTCTCCGGAACAATGGAGCGAGCAACCAACTTGTTGGAAATCATACATACCGATGTGTGCGGTCCAATGAGTGTTGAGGCTCGCGGAGGCTATCGTTATGTTCTCACCCTCACGGATGACTTGAGTAGATACGGGTATATCTATTTGATGAAACACAAGTCTGAGACCTTTGAAAAGTTCAAGGAATTTCAGAATGAGGTTGAGAATCAACGTGACAGAAAAATGAAGTTCTTGCGATCGGATCGTGGGGGTGAATATTTAAGTCATGAATTTGGCACACACCTTAGGAGCTGTGGAATTGTTTCACAATTGACACCTCCCGGAACACCTCAACGTAACGGTGTGTCCGAACGTCGAAATCGTACTCTGTTGGACATGGTGCGATCTATGATGTCCCTCACCGATTTACCGCTGTCTTTTTGGGGTTATGCTTTAGAGACTGCCGCATTCACTTTAAATAGGGCTTCGTCAAAATCCGTTGAGACGACTCCGTATGAACTTTGGTTTGGCAAGAAACCGAAGCTGTCGTTTCTAAAAGTTTGGGGTTGCGATGCTTATGTCAAGAAACTTCAACCTGAAAAGCTCGAACCCAAATCGGAAAAATGCGTCTTCATAGGATACCCGAAGGAAACAATTGGGTACACCTTCTACCACAGATCCAAAGGAAAAGTCTTTGTTGCCAAGAATGGATGCTTTCTGGAGAAAGAGTTTCTCTCGAAAGAAGTGAGTGGGAGGAAAGTAGAACTTGATGAGGTGACAGTCACCCCTCCTGTACCGGAAAGTAGCACAGCGCAGGAAACTGTTCCTGAGGTGCCTGCACCGACAAGGGAGGAAGTTAATGATAATGATCATGAAGAAACATATCAAGTTACTACTGAACTTCGAAGGTCCACAAGGGCACGTTCCGCACCAGAGTGGTACAGCAACCCTGTCCTGGAAATCATGTTGTTAGACAACCGTGAACCTTCGAACTATGAAGAAGCGATGGCGGGCCCGGATTCCAATAAATGGCTTGGAGCCATGAAATCCGAGATAGAATCCATGAATGAAAACAAAGTATGGACTTTGGTGGACTTGCCTGATGATAGGCACGCCATAGAAAACAAATGGATATTTAAGAAGAAGACAGACGCGGATGGTAATGTGACCATCTATAAGGCTCGGCTTGTCGCTAAGGGTTATCGACAAGTTCAAGGGATTGACTACGACGAGACTTTCTCTCCCGTAGCGACGCTGAAGTCAGTCAGAATCATGTTAGCTATTTCCGCATTATATGATTATGAGATATGGCAAATGGACGTCGAAACAGCATTCCTTAATGGCTTCCTCAAGGAAGAGTTGTATATGATGCAACCGGAAGGTTTTGTCGATCCAGAGAACGCTAACAAGGTATGCAAGCTCCAGCGCTCGATTTACGGGCTGGTGCAAGCATCTCGGAGTTGGAATATTCGCTTTAATGATGTGATCAAAGCGTTTGGATTTATACAGACTTATGGAGAAGCCTGTATTTACAAGAAAGTGAGTGGGAGCTCTGTGGCATTTCTCATATTATATGTGGATGACATATTGCTGATGGGAAATGATATAGAATTCTTGGAAAATGTAAAGGCCTACTTGAATAAATATTTTTCAATGAAGGACCTTGGAGAAGCTGCTTACATATTAGGCATCAAAATCTATAGAGATAGATCAAGACGCCTCATTGGTATTCACAAAGTACATACCTTGACAAAATATTGAAGAAGTTCAATGTGGATCAGTCAAAGAAAGGATTCTTGCCTGTTTTGCAAGGTATGAGATTGAGCAAGGCTCAGTCGCCGACCACGGCAGAAGATAGAGAAAAGATGAGTGTCATTCCCTATGCCTCGGCCATAGGTTCTATCATGTATGCCATGCTGTGTACCAGACCTGATGTGAACCTTGCCATAAGTTTGGTAGGGAGGTACCAAAGTGATCCCGGTGTGGAACACTGGACAGCGGTCAAGAACATCCTGAAGTACCTTAAAAGGACTAAGGATATGTTTCTCGTTTATGGAGGTGACGAAGAGCTCGTCGTAAAGGGTTACGTCGATGCTAGCTTCGACACAGATCTGGATGACTCTAAGTCTCAAACCGGATACGTGTATATTTTGAACGGAGGGGCAGTCAGCTGGTGCAGTTGCAAGCAGAGCGTCGTGGCACATTCTACATGTGAAGCGGACTACATAGCTGCTTGCGAAGCGGCACAGGAAGGAGTCTGGATGAAGGAGTTCATCACCGACCTAGGAGTCATTCCAAGCGCGTCAAGCCCGATGACTCTCTTCTGTGACAACACTGGTGCTATTGCTATTACCAAGGAGCCCAGGTTTCACAAGAAGACCAAGCACATCAAGCGCCGTTTCAACTCCATCCGGAATTATGTTCAATATGGAGATATAGATATTTGTAAAGTGCATACGGATCTGAATGTTGCAGACCCGTTGACTAAACCTCTTCCACGGGCAAAACATGATCAACACCAGAACTCTATGGGTGTTCGATTCATCACAATGTAACTAGATTATTGACTCTAGTGCAAGTGGGAGACTGTTGGAAATATGCCCTAGAGGCAATAATAAAAGTATTATTATTATATTTCCTTATTCATGATAATCGTCTGTTATTCATGCTTGAATTGTATTGTACGGAAACAACGATACATGTGTGAATACATAGACCACATTGAGTCCCTGGTAAACCTCTAGTTACCAGCTCGTTGATCAACAGATGGTCACCGTTTCCTGACCATGGACATAGGATGTCAGTGATAACGGGATCACATCATTAGGAGAATGATGTGATGGACAAGACCCAATCCTGAGCACAGCACGAGATCGTATAGTTCGTAATGCATAAGCTTTTCGGTGTCAAGTACTTATTCCTTAGACCATGAGGTTGTACAACTCCCGGATGCCGTAGGAATACTTTGGGTGTGCCAAACGTCACAACGTAACTGGGTGCCATAAAGGTACGCATCGGGTATCACCGAAAGTGTCTGTTGAGTTGGTACGAACCGAGACTGGGATATTGTCACTCCGCATGATGGAGAGGTACCTCTGGGCCCACTCGGTAAGACATCATCATAATGATCTCAATGTGACTAAGTAGTTAGTCACGGGATGATGGATTACGGATCGAGTAAAGAGACTTGCCATGACGAGATTGAACAAGGTATCGGGAATACCGACGATCGAATCTCGGGCAAGTACCGTACTGATGGACAAAGGGAATAACATACGGGATTGAGTGAATCCTTGACACGGTGGTTCATCCGATGAAGATCATCGAGGAACACGTGGGAACCAACATGGGTATCCAGATCCCGCTGTTGGCTATTGACCGGAGAGTGGTCTCGGTCATGTCTACGTGTTTCCCGAACCCGTAGGGTCTACACACTTAAGGTTCGGTAACGCTAGGGTCGTAGAGATAAATGCACGTGGAAACCCGAAAGATGGTCGGAGTCCCGGATGAGATCCCGGACGTCACGAGGAGTTCCGGAATGGTCCGGAGGTAAAGATTGATATATAGGAAGTCCAGTTTCGGCCAACGGGTGATCTCCGGGGGTCACCGGGAGCGTCCCGGGACCACCGGAGGGGCCCCGAGGGTCCACCAGGTGGGGCCACCCCTCCCGGTGGGGCCCCTAGGCCGCAAGGGGAAGTGGCCAGCCCTAATGGGCTGGCGCACCACATGGGACCCCTCCCCATGCGCCTAGGGTTGAAACCCTAGGGGGGAGGGGGCGTCACTTGCCTTGGGGGGCAAGGACTCCCCCCTGGCCGCCGCCCCCCCTTGCAGATTGGATCTGCAGGGGCTGGCGCACCCCCCTGGCCCCCTATATATATGTGGGGGGGGAGAGGGCAGCCGCACCCTTGCCCTGGCGCCTCTCCCCCTCCCGTCACAACTCCGTCTCCTCAAACGCAGGGCGCCCGGCGAAGCCCTCCTGCAATCTCCACTGCATCCACCACCATGCCGTTGTGCTGCTGGATCTCTGACGACTTCTCCTCCCCCCTTGCTGGATCAAGAAGGAGGTGCCGTTGCTGTACCGGACGTGTGTTGAACGTGGAGGTGCCGTCCGTTCGGCGCTAGATCATCGGTGACGAAGAACGCGAAGAGTACGACTACTTCATCCACGCTTCTTCAAAAGCTTCCGCTCGCGATCTACATAACGGTATGTAGATGCACTCTTACTTGCTCGTTGCTAGATGTCTCCTTAGTTGGATCTTGGTGAAAGCGTAGAATTTTTTTGAATTCTGCTACGTTCCCCAACACGTTTCAGATCCTTTGAACCTCTCAGCTAACATAGAGACGCCAATGTTTGCGAGGCGCGTGCTCATTATTCCATACGACCAAAAAGACTCGCCAACATGACTGATAGTAATATCACCAAACTCGCCCTTGAACGCAACTAGATGCCTTCAGACAAGAAGAAAAAATCCCAGCAAAAAGTGATAAGATGAGTGTCCCTGAAAAAATAACATATTGAATAACCGGGGTGTAAGACAAAAAATGTCATACTTCTTCTTCTTATCCCTCCTAGCCCTCATAACAGCATCATATAACTCATTGTATCTTCTCATAAGAGCTGGATCAATCCTCAAAGGAGTAACAACAGGTAATTCTTCATCTGCATACAGAGTGGGAATGATATCAGATAATAAAACACACACGGTCCATTTCGCCCCCGGGAAAGAACAAAAATAATGCAGTTCGCTTACCTTCGGTTTCAGAATAAACTTCCTGCAGCTGCTCATATACATCTTCGCTGAGCGTCAAATGATCAAGCCCGGTAATATCATCGTCAAGAGGCGCTTGATTGCTCATGTCCTGAGAGAGTCTTGGCTGTTCCTCTTCAGAACCAATCGAAACTGTCTCAGCTGGGACTTTTGTTGTCTCGGCTGGGAAAGCCAGATTGCCAACAGATTGCTCGTGGGCGCGAGGGGCGACACAAAATTTCTCAGGCACCTCATCGCCAAGCAACAAAACAGTAGGCCCACCAACACCATCAATGCCAGCGGATGTCCCCGCAGCATCAAATCCGACTCTAGGAGTTCCTTCTGTCTCTTCTGCAATTTCAACTGTAACACGAGGAGCTCCTTCTCTCTCTTCATGCTTATCACAATCCACAATATCCTCCCTTCCTTCTCTCTCTCGTGCCTTATCAGCCTCAAGAGGACACTCCCCTCCTTCTCTACCTTCTGCCTTATCAACCTCTGCATTAGGCTCCTCCCCTCCTCTCCCTTCCACATTATCATCCTCAATGATGCGCTCCGCTTGGATTTCAACATTTAATCCGCAGTTCTGATGAGTTAAAAAATAAAACACATTACACAAAAAAGAGAGAATGCAGTTCACTAATAAAACGGACCATGAAGCTCCCATGAAAAATAAAAAATAAAACACAAAATGCAAAATTCTCTATACTCACCAGAGAAGTGTCGCCTTCCATCTCTTTAGACTTGTCAGCCTCCTCGTCCTTGCCAGCGTCACCCTTTGCCTCCTTCCCATGTATTTCCACGTTTGATTTGGAATCCTACAAAACAAAAAACATAAATAAAACTATTATCCAAAATGCAGTTCTACAACTAAAAAACCAACACCAGATCATGCAGTTCACTGCTAAAAAGATGATGCTTCTTCTCTAAACAACAACTTCAGTGCACTACCACTACTGGGTGCACACTACAAAAAAAGTTAAAAACTGCAGTTCGCTGCCACTGTTGGTGCAAAAATATGATTGTTTGTTTTGGACACTACAAAAAATTAAACAATGAAGTCCACTGTAACAAAAAAAAGGAAAAAATCAAACCTTGTCGATGACGCCTTCGTCAAGAGGATTGTCTTTGGCAGCTTCGTCAACAGGGGACAATGGCCTGTCAAACAAATAATCAGAATCAACATCGTAGTCGTCCTGGTGGTCATCATCACGACAAGCGTTAGCATTAGAAGATTCTCCTCCACACTGCGAAAAGAACAAAAAGGATGCGAAAACAAATAGTCAATGCCACAACACACACGAAAAATAGATAACAAAAATGGGTAAAAAAATTGTTCAAATATGAAAAAAGACATACATCCACAGCTGCAGGGTTAGGCAAAGAAGGCCGGACAACATCTTCACGCCTGTTCATTTCCTTCACAAATGCATCAGCTTCCTGCTCATACCTAGCACACTTGTCGTCCTGAGACTGCTTAAACTGAGCGAATGAAGACCTGATATTCGTAACTGTCTGCTTAAGGAATTCAAGCTGCCCACGGTCAAAGTTATGAGCGGCCTCGATTTCTGCTTCAGAAGGGCCTTTGCCTTTGGTAAACAATCCAGCAATATTCCTCATCCTGGAATCGGATGTTGGGAAATCAGAAGTTAAATTGATGACCCTGTCGAGAAGCTCATCGACTTGAACAAATTTATTGCGATCAGCAGAAGCCTCGCCAGAAAAACCTCCAGCAGCCGCCCTAGCAAAACCACGACCCCGTCGAATTGGAGCCGCCCTAGCAAGAGGCTCACAAAACATTTCAGGCGCTTCGGCAACTGCAGTACGCTTGTACACAATGTCCGCTTCCGCCTTCCACCTGACAAATTAACAAAAAAAGAGATGCAGTTCACAAAAAAAAGTACATAAGAGGTTCACATTTAGCATGGCGAAAAAAAAGGAATAAAACAAACACAAAGGCTGGCTATGCACTGACCGGCAACTTGCCAAACTTGTAAGAGTCCAGGTGTATCTTTCCCCTAACAATAATGTCGGCGTTGTGAATCTTCTTCAACTGCACATGGGACAGTATTGCGGCGCGTGGCATGCGTCTATCCATAACCGATACTTTTCAAAGATTCAACGAATCGAGGTACATGAACAGGGGCACGATGGTGCAACCCTCAGCGCAGTTCTGCTTGCTCCCTTTAGAATTCCACTTGTACAAAGCGGCCTGCAGCTCGTCGACAACAAGCTGACAAAAGTCCATGCTAGCCATAGATGCAAAATCCAAGTTTTCGACCATAGCAGCTACCCTGGACAACCGAGTTGTAGGCTGGGACAAAGCAAGCACTGGAAAACAATGAGAAAACAAACCTTCACAGTCTTATTAACCTTAGCAGGGTCCGCAGCCAGCGTGCGAAGTAAAATAAGTAGGTCCTTCACATCTATGCTACGAGAACGGTTGAAACCAAGTTCATCCTTCAGATTAGCCACCGAATCATCATGGCCGCTGGCAGCAGTCCTGGGAGCAGTGTGAGAAACCATAGGGAAATCAAAAATGTGATGGACAGCCTCATGATTGATTTCCAGAACCTTGTTTGACCCGCAGTCCAATCTCATCGTATCAGGGTCGATCTTTCCCATCAGCTTGCACATAAGAACACAAGAAACATTCTTCTCTAATTTCAGGTCGAAGACAATGCCAAAACCTGCTTGTCGCACCAAAGTTCTATGCGGCTCACCCAACAAGGCGACAGCTTTGCATACGTTTGGAATGGACAGCCGAATAGTCTTGTTAAAACGCCATTCATGCGCAACATCATCTTCAGACCTCTTCCTCTTGGTACTCTTAGCAGTCTACAAAAAAAACAAAGAATAAAAAATGCAGTTCACATCAGCAAACTCATGCCAAACAACTTAAAAACAGAAGAAAAAATAAATAAACAACGTATACCTTCCTAACATCAACATCCTCCTCATCAGAATCACTGTCCAGCGCTTCTCCAGCTGCATTTTCCCGCGCCAGCTTAGATCGACGCTCAGAATCAACACCCGAGTGATCGTCCGCGCGTCTCCGCTTTCCTTGAATCCCATCCACATCAACCTCGGCATAATTAGGCCTCTTTGAGTAATCAACACGCGGGCTCCGACGTTGAGAACTTAAACCTTGCTCTGCAACAGTATTGAGTTTTCTCTTCACAGGATTCTTTGCGGGGGCAAACTTAGCAGACTTCTTTGAATCTGCAATCCTCCTTCCTATCTCCTTACCCTCCTCAAACTTTACTTGCTTCGCCTTATGAGCCTTCACGAAAGTATTACCGAGCGCAATCGCTTTCTGCCTTTTCCTCTCAACATCAGCTGCAATTTGATCAGGGACCATCCAATCCTGTGTAACTGGTTCTGTGCCATCAACAGATTGCGACTAGGTTTCACTCAATTCAGGTAGGATGCTGCCCTAATCAGATGTCCCGCCACCGACAACATCGGCTGTGAAATAACGTGTAATCAAATAGTTAACACCACCACCCCCGGACCCACCAGGAGATAAAACTGTGGGTAGGAAAAACATAAGAAAGATATGTGTGTGAGAGGGAGACCTAAACTTAATGCAGCTCATATCAACTTGGAAACACAAATGTAGAAATGCAGTGCTCTTTTCAGCAGTTTGTGTTTAACAATTAAAACAAAACAGAAAACCTAAATGCAGTTCATGTCGCTTGGATATCATATTGACGCGTGTCTGAAAATGGACATTGGTAAAGGGATATATGATGCAGTGCACTAATTCGTTCAGTAACCAATTGACCACATATAAAAAAAGTGCGCTCAGATATACAAAACATAACAAATTAATGCAGTTCCGTGAGAGGCAAAAACTAAAACTTAATGTAGCTCATATCAATTTGGCAACCGCATAGTGGATAGACAAAAAAAATACAAAGCAATGTCCAAATGCAGTGCTCTTTTAGCAGTTTATGTTTAACAATTAAACATAACAAGTAACTTAGTGTCATTCCAATAAAAAGAATTAACTTGAGGCAGTTCATATTAGTTTGACACATGTATGAAAAAATGGGCCTTGGTAAAGGAATCTACGATGCATTGCACTATTTCGTTCAACAAGAAGCAATTGACCGTGTATGAAAAATGCAGTACTTTGATGTAGTATCAGATGGGGAAGCCGTTCTAACTGGTGAGGCATCAATTGGGGAGGAAGAAGCCATGTTGTGTCTGCAATCAGAAAGGGATAATAATTAAACCCTAGACAGCAAACCCCAAAAACAGGCAGAGAAAAACTTTCAATCCATAGGGCGTTGCAATTTCAAAGCATACAAAACAAACTTAAGAAGAGGATGCTGGCTCCAAAAATAACCCTAGCACAAGATATGAAACGGGTTGGGGGCGATTTGGGGCTCACCGTGAGACGATGTGACGGCCGGTGGAGGCGGCTGCGGACGGCGACGGCGGAGGAGGCGCCCTTACGGACGGCGACGGCTGCGGGCGTCGTCGCTGTCCACCACGAGAGCGCCCCTACGGACGGCGGCGGTTGCGGGCGTCGTCGCTTTCCAACGCGAGAGCACGAGGGCAGGGGATTTTTGTGCGGGGGAGAGGAAGGAGAAGGGGGACTGCAAGAAACATAGAAGAAAAAGAGAGACTTAATGAATAAAAGGCCCACAGGCCCACAGGTCATAGACAAAAAACAAAAAAATGTCTCGGTTGTAACACGATGCAGTTCGGTTACAAAAAACGGCTCGGTTTCAAAACGATGCAGTTCGCTTACAGAAAATGAATCGGTTCGCCTGCCCGAAATAAACGCGCCCACGATCGCCCGAAGCGCCGCCCGCCCACTCCTCTATCCGGCCGGTTGCAAGACGCAGGAAGGCAACGATCATCATGAACACACGATCACCATGACGGTTGGAGGACGAGATCGTTGCCTCGGCATAAGTTACTGCTGCTCCCCTTTAAATCCCGCGCTCCATCACCCTGATCGTTAGCAGAAAACACACAACCTTGCGCTTCCTCCTCCTGTTCCTCCTCTTTCCAGCCATGCCATTCACCAAGACCTACGACGATGTCTTGGCGCACGGAAAGACCAAGCTCAAGGTGATCTACACCAACGACGTGGACGCCATGGCGACGTACGTCGAAGAGTACAAGGCATTTCTCCAGGGGCGCCGCCATAAGATCGTCGGCATCGACCTCGAGTACACACCCAACAAGAGCAGAGCGGCCGTGATTCAACTCTTCATCGGCAAATACCACCCAGTGTTGCTTTTCCAAGTATGTGCTACAATGGGCGAGAGATGCATCACCTTCGACAGGTTCCTCGGCCACCCAAGGTAAGCAATTCTTTCTGCTGAGTAAAATATAGTTGCAGGCCGATGGGTCTCTCCTTTTCATCTGTGTTGCAGTTCTATATGTCTCTGTATGCAGTTCTGAAAAGTATAACTTGCGGTTCCCTTCACTTAGGTATGAGTTCGCTGGTTTCTGCATCGACCAGGACAAGGAGAAGCTTTAACGCTGCAGCCTCCCCATCCCCAACTTCATCGACATTCAGGCGAACTGGAGGGTGCCTGATGGAACGAAGCCACTGGACTCACTTGGCGATGTATCTGCTGCCATCATCGACGACGAATACGCAGACATGAAGAAAAATATGACAGACCACGACCACAGCCAGTGGACTTCGATTCTCAGCACGAGGCACGTTGAGTATGCTGCCAAGGACGCCTACACTGCGTTCGAGGTATGGAACCGAATCACCACAGTGCAGAAAGGCCTCACCCGCTCTGCAAAAGATAAGACCAGGAAGCGCCCGAGGTCATCCTGGAGGGTGGCGAGCAAGGGGGGATCAACTTCCACCTCCACCTCCCACGGGTGGAACTGGTGAAGCAGGCCAGATGCTGATAGCCAAGGATTCCTGTCGCAAGTGCTCGATTTGTTTCCTCCTGCTTATGTAGATTAGTTTGCTTTCGTTATAATTTGCATTGGCACAATGTTTGCTTATGTTGCATTAGTTTGCTTGATGATGTACTTTGTTAATTATGAGCGCAGAACCTTGGTTTGTATCTATCAACAATATGCAGTTCTCAGTCGTTTGTTTTTAGTATGTATATTGCTTCAAACTGCTGCTGTAGCTAGGATACACATAAAAAACTATCTATGAAAGCAGTTCACAGAGAGTATTCTTTCACAAAACTGCTGCTATTATAATGGTTGATGCAGTCCTCTTTTATTAAAAACTCTAGTTCTGCATGTTGATTAAAAAAAAGAAACCTCAATGGGTGTTTCCAGTATGTATATTGCTTCAACTGCTGCTGCTGATAGGATGCACATGAAAAACTATATGTGAAAAGCAGTTCACTTATACTCAGATTTCTTATAGGAAATACACTAGAAGCCACACAAAAATGTCAAATTATTACAACAAAATTGTCTCATGCTGCTGCTGCTCAAGCAAGACTGATCTAAAGCAAATTTAACTTGATTTCCAAACACTTTGCATGCCTATAAAACATAGCCATGACAACATCCCCAGCCTGAAGACCAGCTTCCTCCACAAATTCCTTCCAGCCATCTTTGAGAACCAAACAATCATCAGAGCTAACAGAATACATAACATCAACATCATGATATTCATTCTTTCTAACCAAGACCAAATTAACACAGCTTTATGTTACCCTGACTAGACCAGAAGGGAATTTCTGCAGGCTAAACAACAAGAACAGAAAAAATAAGAACAAATAAGAAAAAGATTACAATCTACAGAAACTAAATTGCTGCTACAATCTTCATAAAAAATATTGATGTCAACATATAATAATATTGACTAGACAAAATTGCTGCTGCTCCTACAATGTTCATAATAAAAGTACTATGTGAAAAGCAGATCACTTATACTTAGTGAAAAATGTTTCTTCAGAAACTAAAACTGCTACAAATATTCAGATAGTGTTAACTACACACAACACATGAAAAAGAATATGCGAGAAATACATACCCATGAATCATTGACATCATCATCAGTCATTTGATGGACGAATGGAGCCCGAAATCCAATACCTGAAGAATAGAGAAGGGAACAGAGCGCGCTGTGCCGCTGCCTCTGGTTCAGAACCAACCCTTCAGAAAAAACGCATGTCTCCAGCATGGGCTCCAACCTTGCCAGGCAGCCGCACGCGCAATCCATTGCCATGCGTAGGGTCTGGTTGGGAAAAAGACAGATTGAGGAAGAGTGGCAAAAAGAGAAGGCAATTTTCGCCGCCAGGGATAAGGTGAGATGGGAGCCGCCAGGGATAAGGTGGGAGGGGAGCCAATTGACCCACCAATATATATATGTACAGACACAACCCCCAAAAAAAGTAAAACGACAAATAAAGCAGTGCGCTAACATAACAATGTGCATTTCGCATTGCATACTACTGTAGTCCACCGCGGTTGACCAAGCAAAAAAACTTATTAAACTAGTCCCCCAC
>LR738712.1:429186295-429235919 GCA_902687465.1 Secale cereale
CCCCCCCCCCCCGTGGCTGTAATGCAGTTCATACAGGCTCACATTGCATATTAATGCAGTTCACCGCGCTACAAATATTCACCGCGCATTGCATATTACTGCAGTTCACCCCTCCACGATTCGCAGACGAAAAACACAGCCTGCAATGCAGTTCTAACAACTATATAATACGCAAAATCTCAAAAAACATCTTGAGTAGCGACCAGAGCCAGTGGCGCCCGCAAGAACACAAAAAACATGGACAAAAGTGAAATTCTTCAAAATTAACAACTTAATCCGCTGCAATTCATACGGATAGGTGCAAGGCAGCACATAATTGCAGGAAACAACAGAAAATTACATAAAAAATACAACAATTTCAATCGGACCGGGGAAGGACAGACAACTTGCCGTTTTTGCGCTAGAACAGAGAGATACTCGACCAATTATACTAAAATTTCAATCCTATTAGCAAATTAATCTGTCGCGGAATAACACAAACATGAACGCGAAATTAGTAACACACTAGGATCATGCTATAAAGTCGAATATGAACCGCCAGCAGGATGCGAAGCTCCTGCACGAGCGGAAGAACAGAGCCAGATCCTCCAATTCAAACGATTTCCGTCGTTTTCTCGCTGAATTGCGTGTTTAATCGCATATTAAATCAGCGCACACACAAATAAAACAATAGAAATCGATCAAACTAGCCAGAAATGCTTCTCCATGAAGGTTTGCTAGTGCCCCTTTATGTGGTTCAGAACAGAAGAAGGAAGCAGTGCGCATAGCTTTCCAATGCAGTATTACAATGTAGTTCGGAAGTGTTATGAGAATATTATTCTCATAATGTTATGAGAATAGACCGGCTGTATATATATCCAATGCAAATAATTATTGCATTAGTTCCAAATGCCCAAAGTAAATATTTATGAGTTCCTAAAAATATTGGTTTGAATTTTACCACTGACCAATATTTTCAGAGAGAAACATGAACATTTTCTTGGACCCTTTTGGAGCAATTTTTATCTGGGTCATTTCCAGAAATGATTTCTGAGGGTTTCACAAATCCCCAATTCAATTTCATTTGGATTTAAACATGATGCACACATGAAGGCTAGCCTAGTGCATACCAGAACTAGGGATGTGACAAATCACCCCCACTCGAAAGAATCTTGTCCCGAGATTCAGGGGTCGGCAGAAAAAAAGTGGGGTACTCTAGTCGAAGACGATCTTCTCGCACCCAGGTAGCTTCTCTCTCGGAATGATGAGACCACTGGACCTTGAGAAATTTGATGTTATGACGTTGCGTGAAACGCTTTGCTTAATCCATAATGCGAACGGGGTACTCCCGATATGTGAGGTTATCTTGGAGATGAAGCGTTTCATGGGATCCAAGAAGCAACGCCTGAGTTGAGAGACGTGGAAAACATCATGTACTCGAGAATGATGTGGGGGTAGTTCCAATTGGTAGGCAACCTCTCCTCATTTAGCGAGAATGCCAAAAGGACCAATGTAACGAGGAGCCAACTTGCCGTTGATAACGAAACGATGGGTACCCTTCAAAGGAGTAACCCGAAGGTAAGCCTTGTCATCAACTTCATAAGCCACTTCCTTATGATGACGGTCATACTAGCTCTTTTGACGACACTGGGCTGTTTTCAAATTCTCACGAATAATGCGAACTTGCTCTTGTACTTCCTGGATCATATCTGGTCCAAAGAATTGTCTTTCACCGGTTTCTGACCAGTTCAAAGGTGTTCGACATCTTTGTCCATAGAGAATCTCCGAAGGAGCTTTATTGAGACTGGATTGATAGCTATTGTTATAAGAAAACTCGACGAAAGGAACACATTTCTTCCAATCCATACCGAATGAGATAACGCAAGCTCTAAGCGTGTCTTCAAGAATTTGGTTGACCTGTTCCACCTGACTACTCGAGTGAGGGTGGAAAGTGGTACTGAAGGAAAGATGGGTTCCCATGGCAGTCTGGAAACTCTCCCAGAAATGAGAAGTGAAAAGGCTACCACAGTCTGAATTGATCTCTAGTGGGACACCATGAAGTGACACTATTCGAGAAATATATAAGTCAACAAGCTGACTAGCAGTGATACTCTCTCGAACAGGTAGGAAGTGAGCCACTTTGGAGAGACGATCAATGACTATGAAGATAGCATTATTCCCTCTATTGGTCCTGGGAAAGCTGGTGATGAAGTCCATACCAACTTTATCCCACTTCCACTCAGGAATAGCTAAAGGCTGAAGGGTGCCAGTAGGCCTCTGATGTTCTGCCTTAACGCGATGACAAACGTCACACTTAGCAATGAACTCAGCAATTTCTCTCTTCATCCTAGTCCACCAGAACCTGTAGCGTAGGTCCTGATACATCTTAGTACTACCAGGATTAATCGTGAGAGGAGATTCATGAGCCTCCTTAAGGATCAATTGTCGCATATGTTAATGCTTGGGAACCAGCAAGCGATTCTCAAAGAGAACAACACCTCGATCATCCATAGAGAAAGATCCACCAACTCCCTTCTTAATGTTTCTCTTGATGTGGATAACACTCCTATCAAACTTCTGGTCAGTAATGATCTGATCCTCAAGGGTAGGTTTCGCCACCAAGGTGGAAAGGAATCCATGAGGAGCAATGTGAAGGTTAAGCTTACATAATTCCTGCTACAACATGAGATTGTTGCAATAGGACTTATGACTTAGTGCATCAGCCATGACATTGGCCTTGCCTGGTGTCGTGGTTTTGTCACGACAGATGTCCTAGCAAAAGGACTTAGTCGTGAGGCCATCGCTACGGGTTAGCTTAAAGGGGTTAAAGCGGACAAGGACACAGGGATTTTATACTAGTTCGGCCCCTCCAATGAAGGTAAAAGCCTACATCTAGTTTGGTGTGTATTGCTAGGGTTTCGATGACCAGGGAGCGAATCCGCTTTGCCTGTGTCTCGATCTGTAGCTGTCTCCCCTGAACCGTCACCGGGTCGTCCCTTTATATAAGAGGTGATGCCCGGTCTGGTTTACAGAGTCCCGAGGCCGACTCATAAACGTGTCCGCCTCGGTCTCTCTTCTTTCTATCTTACATCCCAAGTTATATAGTATGGCGGTTTACAAATCATGGGCCCTAACAATTGGGCTCTAAACCTCTTGGGCTAAAGTCTATTGCATCATGCTCCGCTGGGTTTCAAAATAATCTTGATAGTATAAACTGGCCCCTCCTGTGCGGTTTATACCTGGTAATAATATCCTTGACATTAGGCCCCAGATTGATTTGAACCTGTTCATGTCAATCTTCAAAGTCTTGTACAAATTTCCCTTTCCGCAGCTTCAGCATGCTTTGTAAACCAGCGTGACATTATCTCCTCAGATCACTTTAAACCATCGGGACGCCATCTGCGCATTTAATACTTGTACCTATTTTTACCTTTTGTTCATTAAAGCTCCGAAGATCGAGGCGACAGTATCGTCCATATCCGCCTTTTGGGCTCCCCGATTCCCGCGCCTGCCGTTTTATCCCTTCGGCTTATAAATAGGGCAGAGGGGTGCCTCCTTTTACCCCCTTGCCTCTTCTTCTTCCTCTCTCTTCTTGCGCTCGAGCTCCGCCGCCGTCCGTCGAGTTCTGCGTCTTTGTCGAGCCCGGTCACTGCATCAACCTGAATGCTTCCAAAGACTCACCAATGCCTCTCCGCACCCGTCGTCTCGGGTACGTCTTCTTCTCCTCTTCTTATAGATCTCAGTTCTAGGGTTTCATGCGAGCTCTTAGATGAGTCCCTATTCTTTGCAGTTCTTCGCTATAGGCAATATTTCACCATAGATCTCAAACTTTAGGTCAACCACCGTAAGCATGACTCCGTTCCGTCATTGTAATTTTATATCTCCCAATACTGCTAGTTAGACTGAATCTGTTTAGGACCTTCATCGCGTCTGCTCAATATAACTTGAATTATTTCTGAGTTTTCCGTAAGCTGTAGATCCGTATCTTACTGCTGCTTGTGTGAAAGTTGTTTCCCCAAACTTTAGATCCGCGTCTTATCTGCCTGTGTTGGCGGTTTAACTTTTTCTTTCAAACCTCATAATCCGATATATGTCATGGTTATAGCTGTTCCTATTTAACTCGGTAGATACCATTAGGCCCCTGTTTAAACCGTCGTTTAGATCAGTATCTTCATAGAGCATACCGGTTTAAATCTGCGTAGATCACAAACCGGATCTTCATTGTATTTTCAGCCTCCCCTTTCGGAAAGATGACTACCACAGCCAAACAGTTTGCCTCCTGCAACTGGGTCCCATCCCGGATCACCGAGGATGATTTAGAGAAAATGGCCTCAATTGGCGCTTTAGGCCCAAAGGATGTCCTTCACTGGAGGGCTCCCGGATCAGAATGTCCCCCAAAGCCCAAGGAAGGAGAAATCGTTGTCTTCTTTGATCATTTGGCCCGAGGATTCAACCCTCCTGGATCAAAGTTTTTCCGCGATGTGTTAGCAAACTTTCAGCTTCATCCATAAGACACTGGTCCCAATTCTGTATCAAACGTTTGCAACTTCCAAGTCTTCTGTGAGGCATATCTGCAAGAGGAGCCAACAGTGGAGCTATTCCGGGACTTCTTCCACTTAAACCGTCGGACTGAATTTCATGATGGCCCAAACATTGAACTTGGCGGAATGACTATTCAGAAGAGGAAGGACGTTAGTTTTCCTCACGTCACTCTCCACAGCCATCCAAAGGACTGGAATCAAACTTGGTTCTACTGTGTAGACACTTCACCGGAAGGTGAAAATCCACTGCCGGGTTATCGCCCCCACCGTCTTCCAGAGGACCACCCTTTTCCACAGCGCTTAAGTGCCCAGGAGCGAGATCAATATGCCCCTCAGCTTTCAAAGCTTAGGGCCTTTGTAGCCAATGGACTGACATGAGTTGACTTCATCCGCTGCTGGCTTTCTTGGAGTATTCTCCCGCTAAGCCGGTGTTCCGGTTTAATGTGTGAGTATACTGTGAACCCCAAGGACCCTTTGCGCCACACAGAGCTGGTGCTACCAGAAAATGAGGTCAACGAATCCGTCAAGAAATTGCTGTATATACCTCTAGAAGTGTGCAGTCAGGCCGTCTTGGCACCCTTCTGTGTGACCAATAAACCGCTGCCGGTAAGAAATTCTTCCATCCCTTTGCTTTGTTTTAATCTGTCCGTATTGCTTGGCTTAATATGCTTTTATTCCCTTAAACGGGAGAATGACCCTTTGTGGAAAAGGAAAACCCAGGAAAAACCAGCGAAGGCTGCTCGCAAAAAGACCCTGGCTATTAAGAGAAACAAGAAGAAGCCCACTGCCGCATCAGGATCCAATGCGGAGGAAGATGATCCGACCTCTGAGGTACCACCTAGTTCTTATGATTCCTTAGCATGTCCTTTTGCCTGCATTTTTATTAATAATGACTGTTCCCAGGGTCTTGCTGAAGGCAGTAAAGCGGATGACGTTGAGGTAATATCTCTTTCCTCCGACTCAGAACCACTGCCACCACCAAAAATTCGTCGGGCAGTCCGGAAATTTCAGTTTTCTCATCCTTATGCTCATCTGGATCCAAACTTTCTTTTGAAGAAGCAGCAACACGAAGCTCGCCGCACCACTCGCCATAGTGGCCATGCAATTGAATCCACCGGATTAACACACACTCCGGCTCGAAGGCGTCGTTCTGAGGTTTTACTAACTCCAACTGCTCTTTACCCCAAAGCTGGTCTTATTCGCCAACCCCTTAATCCATCTGACTCGAATTATCAGGAAACTCCTCTCTCATCTTCTGGCGAATCGACAGCCACACAAGTTCCTGCCCTTAAGACTGTTCATGGGTAAGCTGCCTTTCACTCTGTCCGGTTTAACTTTCATTTCTAACTCTTCAGATATTCATTATCTCTGACTCTTCACAATATACCCAAGCCTAGAAAAAAGGCCAAATTGAGTAAACCGACAGTCGATAACACCACTCCTCGACCGGCAGAAGGTCCTGAGCTTGCTAAGCCTTTAGAAGACAATGTTGAGATTCCACATCATGATCCTCCTCCTATGGATCAAGAAGATCTTGCTGCTTAGGGGAACGATCCCATGGAGCATACCGCTGAACCGGCCAGCTCTGCCCGGGCTAGTCCGGCTCCTGCTAGTCCTGCTCATGTTAATCCCGCTGCTGCTAATCATTCTAAGCCAACTGCTGCTTCAACTGATGATGTTGAGATCACTGGGACCGGTTTTACCACCCCAGGAGAGACTGTCGCTTTGGCCAAACACACTGCCAAGGAAGAGTTTCTCCACAAGGACAAGGGCAAGTGGAATACCGACTTGTCCAGCTATGCTCAGCTCAGTGCGCAGGAGCTTCATTCCAGGTACTTAAACCGGCTACATACCAGCCGTGATTATGAAGCTGGTTTGGTGAACTTAATGAAGGAACGCTATGAGGTAACTTCTTTTCCTTTGTCTTTGTCTTTTATCTCTGCTTGTGCCTTATAACTGTACCTTTAGTCCATCGTAGCCCCCAAGTGCCGGTTTAGCATTTAAGGGTGAACCGGGACTTCAGTAGATCAACTAGATAACTTTGATTTGCACGTGTAGCCCCCAAGGGCCGGTTTACTTCGGCGAGGGTGAACCGGGACTTCTCCTATGTTTAGAACAATGTCGCATTAGCCCCCAAGTGCCAAGTGTATAACTTGTTTATGTGCTTGGGACTTGTCTGAAAAAATTCCTTGCTTTTACTGCAAATATACCTTAGCCCCCAAGTATCAAGTACATAACTGGTTGAGTGCTTGGGACTTTGATTGAATTGCTCCATGAATATCTGATATACTTTCATTTTCGGCAGACTGACTTGAACCGGAGGGCTTCTGTAATAACTGAGCTCCGGGATAGCTTAAAATTCAAGGAGACTGCTGCTGTTAAAGTCAAGGATGAGCTTACACTTGCTTTAGTTAATGTGGAGAAGCTAAAAAAGGATTTTGAAGCGGAGCTGTCAGCTTGGGAGGTTGAAAAGGCTGATTTGGAGAAAAGAGCCAATGATGCTAAGGCTCTTCTTAACCCGGTGACAAAAGAGCTGTCCGGGTTGAGGCAGCAAATAAATGACATGACATCTGCCATCTTCGGTAAGTTCTCTTGACATAAGCTTATCCTTCCAATCATGTACTGTTCCGGTTTAACTCATAATTTCAACGCAGGGAGGCGCATCACTCATCTTGGCAATGATGTGCGAAAGAAACTGTAAGATGCGTACACTTTGGTGGAGCAGCTTTATTCCGGTGCTCAGAGCGCCATCAGCGCTATCTCGCACAATAAACCGACTCCTACCACCATCCAAGGTACCTTGGAAAAGCTGTCAATTCTGCCTGCCCGCCTTGTCGAAATGAAAAAGTCATCCGCAAGAGCCGGCTCTCTGATGGCTTTAACCCGAGCAAAGGCATGGGTTCCTGACTTTGATCCGATGGAGGCAATGAACGGCTATCCAAGCATGAAGGAAGACGGATCAGGCTTCTCCAGTGATGATCTTCGTGCCTTAACCAAGGATATGCGGCCTCTTGCCAGTAAACTTGCTGATGAAGCGGACCTATCAAGATATCATCCGGGCGATGATATGGAGAACGTACGGGTGGAGCGTCCGTCCTATGATATTGAGAATCTTATTCCGCCCGTCCGTAGGCACACCTTCGCTCTTGACATTGATCCGTCAGAACTCATAAATGACAAAGTTTATTTCCGAGCCCTTGCCAAGATTAACTGGACCACCACTGACTTCCAACAGCTGGAAGAAACCACCGAAGACCTAGAGCAAGCTGACCCTCAGTCTTCACGGTGGACTGATGCAGAATCGTAAATCAGCACCGGTTTAGCTTTATGTCTCAGTACTTTGAGGAAAATCTGATATTCTTTTGGCCTTCCAGCGCCTTGTGATAGGATAGCTGAGATACTCTGCGTTTATCTTCATACTTATATTTTTATGAGATTTCTTTGATGTGCAACTTCTGAAATATATGCTGCTTTCCATGCTTTTGATGGTTTATTCTACCTGTTGCTGCATAAAACAATGCTCAAAGTGTCCTGGCGGTTTATCGCCGGACTGGTCATAATGCCCAAGCACATGATCTAAGTTGATAACTTGAACTGTGCATAAAGTATAAATATGTACCATAGCAGACTAAGGCATAGCCTAGTGGTGGGAAGGGGCTGATGCCTTCCCACCCACCCAGGTTCAAGGCATGGTACTTGCACTTTGGGTTTGTTGCACCAATTATACTGTAGGGGGTTCCCTTACAGTCTTTCTGTCAAAAAAAATGTACCATACCTGTGATTAAGTGTATCTTAATAAACCTTAATCCGGCAGGAACAATCCAAGGTGTAAGTGTTGATGACTCCTTTGATTACTTGTCGGCTCGCCATGAAGGCCGAACCAGGTTACGATGAACTCTGGTTTAGCTATAATTAGTACTGGTGTTTATAACCCAGACTAGAGCTATATAAATACAGATGTAGTGGCAACTTATAGTCATCCACTCCCTGAATCGATGGACTTGGTTGAAAAACCAATGACCTTGAAGATAAAGATTTGATAAAACATAAAAACATAAAATAAAGTTTTGAGCAAATAAGACCATGTAGTCGAGGCTTTTTACGAGCTGCCAGGCTCCAAATTCGAGGTTTTTTATGAGCTGCCAGGCTACTGTCATTAACCATTTTTGCAAAGCTTGTTAAGATGGTCCGCAATCCTTAACCAAATCATCAATGTCAAATGCTACCAAGTTCAAAAATCTCGTAAATATTTGACTTGTGTAATCACTTGATGATCGTCAATTTAACGTTACCAAGTTCATGGTCCATAAGGATTGACTTGTGTGTACGTTCGACGGGTCGTACCAGGTTTACCTGGACGACGTGACTCACTTGATGCAGGCAGGTTAATCTAGGGTTTTAGGTGTATACACCAAGCTTCCAAGCCGTGTTTACTACAAGAGTTTTCAACTCGCTGATGTCTTGCATCAGGAGCTGTAATGCCCAGGATGGGACTATATCTCCTACGTGTCAAGGCACGACTTAAAGATATAAGCCCATTCTGGAATGATTGCAAGTTTGGTACCTTTGCACATCTCATGTAAAAATAGGGATGGAAACTGAAAAGATAGTTGGCTTACACTCGCCACGTCACACAAATTCATTACATGTCCAGACATCATCCAATTTAAACATCATAGCCCATCTAAGGGTAAAGATCCAAATGACAAGATACCAAACATAACATTAAACCACAGGTCTGAATCGAATCCTAGTTGAAGCTCTACTGATCAACCGGATAGTTCACATAGTAACGGCGACGCTCCTCGTCGTACTCCCAGTCTAGCTCGGTACCATCGCCTGTGTAGCTCACCATCCTACCTGCATCTGGTGTGGTGAAGTAACTGTGAGCCACAGAGGACTCAGCAATCCCGTTCCCGGGTAACACGACTATCCAAGCCTTGGGTGTGGAACAGGGCTGATGAAAGAACAAGAGTTTGCAGCAGCACTAGCCTAGCTTTCGTAAAAGAGAGCGAGAAGAGAAGGTGCCTCGGACGAGAGATGATCACGAAGTGATCCTAACTAAAGCAAGTCAAACATAACCCCACCGTGTTCATCTCCCGAATCCCTTTCGGAAAATGACCGTCACGGTACACACGCTGGTAGTGTATTGGAACATGGTGTCAAGTTTTCTACAACCGGATATTAACAAGCTCCCATCTGCCACATAACCGCGGGCACGGCTTTCGAAAGTTCATAACCTTGCAGGGGTGTTCCAACTTGGCCCATGACAAGCCCACGATCCGCGGAGTCGCAACTCCAAGGTGGGAAGACCCGAGTATTCTCGGAATCCCGTGCTCAAGATACTCCGACTAAGGTAAGGCTAATCCAGCAAATCCTCCCAGCGTGCCGACACCCAGAAACAAGCTGACTAGCAGTGATACTCTCTCGAACAGGTAGGAAGTGAGCCACTTTGGAGAGACGATCAATGACTATGAAGATAGCATTATTCCCTCTCTTGGTCCTGGGAAAGCTGGTGATGAAGTCCATACCAACTTTATCCCACTTCCACTCAGGAATAGCTAAAAGCTGAAGGGTGCCAGTAGGCCTCTGATGTTCTGCCTTAACGCGATGACAAACGTCACACTTAGCAATGAACTCAGCAATTTCTCTTTTCATCCTAGTCCACCAGAACCTGTAGCGTAGGTCCTGATACATCTTAGTACTACCAGGATTAATCGTGAGAGGAGATTCATGAGCCTCCTTAAGGATCAATTGTCGCATATGTTAATGCTTGGGAACCAGCAAGCGATTCTCAAAGAAAACAACCCCTCGATCATCCATAGAGAAACATCCACCAACTCCCTTCTTAATGTTTCTCTTGATGTGGATAACACTCCTATCAAACTTCTGGTCAGTAATGATCTGATCCTCAAGGGTAGGTTTCGCCACCAAGGTGGAAAGGAATCCATGAGGAGCAATGTGAAGGTTAAGCTTACATAATTCCTGCTACAACATGAGATTGTTACAATAGGACTTATGACTTAGTGCATCAGCCATGACATTGGCCTTGCCTGGTGTCATGGTTTTGTCACGACAGATGTCCTAGCAAAAGAACTTAGTCGTGAGGCCATCGCTACGGGTTAGCTTAAAGGGGTTAAAGCGGACAAGGACACAGGGATTTTATACTAGTTCGGCCCCTCCAATGAAGGTAAAAGCCTACATCCAGTTTGGTGTGTATTGCTAGGGTTTCGATGACCAGGGAGCGAATCCGCTTTGCCTGTGTCTCGATCTGTAGCTGTCTCCCCTGAACCGTCACCGGGTCGTCCCTTTATATAAGAGGTGATGCCCGGTCTGGTTTACAGAGTCCCGAGGCCGACTCATAAACGTGTCCGCCTCGGTCTCTCTTCTTTCTATCTTACATCCCAAGTTATATAGTATGGCGGTTTTCAAATCATGGGCCCTAACAATTGGGCTCTAAACCTCTTGGGCTAAAGTCTCTTGCATCATGCTCCGCTGGGTTTCAAAATAATCTTGATAGTATAAACTGGCCCCTCCTGTGCGGTTTATACCTGGTAATAATATCCTTGACATTAGGCCCCAGATTGATTTGAACCTGTTCATGTCAATCTTCAAAGTCTTGTACAAATTTCCCTTTCCGCAGCTTCAGCATGCTTTGTAAACCAGCGTGACATTATCTCCTCAGATCACTTTAAACCATCGGGACGCCATCTGCGCATTTAATACTTGTACCTATTTTTACCTTTTGTTCATTAAAGCTCCGAAGATCGAGGCGACAGTATCGTCCATATCCGCCTTTTGGGCTCCCCGATTCCCGCGCCTGCCGTTTTATCCCTTCGGCTTATAAATAGGGCAGAGGGGTGCCTCCTTTTACCCCCCTTGCCTCTTCTTCTTCCTCTGTCTTCTTGCGCTCGAGCTCCGCCGCCGTCCGTCGAGTTCTGCGTCTTCGTCGAGCCCGGTCACTGCATCAACCTGAACGCTTCCAAAGACTCACCAATGCCTCTCCGCACCCGTCGTCTCGGGTACGTCTTCTTCTCCTCTTCTTATAGATCTTAGTTCTAGGGTTTCATGCGAGCTCTTAGATGAGTCCCTATTCTTTGCAGTTCTTCGCTATAGGCAATATTTCACCATAGATCTCAAACTTTAGGTCAACCACCGTAAGCATGACTCCGTTCCGTCATTGTAATTTTATCTCTCCCAATACTGCTAGTTAGACTGAATCTGTTTAGGACCTTCATCGCGTCTGCTCAATATAACTTGAATTATTTCTGAGTTTTCCATAAGCTGTAGATCCGTATCTTACTGCTGCTTGTGTGAAAGTTGTTTCCCCAAACTTTAGATCCGCGTCTTATCTGCCTGTGTTGGCGGTTTAACTTTTTCTTTCAAACCTCATAATCCGATATATGTCATGGTTATAGCTGTTCCTATTTAACTCGGTAGATACCATTAGGCCCCTGTTTAAACCATCGTTTAGATCAGTATCTTCATAGAGCATACCGGTTTAAATCTGCGTAGATCACAAACCGGATCTTCATTGTATTTTCAGCCTCCCCTTTCGGAAAGATGACTACCACAGCCAAACAGTTTGTCTCCTGCAACTGGGTCCCATCCCGGATCACCGAGGATGATTTAGAGAAAATGGCCTCAATTGGCGCTTTAGGCCCAAAGGATGTCCTTCACTGGAGGGCTCCCGGATCAGAATGTCCCCCAAAGCCCAAGGAAGGAGAAATCGTTGTCTTCTTTGATCATTTGGCCCGAGGATTCAACCCTCCTGGATCAAAGTTTTTCCGCGATGTGTTAGCAAACTTTCAGCTTCATCCATAAGACATTGGTCCCAATTCTGTATCAAACGTTTGCAACTTCCAAGTCTTCTGTGAGGCATATCTGCAAGAGGAGCCAACAGTGGAGCTATTCCGGGACTTCTTCCACTTAAACCGTCGGACTGAATTTCATGATGGCCCAAACATTGAACTTGGCGGAATGACTATTCAGAAGAGGAAGGACGTTAGTTTTCCTCACGTCACTCTCCACAGCCATCCAAAGGACTGGAATCAAACTTGGTTCTACTGTGTAGACACTTCACCGGAAGGTGAAAATCCACTGCCGGGTTATCGCCCCCACCGTCTTCCAGAGGACCACCCTTTTCCACAGCGCTTAAGTGCCCAGGAGCGAGATCAATATGCCCCTCAGCTTTCAAAGCTCAGGGCCTTTGTAACCAATGGACTGACATGAGTTGACTTCATCCGCTGCTGGCTTTCTTGGAGTATTCTCCCGCTAAGCCGGTGTTCCGGTTTAATGTGTGAGTATACTGTGAACCCCAAGGACCCTTTGCGCCACACAGAGCTGGTGCTACCAGAAAATGAGGTCAACGAATCCGTCAAGAAATTGTTGTATATACCTCTAGAAGTGTGCAGTCAGGCCGTCTTGGCACCCTTCTGTGTGACCAATAAACCGCTGCCGGTAAGAAATTCTTCCATCCCTTTGCTTTGTTTTAATCCGTCCGTATTGCTTGGCTTAATATGCTTTTATTCCCTTAAACGGGAGAATGACCCTTTGTGGAAAAGGAAAACCCAGGAAAAACCAGCGAAGGCTGCTCGCAAAAAGACCCTGGCTATTAAGAGAAACAAGAAGAAGCCCACTGCCGCATCAGGATCCAATGCGGAGGAAGATGATCCGACCTCTGAGGTACCACCTAGTTCTTATGATTCCTTAGCATGTCCTTTTGCCTGCATTTTTTATTAATAATGACTGTTCCCAGGGTCTTGCTGAAGGCAGTAAAGCGGATGACGTTGAGGTAATATTTCTTTCCTCCGACTCAGAACCACTGCCACCACCAAAAATTCGTCGGGCAGTCCGGAAATTTCAGTTTTCTCATCCTTATGCTCATCTGGATCCAAACTTTCTTTTGAAGAAGCAGCAACACGAAGCTCGCCGGACCACTCGCCATAGTGGCCATGCAATTGAATCCACCGGATTAACGCACACTCCGACTCGAAGGCGTCGTTCTGAGGTTTTACTAACTCCAACTGCTCTTTACCCCAAAGCTGGTCTTATTCGCCAACCCCTTAATCCATCTGACTCGAATTATCAGGAAACTCCTCTCTCATCTTCTGGCGAATCGACAGCCACACAAGTTCCTGCCCTTAAGACTGTTCATGGGTAAGCTGCCTTTCACTCTGTCCGGTTTAACTTTCATTTCTAACTCTTCAGATATTCATTATCTCTGACTCTTCACAATATACCCAAGCCTAGAAAAAAGGCCAAATTGAGTAAACCGACAGTCGATAACACCACTCCTCGACCGGCAGAAGGTCCTGAGCTTGCTAAGCCTTTAGAAGACAATGTTGAGATTCCACATCATGATCCTCCTCCTATGGATCAAGAAGATCTTGCTGCTTAGGGGAACGATCCCATGGAGCATACCGCTGAACCGGCCAGCTCTGCCCGGGCTAGTCCGGCTCCTGCTAGTCCTGCTCATGTTAATCCCGCTGCTGCTAATCATTCTAAGCCAACTGCTGCTTCAACTGATGATGTTGAGATCACTGGGACCGGTTTTACCACCCCAGGAGAGACTGTCGCTTTGGCCAAACACACTGCCAAGGAAGAGTTTCTCCACAAGGACAAGGGCAAGTGGAATACTGACTTGTCCAGCTATGCTCAGCTCAGTGCTCAGGAGCTTCATTCCGGGTACTTAAACCGGCTACATACCAGCCGTGATTATGAAGCTGGTTTGGTGAACTTAATGAAGGAACGCTATGAGGTAACTTCTTTTCCTTTGTCTTTGTCTTTTATCTCTGCTTGTGCCTTATAACTGTACCTTTAGTCCATCGTAGCCCCCAAGTGCCGGTTTAGCATTTAAGGGTGAACCGGGACTTCAGTAGATCAACTAGATAGCTTTGATTTGCACGTGTAGCCCCCAAGGGCCGGTTTACTTCGGCGAGGGTGAACCGGGACTTCTCCTATGTTTAGAACAATGTCGCATTAGCCCCCAAGTGCCAAGTGTATAACTTGTTTATGTGCTTGGGACTTGTCTGAAAAAATTCCTTGCTTTTACTGCAAATATACCTTAGCCCCCAAATATCAAGTACATAACTGGTTGAGTGCTTGGGACTTTGATTGAATTGCTCCATGAATATCTGATATACTTTCATTTTTGGCAGACTGACTTGAACCGGAGGGCTTCTGAAATAACTGAGCTCCGGGATAGCTTAAAATTCAAGGAGACTGCTGCTGTTAAAGTCAAGGATGAGCTTACACTTGCTTTAGTTAATGTGGAGAAGCTAAAAAAGGATTTTGAAGCGGAGCTGTCAGCTTGGGAGGTTGAAAAGGCTGATTTGGAGAAAAGAGCCAATGATGCTAAGGCTCTTCTTAACCCGGTGACAAAAGAGCTGTCCGGGTTGAGGCAGCAAATAAATGACATGACATCTGCCATCTTCGGTAAGTTCTCTTGACATAAGCTTATCCTTCCAATCATGTACTGTTCCGGTTTAACTCATAATTTCAACGCAGGGAGGCGCATCACTCATATTGGCAATGATGTGCGAAAGAAACTGTAAGATGCGTACACTTTGGTGGAGCAGCTTTATTCCGGTGCTCAGAGCGCCATCAGCGCTATCTCGCACAATAAACCGGCTCCTACCACCATCCAAGGTACCTTGGAAAAGCTGTCAATTCTGCCTGCCCGCCTTGTCGAAATGAAAAAGTCATCCGCAAGAGCCGGCTCTCTGATGGCTTTAACCCGAGCAAAGGCATGGGTTCCTGACTTTGATCCGATGGAGGCAATGAACGGCTATCCAAGCATGAAGGAAGACGGATCAGGCTTCTCCAGTGATGATCTTCGTGCCTTAACCAAGGATATGCGGCCTCTTGCCAGTAAACTTGCTGATGAAGCGGACCTATCAAGATATCATCCGGGCGATGATATGGAGAACGTACGGGTGGAGCGTCCATCCTATGATATTGAGAATCTTATTCCGCCCGTCCGTAGGCACACCTTCGCTCTTGACATTGATCCGTGAGAACTCATAAATGACAAAGTTTATTTCCGAGCCCTTGCCAAGATTAACTGGACCACCACTGACTTCCAACAGCTGGAAGAAATCACCGAAGACCTAGAGCAAGCTAACCCTCAGTCTTCACGGCGGGGTGATGCAGAATCGTAAATCAGCACCGGTTTAGCTTTATGTCTCAGTACTTTGAGGAAAATCTGATATTCTTTTGGCCTTCCAGCGCCTTGTGATAGGATAGCTGAGATACTCTGCATTTATCTTCATACTTATATTTTTATGAGATTTCTTTGATGTGCAACTTCTGAAATATATGCTGCTTTCCATGCTTTTGATGGTTTATTCTACCTGTTGCTGCATAAAACAATGTTCAAAGTGTCCTGGCGGTTTATCGCCGGACTGGTCATAATGCCCAAGCACATGATCTAAGTTGATAACTTGAACTATGCATAAAGTATAAATATGTACCATAGCAGACTAAGGCATAGCCTAGTGGTGGGAAGGGGCTGATGCCTTCCCACCCACCCAGGTTCAAGGCATGGTACTTGCACTTTGGGTTTGTTGCACCAATTATACTGTAGGGGGTTCCCTTACAGTCTTTCTGTCAAAAAAAATGTACCATACCTGTGATTAAGTGTATCATAATAAACCTTAATCCGGCAGGAACAATCCAAGGTGTAAGTGTTGATGACTCATTTGATTACTTGTCGGCTCGCCATGAAGGCCGAACCAGGTTACGATGAACTCCGGTTTAGCTATAATTAGTACTGGTGTTTATAACCCAGACTAGAGCTATATAAATACAGATGTAGTGGCAACTTATAGTCATCCACTCCCTGAATCAATGGACTTGGTTGAAAAACCAATGACCTTGAAGATAAAGATTTGATAAAACATAAAAAACATAAAATAAAGTTTTGAGCAAATAAGACCATGTAGTCGAGGCTTTTTACGAGCTGCCAGGCTCCAAATTCGAGGTTTTTTATGAGCTGCCAGGCTACTGTCATTAACCATTTTTGCAAAGCTTGTTAAGATGGTCCGCAATCCTTAACCAAATCATCAATGTCAAATGCTACCAAGTTCAAAAAATCTCGTAAATATTTGACTTGTGTAATCACTTGATGATCGTCAATTTAACGTTACCAAGTTCATGGTCCATAAGGATTGACTTGTGTGTACGTTCGACGGGTCGTACCAGGTTTACCTGGACGACGTGACTCACTTGATGCAGGCAGGTTAATCCAGGGTTTTAGGTGTATGCACCAAGCTTCCAAGCCGTGTTTACTACAAGAGTTTTCAACTCGCTGATGTCTTGCATCAGGAGCTGTAATGCCCAGGATGGGACTATATCTCCTACGTGTCGAGGCACGACTTAAAGATATAAGCCCATTCTAGAATGATCGCAAGTTTGGTACCTTTGCACATCTCATGTAAAAATAGGGATGGAAACTGAAAAGATAGTTGGCTTACACTCGCCACGTCACACAAATTCATTACATGTCCAGACATCATCCAATTTAAACATCATAGCCCATCTAAGGGTAAAGATCCAAATGACAAGATACCAAACATAACATTAAACCACAGGTCTGAATCGAATCCTAGTTGAAGCTCTACTGATCAACCGGATAGTTCACATAGTAACGGCGACGCTCCTCGTCGTACTCCCAGTCTAGCTCGGTACCATCGCCTGTGTAGCTCACCATCCTACCTGCATCTGGTGTGGTGAAGTAACTGTGAGCCACAGAGGACTCAGCAATCCCGTTCCCGGGTAACACGACTATCCAAGCCTTGGGTGTGGAACAGGGCTGATGAAAGAACAAGAGTTTGCAGCAGCACTAGCCTAGCTTTCGTAAAAGAGAGCGAGAAGAGAAGGTGCCTCAGACGAGAGATGATCACGAAGTGATCCTAACTAAAGCAAGTCAAACATAACCCCACCGTGTTCATCTCCCGAATCCCTTTCGGAAAATGACCGTCACGGTACACACGCTGGTAGTGTATTGGAACATGGTGTCAAGTTTTCTACAACCGGATATTAACAAGCTCCCATCTGCCACATAACCGCGGGCACGGCTTTCGAAAGTTCATAACCTTGCAGGGGTGTTCCAACTTGGCCCATGACAAGCCCACGATCCGCGGAGTCGCAACTCCAAGGTGGGAAGACCCGAGTATTCTCGGAATCCCGTGCTCAAGATACTCCGACTAAGGTAAGGCTAATCCAGCAAATCCTCCCAGCGTGCCGACACCCTGACAATAGCAGCGCGTATCTAGTCTTAGGCCACGACCGGATGGGTGATGCTACAGGTGTATGCCAGATACCTCGGGTTTCCCCAAGGCGGCCCCGCAGGACCCCCAGTTCGGACCAACACTCATGTGGAGCACTGTCCCGGGGTTGTTGATTAAATATAAAAGGGATAGCTAGTCCCTATGCAAGTTTTAGTTATTTAGGCAAATGGAGTACCAATGTTGGGACTTGCTGGAAAAGACTTAGCACTTAGCGGTTTATCAAGGGGGTCCCATAACCCCAACCGTGTGAGGAACGCAAAATCAAGGAACATAACACCAGTTTATACGGTTCCTAGGCGGCATGAGTGGAACAAAACACCAAGCAAAAGGCTTAGCCTTCCACCCATTACCAATATATAGATGATTTCATTTAATAATTAGTATAGTGTGATATCCCAACAAGCTTCAACAAGAAGCAAGGAACTTCAATCTTCACCTGCAGCTAACAGTGCTATAAGAGGGGCTGATCGAAGCGTACTTAGCCATTCAACGGTTTGCATAGGTAGGGTGGTTAAACAGGTTCATGGTTACAATAGGAAGGCTGACAAGAAAAACATGGGCATCGAGGCACATACTATAGAGCGAGACTTCTAGCAATAGGCAAAGATAGTAATGTTATCGGGGTTCGGTCATCTTGCCTGAAGAGTTGTCGATGGGATCGTAAGAGAGCTCCTCGCTCTCAACCTCGGTAGTAACCTCATTCTCGTACTCGTACTCAGCTTCCGGCTCTACTCAACACAAACACACAAGGCACGAAATCAAACAAGATGCAATGCGCATAAAAATTACTGGATGCATGACTGATGCACTATGGAAGGAAAACAGATGCACTTAGGAAGCACAGTGTTACAGCACAACAATATGCATCAAGCAAAATGCTTCAAAACATGATAACAAGAGGATAATATGAATCTAAATGCAAAATCACACAAGATACATATAGGACTTGCTCAAAACGGAGCAACGGGCTAAAAGTTACACCCGAAACAATAAACATGCACAAGCTGAAATTAACAGCCACATAGCAACTTCGGGGCAAGAGATAATTAGACTACAACACTCAAACATCATGGCAATGAGCATGAACATCAACTAGACATATCCTACAACAAACAAATCCATTGGAGCATCTCCAAAGGAGCCATGGATCAATAGCAACAAGCTAGGACATATTGAACTTGACAATAAAATCCTGACAGCAGTAATTTGTTGCAACTTGGGAGCAAGAGTTAAATATGCTACAGCCACCCAAATAAGCATGTGAGAGCATGAATGGATAGCCAACAACTTATACAACAAGGAATCATCAAGAGTCACCCCAAAACTATCATGGATTTGCCTAGAACAACAAGCAAACATGGCATCTGGAAATTACAGATTCCAGACTTAGTGAAATTTCACTAAGTGTTAAAACAGTAGTAACATCATGGCATCTTTGCGAGCAAGTTTAAGTCACCTCAAAACTAAACAAGACAAGTGGTTTGCACCACAGCAAAGTACACATGATGGTGAATCCAAAACATCTAAGCATGCATCAAGGGGACAAACACATCAATAACAACGAGCTCCTCAACGAGGCATCTCGTAACAAGTTTACCAACATAACAACCACATAGCACTTTGCAAAGGAGATAAACATGTCAAGATGAAATATATCATGCAAGCTAAAGCAATCAACATGTAGAGCATTTCATGATGAACATGTGGACATATCATTTGCTTCATTTGGATAAACATGCACCAAGTTATCACATTGCAAAGATGGCATGAAAACAACTATAAACAGCAGTTTATAACAAGTAGCACTCTTCTCATAAAGATTAAGACATCTAGATGACCTCAAACATGCATGGCACAATGGAACAAAACGTAGTACAAGTCTCCACGATCATTTTGACATATCATTTGCTCAAATCGGACCAACACACAAAAAGTTATCACCATTGCAAAACTGCACCAGAAACTAGATCTACAGGGACTTAGCAAAAAAAAAAACCACCTCGAAGTCAACGGGCCGGCGGGGTCAAACGGGCCGGCGAATCGGCCTGGAGCGGATCGGACTGGGCCGCGCGAACTGGGCCTAGGATTCAGCCCAGCCGGCCGGATCTGGCCCAGGCGGGGCGGCGGCGATCGGATTGGGCGAGAGGGACCAGCCTCCCCGATCCCTCGAGCGGCGGCGCGCTGGAGTCCCCGAGCTCCCTTGGGAGCTCGCCGGCGGGGAGAGGCATGGGGCCGCGGCGGCGGTGGCCCGGCGGCGGCGACCGGTGGCGGGGCCGGCGGCGGCGGTGGCCCGGCGGCGCGGCTGGCGGTGAGGAGGAGCGGGGCCGGCGGGAGGAAGAGCTGGAGGCGGCGGTGAGGATCCCGGCGGCGGCCGGAGGCGGAGAAGAAGGCGGCGGCGGTTGGAGGAAGGAGATGACGGCGCGGGCCCGCACGACAGGAAGCACAGGCGGCGGTTCGGAAGCGCGAGCGCAGCACTATGGAAGCACGATTTTCTGGGACGTCGGAAGTATGGATTTTCAACGGTGGAAGCACCGCGGATCAACGGTGGAAGCACCAGTGGTGAACTGTGGAAGCATTAGGGTTTCAGACGCGAAAATTGGGGGAGATGGACGTTTATATAGGCACAAGGAGCTAGGGTTGTCCAAATGAGGTGAGGTTTTCGGCCACGCGATCAAAATTGGATGGCCTAGATGAAGGGAGGGGTTTGGGTTGGTTTGGTGGGCTGTTGGAGGGGTGTCTTGGGCCTCAAAGAGGGGGTACTTCCAGCCCACGAGAATAACTGTTGGAGTAGCAAACGAACTCCAAACGCGAGGAGATTTGACAGGCGGGTTACACACACCAAAACAACACCGCACGATAAGCCTCACGCCAAACTGGAAACGTTACACAGCCAAACACCAAAGTAGTCCTCGAGGATGCCACGGACACGTGAGAGAGCTCCGGAACTCGAAACGGACAACGGGAAGGAACGAGTGGGACCGGATGCAAACGACAACACAAATGCAATGCAATGCACATGACAACATGATATGGATGAGTGCACACATGCAACACGACAAAACGACGAAAACCCAAAAAGACAAAGAACCCGAAATGGAATAGATGGAGCCAAAGATATATATATTGCCCAAAAGGGAAAGTATTACATCCGGGGCATTACAGGAGCCCCCAGGTAGCATCTGAGCATTGCTCGTCGGGGCCTATGTTTGAGTTGTGCTAAGCATCAAACTCTCTTTTGCCCCTCATCATCATGTGGAAATTGCCGAAGCAACCAGAGCCGTGCCCTTATGATGGCCTTGATGCGGTCGCCGGTTTAAGAGGCCATAGGAACTCCCTTGCCCACAGAAGCCCCCATGTGATACTCTTATGAAAAATGCGGCCGATACCCTGGTTTATCGGGGGCGCCGGTTTATTATATTGATCATAATATATACATTGTAAAGATATGTACACAAAGCGGAGCCTATAGCTCAAGCATAGTAAGGTCAAAGAAGAGCGATGTTCCACGGTCGCTTGGTCTCCTCCTCCGCCGTACGTGAGTCCTTATGTTCTCGAACGTCGACGAGGTAGTATGATCCGTTGTGCAGGTTCTTGCTGACCACAAAGGGTCCTTCCCAAGGTGGGGATAGCTTGTGCATGTCCGTCTGGTCTTGGATGAGCCGGAGCACCAGATCTCCTTCTTGAAACGTCCTGGTTTTAACCCGGCGACTGTGGTACCGGTGCAGATCTTGCTGATAAATCGCCGATCGAGGTGCTGCCGTGTCCCGTTCTTCATCCAGCCGGTCCAACTCATATTGCCTTGCTTTTTCATTATCCGCTTCAACATAAGCCGCCACCCGCGGTGAGTCATGACGGATATCACTAGGGAGGACCGCTTCAGCTCCATATACCATGAAGAAAGGCGTGTACCCTATGGATCTATTAGGTGTAGTGTTGATGCTCCATAGTACAGAAGGAAACTCCTCCACCCAACAACCCGGTGTTCTCTGCAAAGGAACCATAAGCCGGGGTTTGATGCCTCTCAATATCTCTTGATTGGCTTTTTCAGTTTGGCCATTAGACTGAGGTGAGCTACTGATGACACATCAAGGCAGATCTGCTCTCCTTGACAGAAATCCTCCATAGCCCCTTGGATAGATTGGTGCCATTATCAGTTATAATGATGTGTGGAAAGCCAAACCGGAAAATCACCTTTTTGATGAACTGAACCGTCGTTGCCGCATCACACTTACTGAAAGGCTCCGCTTCAACCCATTTGGTAAACTTGTCCACCGCCACCAAAAGGTGGGTCTTTTTATCTTGGGATCTCTTGAAGGGTCCAACCATATCAAGCCCCCAAGTCGCAAATGGCCAAGTAATTGGAATCATCCTTAACTCCTGCGCCGGTATATGAGCACGCCGTGAGAATTTCTGGCAAGCATCTCATTTTCTGACCAAGTCCTCTGCATCAGCATGAGCCATCAACCAGTAGAACCCATGATGAAAAGCTTTAGCCACCAAAGATTTTGAACCGGCATGATGACCACAATCTCCTTCATGGATCTCTCTAAGAATGTCACAGCCCTCCTGTGGTGACACACACCGCTGAAACGCCCTAGAGATGCTACGGTGATGAAGTTCTCCATTGACAATAGTCATTGACTTGGACCGCCGGATTCTCTGTCGAGCCAAGACTTCATCCTCTGGTAACTCACCTCGGTTCATGTCCGCGAGGTAAGGAAGCGTCCAATCCGGAATAACATGAAGTGTCGCGACCAATTGTGCTTCCGGATCAGGAACAGCCAAGTCCTCTTCTGAAGGTGACTGCACCGACGGATTGTGCAACTCATCCAAGAAGGTATTGGGTGGAACCGGTTTACGCTGAGAACCTAGCCGGCTTAACGTGTCAGCTGCTTCATTCTTTCGTCAGTCTATATGATCCACTTGATAACCCTTGAAGTGTCCAGCGACAGCGTCTACCTCTCGTCGATATGCTACCATGAGTGGATACTTGGTATCCCGCTTGCCAAATACTTGTTGTGCCACCAGGTCTGAATCACCAAAGCATTTAACCCGGCTTAAGTTCATCTCCTTGGCCATCCGTAAACCATGGAGGAGAGCTTCATACTCGCCAGCATTGTTAGTACAAGGGAACATTAAACGGAGGACATAGCAGAACTAATCACCTCGTGGGGAAGTTAACACGACTCCAGCCCCCGAGCCCTCCAATTGCCTTGATCCATCAAAATGAATGGTCCAATATGTGTGATCCGGCTTTTCCTCAGGTGCTTGCAATTCTGTCCAATCGTTGATGAAATCCACCAATGCTTGGGACCTTATCGCAGTACGGGGCACATATTTTAATCCATGCGGGCTAAGTTCAATGGCCCACTTTGCAACCCGCCCAGTAGCTTCTCTGTTCTGGATTATATCCCCCAACGGAGCTGAACTAACAACGGTGATTGGATGGCCCTGAAAATAGTGCTTTAGCTTCCGGTTTGACATGAAGACCCCATACGCCAGGTTCTGCCGATGCGGATATCTCTGTTTTGACTCAATGAGCACCTCACTGATGTAGTAAACCGGACGCTGAACCAGATATTCTTTGCTTGCCTCCTTGCGCTCTACCACAATGGCAACACTTACTGCACGGGCATTAGCAGCCACGTATAACAACAGCGGCTCATTGTCAACCGGGGCAGCAAGGACTGGCGGCTCTGCTAATTGCTTCTTCAGATCCTCAAATGCGGCATCAGCAGCATCACTCCAGATAAAGCGATCTGTCTTTTTTTATCATCTGATAAAGCGGGATAGCCTTCTCCCCCAAACAACTAATAAACCGGCTGAGCGCCGCAATACGGCCCGCTACGCGTTGGACATCACTGATGCACGCCGGTTTAACCAAGGATGTAATCGCCTTCATCTTCTTCGGATTGGCTTCAATTCCCCTGTTTGATACTAAGAACCACAAGAGCTTGCCTGCCGGAACACCGAAAACGCACTTCTCCGGATTAAGCATCATTTTATAAACCTAGAGATTGTCGAAGGTCTCTTTCAGGTCTGTTACCAATGTCTCCTCCTTCCTGGATTTCACCACAATGTCGTCTACATAAGCGTGAACATTCCACCCAATCTGTCCATAAAGGAAATTCTGCACACAACGCTGATAGGTCGCCTGGGCACTCTTGAGCCCAAACGGCATACACACATAGCAGAAGGCTCCAAAGGGAGTTATAAAGGCCGTCTTCTCCTGGTCCTTGACTGCCATCTTAATCTGATGATAACCTGAATAGGCATCTAAAAAACTTAGCCGCTCACATCCTGCCGTAGCATCAATGATCTGATCAATATGGGGGAGGGCAAAGGAATCAGTTGGGCAAGATTTGTTCAGATCTGTGTAATCAACACACATTCGCCAAGTGCCATTTTTCTTAAGCACTAGCACCAGATTAGCCAACCATTCTGGATGAAACACCTCCACTATAAAGCCCGCCGCTAAGAGCCTAGCCACTTCTTCTTCAATAGCCTTGCGCCTCTCTTCATTGAAGCGGCGCAGAAATTGCTTGACCAGTTTAAACTTAGGATCAATATCGAGATTGTGCTCAGCGAGTTCCCTCGGTACACCTGGCATATCAGAAGGCTTCCATTCAAAGGTGTCCCGATTCTCACGGATGAACTCGATGAGCGTGCTTTCCTATTTCGGATCTAGGTTAGCACTGATAGTGAACTGGTTAGATGAATTGCCAGGAACAAAGTCAACCTGGTTGGTCTCTTCAGCCGATTTGAACTTCAAAGCCGGATCATGCTCCGTGGTTGGTTTCTTCAGCGGAGACATATCTGCCGGATCAACATTGTCCTTATAAAACTTCAACTCCTTAGTTGCACAAACCGATTCAACATAAGCTGCGTCACCTTCCTCACATTCTAAAGCAATCTTGCGACTCCCATGGACCGTAATGGTTCCTTTGTGTCCTGGCATCTTGAGCTGTAGATAAACATAACACGGCCTTTCCATGAACTTGGCGTAAACCGGCCGCCCAAACAAGGCGTGATATGGGCTCTTGATCTTTACCACTTCAAAGGTCACGGTCTCTGACCTGGTGTCGTGTTCATCTCAAAAGGTAACTTCTAGATCGATCTTGCCAACTGGATATGCCGATTTACCGGGCACCACCCCATGGAACACTATATTGGACTGCCGAAGCTTTTTATCTGTCAGCCACATACGCCGGAAAGTCGCATAATACAAAATGTTGATGCTGCTGCCTCCGTCCATAAGCACTTTAGTAAATTTGTAGCCACCTAGCTGCGGTGCCACAACTAGAGCCAGCTGACCCGGATTATCAACCTGGGGCGGATGGTCCTCTCTGCTCCACACAATGGGCTGCTCCGACCAACGCAGGAAACGCGGCACCGCCGGTTCAACAGAATGTACTGCCCTCTTTAGAACTTTCCGATCACGCTTGCACAAGCTCGTGGTGAAGACATGATGCTGACCACTGCTTAGCTCCTTCGGATTATTCTGATATCCGGATTGCTGCTGCTGTTGACTCTGTTGATTTCCCTGATTGTTATATCCGCCCTGACCATGCCGCTGGTTATGCTGATTGTTCCCATTGTTGTTGCTGTTATTACGGTGGTACCTTGAACCGGATCCACCACCTTGATAACCCTTACCCTGGAAGCCAGGGCCTGATCCGCCGGAGGGCCCGTGATCGTATCGAGTCCGGTTCATGAATTCCTGCATAATGAAACTGTCTTTCCAGAGGTGTGTAACCGGCTTTTCTGGTGTGCCGTGCTTCGGACAAGGCATGTTCAACTGGCGTTCCAGATTAATGGTCGGCCTCCCATTACATGGAGGCGGTCTACCCTTGCGGCGCTGTCCATCCTCCTGAGCATTGGTGTTGGCCACAAAATCAGAATTACCATCGGCCTTACGCTTACCATTGTATCCTTGATTTGCCGGGTTGGGCTGCGATGCCTTACCATTCTTGCTTGCCTTCCCTGACTTGTCTCCATCAGCGTCTGGGTGTTTGGTATTATCGGAGTCCCCATACTTCACTAACGCGCCCATGAGTGTCCCCATGTCATTACAATCACGCTTAAGCCGTCCCAACTTTAGTCTCAAAGGTTCAAACCGGCAATTGCCCTCCAAGGTTACCACTGTTGTACTTGGGTTGATGCTATTGGAGGAATGCAAGATCTCTGACACTCGACGGACCCAACTACTTGTAGACTCGTGCTCTCCTTGAATGCAGGCTGCTAAATCCACGACAGACATTGGCTACTTGCACGTGTCTTTGAAGTTATTGATAAACCGGCGCCGCAATTCGGCCCATGATCTGATGGAATTAGGCGGTAAACCATTCAGCCAAGTGCGGGCCGTGCCTTCGAGCATCATTGTGAAATACTTAGCGCATGTTGAGTCATCCACATCCAGCATCTCCATTGCCATCTCATAGCTCTCGAGCCAAATCCGTTGTGTAATTGGGCACCTTGCGCGGTCCTTTGAAATCCTTGGTCAGTTTCACGTTCCGTAAAGCGGGGGTAAGACAAGGTACCCCCAAGGATCTAGACATGACCCCCGGTTCAACTGTGGTGGTGGGACGAACCGGCGTGGCCTGACGGGCTTCGTATTGTGCTGTTACTTCAGCCTCCCGGCGCTGCCTGCCCTGATCCACCATGTTCTGAGTGTTCGCATCTCCTCCTGCCGGATTATCCTGCCTCGGCGGATTACGTCTTCGTGCACTGCTTGACACGGCCGGTTCATCCAGACGCCTAGTATAACTCCGGCTTGGGCGGGGAGTTGAATGTATCCTCTCGCGGCTGTGAGAATAAGCTTGTTGTTGAGTTAGCACTGTCTCCAAAAACTCCCTGGCCCGCCACGCCTCCACTGCTATGGGGGACGTTCCTTCAATGGGAAGGGCGGCCAGTCGTGAAGCAGCAGCAACTATGTTGTCCAACGGATTAGAGTAATGACCAGGAGGGGTGGGCACATGCTGTGAAGGCACAACCTGGCGGGTTGGCTCTACGGCCGGCGGCTGGACCGATGCTCCCGTGCCCGGCGCCCCTCCCCGGTTCACCTCCGGCTGGTTACTGGTTCTTGCTCCTGGCGTGCTAAAGAGATTCCTGGCCTCGTAAACCGGCGGCAAGCGAGATCGTTGCCTTCTCATCACTACCTCGTGTGAAGTGGTCTGATCCAACATGAGTCGATAGGCTTGAGCATCGAGCTCTACCTGCCTTGTAGCCATCCTAGCTTTCTTAGCAGCCAGGTCCAACTTGGCTTGTTCAATCCAGCCTTTCACCTGAGCGATCTCCGCATCATGCTGCTCCTTGTTGGCCTGGGCTACCTCTGCGTTTACTAACGCTGTCAAAGTATCGACCAAAGCGGATAAAGTTTCAGACGGTGACGGGGCAGGATCTCCAACCCTAGCCCCCACTGCATCTGATGTCAACGCCGCTGTTGTTGAGGACTGCTGCACAGGTTGTGATCCAGCCATAAAGATAGTAACTAGGTTTGGCGGATCGAGGGGTTCCGGAATACTGTCACCATCGGAACAGCCCTCAGATCGGCCGTCCTGTAGCAGATATAAAGATTCTGTCTCTCTTGAAGAAGATTCATCGCCGGAATAGATAATAGTCTCGCCGCCCGAGTCCGATCCGTCCTAGGCTTGTACTCCATGCACTGCTCTAATGAAGACGCGCTTCACGGTGGGCCGAATCCGGGCAGATCTCGCACGCTGAGCCGGCTCGACGATGTTGGGGAAGATGTCTGGCCCAGGGCCCGGTTCGCTGATCTTGACGATGAAGACGTGGATACCGCCGAAGGGGACCTGGTACCCGTATTCGATTGAATCGGCCTCGGGGCCCCAGCCTGCATCGTTGATGTAGATCTTTCCGCGACGACTCTTAGTCATCCGGCCCACTGCGTAGCCCTTGAGTCCTTCAAAGCTGGCCTTCAAGAACTCGAAACCATCGTGCGATAGCCCCACAGTGGGTGCCAACTGTCGTGGTTTTGTCACGGCAGATGTCCTAGCAAAAGGACTTAGTCGTGAGGCCATAGCTACGGGTTAGCTTAAAGGGGTTAAAGCGGACAAGGACACAGGGATTTTATACTAGTTTGGCCCCTCCAATGAAGGTAAAATCCTATGTCTAGTTTGGTGTGTATTGCTAGGGTTTCGATGACCAGGGAGCGAATCCGCTTTGCCTGTGTCTCGATCTGTAGTTGTCTCCCCTGAACCGTTGTCGGGTCATCCCTTTATATAAGAGGTGACGCCCGGTCTGGTTTACAGAGTCCCGAGGCCGGCTCATAAACGTGTCCGCATCGATCTCTCTTCTTTCTACCTTACATCTCAAGTTACATAGTATGGCGGTTTACAAATCATGGGCTAAAGTCTCTAAACCTCTTGGGCTAAAGTCTCTTGCTTCATGCTTCGCTGGGTTTCAAAATAATCTTGATAGTATAAACCGGCCCCTCCTGGGCGGTTTATACCTGGTAATAATATCCCTGACACCTGGGGTGTAAGTAATCCCTAAGTCGTAATCTGAGATCAACTCCAATCAACATCTTTGCCTAAGGTTCAAATCTGGTTGGGTGAAGATATACTTAAGACTCTTGTGATCGGTGTAGATCTTGCAATGTTTACCAAGAAGGTAATGTCGCCATGTCTCAAGTGCATAGACTACGGCTGCAAGCTCTAGATCATGTGTAGGATAATCTTCCTCATGTGGATGCAACTGTCGAGATGCTTAGGCAATCACATGATGATCATGCATAAGAATGCAACCTAGTCCCTGTCGTGAGGCATCACAATAGATAACAAAGTCCTTAGTGAAATCTGGTGGCACAAGTATGGGAGCAGAAGTCAGGCGTCTTTTTAGTTCCTGAAAACTGTAGTCACACTGTGGGGACCACTCAAACTTTTTATCTTTCTTGAGAAGTTCCGTGAGAGGTTTGGCCACTTTAGAGAAGTTCGCAACGAAGCGGCGACAATAACTGGCTAGACCAAGGAAACTCCTAACTTGCTTAACCATTTCAGGTGGAGTCCAATCAAGGATGTCTAGAACTCTCTCGGGATTGATAGCAATGCCCTTACCAGATATCACATGGCCTAGATAGGTTAGTTATGGCAAACCAAAATTTGGACATGGAGAACTTGGCATAAAGGCAGTGCTCTCTGAGTTTTTCTAGCACAAGTCTAAGATGTTTGGCATGCTCTTCCTCGTTCTTCGAGTAAATAAAAATATCATCGAGGTAAACCACGACGAACTTATCTAAGTACTCCATGAAGATTGAGTTCATCAAGCGGGACAATGTGGCTGGAGCATTGGTTAGACCAATGGACATGATGGTGTACTCATACTGGCCATAACGAGTGACAAAAGTCGTCTTAGGAATGTCTCTGTTTCCGATCTTGATTCGATGGTAGCCTAACGACAAATCCATCTTGGAAAAGACCGAGGATTCAGCGAGCTGATCATACAGGTCATTGATCCTGGGGAGCGGATACTTCTTCTTTACCGTGACCAAATTAACGGGACGATAATCTACAATCATCCGATCCGTACCATCCTTGTTCTTGACGAAGAGGACGGGACAAGCCCAAGGAGAAGAACTAGGACAAATGAAACCCTTTTGCAAGGACTCATCAAGTTGTTTCTTAAGCTCGGCTAGTTCTAAGGGTGCCATCTTGTAAGGTCTACTAGAGCTTGGAGAGGTTCCTGGGATAAGATCTATGACAAACTCTACATCTTTGTCAGGTGGAACACCTAGCAGTTCCTCTAGAAGACATCCGGAAAGTATCGGACTACCGGGATATCTTCAAGGTCTGGGAGAGGGCTGGCATTAAGAGAATAGAGTTGATGCTTTGCAACTCTAGTGGAGACAGTGACTATCTTGCCAGATGGATGTGTAAGCTGAACATACCTAGTGTAACAGTCAATCTTGGCATGATGAGCTGTCATCCAGTCCATACCAAAGATGATGTTAATATCTGAAGAATTGAGGGCTACAAGTGATGCAAGGAATACAAGTCTATCAACAAGGATTCCATTACCATGGCTTATTCTGGTCGTTTGCCATCTAGACCCTGGACTTTGCATTTCAAGCGGAGTTGGCATATCACCAAATGACATGTCGTGCAAACGAGCATAGCCTTCAGAGATGAAGGAGTGAGATGCTCCGGTGTCGAATTGAACTGAAGCTGGATGGCAATTAACAAGGAGTGTACCAAGAACGACATCCGGATCATCATGAGCATCTTTAGCTGAGACGTGATGCACACGTCCACGTTTAGTGGGAGCTGACTTGACAATGATCGTCTTGCTTGATGGCTTACCACGAAGAACAGACTTCTCGGGCTAGGGTGGAGCAAAACTGGCCTAAGAGCAGTCACGTGCATAATGTCCCGGCTTTCCGCATGTGAAGCAAGTCCCTGAAGTAGGAAGTGGACCCGCATTGACAAGCGGTCTACCAATAGGCCTGGGTGGAGCATATGACTGAGCTGGGTGAGGCACCACATAAGATGGCCTCGGTGAATATCTGGGTGGAAGAGCGGAGTTCGGAACCCAAATCCGGCGCTTCTGAGAACTAGAGCCGGAGGAAGATCCCAAATCACGGGTGTGCTTACGAGACTCCTCGTAAGTGAGCTGAGATGTCTCTGTGTTAATTGCCTTGTTCACAAGGGCCTGGAATGTATTGCAATGGTGCAAGTGGAGATCATGACACAGCTTGGGGTTAAGACCCTTCTGGAACCTAGCCTGCTTCTTGGCGTCCGTGGACACCTCCTCTGTAGCATAGTGGGCGAGGTTCTCAAACTCTCTACTATAAGCATCAACAGCCATCTTAGCCTGGGTAAGTTGTGACGCCCGAAGACCGACGTCCCAAAAGATTCCAGAAGATTCCAGATGTTCCGGGTTCTCCCGTGTGTTCATTTGTGCTTGTGTTATTTATTTTCGCATTGCATCATGTCATCATGCCATCATGTCATTAATTTTTGCATCTCAACTTAAATAAATCGTGTGGGCCTTCGGTCCATTTAAATCGAGGGAAGGTTGCCTTCTCTTTATAACATATAAAAGCCTCTCAATATTTTTAGGGAGCTATATAATAAATATTCCATTCTTGGAATTACCCGCAACACACGTGCATAATTTCCCCATGCCTTTTTCCTACTTCGAGTTTCTCCTTCAAAAACCCTTGCTAATATTTCTTTTCCCGTTATCGAGGTTCTTCCAAAAACCCTCCAACTATTTTATTTAAATTCCTGACATTTTTGTGAACCCAGGGATTTTGACCTCATGTCCTAAATCCATCCCTAACCTTTTTTTTTACTTTCTTTCTCTTCTTTGTTTTTTTTCTAATAAAGAGGAGAACCCAGGCAGCCAGCCCAGCCCTTTGTTTCCTCCAGCCTCTTGGGCCTCCTCATCCTTTGGCCCAAGCCATCTGGGCCTCAGCCAGCAGTCCTCCAGGCCCGTTTCCCCCTAACCCTAAGCCCCAGTGCTCGCTCCCTCCCGATTCCTAGCCGCCGCCGCACCTCTCACCCCTCGCTCGTCTCCCGCAGCCTCACCCCGATTCCCTTTCTTCCCTTCGCCCGCACCTTCCCTCTGCCCCCATCGATCTCGCCTCCAGGAGCCGCCCGTCCGCCGCCTTCTGGCTGCGGCGCCCGCTCCCTCGAGCCGCACCTCGAGCAGTCGTCTCTAGCTCCCTATGTGCCTCGGCTCCGGCTCCTCCTCGTGTTGCCAAGGACGGCGCCTCCTCCTCACCGCAGCTCCTCCGCGCCTCGCAAGGACCGCGGCCTCGCCTCCAGGTCGCCCGGCGCGCCCCGTCGCCGTGGCCTCCCTCAGCCGCCTTCCCTCCGAACGAGGAGCCCCAGGCACTGGCTCGTCCAGCGAGCGCCATGGAGCCCTGCCTCATCCTCAAGCCGCCGCGGCCTCGGGCTGCTCCTCTCCGGCGAGCGCGCCGGGCTCCCTTCGCGGCCGCCTACTCCATCTGCGCCAAGACCGGACCCTGCTGCCTCCTCCCGGCTCCCAGCGCCGACCCGCACCGCCATGGAGGCCGAGCCTCGCCCGCGACCCCCTCCTCGGCCATGCACTCCGCGCCGGGAGCTCCATCGGCACCTCGACGTGCGCCCGACCCCAAGTCGCCCGTGCTGCTGCTGCCCTTGCTGCTCCAGCAAGACCATCACGAGCCCCGCGTCCGGCTACCGGATCCCGCGGCCCCTGCCTCTGCCGTGTTGCCTCCTTGCTGCTGCTCCAAGAACGTGACCGTGCCATGCTGTTTTGCTTGTTGCCGTGATGCCGAGTGCTTCGAACGAGGGACCCCGAGATCGCCAAGTACCCCTTCGTCGCCAAGACCGGACCGACGCCAAGTACCACGACCAAGTACCCCTACACGTGGATGCGGCAAGTACCTCGACGACATGTACAACTACGACTCGAGACGATACCGGCAAGACCGAACGGCTACGATGGCGAGTACCTCTCCGATGAACGTGAACAACTACATGGCGATGCGACAAGTACCCCTACGAAACGTGTACCACTACCGTCGCCCCGAAGATGTCCGACGTCGCAAGTACCACGACACGTGACGTGAACGTCTACCGTCGCCGAAGACCCGTGAACAACTACTTCCTCTACCGTCGCCATGTACCACTACGTCCCTCTACGATCTCGAACCGTCCCGAAACGAGTGTTTCGAAGGTATAACCCGAGACGATGACCCGTGAGATGCATGCTTGTGTTGTATGAAATGTTTTCCCTTGTGTGCACCGTGCCCGTTTCGATCTTTTGTCGTGTTCCTCAGTTGCCTCGTCGCCGACCCGTGGGAACCCGGCAACGGGATCACCCCACCTTTCGTCTTGTTCGACTCGTTCACTCCACCTTTTTGCTTTGCACCGGACTCTCAACGAGTTACCGGAACCGATATGTTGCCGTGGCATCATTTTCGGAATTGTTGCCGTGGCACCCTTTTCCCTTCCACCACGGTGACGATGCTTCATATCATCTTCTTGTTAACCTTTTAATAAAATTGCATAAACTTGATCATGTCATCCGCATCATGTTAACAACATTATTTGTGTGAATTGTTGTTTGCTTATAATTACTAAACATGCTCATGGGGATTTTCCGGAATTTGTTGTTGTTATTTCCGGCCTCATTTAAAATGCCTAAATAGTGTAATTTTATTATGTTTCACCTCTTGCCATGTTAAAAACATTTAATCTTGTCTTGTAAATAAATGAGAGTCAACAAAATAATTAAATGTGGTGTTTCGTCAATATGCAACTCGTTGCATATTGAGCTCCACTTAACTTGTAGTTTTGTTTGTGCACTTTGCCATGCCATGCATAATTAAACCGGACATGCATCATATTTGGATGGGCATCGTATGCCATGTTAATGCTTGTGTGTTTACCGTGTTGTTTGCTTCTTTCCGGTTGCTTCTCTTGTTAGCTTCGGTTCCGTTCCGGAGTTGTGAGGCTTCTTCTTCGTCTTCTTCATGGATCCGTTCTTCTCCCTTGCGGAATCCCATGCAAGATGATCATACCCTTGGATACCTTTACTACCATTGCCATGCTTAGTTGTCTCGATGCTATCGTTACATGTCGCGCTACCCATCTTTTATGTCAGCCTCTCCTTGTTGCCATGAAACCTCTAACCTTGACACCTTCCTAGCAAAACCACTGTTTGGCTATGTTACCCGCTTGCTCAGCCTCGCTTGCTCAGTCCCTCTTATAGCGTTGTTAGTTGCAGGTGAAGATGAAGTTCGTTCCAGGAGGGAACTTGTTGTTGGATATATCACAATATCTATAACTATTATTAACACACCTATATACTGGGCATGGGTGGAAGGCTTGGCCTTTTGCTCGGTGTTTTGTTCCACTCATGCCACCTTAGGCGCCGATAAACCGGCATTATGTTCCTTGATTTTGCGTTCCTTACACGATGGGTGAAATGGGGACCCCTTGACAGTTCGACTTTGAATAAAACTCCTCCAGCAAGGCCCAACATTGGTTTTAATTTGCTCATAATAACAACTTAATTAATTAATTAAATTGCATAGGGAGTTAGTGCTACCCGAGGATTCTTAATTCTACATAACAGGGGGGCCAGTGCTGATGGTGTTGGTCCCAAACTAGAGCCACTTGCGGATACCACCCAGTTCGCTGGGATCTTCGTTATCTGTACGTACTGCTCATCCGGACGTGGCCTGAGACGAGATACGCGCGGCTACTATCAGGGTGTCGGCACGCCGGGAGGTCTTGCTAGACTTGTTTTACCATTGTCGAAATGACTTGTGCTACCGGGATGCCGAGCCTGATCGGATTTTCCCTAAGATAAGGGGTGATGATATTATATTTATCACTTTAGCTAATCGTGAGAGCTTGTGATGGGCTAAGTTGGGACACCCCTGCAGGGTTATGATCTTTCGAAAGCCGTGCCCGCGGTTATGTGGCAGATTGGAATTTGTTAATGTCCGGTTGTAGAAAACTTGACAGATGATCCGAAGTAAAACACACCACTGTGTGAGTAACCGTGACTGTCTCTTTTCACTTGAGAAGAGAACACGGTGGGGTTATGTTTGACTCGTATGTAGTTAGGATCTTTAGCGATCACTCCTTTTGCGACCGTTTGCGTAGATGCTCATCTTATTCTGGTACTCGTAAGTTAGCCACCATATTATGCTTAGCCGCTGCTGCAACCTCACCACTTTACCTCTTCCTACCCATAAAGCTTTGCTAGTCTTGATACCCATGGTTATGGGATTGCTGAGTCCTCGTGGCTCACAGATACTACAACACCAGATGCAGGTTCAGCCGAGTTTGATGCAGGAGTTGGATCAGTGCTTCACTGGGAGCTCGATGAAGAGTGGCCGTATGCGTGTGATGTTTCGACGATCAGTAGTGGTTTCTACTAGGATTCGATCTTGACCTGTGGCTTTATGTTGTTTTGGTATCTTTCTTTTGGATCTTCACCCGTAGTCGGGTTGTGATGTTTTGAATGATGTATTGCTTATGTATTGTATTGTGTGAAGTGGCGAGTGTAAGCCAACTATCTCCTTTTGCAATTTAATCCCTCTTTTACATGAGTCGTGCAAAGATACCAAACTTGAGATCATTCTAGGATGGGCTTATTCCTTTAAGTCGTGCCTCGACACGTAGGAGGTATAGTCCCATCCTGGGCATTACAAGTTGGTATCAGAGCCTTCTCCGACCTAGAAGCCCCCACTAATTGATCGAATCGTTGACGGTTGAGTCTAGGCACACACTGAAAAATGTTTTGAGTCCTATATATATATCGAAGAGTAGGATTTCTTTTGCTCCTCATATCTTTTCACTCTGGTGAGGACTCCTGACGACTACTCTTGTCTCTTCTACTTTCAAAATTGCACCAAATTTTTTTAGGATCTCGCGAGTATTGTTTGGATTGTTCCGATGTCTTTGTGACGAGAACATTGTTCTCGATGCCTCCTGTCATTAGGGGTTGTGGCAGTGTCCCGGGGAGTTGAGCTCCGAGGTGTTGTCGTCACAAATCCATCGCGGCAGTATTAGAATACTTAAGACGGCCGACATCGAAAACTCTCCTATGCGGTTAGTGGCAAGATAACCCCGACATCACCCAGTACTGGGGAGGTAGTTCGGGAGTATTGCCATAGCTTGTATAGTGGATGCGTTTCGAAGGTCCGAGGTAAACAGTTTCCGAGAAAGACTGGTTATGTGTTGAAGGATGGATACACCTGGATGTAGGTTTAGAGTTGATTGCGCGGTGCTTCCCGTGTATCCCCAACACCTGATTGCATAACTGGAAACTTTGGAAATCTATAGGTGGGTTCATCTAGTAGTTCTAGGCATTCTTCCAACGGATGCACGATATGAAGTTCGGGGTTCTACATTGAGTGAAGTGGTTTTATGGACTTGTTCTGATCGGGAGTTGCATCTTAAAGGGTCCTTGGCTATGCTGATCCGGGGATTGCAAAACCCTTTTGTAACACGTTCCATGAGCTTTCAGCACGAAGATGTCGAACGAAGCTTCTATCTTGTATTTGTTCTATCTGTTCCTTGTTCCTTTTTATTTTCTTTTTGTTCTTCCAAGTGGCTTCTCGTCAAGTTGATGTACCTGCGGAATTCATTCGTCCAATTCTCTGTTCGGATGATATTGTGGAGATCATGTTGCATATCTATCCTTTGTTTCGTTTTGATTCTGGTATTCGAGTTGCTTCGATGTCAAATGTTGATTCCATACCTTTCCTAATCGGTGTTCTCATATTTCTATGGGAGTGCTAGTACTTCTTGATCATCGAGATGGTAATGTTAATCCTTTTCAACCGGTGTGCCTTCTCTTCAAGTTATTCCATACAGACGCCGTTCAGAAATCTGACGATTTGTCTGTTTCATTCATCCCAAGTTGTCTTTGTTTTCCCCACCCTCCCTCCCTTTTCTTTGGAGCCAGAGTCCTTGATCAAATATCCATTTTATTCATGTGATGTTTCTTCATTCTTTTCCTTTAATGTTCTTATCCGGTGAATTATCGTGAAGATGCTCAAGAGTTTCAAGTTCATCATTCTTTTGTTCTTTAATTCTGCCGGTGGATGTAATTCAAGATTTCGGTGTTGGTCTTATCCTTTTCACAATGCTTTCTTATACCGGTGCACCAATTAATCATTCTTCTCTTGCTATTCATATTCGGAGAGCTCAAGATATCTCAGAAGATTCATAATTCCATTCTTAATCCTTTCAAATTATTTTGAGGATTGTCATCTTATTCAAGCCATTCAATTCAACCGGTGCAATATCTCTTAAGCAATCTTTTCCAACGGTGATTTCTTTTGAGTGGGCCCTAACCCACAGGTCTTTTCCCAGGATCTTACCTGACTCTTCTATTTTCCGGAGTATTCTGAAATTCTTTTCAAATGCGACGTAAGAATGATTCCCATCAGTCACATGCCTTCTCCAAGATCGCTTTCAAATTCTTTTTCATCGTTGGTTCAACCTTTTTAATTCTTCATTCCGGAGTGCTCAACATTTCTTATGGCATTTCTCGTCTTCATTCTCAACATTTGAAGACCGGAGAAGTGTTTCTCTTAAATCTGGCCCGTTCTCTTGATGATTCGTGGTTCTAGCTTCATGCCATCCTCGTTATTGTTTCGATCATGAGGGTTATTTTCATACCCATCCGAAGCATTTCATGAATTCTTTTCTTTGTGATCCTCCGAAGGCCATCATTTCAGAATATTTCTTCGTTCTCTGTTTGCAACTTCGTCCTCCAAATATTCTTCATTGATGCCTCTTCGTTCGTCTCCATATTCTTACGGTGGTTCGTTCAAGATTACCCTTCCGTTGTTATTGTTTTAATTCATTTCTTTTTTTCATAATCCTACCGGTGCTTCGTTGAAGATTTACCCAAGCTTGTGCTAGATCCCTCTTTAATTCTTTGCAACGAGAATAAGTAGTATGCCAAATCCATTGGTTGTCATCAATATAAATTGGTGAAGGATACTCATTACATAATTCTTATTCTTATTCCTTCAAGGTGATTTAATTCTTTTGTCTCGAGCTTGTTCATCATATCATATTCTCGGTTCTAAGTTTTCATCTTGTTTTCCGGAGCTTCAAGTTATTTCAATTATATCATTTCAAAGCTCCAACTAATTCATCGCAGGCCTTGAATCTTATTCTTTTCATCTTTCACTTCTCATGCTTTCATTACCGGAGTTCTCATGGTGGTTCATCATGTTTTAAATCATTTTGAAGTCTTCATCAAGATTCTCGTTGGAACTCAAGCATTCTTCATCATGCTTTCCAATTGCAATCCGTCCTACCTTATCTTTTCAGATGGTGTTATGTCATTCTTGACAATTTTCCCTTCATGTTTCATGACTCTCAAGTTATCAAGAATGAGATATTTAAACCCATCATTTTCCTTGTTCAGGAGATCTTTTCAACCCTTCAATTTATTCATTGGAGTTATCTTGGGTTGTATTTCACCTAAAAGCTTTCCCTAAGGATTGTTGCTAATTATGGTGCTTATAAATGAACCAAGTTCTTCATTATCATTCCGGTGAAATAAGTTTATCGTCTCCTTGTTGATCTCAATCCAATCAAATTTTTCCGTTAGTGGCCGGTTGTAACCTCATAATTTTGAGATGTTTTCCATAAGCCCACATCAAGCTTATTCGTTTTCGTTGTTGATTTTTCCAACAACTCCATTCAACCCTTCTTTGTAAGGATGCTCTTTCAAATTCAATTTGAGAGAAGTTGTCATTTTCTTCTCCGTTTTTCTTTCCAACGACCTAGCATATATTCCTTCATTCCGGAGGCTTTGTGATATTGCTCTATCCAAACCATCATCTCGTTTTATCGAGATCATGTTCTTTCCCTTGCTTATCATTTAACCAGAGCGTTGTATTCTTCATTCAAGTTCTCTCATCTTACCAAGTTTGCCTCTCTTTTAACCGGAGTGCTGTCTGAATCCTTCTTACCCCTTGTGCCATTCTTTTAATTGTTCCAGAGGCTGTGTGTTGTTGTTTTCAGCAAGTATCATTCCATCTCCTCAAGATCATGTTAATTCCCTCCATTTTCAGACGGAGTGCTGTCCAAATTTTGTCAGTCTTATTCCTTAGCTGTACCGTTGCAGTTTCATATTCTTTTGGTTCCTAAGCTCTTGTTTCATGTCTGTCAACCTACAAGGTTCTCGTGGTGTTCCTTGTTACTAACTTTTCCGGAGTGCTCTTAACTTCGTTCATCTCCGTTGTATTCTTCTTTCAATTTGTTCAACCTCTCAGGTTCTTTGGTTTCACTCGTCTGTCAAAGAAGCAACTTTGTTTTACCTCTTCTTTTCGTTTTTACCCGGTGATATCTCTAGGATCTCGGGTCGAGATCCTCTGTTAGTGTGGGAGAGTTGTGACGCCCGAAGACCGACGTCCCAGAAGATTCCAGAAGATTCCAGAAGATTCCAGATGTTCCGGGTTCTCCCGTGTGTTCATTTGTGCTTGTGTTATTTATTTTCGCATTGCATCATGTCATCATGCCATCATGTCATTAATTTTTGCATCTCAACTTAAATAAATCGTGTGGGCCTTCGGTCCATTTAAATCGAGGGAAGGTTGCCTTCTCTTTATAACATATACAAGCCTCTCAATATTTTTAGGGAGCTATATAATAAATTTTCCATTCTTGGAATTACCTGCAACACACGTGCATAATTTCCCCATGCCTTTTTCTACTTCGAGTTTCTCCTTCAAAACCCTTGCTAATATTTCTTTTCCCGTTATCGAGGTTCTTCCAAAAACCCTCCAACTATTTTATTTAAATTCCTGACATTTTTGTGAACCCAGGGATTTTGACCTCATGTCCTAAATCCATCCCTAACCTTTTTTTTTACTTTCTTTCTCTTCTTTGTTTTTTTTTTCTAATAAAGAGGAGAACCCAGGCAGCCAGCCCAGCCCTTTGTTTCCTCCAGCCTCTTGGGCCTCCTCCTCCTTTGGCCCAAGCCATCTGGGCCTCAGCCAGCAGTCCTCCAGGCCCGTTTTCCCCTAACCCTAAGCCCCAGCGCTCGCTCCCCCCCGATTCCTAGCCGCCGCCGCACCTCTCACCCCTCGCTCGTCTCCCGCAGCCTCACCCCGATTCCCTTTCTTCCCTTCGCCCGCACCTTCCCTCTGCCCCTATCGATCTCGCCTCCAGGAGCCACCCGTCCGCCGCCTTCTGGCCGCGGCGCCCGCTCCCTCGAGCCGCACCTCGAGCAGTCGTCTCTCTAGCTCCCTCTGTGCCTCGGCTCCGGCTCCTCCTCGTGTTGCCAAGGACGGCGCCTCCTCCTCACCGCAGCTCCTCCGCGGCCTCGCCTCCTCGCCTCCAGGTCGCCCGGCGCGCCCCGTCGCCGTGGCCTCCCTCAGCTGCCTTCCCTCCGAACGAGGAGCCCCAGGCACCGGCTCGTCCAGCGAGCGCCATGGAGCCCCTGCCTCGTCCTCAAGCCACCGCGGCCTCGGGCTGCTCCTCTCCAGCGAGCGCGCCGGGCTCCCTCCGCGGCCGCCTACTCCATCTGCGCCAAGACCGGACCCTGCTGCCTCCTCCCGGCTCCCAGCGCCGACCCGCACCGCCATGGAGGCCGAGCCTCGCCCGCGACCCCCTCCTCGGCCAGGCACTCCGCGCCGGGAGCTCCATCGGCACCTCGACATGCGCCCGACCCCAAGTCGCCCGTGCTGCTGCTGCCCTTGCTGCTCCAGCAAGACCATCACGAGCCCCGCGTCCGGCGACCGGATCCCGCGGCCCCTGCCTCTGCCGTGTTTCCTCCTTGCTGCTGCTCCAAGAACGTGACCATTCCATGCTGTTTTGCTTGCTGCCGTGATGCCGAGTGCTTCGAACGAGGGACCTCGAGATCGCCAAGTACCCCTTCGTCGCCAAGACCGGACCGACGCCAAGTACCACGACCAAGTACCCCTACACGTCGATGCGGCAAGTACCTCGACGACATGTACAACTACGGCTCGAGACGAGACCGGCAAGACCGAACGGCTACGATGGCGAGTACCTCTCCGATGAACGTGAACAACTACATGGCGATGCGACAAGTACCCCTACAAAACATGTACCACTACCGTCGCCCCGAAGATGTCCGATGTCGCAAGTACCACGACACGTGACGTGAACGTCTACCATCGCCGAAGACCCGTGAACAACTACTTCCTCTACCGTCGCCATGTACCACTACGTCCCTCTACGATCTCGAACCGTCCCGAAACGAGTGTTTCGAAGGTATAACCCGAGACGATGACCCGTGAGATGCATGCTTGTGTTGTATGAAATGTTTGCCCTTGTGTGCACCGTGCCCGTTTCGATCTTTTGTCGTGTTCCTCGGTTGCCTCGTCGCCGACCCGTGGGAACCCGGCAACGGGATCACTCCACCTTTCGTCTTGTTCGACTCGTTCACTCCACCTTTTTGCTTTGCACCGGACTCTCAACGAGTTACCGGAACCGATATGTTGCCGTGGCATCATTTTCGGAATTGTTGCCGTGGCACCCTTTTCCCTTCCACCACGGTGACGATGCTTCATATCATCTTCTTGTTAACCTTTTAATAAAATTGCATAAACTTGATCATGTCATCCGCATCATGTTAACAACATTATTTGTGTGAATTGTTGTTTGCTTATAATTACTAAACATGCTCATGGGGATTTTCCGGAATTTGTTGTTGTTATTTCCGGCCTCATTTAAAATGCCTAAATAGTGTAATTTTATTATGTTTCACCTCTTGCCATGTTAAAAACATTTAATATTGTCTTGTAAATAAATGAGAGTCAACTAAATAATTAAATGTGGTGTTTCGTCAATATGCAACTCGTTGCATATTGAGCTCCACTTAACTTGTAGTTTTATTTGTACACTTTGCCATGCCATGCATAATTAAACCGGACATGCATCATATTTGGATGTGCATCGTATGCCATGTTAATGCTTGTGTGTTTACCGTGTTGTTTGCTTCTTTCCGGTTTCTTCTCTTGTTAGCTTCGGTTCCGTTCCGGAGTTGTGAGGCTTCTTCTTCGTCTTCTTCATGGATCCGTTCTTCTCCCTTGCGGAATCCCAGGCAAGATGATCATACCCTTGGATACCTTTACTACCATTACCATGCTTAGTTGTCTCGATGCTATCGTTACATGTCGCGCTACCCATCTTTTATGTCAGCCTCTCCTTGTTGCCATGAAACCTCTAACCTTGACACCTTCCTAGCAAAACCACTGTTTGGCTATGTTACCCGCTTGCTCAGCCTCGCTTGCTCAGTCCCTCTTATAGCGTTGTTAGTTGCAGGTGAAGATGAAGTTCGTTCCAGGAGGGAACTTGTTGTTGGATATATCACAATATCTATAACTATTATTAACACACCTATATACTGGGCATGGGTGGAAGGCTTGGCCTTTTGCTCGGTGTTCTGTTCCACTCATGCCACCTTAGGTGCCGATAAACCGACATTATGTTCCTTGATTTTGCGTTCCTTACACGATGGGTGAAATGGGGACCCCTTGACAGTTCGACTTTGAATAAAACTCCTCCAGCAAGGCCCAACATTGGTTTTAATTTGCTCATAATAACAACTTAATTAATTAATTAAATTGCATAGGGAGTTAGCGCTACCCGAGGATTCTTAATTCTACATAACAGGGGGCCAGTGCTGATGGTGTTGGTCCCAAACTAGAGCCACTTGCGGATACCACCCAGTTCACTGGGATCTTCGGTATCTGTACGTACTGCTCATCCGGACGTGGCCTGAGACGAGATACGCGCGGCTACTATCAGGGTGTCGGCACGCCGGGAGGTCTTGCTGGACTTGTTTTACCATTCTCGAAATGACTTGTGCTACCGGGATGCCGAGCCTGATCGGATTTTCCCTAAGATAAGGGGTGATGATATTATATTTATCACTTCAGCTAATCGTGAGAGCTTGTGATGGGCTAAGTTGGGACACCCCTGCAGGGTTATGATCTTTCGAAAGCCGTGCCCGCGGTTATGTGGCAGATTGGAATTTGTTAATGTCCGGTTGTAGAAAACTTGACAGATGATCTGAAGTAAAACACACCACTGTGTGAGTAACCGTGACTGTCTCTTTTCACTTGAGAGGAGAACACGGTGGGGTTATGTTTGACTCGTATGTAGTTAGGATCTTTAGCGATCACTCCTTTTGCGACCGTTTGCGTAGATGCTCATCTTATTCTGGTACTCGTAAGTTAGCCACCATATTATGCTTAGCCGCTGCTGCAACCTCACCACTTTACCTCTTCCTACCCATAAAGCTTTGCTAGTCTTGATACCCATGGTTATGGGATTGCTGAGTCCTCGTGGCTCACAGATACTACAACACCAGATGCAGGTTCAGCCGAGTTTGATGCAGGAGTTGGATCAGTGCTTCACTGGGAGCTCGATGAAGAGTGGCCATATGCGTGTGACGTTTCGACGATCAGTAGTGGTTTCTACTAGGATTCGATCTTGACCTGTGGCTTTATGTTGTTTTGGTATCTTTCTTTTGGATCTTCACCCGTAGTCGGGTTGTGATGTTTTGAATGATGTATTGCTTATGTATTGTATTGTGTGAAGTGGCGAGTGTAAGCCAACTATCTCCTTTTGCAATTTAATCCCTCTTTTACATGAGTCGTGCAAGGATACCAAACTTGAGATCATTCTAGGATGGGCTTATACCTTTAAGTCGTGCCTCGACACGTAGGAGGTATAGTCCCATCCTGGGCATTACATAAGACTATAGAACTCTTCTCTCTTGTGATTGATGAGGGCTTGAGGAATGTGATGCTCGCGAAAAGCCTCACTGAAAACTCTCCAGGTAGGAATCTGGCCAGCTGCAATCATGGCCTCATTGTTCTGCCAACAAAGACTAGCAGGACCTTCCAGGTGATATGTGGCATAGGTGACCTTGTCACCTTCAGCTACGTTCGCGGATCATAGCTTGTGAGTGATACTACGGAGCTAGTCATCTGCATCGAGTGGCTCAATGAAATGATGGAAGGTGGGTGGTTTCAGACCAATGAAATCATGGATGGTCGCAGACTATTTGCACTGATGTGCGGTGTTCTCCTCAATACGTGCTAACAAGCGGTTAGGCTCTCGCTTGTTTCTCTCCATCTCTAACATGAACTCTACCAACGAAGGTTGGTCGGGAGGATCCTCCTCATCCATACCACCTCCATGGTTCTGTCTACGAGCAACTAAACCTCAGGTAAATGATGACATCCCGAGAAACGAAACCAAGGACAGAATCAACATCAACTATAGGATGTAGAAAGTAGCACAAGGAAATTAGTATCTCTCAAACTCCTTGGACAATTCTGGCAGAATAACGGCAGAAAAATGTCAAAATGAGACATCCTGCAACGATGGGGTAGTACCATACTCAACATCATCACTCAAGGTTTTGTGATAGTACTAAACAGACTACACTAGAAGTACTCGAAAACTAGATTATGACTCTGATCAACCAATCCTATGAGACAACGGAATAGTAACTCGTGATCCTGATAGATGGAAGAGAAAGCCTAGTTCCTTAACCCCGTAGGAAAGATAGGATGACTCAGATCAGAAGGCATAAGGTATAAGGAGTACCTAGCAAGCTGGACCGAGCTCCGCAACAGCTGCGAAGGCGTCCACGAGGTCTAGGCAATCCAGTACTTCGTCAACGGGTGCCGGGACGGTACCCTCCTCAAGAACAAGCTGCTACGCTCCGAGCCGACCACCATGTCCGCGCTCATAGGAACGGTGGACAAGTACGCAAACGCCGACTCCGCCTTGAAGATACAGGTGGCCCTGGACGAAGCCGGCTGGCGAAGGAAGCCGGCATCATCAGCATAACCAGCAACAGCACAAGCGCAAGGCCGAACAGTAGGCCCAGCGACACGACAACTGGCTCGTGGCGGCCGCCGAGCAAGCGCCCGCAACCGAGCCGGCCGCCAAGCACCGGAAGACCGGCAAGACAACATGGCAACCCGCCATGAGCTTCGAGGAGATGGTCGACGCTCCATGCAAGCACCACAGCGGCGCGAGGCCGTCCACGCACACGCTCCGGCAATGCGCCATCACCAAGCGCATCATGAGGGGCGACGTCCCGCCACCTCCAACCCTGGCTCCAGGAGCAGGGCGGCAGCCTCCGCCTCCGTCACCACCTCCGGCTGGCAGAACCATGCGCAACGACGCCTACCTGGACCCGAACGCGGATTACGTCATCTTCACCAGCATTAGCGATGATAAGCGCAGCGAGTGCTCCATCCGGTAGGAGGTCAACACTGTCGCCCCGACCATGCCTGAATACATGCACTGGTCCGAGCGGCCAATCACATGGACGCGGAAGGATCACCCAGCCGTCATGCCGAGTCCAGGTGGATACACCCTCGTCCTCAACCCCACCATTATCGTGCCTCGGCGCACCTGCATTTTCTCCCGAGTCCTCATCAACGGCGGCAGCAACATCAACATCCTCTACCGGGACAGCATGACCTAGCTCGGCCTCGAAGCCAAGGACCTGGAGCCGACCAGGACCGTTTTCCATGGCATTGTGCCCGGCCACTCCTGCTCTCCGTTCGGACGGATCCGGCTCGACGTCCTATTCGGTGATAGAAGCCATTTCTGATGCGAGCCGATCTGGTTCGAAGTGGTGGACCTATCCAGCGCGTATCACGCGCTGCTCGGCCGGCCCGCACTCGCCAAATTCATGGCGGTCCCCCACTACGCCTACTTGAAGATGAAGCCGCCGTGTCCAAAGGGCCTCATCACCATCGCCGGCAACTACCGCAAATCTCTGGAGTGCGCCCGAGACGGATCCAAGCTGGCCGAGTCGATGGTCATCGCCGAGGAGCGGCACCAGCTCGACCAGATCGTTGTCCTTGCTGGTGACGCAGCAGCCATGCCAGTCCCGGCCGAGGAGCCGGCAAATGAAGCCTCATTCAAACCCTCCAAGGAAACGAAGAAGGTGAAGCTGAACCCAGAAGATCCCAGCTGCAGCAAGTACGTCGTCGTGGGCGCTCACCTTTGTGAAAAATAGGAAGGCGAGCTCGTCGACTTCCTCTGTGAGACTCGGGATATCTTTGCATGGTCCCCAAAGGACATGCCGGGTATCCCGAGGAAGTATGACGAGCACAAACTTCACGTCCGCAAGGACGCCAAGCCTGTCCGCCAAACCCTACGACGTTTCTCCGAAGAGAAGAGAAGGACCATCGGTGAAGAGATCGCCAAGCTCTTGGCGGCCGGCTTCATCATGGAAGTATTTCACCCCAAGTGGCTGGCCAACCAAGTCCTCGCCCTGAAGAAAAACAACACCTGGCGCATGTGTATCGACCACACCAGCCTGAACAAGGACTGCCCCAAGGATCCATTCGCCCTCTCGCGAATCGACCAAGTCATTGACTCCACCACCGGGTGCGAGCTTCTGTCCTTCCTGGACGCCTACTCCAGCTATTGGACCCGGCTGATGCCCTGAAGACGTCCTTCATCACTCCCTTTGGGGCGTATTGCTACATCACCATGTCGTTCGGCCTGAAGAACACCGAAGCCACCTTCCAGCGATGCATGCAGAAATGCTTGCTGCCGCAGCTCGGCCGCATTATCCACGTCTACATGGACGACGTCGTGGTGAAGACCAAGAAGCACACCACGCTCCTCGACGACCTGAAGGAAACCTTCGCTAACTTGCACGAGTACAAGGTCAAGCTCAACCCAGAGAAATGCGTTTTCGGCGTCCCAGCTGGAAAGCTACTCGGCTTCCTCGTCTCGGAGCGCGGCATTGAGGCAAACCTAGAGAAAATCAAGGCCATCGAGCACATGCGCAAGCCAGCTCGGCTGTGTGATGTCCAGAAGTTCACCGGCTGCTTGGCCTCGGTTAGCCAATTCCTCAGCCGGCTGGGCGAGAGGGCCTTGACCTTATACCGGCTGATGAAGAAGACGATGCCCTTCGAATTGAAAGGCCAAGCAGACGAGGCTTTCAGGGACCTCAAGCGCAAGCTCTCCACCGCACCCATCCTGGCCGCCCTAGCCGAGAAGGAGCCGCTGTTGCTCTACATAGCCGCAACCTCGGGCTCAGTCAGCACGGTGCTCGTGGTCAAAGCAGAACTACCCGCACTACCAAAAGATGTGCTACGGCGTGTACTTCACCGCCAATATGCTGAAGATGTATTTCCAAGAGCATGAGATCACCGTGGTCAGTACGGCCCCCCTCGGTGAGATCATCGGGTTCCGCGACGCCTTTGGCTGGGTCACCAAGTGCGCGCTCGAGCTAGCCGTCCACACCATCCTCTACGAGTCCTGCACCACGATCAAGTCCCAAGCTCTGGCCGACTTCCTCGTCGACTGGACAGAGACCCAGTACTTTCCGCCGCCTCCAGACTCGACGCACTGGTGCATCCACTTTGACGGCTCCAAAATGCGCCTCGGCCTAGGGGCCGGTATCATGTTGTAATCCCCAAAGGGCGACCGACTCAAGTACGCACTCCAGATCCACTTCGCCGCCTCCAACAACGTCGTCGAGCACGAAGCACTTGTGCACGGCCTTTGGTTGGCCAAGGAACTCGGAATTCAGTGAATCCTTTGCTACGACGATTCGGACCTGGTCGTGCAGCAGTGCTCCGGCGAGTGGGACGCGCGCTACCCCAACATGGCAAGCTACTTTCTTCCTCGTGCAGCAGTGCTCCGGCGAGTGGGACGCGCGCGACCCCAACATGGCAAGCTACTTTTTCCTCGTGCAGAAGCTGTTTGGCTTCTTCGCAGGTTGCGAGTTCCTCCACGTCCCGCGAGCAGAAAACGAGGCGACCGACACACTCGCCAAGATCACCTCGTCTTGACAGTCCATTCCGTCCGGCGTTTCCCTCGAGCACCTGCGAAAGCCATCTGTCAAGCCGTCTCCGGATTCAGAGTCCATCCACGTCCCAGACGAACCGGGGACTGCTCAGCCCGGCTCGGGGACTGCTCAGTCCGGCCAGGCAACAGCAGCTCGGCCCGGGCACTGCTCAGTCTGGTGCGGCAAATGCGGAGCCTAACCTGGGGACTGCTCAGTCTGGCCCGGGGACTGCTTAGTCCGGCCCGGCAACATCAGAGCTCGGCCCGAGGTCTGCTCAGTTCGGCGTGGCAACTATGGAGCTTGACCCGGGGACTGCTCAGTCTGGCCCGACAACGGCAACCCTTAGTCCGGCCAGACCCAGCTCGGCCGCCGCCGCCACTGAAGCAACCATAATGGCCATTCTCACCGTGGTGAGGGCACCATCCTGGGCCCTGCCCATCTAGGAGTTCCTGGAGAGCGGGACCCTGCCCGACGACGAAACCGAAGCCCGGCAAGTGCAGTGTCGAGCGTCCACGTACAACATCATCAACAACGAGCTCGTAAAGTGCAGCCCCACCGGCATGTTCCAGCGCTGCGTCGAACAGGACAAGGGCGTGGACATCCTCCTCGACATACACCAGGGCGAGCGCGGGCACCACGCCGCGTCACGATCCCTGGTGGCCAAGGCTTTCGGGCATGGTTTCTATTGGCCCACGACCCTCGAAGACACCGAATCACTCGTCCTCAGATGCGAGGGATGCCAGCGCTTCAGCAAGCGCACCCACCAACCAACATCAACGCTCCGGACCATACCGATCGCCTGGCCTTTCGCGGTCTGGGGGCTCGACAAGGTCGGACCATTCAAAACAGCCCGAGGCGGCATGACGCATTTGCTGGTAGCAATCGACGAATTCACCAAATGGATCGAGGCAAGGCCGATCAAGAAGCTAGATGGGCCAACAGCTATCCGATTCATCAAGGACATAGCGGTGCGCTACGGCATGCCGAACAGCATCATCACGGACAACGGCACCAACTTCGCCAAGGGCGCGCTCGCGCAATACTGCTCCGTCTTCGGCATCCGCCTCGACCTGGCGTCCGTTGCCCACCCACAGTCCAATGGCCAGGTCGAGCGGGAAAACGGCCTCATCCTATCCGGCATCAAGCTGCGGCTCGTTGAACCACTCGTCCGCTGACCCGGAAGCTGGCTAGACGAGCTTCCGGCCATCCTTTGAGCCTCTGAACAACACCGAACAGGTCGACCGGATTCACCCCGTTCTTCCTTGTCTATGGAGCTGAAGCTGTCATCCCGACCGATGTCGAGTTCGACTCACCACGCGTCATGATGTACACCGAGGCCGAAGCCAGGGAAGCCCGCAAGGACGGCGACGACCTACTCGAAGAAGCACATCTACTAGCGCTCAGCCGCTCAGCCATCTACCAGCAAGGCCTCAGGCACTACCATAGCAACAAGATCAAACCCGACCTCGTCCTCCGACTCTTCCAACAGCAAGCCGGCCAACACAAGATGTCCTCCCCATGGGAGGCCCCCTTCATCATCAGTAAGGCTCTGTGCGACCGCAACGCCTACTACCTCATCGACGCGCGCAAGTCAAACAAACGCAAGAGGGACACAGCCGTAGAAGAAATAATTCGGCCCTGGAACGCGGAACTCCTCCGAAGCAAACCGTGTATGTGTATTTATCACTGCCTTTTGTGCTCAACTAAAAACTATGGGGTCCCCGAACGATGCTCGGGGCCACCCTTCTCCGACCAAGTTATTTGTGTCTCTAGCGTTTTATACTTCACTTGCTTCTTCGTCCAAACCCGGCCTCTGGTTCGTCTCGCTCGACCCGGGGACTCGGGAGCTGGCCGGCTCGGTCCCACCCGTCACCTCGCTTAGCATTTTTTGGTGTGTTGAGATTGCCACGGTCATCGGCTCCGCCCTAAGCCACATATCCGGATTCGACTGTCGGTCAGCGAGCAAAAAGGCCAGAGCACCAACACGTCACGAGAACTAAGCCACGGATCGCCGGGTCACCCAGCCCAGCCACGCCAAGAATAGTCAAGTCACAACACGACCGGCTGCCTGCCATCCGGCCACACCGGATCGCCGCAAGCCGGCCCAGTGGGTGTTTCGCTCACGCTCAACGTTTCAAACGCCTAACTACTACGCATCCTTTCCCAAAGGCCAAACCCCTTGTCACGGACCGGAGCCTCGGCCGTCAGACTCGCGGGGGGAGGCCCGAGGGGGAAGAGGCACGGGAAAAGGGCTCGACAAACGAAAAACAAAGAAGCAAATATCCACGAATACCGCAACACGGCACCGGATCGATCGACCCGGCCCTGGCACTCGCAAACTTCACAACATGACCGGCTGCCTGTCATCCAGCCACGCCGGATCACCGCAACCGGCCCATTGGGTGTTTCGCTCACGCCCAACGTTTCAAACGCCTAACTAATGCGTGTCCCCTCCCAAAGGCCAAACCCCTTGTCACGGACCGGAGCCTCGGCTGCCAGACTCGTGGGGGG
>LR738712.1:429235985-429307616 GCA_902687465.1 Secale cereale
GGGGGGGGGGGGAGGCCCGAGGGGGGAGAGGCACAGGAAAACGGCTCGACGAACGAATAAGCAAGAGCAGAAACATCCACGACATTCATACAAACTTTAAATTTATAGAAGGCCCAAGGCTAGAATTCGTTACACCCAGTGCACCCAGTGGGTGGGGTGGACCTGCTACCTAACAGAGATATCTACAAATATTTTTATAGGAGCTTCAGGCGTCCGTATCCGCACCCGCCGGACCCGCCGAGGTGCCGGCACCTTCATCGTCAGCACCCGTGTTGGGATAGATATCCGTCTCCTCGGAGCTACCATCCGGATCATCTTGAAGCATGCCGAAGTTGTCAACGGGCACGACTATGTCGTCTTCTGTCCACTCCGACCGGAACTCGTCGTGGTAGGAGAACCCGGCGATGTAGCAGGCCCGGGAGGAGGCGATTGAAGGGCAAGAAAGCAGGGGCGGCAGCAAGAAGTCCACCTATCGGTTGTGCGACAGTCCAAACGCAGGACTACCAAGGTTGCATGGGAAGCGGAGTCGCCCACGTCCCATCCAGTCGTCACGTGCCTGACTGGCCCGCAGCCTTTTGGGGCCCGCGGCGCTTTGTCCTAGACTAAGGCTTCACCCGAAGCCAACTCCGCGCGCGCCTTGGGCCCTGGGGCTACTGTCGGCGTCCTAGGAACCAGGGTCTACAAACTTGCCTGTCTGCGGGCTGCGACGCGCTCCTATTACAGCCTGGTACGGCCCAGCTGATCGACCAGCTGCTCAAGACCCTCATGAGGGGGCTAGACCTCGCGAGGAGAACAACATCAAGACCCCCTCAGGAGCGGCCTCGGCTAGTTTGCTCCGGAGGGGCGGAGAATCCAAGGTCAAGCCTGCCTCAGGAGGAGGCAGTGACGCGAGTAGTGACGCACCACACCAGCGCGTGCTAGCGCGTGCCAGCGGTGCAGTTGCCATTTTGGTGCAAAGGAGACAGTGCAGGCGCGGGTTCCTGAGGAGCAGGACAAAGTTTTCCCCATTGGTGCAACAAGACCGAAGACCGCAAGGACGACAGGGAGGATGCCACCAGCGAGCCCACCACCGCGTCATCGCTGGATCCATTTGCAGGCAAAGACCGCTTTTGTTAGGATAAGAACGTCATTGTGTTCCCGCTCAAAATGACCATTGTGGGATCCCTTCCGGCCTAAACATTTTGGGGGAAGAGGACCCTGGCCACCTATATAAGTAGCTAGGATCTCCACTATGGAGGAGAGGAGATCCAGAAACTCTGCCCTCGCACAAAGGAGCAAGAACCCTTGCCTCCTGACCCTCCTGAGGCAGGAACCACTGTACTCATTCATACTCAAGCCCTCCCGAGGCCAATCCACCAAAGCAAGAAGTAGGGTTTTACACCGCAAGGTGGCCTGAACTTGGGTAAATTCGTGTGTGTTTTACTTGTTGTTCCCTTGAATCTCTTCACCGGACGAGGGAGAGACGCTAGGTAGACGTGAGTGGGAGAGATCTTCGTCACGCCCCTGTGTTTGAACTTCTTGGGTTTGCGAAGCCCGTAATCCGACATTTGGTGCGCCAGGTAGTGGGCGTGTCGAAATCTCGCCTCTCCGACGACCTCGTCCCGCTCTCGTTCGTCGACCCCGCGTCACCCGACCTCAATGGATCGCGACCCTGCCGCGCTCGCACCACTCAAGCGTCGCCCTTCCGCCACGGGACTCATCGTCACCCGGCCTTGATCGGGGCTGACGGCGCGATGAGCATCACCGACCCGCCGCCTGGGGAACGGCAGCACCCACCGCCCACGCGGCGCCAAAGCCGCGCAGTAGCGCGGGCCGCCGACCACGCGCAGCAAGTTCGCGGGACCGGCGCGAAATGGCAAACATGAGGGCCGCACTACTGGTGGCGAGGGAGCTGCTAAGGTGCCGGTTGCTCGATGTAGGCCACGACGCGCTGCTCCTCGGGGTGGTCAAGCTCCTCGATGCCGCCAGCACCAGAGCCGAGCCATTCTGCTTCCGCACAACGACGCCAGGAACCGGGGGCTGCGCCGGCCGCGCCCGGTCACCCATGTGGTCAAGACCAACGGCAACCTACGAGGGCAACATGGGGTATGACCCCCTGAACCCTGCGTATGACGCCGCCCCTCTGCCTCGAAGCCCTTTGTACCCAAGTACTGCCCCCGCCGGGAAACCGTCAGGAAGCGACCGCAGGACTATGCCCGACGTTGGGTGCGATCAGGCACCGACACGAGGGGTCTCAGGGGCAGAAGGTCGGGAGGCCGACCTCCCGCTCTTAGCCCTCGACCCTCCGTCGTCACCACCGACGGCCATGGAGCACGAATGAAACACTCGCGAGTGCCTGCGGAGGCCGGCACTCGCGGCACTGACCGTAGGTCTCGGGCCGACATCATCTCTGGCCGCGAGCCTCGGCAGGCCATGGAAACACCCCAGGTATCGCATCTGGACAAAAAGGGAGGGAAGGCTCGGGTTAGGCCCTCGTCCCCTCACGCGTGACCCGTCGCGCATGAGCCAGCCCTGGATTTCACCAGGGGCTCGCCGGCGGCTGGTATGATGCGCGTGGGGAGGGGCCTTCTCTCCCTGCGCTCAGGCTCAAGACGCCGCGCCTCCCGGCGTACCATCCCCCGGGATGCGGAGGATGCATCTAGAGGCGGTACGGTAGCCCGTCCTACGCACGCTAGGAGGGTCCAAGACCGCGGCTCCGTCCCCCCGCTCACGTAATCCCGTACCCTCTGGGCCCAACCCTGATTACGAGGGCTCAGGGGTCATTAGGAGCGTGGGTGGGGTGGGGTCCCCCTCGCACCTCAGGACGCCGCGTCTCCGAATGACGTTAGCCCCCAGGGGTGACGCACGCCCGGAGATCGCGTAAGTGGTGTGCCTAGTGCTCGGCAGGGGGGCCTATAGCCAAGGTCCCATCCCCCACCATGCGCAATGTCCCACCTCATGAATGCCGCCTTCTGGTGAGTTCATGGCGGCAGCGGACTAGCGCGGGGCGGGGCCCTCAAAGCGAAGGGGCAGGCACGTCAGAAGATCTCCGCTCGTGACACTCTCACGTAATAATGAGTGGGGATGTACACGCCCCGGAGTCCCCGGAGCCCCGCCCTAGGGCCTCATGGGGGCTCCCTTTCACGTCCTAGTGGAAGCACCATGCTCTGCGCTGGCCGTCGACACTTCCCTCCAATGGCTATGCCCACACCCGCCGGTGGTAGCCCTACACTCCGCGCAGGGGAGAAGACCGAAGACCTGCTCAGGGGCTGGACACGGCCCCTCCCTTTGCCATTCGCCTTTGCCTCCTTTGTGTCTGCCTTCTCGAGTCGATCTCGCGGCCGCGTGACTCATTTTTGGAAATAAAGGGGGAAGAATTTTCCGTCCGTGTTTTCTGATTTTCGCTGAGTTTTCCTTCGCCCAGTCTATTTTTTGCCTTGATCGGCTAAGCCGGACTACAACCGCGACCCAGCCCAATCACACCTCGTGAGCAGGGGCCGGGGCGTGGGCGCATGTCCTGTCTGGTCCGTGGCCGGACCTCTAATCACTCTTGCGCCAACTGCAGGTACTCGCGAGACGCGCCCGGACAGGGTCGGCGGACGCCCCTCTCGGAAACGCAACAAGGGCCTGAGGTCTTAGCCCTAGGGGAGAACGTCACAAGGGAGTGCTCAAACCCATACTTACATCATCAAAAGCTTAAGTCTTGTGACATTCATCTTACCCGGCTCTGGAGTCACAACCAAAAAACAAACCTACAACAGGAGCTGGACTAAGAATCGGCATCTTCGTCAGGACCGTCGGCGTCGCCCCCCAAGCACCGGCGCATCATCTATGGCTGGAACGAGCTCTGTCAGCAACATGTCCACGTGATCGCTCGCCAATCCCTCCAAGGGGCCAGCTACCACCTCGGGCACATACTCCAGCAAGGCCCCGAAGTCCGTACGCGGGGCAGGACGGAGCAAGTTACCAAAGATGCGGGAGACCGCACACCTGAGCATGTCGCGGCTCTGCTCCTCAACAAGCTACCGAGCCCTCATGACCCCGCCTTTAAGACGCTCCACCACTCTGGTGAAGAACCCGAGATATCCGGCGTCATCATCAACCAGAGGGTCATCGACCCTCGAGTCAAGGAGCTCTTCCAGGGCTCGGCCGGCCCTGTGCCGCAAGCCCTCGAACATCTTCGAGCGGGTGTGCTGCATTCCATGAGCTCGCGTGGCCTCCTCGGAGTTCTGGGCCACGATAGTAGAAATGTCTTCCACCTACTTGTGGAAGCAGGACAGCTCCGCCCTGGCGGCAGCGCGAGCCTTCTCCGACGACCGCTCGTGGCGCTCCGCCACGGCACAGGCCTCCCTCGACGCCCACTCATGATGCTCGGCTGCGGCGCGAGCCTTCTTCGACACCTGCAGATGGCGCTTGACATCCGCTAGCTTGCCTTGAAAAACGTGACCTCCTTCTGGAGTTCCTTGCGCTTATCAGCAAAGCGAGTCTCGTGAAGCTCCAGCTTCTCGCGGTAATCATTCCGCGGGTGCTCTGCCTCCATGGTAGCCTTCCTCGCGACATCCTCGCGATCATGAAGGCTGCCCTCGGCTTCGGCTACCTGGTGCTCCATCGTCTCCAGGCGCTCGCGCTCCATGTTCAGCTCCATCGCCTCGAGTGCTAGCACCTCCTATCGCTCTGAGAGGCCCGTTAGGCTGTCATCATCGGCCGCGGGCGCGGCAAGGATAGCCCTTCGTGTACGAACCTGATGCTCGAGCGTCGCGTTCGAGGCTTCGAGCTCGCGCTCATGCTCCTCAGCTGTTGCACGGCGGCGGTCAGCATCTCGAGCCTCTTCCAGGGCACGGTTGCAGGCCTCCTGAGCCGCGGCGGCGGATGCTTTCTCCTTCTTCAGGGCGGTTTCATGCTGCTGCTGGCTCAAGTGAACGGTGGCCCTCAACTGGCGCCAACCCTTCACCAGAAGCAGGCCCTCAGCCACGACGCACCCATCCACTTCAGCAACCTCAACCTCGAGGCGCTTCAGGGCGTCTGACGCCTCCCACACAAGATCATGACGAACCACGCGCCTGCACAGCGCAAGTTCCAGGAGGGGCCCGGGCTCGTCCGCGACATCTGTGCTGCTCGAAGGGGGTTCTCCTTCTCCTTCAGCATGCGCCTCGGGGCTAACCCCAGGAGCGCGCGCTGCCTCTGGCGTGAGGGGCAGGCGTGGTCCTGATGGGCGGTCGGCCGCCCGGGCCGCCTCAAGAGCTTGCTTATCCATGATAAAGACAAGCCCCGAGGTACGAGACGGGCCCCCGACGCACCAAGAGCTGCCTTGCCCCAGAAGCACTCGGGGGCTGAGAGCATGATCCACGTGGCTGGGTCCGGGCGTGGCCCCGCGAACCCGCGCGAGGTCTACCGAAGACCCAGCATGGTCCGGAGGAGGAACGCGGGCAGAAGCGTCTGCGAGCCTCGCCGAACGGCTCGGGACAGAGTCAGGGGAAACACTGTGGAGCAAGGGGTCAGGAGAACCATATTAGGAAAAACAGGAAAAGCTGCAGAACACACACCTGCCCGGTACAGTCAACTTCATCCTCTTTAGAGCCCTCGGGGCAGGGCCATAATTGCCCCTCAAGCTCCGCCTCTTGCCCAGTGCCACAAAGGACGGCAGGAGGCCGCTTGAGGCAGATGATCCTAGGCCCGGGGCAGGGCCGCGGCGGACGCCCGTGGCCGGCGCTCCATTTCCCACTACGGTGTCCTCCGGGCTCGCCCCCATAGGAGGCTGTTGTGCCCCACCTTCAGCCACTTTAGGAGCCAGCGGTGCCTCGGTATCTTCCGTCACCTCCATCAACACCGGTGCCCGCGCATCATCTACTTGCTCCCGGGGCGGAGTGGACCCTAGATCAGGGGCTCCACTTGATGCATCCGCCCCGGAAGGGAAGGTTGGGCTCGTGAGCCCTGGCGCCACCAGCAAGGAATCGTCACCAGGATCAGAGACGCCCACCGGCAACAGTGCCCACGCATCGAAGTAGGGAATCTTCTCGGGAAAGGCCCGGCCATAGGAGCCAAGTACAAGGGAGTCGCTGAGACGGGGCGTGCTTCAGGCACTCTGCCGATGAGTAGCTGCAGCAACCCCTGGAGCATTTCAGAGGGGAACTGCTTCCGCTGAAGACACGCAGGATCATCAAGACCGGAGAGGGCCCACATGGGGCGAGAGTGGCGCTGAAGCGGGGCGATGCGCAGAACAAGGAAGTCCCTCACCACCATCACCAAGGTCAACCCATTCCTCCTCAGGCTGGCCAGCCGACGCATAACCGGCTCCGCCCGCGGATCCGAGAGGGCCTCGTGCTCCCAGCCCGAGCTCAGCACCGCCGGCGCGTTGGGAAGGTGGAACTGGGGGCTGTATGCAGCAGCATAAACATACACCCACTGCCGACGAAACCCCGCCGTGGTCGGGCAGAGCGTGAAGTTGATCTTGGAGGCGGAAGTCGCCTCCACCACGCGCAGTGACACGCACCCCGAGCACTACCCCCCGTCAACTAGCTGGAGGCCGAAGAAATGGTGGAGCAGGGCCACGGACGGGGAAACACCGACGAAAGCTTCGCACAGAAACGCGAAGCCGGAGAGGAGGATGATGGACCCCGTGTCCAAATGCAGCGCCCGAATCCGGTAGTGCGCGAGCACCGCATAGAAGAAGGCGGAAAAAGGGGGGAGGAGACCCCCGAAGATGGCGTGGAGGTGGAGCAAGATGTCATTGGCGGTTAGCTCTGCCGTCGGCCTGGAGGCAAGCCAGACCCGGGTCGGCCCCCACTCGTTAGATGCATCGGCCAAGGCACGACGCACCTTGTCCAAACCCTCCTGGTTCACCACGAGGGAGCGACCCAGCGCCTGCTCATGCCCCAGCGGCGGCATGGTAGACTCACCGGTTCCCCTCTTCTTCGTCCTGCGCGGCATGGCGACGAGGAAGGAGGGGGCAGAGAAGGCAAGGAAGGGGAGGAGGCGATTTAAGGGCAAGAAAGCAGAGGCGACAACAAGAAGTCCGCCTATTGGTTGTGCGATTGTCAAAATGCACGACTACCAAGGTTGCGTGGGAAGCGGAGTCGCCCACGTCCCATCCAACCTTCATGCGCCAGCCTGGCCCGCAGCCTTTTGGGGCCCGCGGCAGTTCATCCTCGACTATGGCTTTGCCCCGAAGCCAAATCCGCATGTGCCTTGGGCCCGGGGACTACTGTCGGCGTCCTGGGAACCAGGGTCCCCAGATTTGCCTGTCTGTGGGCCACGATGCGCTCCTATTATGGCCTGGTATGGCCCAGCTGATCGACTAGCTTCTCAAGACCCTCGCGAGGGGGCTAGACCTCGCGAGGAGAATGACGTCAAGACCCACTCAGGAGCGGCCTCGGCTAGGTTGCTCCGGAGGGGCGGATAATCCAAGGCCAAGCCTACCTTAGGAGGAGGCAGTGACGCGGGCAGTGACGCACCGGCGAGCGGGTGCCAGCGTGTGCCAGCGACGTAGTTGCCGCTTTGGTGCAAAGGAGACAATGCAGGCGCGGGTTCCCGAGGAGCTGGACAAAGGTTTCCCCATTGGTGCAACAAGACCGAAGACCGCAAGGACGAATGGGAGGATGTCACCATCGAGCCCGCCACCGCGTCATCACCGGATCCCTTTGCAGGCGAAGACCGCTTTTGTCGGGATAAGAATGTCCTTGTGTTCCCGCTCAAAATGACCGTTGTGGGATCCCTTCCCGCCTAAACATTTCGGGGGAAGAGGACCCTGGCCTCCTATATAAGTAGCTAGGATCTCCAGTATGGAGGAGAGGAGATCCAGAAACTCTGCCCTCGCACAAAGGAGCAAGAACCCTTGCCTCTTGACCCTCCTGAGCTCAGGAACCACTGTACTCATTCATACTCAAGCCCTCCCGAGGCCAATCCACCAAAGCAGGAAGTAGGGTTTTACATCACAAGGTGGCCTGAACCTGGGTAAATTCGTCTGTGTTTTACTTGTTGTTCACTTGAATCTCTTCACTGGACGAGGGCGAGATGCTAGGTAGATGTGAGTGAGAGAGATCTTCGTCACGCCCCTGTGTTCGAACTTCTTGGGTTTGCAGAGCCCGTAATCCGACACACGCCCCATGGGTCACGCCGGAAGTGGACCGCCTCCTCCGCCACGTCCTGCTTCTCCGGGAAGACTCCTGTCAGAGAAAAGAGTCAGAAGAGATTTGCAATGAAAAAAGGAAGCCGGAACCTCAGTCCGGCAAAAGACTCAAGAAAAGCACTCACTGGAGAAGGACTCTTCTAGGTGCTGCGCCTCAAGCAACGTACCACGCCACTCCCAGTCAAGAGTACGGTCACGGTCCTTGAACGCCTCCTCCAGCTGGGCGATCTAGACAAGCACCTCCTTCAGCTCAACGTCCTTATCCGTGACCGCCTTCTCGGCCCCCTCGCGGTGCTCGGCCTCCCCCTGCCTGGCTTCCTCGGCCGAGGCCATGAGTCCCTTCAGGAGCTCCACCTCGGCCTGGAGCTGGCCCTTGTCATCGGCCAGCTTGCCGTGCTGCTGCTCTGCCTCGGCAAGGGCCATCTGCGCCTCCGCGACCTTGGCGGTCTCCTCCCGAAGCTGCTCCACCTCGGCCTCAAGGCGGCTCTTGTCGCCCGCTAGCTGATTCTGCAGCTGGCCGCCTTCATCGAGCGCCTGCCGGGCTCCTGTCGCCTCCTGCCTCGACCGCTCCAACGCGGCTGCAGAAGGGCGACTCAGAGACAAAGTACCCCGAAGACTCACAATAAAAGAAAAAGGAAAAAAATAAAAGGGGTTGTACCTGTGACGACACGGAGCTCCGCCTCTTTGGCGTCCAGCTGCTCCTTGAGCCGCTCGTGCGCGTCAAGAAGCCGGTTGAAGACACCGACCCGATAAGACATCAATTAAATGATTCGGCCCAACTGCTACGCAGTTGGCCCAAATCTCGGGGACTACACCCAGTGAGTGCACTAGCGCGCCCCCACTGAAAAAGAAACAAGCAACGGTAAGAAGACTTACGAGCACGGCGTCCTCCAGCTCCCGCGCCTGCTCCAGCTCGGCCCGTGCGTAGACCTCAATCCGGCCCGTCCGCCCCCGTAGACGCCGATTCACGGCGGCCATGGCCGCCTCCTCCTGGGTTGGCGGCCCAAAGAAGACCTCGCCGACTCCGCGCCGCGGCACCGGCGGCTCACTGGCCCGGTGACCCTCGGGCTAAAGCACCAAGGCGTGCTCACCTCCGGCCGCCTCGCCCGCGGCCGGTGTCCTCTCCGGAGCCGCCATCGTTGGAGCCCCCAAGGCGGCATCACCGCCGCCTCCACCAGCCCCCGCCCGCTCGACCGCATCGGCCCGCAATGGGGTCTCGTCTTCGATGACCACGACCTCCCGATCGAGGTCCATCGTGTCGGCACGGCCGCCCTGGCCGTGCCCCTCCTCCAACGATGGGACGAACTTCGTCATCGCCACCATTGTTCCGGCAGGCATCTCCGGCCACGCTGGCTCCTCGTCGGCTCGCGCCCACGCCTCCACGGCCGTGGTCCAAGCCCGGGTTTACGCCGCCCTCAACACGGCCTCGTCCTGGTCCCGGTCTCGCCAGGCCCGGCCCTCTGCGTTGGACGGATCCAGACCAAGGTCCGGATCCGCCCGCCCCTCCTCCTCGCCCGGATCAACGGTGCTGGACCGGCTCGTCCGGAACCCAGCACCATCGGGGGACGCGGCCTCCGCCGCCGCCAACGCCAGCGAGATCGGCGATCTGAAACCAAGACGAATCAGCACAAAGGGGGGAGGGCTCAACGGAGCCGCTCGGCTCCAAGCCAAAGAATATGAAAGACTTACCCCGGCATCACCGGCACGGAGCGCCTCGACGCTTGGGTGACACACCTCCTCTTGGCGGCCGGCCTCGTGCCCCCAACCGCGCCTGCGGCACGCTTCGCGGATGGAGCCGGTGGAGCGGCGCTGCCCTTCCCATGAGGCCGTCCCGCCGCCGGCACCACCTGAGACGACCCGCCTCCAGCCCCGCCACCACCTCGGCCTCCCGCCGCCGATGTCACCGCTCGGGAAGACCCTGCCCCGGTAGCGCCTCCGCCCCGTCCACCCAACGCCGCTACGTCAGCAACTCGCGTCAGCACCTCTGATGCCGCGCAGAAAATAAAATGTGAAGAAAAGGAGACAAGTGCACCTGCTCGACGTCCCGCGCCCGCCTCGGCGACCGCTCCCTCCCCTCCGCCGTGGGCCTCCGGCTCCTCCAAGGCGGCGCACACCACCTGCTTCCCCGCCCGGTCGTAAGGATGCTGGAAGGCATTCAGAAGTTCCTCCCGCGTCGCGTCCGGATGGATAAGAAGATGAGCGGCGGCAAAGTACGGAGAAAAGGGACTCACTGGCGGTGCCGGGTTCGCGTGGCTATACAGAACCTTTCCCTATTGCCAGTCATCCGGCAGGTTGACCTTGGAGATGTCGTTCACACGGCGAGTGACCTGCTCCGCCCTAAGCCGCGGCTTGGACATACGGTCGGGGTCGTCGAGGCCCTTCATCTCGCCGATAAGACGAGCGCGCTGCTGCAGCGGCAACACCCGCCGCGCGATCAAGGCGGTGACGAGGTCCCTGCCTTCGAGGCCTTCCCGCTCCTTCATCACCACCACCCGCTCGGATAAATTGAGCACCGCCTGCGCGGCCGCTTGGGGTAGTAGGACCAGTTTCGCTTCTCCCACGGCAGCGCGTCGGCGAAAGGCGGCAGGTTGATGCGGTCCGCGCCCAAGTTGCGAACATAGAAGAAAGAATTCTGCCATTTCTTGGCAGAATCCTCCAGCGGCACCTTGGGGCACTCGTCCCCCGGCCGCCTGTAGATGACGGCGGCTCCGCACTCCAACATCTCCTCGGCCTTTGGCCCCTGCTGCTTCAGGGAGAAAAGGCGTGCGAATAGGTTGATGGAGGGCTCGATGCCGAGGTACACCTCGCAGAGCGTGACGAAGCCGGAGAGATGCATGATGGCCCCGGCTCCGAGATGGTGGGGCTGGAGCCCATAGAAATCCAGGAACTTGCGGAAGAAATCGCTCGCGGGCAGCCTGAACCCACTCTTGAAGTGCGTGAAGAAGACCACGTGCTCCGAGCCCTCGGGGCACGGCAACCGCTTGTCTCCAGGCAAGCAAACGGCGACCTCCATCTCCGGCGGCAGGCGCTTGGTGGTGCGAAGATAGTTGATGTCGTCCTCGAAGACGGTCGAGCCCATCCACGAGCTTGACGGCAACAACATCAAAAAGAAGCTCGAATAAGCATGGAGAAGGAAAGGATGAACTCTGCTCAAGAACGTCGGGCGGCGCAGTGTGCGGCCCTCGCAAGGAGCAGAGGATGCAGAGAAAGAAAGGAGGGCGCGGGCGAGAACGATCACCGCCGGCCCCTTGACCCAATTTATAAACCACGACCCGAGCATGGGGGAGTGAGATCGACTGCGCCCACCTCTCCCACTACCCGCAATAAATGCGCGCGTGCGTACGTGCGCAATAACTGCCTCGGGAAGGGCAACCGGTTCGCGGACGCCGCAATAAATCCGCACACCCACCGAACAGAAGTTGCGCGGCCGTGGGCCCCCGGCCCGTCGCCCCGTCCCGTCACGCTCGTGGCCTGTTAGGTCTCCTCGGCATTCGGGCACCACGTGCCGCTCGCACGGGACCCGAAAGATCATCCAAGATTCGGCGGACTACTCAATTCCTGCCATCGCCCAGACGACGTGATCCGGCTTCCAGAAGCCAGCACACAGCAGGTGTTCCTGAGCTCGGCCCCGAGCCCGCCTTCAAGGGAAGGAAACTGCGAAGGTCCGATCACCCGAAGACGGCGGACCTTCATAGCTTCGGGGACTACTATCGGGGGGATGAACCCCAGGCAGGCAAAGCAAGCCGGATCCTTTTCAAAAACAACAGGGCCAGCATCGCCCCACTGTCCGCTTCGGACTTAGCCGGGTCGCTCAGTCATGCCAAAGTCCCCGGTCCAGCAAGACTCTCCACTCTGGCCAAGGACCATAATCCGGCAAGACCCTCCAGTCCGGCCAAGGCCCGCAATCTGGCAAGACTCCCCAGTCTGGCGCACCAAGACTTCCTCAGCAAGCCAGACCGGCCCGTGGCGTGTTCCCCAATCCGGCCACGGGTCAGCTCCCATCCCATCTCAACCGTACGATGGGACGAGACGCACCTACCAATGACCTAGGCAGCAGTGCCTCGCCCATACCCCTAGTCAGCCGGGGCGTGGAAACAGTATAATCATCACAGCCCATGACGCCGACGGATGGTGACGTGATGGAGCACGCCGTACCTGACCCAGCTCAGCCAATCCTTGCCGACCGACAACACGGCACACAGTGCCCCCCAAGCCTGGCGGGCCCCGTGCCCAGAGAACCCGGCGAGACCCAGCACCGGCTTTCCGGACGATGACAACCCGGCCCCACGGCCTTGTAACATTACCTTTGTATCCCTAGGGGTTGTCCTATATAAACCCCCCAGAGCCCTCATGCACGGGGGCGACGGCGACGACGACGAGAACGAGAGAATAGGATAGACACACACCTCAGGAGAAGCAGCCTAAGCCTGTCTTCCTCCTTCCTCTATACAGCTCAAGGAGTAACCCTGTACTAGTAAAACATCAACCACCTCGGTAGGATTAAGGGTATTATCTCCCCGGAGAGCCCTGAACCTGGGTATGTCTTGCGTCCCGCGCTCGCTCATGCCAACCCCGCTTCTGGAGTCCACCAGTGCCCTCGAGCCGCCTCCTATCTTCAGCCATCCCTTGGCATCTGCCGTGCGCCCACCACGATAACACCTTAAGACACATATCAACCAAAACCCTAATGTCACCTAGATACTCCATTGTCACCTCAAGTATATGTGGGCATGATTATACGATATGCATCACACAATTTCAGATTCATCTATTCAACCAACACAAAGAACTTCAAAGAGTGCCCCAAAGTTTCTACCGGAGAGTCAAGAAAAAAATGTGTGCCAACCCCTATGCATAGATTCCCAAGGTCAAGGAACCCGCAAGTTGATCACCAAAACATACATCAAGTGAATCAATAGAATACCCCATTGTCACCACGGGTAACCCATGCAAGACATACATCAAGTGTTCTCAAATCCTTAAAGACTCAATCCGATAAGATAACTCCAAAGGAGAAATTCAATCCATAACAAGAAGATAGAGGGGGAGAAGCATCATAAGATCCAACTATAATAGCAAAGCTCGCGATACATCAAGATCGTGCCATCTCAAGAACACGATAGAGAGATCAAACACATAGCTACTGGTACATACCCTTAGCCCCGAGGGTGAACTACTCCGTCCTCGTCATGGAGAACGCCGGGATGATGAAGATGGCCACCGGAGAGGGATTCCCCCCTCTGGCAGGGTGCCGGAACAGGGTCCCGATTAGTTTTTGGTGTCTATAGAGGTTTGCGGCGGCGGAACTCCTGATCTAGGTTTCTTTCTGGAAGTTTGGGTATATATAAGAGGTGTTGGAGTCGGGAACAAGTAAGGGGCGTCCCCGAGGCGGCCACGAGATAGGGGGTGCACCTAGGGGGTAGGGCGCGCCCCCACCCTTGTGGTGGCCTCGGGACTCCTCTGGTCCATCTCCGGTACTCCGTGGGCTTCTTCTGGTCCAAAAACAACCTCCGTGCGGTTTCAGGTCAATTGGACTTCGTTTGGTATTCCTTTTCTGTGATACTCAAAAACAAGGGAAAAACATAATCTGGCACTTGGCTTTGGGTTAATAGGTTAGTCCCAAAAATCATATAAAAGTGTATATTAAAGCCCATTAAACATCCAAAACAGATAATATAATAGCATGGAACAATCAAAGATTCTAGATACGTTAGAGACGTATCAATGTCTCATCTGCAAAGCATAAATTAAGCAAACATGAGTACAAAGGTACTCAGTAAGATTTACATCAGATCCTATCATACATGCATTGGTATCAAGAAGGCAATGTGGGGTTTAGTTGCAGCAAGCCAGCTTTGACTCGTTGGCTATCCTGTTCTACGACTACGAGTAACTTCTTTGAGGTGAGAAAGCACACACGAGTCCACTAATCACCACACAATACACTACTATGTATTCTTTCCCGTCTCCCTACGAGAAGGCCATCCATAGCACCCACACTTGTCTTGAGCATTTTAGAGTATCCACTTCAAGTTGTCTATGTACCACGTAAGCATCCAAGAAGTCCATAACCGCGGACCCGGCTATTCGAATAGATCATGTTAACCTTGTAGGGGTGTACTTCTTCACACACGCTCTCTCCAGTTACCGCCATGTACACGTCGTGTATCTCGGCAACCATCAAGCGGAAGCCTAGTGAGGGTGTCGGCCGCGACCTGACTAACCACACAAGACTCTAGTCCAGGTTTATCGCCTATTCGGGTTCCATCCGCAAGGAAGTCTGGCCGAGGTTTCCATCACGGCCCCAAACAATGTGTACAGGGTTCCCGAGCCCACCATCCTGGTGCCACTCGGTGCACCAGGCCACGTGTGCCTAGTCTGTCCCAAGCCCACCCTGTCAGGTGCCACTTGGTAGAAAAATAACACTACCTACAAACACCAGAAACTAGTTCCGACTCCTGGAGAGAGATCAAGTTGGTTAATAAGTCGAGAGGGACACTTAAGCTTTCCAATGCATTGTAGTAACTAGTCATTGGACAACATACATAGAACTCAGTGCTTAAGGACGGTTCCAGTGAGACAACCCACCATGTACTCCTACATGGCCTCTCACTGCTACTTTTACCAAATCGTGTTCACACACTTAACACTAAGCACCAGAACATACCGTAACACTCCAATTCATTCCCAATGAATCAGACCTGACACAACTCTAAGCAGTAGCAGGCATGGCATGGTAGGAACACAACATGGCTTCAGTCAACTCCTACACATGCTAGTGGGTTTTAGCTATTTACTGTGGCAATGACAGGTCATGTAGAGGAATGGGTTCAACTACCACAACAGAAAGTAGTAGTTGAATCGTTGTTGTCGTAATGCAATAACAGAGAGCAGGAGCGAGAGAGTGGGATTGTATCGGAATGAACAAGGGGGTTTGCTTGCCTGGTAGATCAACGGTAGAGCACTGCTCCTCTGACAGGTACTCTGGAACGATCTCCGGAGCAGGAACTATCGAGAAGGATGGTGCCGATAATCAATACAGAAACATATGCACAATACGATGCATGATCATCGCATGAAGATGTGATGTTGTTTGAGCTAAAACAACTAGCAGCAAGTTCAATGGAGCTTATTTGAATCAAGGATTCAAATGCAACTCCAAACTTAAGCATTTTAAATGCCCTTTGTGGTTTTTCATATATTCAGTAGGTATAACTTCATTTGTCATGCATAAAAATGGTACAGATGAATAGATTGAATTTTTCTAATAATTTTTCATTTCTATATTATTTCAATCTGAGCTATGGTTAAATTTCTGTGATTTTTGAAGTTTTGCTAATTTTCTGGAATTCCCAAGATAGAAATAATCCAGAAAATGATTAATTGCGTCAGCATGACAACAACACGACATTAGTAGATCAATCGGGACTGACCAAGGTCAAACCTGACCAGTGGGGCCCACTGGTTAGTGACCCATTTGTTTATCCCGGTCAAAACCAGAGATGACTAGGTTTGACCAGGCCATGGGGCCCACTGTCAGTGGCAAAGAGGTGCCTAATTCGGGGGGTTAGCCCCTAATTGCCGTGACACGTCGCAGTTACAGGGGTTTGGCCGGCGGCAACCCGTCGGACTTGCGCTACAAGCGGCGGCTGGACGCTCGGAGACCACCGGGGCGTAGCCCGTCCTTGTCCGCATCCAGGGGGATGTGGGAGGCCGCGGGGTGATCGGAGCTCGCTGGAGTGTAGCTCGCGGCAGCGGCCGGAGCTCGGCTCGAGCGGGCGCGGTGCTGTAGTGCACGGCAGGAGCTGCGGGCGGCGGCGTTGTCCTTCTGGGAGGCTGCTGAGCGCGGTGGCATGCGCGGGCGCGAGCTGCGGTGGCTAGAACGACGACGGTGACATGGCCGGCGGCGGTGAGGTCTCGGCCTCGGCGGCTGACACGCTGTGGCACGGGAAAGAAGTGGAGTGCAGAGGGGAAAAGGTCAGGGCCTTGCAGCGATCTTGAGGGCGTCGTCAGCGAGCTCGGGGACACACTGGAGTCGACGGACGGCGGTGGCGATCTCCGGTGACCAAAGCTTGAAGACGGAGTCGAGGCGGTCGATTTGAGGCGTTCGGCGACGCACAGCTCGACGTGAAGGACGAGAAAGAAGTGGCGGAGCTTCTGGGCGCGTGAGCTAGGCGTGGGGTAGCCGGTGGCCACCGCAACGACGAGCGGCGGCGACGGCGGCTCTCGGGTCCGAGCGAAAGAGAGAGACACAGAGGAGGGGAGAGGAGCACGGGGAGAGTGAGAGGGCCTGGGGCTGGTACGTGGCGTCGTCTAGGCCATCCAGGCGACGAGAGGGAGGGCAGGCAGGCAGGGTGGTGGCGTGGCGAGCTCGGCGGCGTCATGGTGTCCCTCCTCTACCTACTGGCAGAGGTGGGTGACGACTGGCACTGGGCGAGGTGGGCCGGCCCAGGTAAGTGGCCTCTAGCCTTTCTCTCTTTTATTTCTTTTCTGTTTTTCTTTTCTGTATTTTTTTTGATTTAGTTTATAATACTAAATCAATTTATTTTTTCTTTTGGCAGTTTTTGTAGGGACCAAAGGAATAATTCCAAAGCCCCTCACAAAAATTCAGAATTTTTGGACATATATAACATATATATATCCAATGCAAATAACTATTCCATTAGTTCCAAATGCCCAAAATAAATATTTATGAGCTCCTAAAAATATTGTTCTGAATTTTACCTCTGACCAATATTTTTAGAGAGAAACTTGAACATTTTATTGAACCTTTTTGGAGCAATGTTTATCTGGGTCATTTCCGGAAATGATTTCTGAGGGTTTCACAAATCCCCAATTCAATTTCATTTGAATTTGAACATGATGCACACATGAATGCTAGCCTAGTGCATACCAGAACTAGGGATGTGACAAGAACCACCAGATCCAATCTAGACACCATCACGGAGGGGTTCACAACTTCCATTGGTGCCTCTCCGATGATGCGTGAGTAGTTCCTTGTAGACCTACAGGGCCGTAGTTAGTAGCTAGATGGCCTCCTCTCTCTCTTTTGATTCTCAATACAATGGCCTCTTGGAGATCCATATGATGTAACTGTTTTTGCGGTATGTTTGTTAGGATCCGATGAACTTTGAGTTTATGATCAGATCTATATTTTTATATCCATGAAAGTTATTTGAGTTTCTTTGATCTCTTATACGCATGATCTCTTATAGCGTCGTATTTCTTATCCTATATTTGGGTTTTGTTTGGCCAACTTGATCTATTTATCTTGCAATGGGAAGAGGTGCCCGGTAGTGGGTTCGATCTTACGGTGCTTGATCCCATTGACAGACACGGAACCGACACGTATGTATCGTTGCTACTAAGGATAAAACGACGAGACCCATATCTAACGCCATAGATAAACAGATCTTGTCTTCATCATGTCATCGTTCTGAATGCATTACTCCGTTTTTCCATGAACTTAATACACTACATGCATGCTGGATAGCGGTCGATGTGTGGAGTAATAGTAGTAGATGCAGGCATGAGTCGGTCTACTAATCTTGGACGTGATGCCTATGTAATGATCATTGCCTGGATATCATCATAATTATTTGAGGTTCTATCAATTGCCCAGCAATAATTTGTTTACCCACCGTTTGCTATTTTTCTCGAGAGAAGCCACTAGTTAAACCTACGGCCCCTAGGTCTTCTTTCTCATATATTTGCCTTTGCGGTCTACTTTTTCCTTGCATTTATATTCAGATCTATTAAACCAAAAATACAAAATTACCTTGCTGCAATTTATTCTTATTTATATTGTTTGGCATATACAAGGTTCCTAATCATATATCTCATATCCTCGCAATTTACATTATTTGCCATTTGCCTCTCGTTTTCCTCTTCCCCACTTCACCAAAATTTGACGTTTTATTCGCCTTTCTTTTTCCATTCGCCATTCTCTCGTCAGATCTATTCTTTGCTTGCAATCATGGTTGATTTCGGTATGGCACCAGCAGATGATGGCCTTACTCCTAAAATTGGACGTACATGCACTCTGAATGCTAAAACTTTTATCTTGGGGCAAGGGAACGTTATGGGAAAAGAACGTATCCAAGCATTTTTCAATTGTGTTGGAAATCTATGCCTTGATGATGCTCCTATACTTACAACTACTAGATCTTATGCGGATGCTATTTCAGAACTAGTTCTGAAACTTGAAAGTAAATTTATCCACACTCATCCTACTTTGCAAAGATTGTTTTTTGAGCTACCCGAAATAAAGAATCCTAAAGCCAAAAAGCTAGCTACTCTTGTCCTTATGAATGAATTTGATTACATGATACGAGAAGCTAGAGAAATCTTTGATTTTTATTGTATGAATCATCAAAAACCCGTGATAGATGAAATTCTTTACAATAGTGATTATGCTTTAAGACATTTGCTTGGGGATAATAGAATCTTTGATGAGAATCTTAAGAAAGAAATCCCCATTTTAGATATAATCCAACAAGTTTTCAATAATGTTAACCAACATTACTCTTGGATTGTTGCTGGCAGTCAAAGGGGTTATGATAAAATCAACTTAGAAATGCTAAGGTGTCTATGGATAATATGTTCTACATTGTCTTTAAAATACCCGATGATAAGGATACCCCTAAGACAATTAAAGATAAAGATGACAAAACTTAGATCCTTGCCTTACGCCTAGCTAAGGGCGTAAAATGATAGCGCTTGTTGGGAGGCAACCGAATGAATAAAATTTATTTTTTCTTTTTTCTTTCTGTTCTTGAGTGTTAACACAATTATTCTACTGGTACGATTGCGTTTTTTGTGTTTTAATTAGTTTTTGTGCCATGTAGAACCAATAGGATCTTCTTGGGTGATAGTTGTTTGATCTTGCTGAAAAAGATAGAAACTTTTGCGCTCACAAGAAAATTCTCATTTTTAACAGAAAAGTCCTTTTTAATTGATTCTTTTTGCAGAAGATTAATTTACAAATTTCCCACGTGCCCTATTTTTGTCAAGATTTTTAGAGTTCCAGAAGTATTCGAAACTTCCAGATTACTACAGACTGTTCTGTTTTTGACAGATTTTGTTTTGTTTGTGTTGTGTGCTTATTTTGATGGCTCTATGGTTTTATTTGATGAGTTTTTGCCATAGAAAAGTTGGAATACAGTAGATATAATACAAAAAAATATTAGTGGTTTGCTTTCTTATACTAACGGATCTCACGAAGGTTTTGTTGAAGTTTTGGGTGATTGAAGTTTTCAAGTTTTGGGTTATGTTACGATGCATGAAGGAAGGATGGAGGAGCCTATTCTTGGGGATGCCCCGGCATCCCAAGCTATTATCCAAAAATGAGCAACCAACTAAGCTTGGGGATGCTCCCGAGTGGCATCCCTGCTTTCTTCCAACAACTATCGGTATTTCACTCGAAACTATGTTTTGCTTGGAGCGTCTTGTATGATATGAGTCCTTGCGCATTTTCTTTTGCTTTTTAAGTCATGAATCCTTGCTGTACACACCCATTTGAGAGAGACAAAATTATGCCATGACTTGCTAGAATTGCTCTCTATGCTTGACTTAAATTTTTACGAGCAATGGACTTGCTCTAGTGCTTCACTTATATCTTTTTTAGCACGGTTTGCTTAGTATTTTTGAAGAATTACTCTCTTGCTTCACTTAGATTTATTTGAGAGTTAGTAAAAATTTAAAGAAATTCTCTCTTGCTTCACTTATATTATTTTGAGAGAATGAAGAAAAATTATGCTCATGATCTTCACTTATATTTGTTCGAGCTTATCAAAAGCAACACATGAAAATTAGTCCCAAAGTGATAGATATCGAAGAAGGATATAATAAAAACTTTCATGAAGATCATTGGTCAAAATAAACTTGATTCCTTGTAATAGTTTTGAGACACGATGATATGATATGTGAGTCATGTTAATGAGTAATTATGATTTAGTAAGAATATTCATGTTAAAGTTTGTGGTTCCCTATGCAAGCACGAAAGTCAATAATTATGCAATGAAATTATATCCTACTTGTGGTGAATTATTCGGTGTTATTTATGCTCAATGTTAGCTTATGAGATTATTTGTTTCATGGTTGGTCGCTTCCCAGTCTTTTGCTAGCCTTCATTTTGCACTAAGTATGATCTCTACTTGTGCATCCAAAATCCTCTATCCCGGTGTTGCCACATGAGTCCACCATACCTACCTATATGCGGCATTTCCTTGCCGTCCTAAGCTAATTTGTATGTGCCATCTCTAATTTTCAAAATAAATTTCCATTTTGTGTGCCCGTACCGCTCGCGAGGCGATGAGGGGTGGCCAATATTTTCCATGCTAGATGTGTTATTCTCACGATGAGTGTTTATTCACTTGTCATTGCATGAGAGTAAGGCAAAGGTATTAGGGATGCCCAGTACCGAAATGAAAAACAAATATACTTTATGTTGTCAAATAATAAGTTCCTTGGAATGTGTTGGCATGGAAGGCAACCATGGATTCGGCTAGCCATGGTTTGTGAAATTTTGGTGGAAAAGGAATACACTTTATTTTCTGTTTGGGCACCGCCTATGATATATCTAGCATGGAAAGTGTTGGGAACCTTAACTCGTTCTCGTTGGTGGGGAAATAATACATCCCAAAAAAATATCTCTCAATTTAAGCTTTGAGCTCTGGCACCTCTACAAATCCCTACTTCCCTCTGCGAAGGGCCTTTCTTTTACTTATGCAATTTTTTTTGAATTTGAGTCTCCGTCTTCTCTTACAACCACCTACTAGGAAACACTATGATCGTACTTGAGCATTGGGTTGAACTAATATACGAATGTGTTTCATGAATGGATCAATGGTTGAGCATAATGGGCTAGGGATAACTTATTTTAGCATTGATATTTTGAAAGACATGGTTGCTTGTTGATATGCTTGAGTATCTAAATTATTATGTCAAAACTAGACTATTGCTTTGAACCATATAAAAGTCCAAATATCCATGCTATAAAGAAAAGAATATGATATGACATGATAGGCAGCATTCCACATCAAAAATTCTGTTTTTACCTCTTACCTACTCGAGGACGAGCAGGAGTTAAGCTTGGGAATGCTGATACGTCTCCAACGTATCTATAATTTTTTATTGTTCCATGCTGTTATATTATCATTCTTGGATGTTATACAATCATTTTATAGTCATTTTATATCATTTTTTGGTACTAACCTATTGACATAGTGCCATGTGCCAGTTGTTGTTTTCTGCATGTTTATGGGCCAGAAGACACCTGATGGGACAACGTAACACGTGGGGGGGTGCCCCGAGGGGCACAACCCACCAGGGTGTGCCAGGGCCCCCTGGCGCGCCCAGGTGGGTTGTGCCCACCTCGGTGGTCTCCCGCACCGCCTCTTTGCTCTATGAATACCCCAATATTCCAGATACCCTAGGGGAGGCGATGAAATATTCATCCAGCCGCCGTAGAGTCCAGAACCACTAGAACCAATCTAGACACCATCACGGAGGGGTTCATCACTTACATTGGTGCCTCTCCGATGATGCGTGAGTAGTTCCTTGTAGACCTACGGGTCCGTAGTTAGTACCTAGATGACTTCCTCTCTCTCTTTTGATTCTCAATACAATGGTCTCTTGGAGATCCATATGATGAAACTCTTTTTGCGGTGTATTTGTTGGGATCCGGTGAACGTTGAGTTTATGATCAGATATATCTTTTTATATCCATGAAAGTTATTTGAGTTTCTTTGATCTCTTATATGCATGATCTCTTATAGCCTCATATTTCGTCTTTGATATTTGGTTTTTGTTTGGCCAATTTGATCTATTTATCTTGCAATGGGAAGAGGTGCCAGGTAGTGGGTTCAATCTTACGGTGCTTGATCCGAGTGACAGAAAGGGAACCGACATGGATGTATCGTTGCTACTAAGTATAAAATGACGAGATCCATATCTAACACCATAGATAAACAGATCTTGTCTACATCATGTCATCGTTCTTAATGCATTACTTTATTTTTTCATGAACTTAATACACTAGATGCATGCTGGATAGCGGTCAATGTGTGGAGTAATTGTAGTAGATGCAGGCAGGAGTCAGTCTACTAATCTTGGACGTGATGCCTATGTAATGATCATTGCTTGGATATCATCATAATTATTTGAGGTTTTTATCAATTGCCCAACAGTAATTTGTTTACCCACTGTTTGCTATTTTTCTCGAGAGAAGCCACTAGTGAAACCTACGGCACCCGGGTCTTCTTTCTCATATATTTGCCTTTGCGATATACTTTTTCCTTGCATTTATTTTTAGATCTATTAAACCAAAAATAAAAAAATACCTTGCTGTAATTTATTCTCATTTATTTAATTGGCGTTTGATCTATCAATCTACTACAAATTTCTCACATCTGTTTTGCCTATCTTGAGGCGCCGTACCCAAAGGGATTGACAACCCCTTTAACACATCGGGTTGCGAGAAGTTGTTATATTTGTTTAGGTGTTGTTTACGTTGCATTGCTTGGTTCTCCTACTGGTTCGATAACCTTGGTTTCACATCAGAGGGAAATACCTACCGCCACTGTGCTGCATCATCCCTTCCTCTTTGGGGAAATACCGACGTAGCTTTAAGCGACATCATTCACCAATTCTTTAAATTGCTATTTCTCCATTCATCTCCAAATATTTCCGGTGCATCTTTCAAGTATACTCTAGCCAGCTCGTGATCTCTTTATTCTCTTGTTTCTAAATTCCCTCAAGTTACTTTGTTCGTGTTCTAATTCTTTCCAGCTATCCCTTCTCATTTCTTCATTCATTTTCAAATTCTTACGATGGTTCGTTCAAGATTCCTTTTCCTTTGTTATCATACCAATTCATTCATTCTTTTTGAAATCCTACCGGTCGTTTGTTGAAGATTTTCCCAAGTTTGTGCTATATAAATCCTTTTTAAATAATAAATAAGTATTATGCCAAATCCATTGCTTGTCATCAATTTAATTTGATGAAGGATAAGCATAGAATACATATTATTCTTATTTCCTTGGAGTGATTAATCTCTTCTTTTCGGAGTTTTTTCATCATATGACATTCTCGGTTCGAAGTGCTTCATATTTCTGTCTCCAGAGTTCCAAGCTATCTCAATTACCTTCTCACGGAGATCTATCTAAATCATTGCAAAGCTTTATCTTGTTCTTTTCAACTTTCCTTTTTTTGATCATTCTTTTATTACCGGTGTCACGGGAAAACCACGGCCACCTATGGGACAGGGGTCCGTTTTTGGTTCGGCGGGGGGTGGGCATGTTGGACAAAGAGCGGAAAGCGTAGCACCGCACGACAGAGATCACACGGGCAGTTTTTACCCAGGTCTGAGCCGCCGCGTGGCGTAAAATCCTACTCTTGCTTTGGTGGATTGATGGTGGAATGGTGGAAAAGAAACACGACGCTCTTGCCTGGCAAGGTTGCCTCCGGGCGAGAGTGGTTGCGCGCGTATGAGTGTGTGGGGGTTTGAATGGTCGAAATCCTTTCTACGGTTGCCATGGGCCTCCTTTTATAAATTAAGGGGTCACCACAGTCGCAAATCTGTCTTTCTAGGATGATTAGATAGCAAACAGTGCTATCATACCTAACTCTGCAGACTGATATAGCACATTAAATGCGCCGCTCAGTGTCACATCACGGCTTGCCCGGTAGGCCCTGCCGGGCTATTTTGCCAGCTTCGCGCCTGATTGCTTGACACGTTGCAGGACGGGTGTCCTTTGCAGACTCTTTCTGTAGGAAGTGCCTGCCATGTGGCAGGAGGCTGCCATTGAGCTACTTAGAAGCTTGACACCGCACTGATTGACGACGGGCATCCTCATGAGGTGGTGGTTTGCCTACGCGAGCCCCGGCAGGCCTACCAGGGCGATGTTAGAGGCTTGCTTTCGGGATGATCCAACCCCGCCATGCTCTCATGCCCGGCAAGGAGGGCTCTTCCTCCAATGATATCTTGCCTCTTTGGCTGGTCTTGGTTCTCTTGATCTCCTTCACCAGCTCTCTAATTCCTCAAAGAGCTGATCCCTTTGAGCCTTTGATCTGATACTAGTGTAGTAAACTTGTCCTTGGGCCTATGCACAGTCTGGGGCAACGGACCCAGGGTTTGTTGCACCGACAGGAGCCCCCGAGCCTGGCATGGTCGCTCCGTTGGACATCGCCGGGGCAAGCTCTAACCAGTGCATAGGCAGAGGTGCAGGAGCGGTCTGTCTCCCTTGAAATCTTCTTTGCTCTTCATTAACTTGAGCCCGGGCCAGTTTTCGCATCTCCCACGTGTCGCGTAACGCCAATCCTGGTGGGGCCATCCTTTGTAATGACCCATGAATGACTTTAACGCACGGGGGAGTAACTACAAATTCACTCTTCCCACCACGCCCTTATCCTTAGCCACGTATGTTGCATGCATTGAGTGGGGTAGGTAACGGAGGCGCGTGGGGCAGAAGAGCGTCAAGGCAGGGGCCCGAGCTTCTTCGATTGGTAGAGGAGGTCTGCGGTTACCCGCTGGGGAATCAGCCCCCACTCCCAGCTTGCCTATAAAAGGAGGAGCGGGGGATGAGCGGAGGCACTCATCCGTACTCCTCTCTTCTTCTATTTGTCGCTCTTCTGCTTATGCTAAAGAAGAGAGTCTGGGGCCAGGCCCCAGGTAGCAGCTTGTGGCCGGCGATGTCGAATGCTCGTACTGAAGCTTGGGGAGTGCATCTCCCTCAGGTCCAGAGGGTATGTAGCAGCCCCACACTTAGGTGTCGCGTTTTCCTAGGCGTAGGGAAGGTCGCATGTCTCCATGATGGGTAGACACTTGCCTCCTCCATATGAGCTGGTCGTCGAGCGGGTGGTGCAGGGTCTAGGGATACTAGTTACCCCTGCACTACCCCCTTTAGCGGGGCTAGAGCTAATGCTGAAGAAAGGGGCGTCACCCTCCCCGTCAGGGCGGAGGGTGGTGTGCCTCGAGCCCCCTCGCCGTCCTGGCCATTGGTTGCTTCTCCAAGGGGAGTGTCGGGCTGGAGGCCCAACGTCCCCTCGGGATGGTGGTGATGGAGCGGGGTCAGGTTGGAGTATGGCGACACCGACGCCTTCGTCTCCTTCCGGCGACCTGTCGCCTCATCTTCCCGCTCTTCTCCTCCCTCCCCAGCACCGACGCCTTGATGGTTGTTTCCACCGGAGCTTAGCCGGGACTTCCGGCCGGGACTTCTGGCTGGTCCTGAAGGTGGTGTCAGGCACAAGATGCGATTCTATCCCGATAACGTGACACTTACGTGATTGGGGCACAACCGCATTTCGGGTGCTTAGCAAGATGGATATCATTACATCGTACCATTACATACATACATGGGGGATACAATAATACATACAAGTCACCTGAATACAACAACATCAATACAAGGCATCTGACTACGGATGCAAACATGAAAAGCACAACGACATCCATTTGCTATCCCAGGCTGCCGACCAGAAACCTAACCCAAGACTGAAGAGGAAGAAGAAGACAGGACTCCAACTCAAAGATCAACGCTCTCACGTCAAGTAGTCGGAAACCTGCACCTGCAACTGTTGTTGTAGTAACTGTGAGCCACGAGGACTCAGCGATCCCATAACCATGGGTAACAAGTCTATTAAAGCGTAACGGGTAAGGAGAGGTTAAGTGGTGAGGTTGCAGCAGCGGCTAAGCAATATGTATGGTGGCTAACTTACGAGTACAAGAATAGGAAGAGCATCTACGCAAACGGTCGCAAACTTGTAGTGATCCCTAAAGATCCTGAACTACCTACGAGTCAAACATAACCCCATCGTGTTCTCTTCTCAAAGTGAAAAGAGACAGTCACGGTTACTCACACAGTTGTGTGTTTTATCTCGGATCCTCTTTCAAGTTTTCTACAACCAGACATTAGCAAATTCCAATCTTCCACATAACCGCGGGCACGACTTTCGAAATATCATAATCCTGCAGGGGTGTCCCAACTTAGCCCATCACAAGCTCTCACGATCAGCAGAAGTAATAATAATATTACCCCTTATCTTAGGGAAGGCCCGATCAGACTCGGAATTCCCGGTGCACAAGACATTTCGACAATGGTAAAACAAGTCCAGCAAGACCTCCCAGCGTGCCAACACCCTGATTGTAGCCGCGCTTATCTCGTCTCAGGCCACGTCCGGATGGGTGATTTTACGGGAGCCAGATCCCTCGGGTCTCCCCGTGCTCCGTCGAACCCCCGTTTGGGACCAACACCATCAACACTGGCCCCCCTGCTATGTAGAAGAATCCTCGGGTAGCGCTAACTCCCTATGCAATTAATTAATTAATTAAGTTTTTATTATGAGCAAATTAAAACCAATGTTGGGCCTTGCTGGAGGAGTTTTATTCAAAGACGAACTGTCAAGGGGTCCCCATATACCCAACCGTGTTAGGAACACAAAATCAAGGAACATAACGCCGGTTTATCGGCTCCTAAGGCGGCATGAGTGGAACAAAACACCGAGCAAAAGGCCAAGCCTTCCACCCATTGCCAAGTATATAGGTGTGTTAATAATAATAATAGATATTGTGATATTCCAACAACAAGATCCGACATGGATCAAACTTCATCTTCACCTGCAACTAACAAAACTATAAGAGGGGCTGAGCAAGCGGATAACATAGCCACACAATGGTTTTGCTGGGAAGGTGTCAAAGGTTAGAGGTTTCATGGCAACAAGGAGAGGCTAACAATAACTGATGGGTAGCGCGACATATAACGATAGCATCGAGACAGCTAGCATGGCAATGATAGTAAATGTATCCTAGGTGATGGTCATCTTGCCTGAGATCCCGCAAGGAAGAAGAATGAGTGTAGACGAAGAAGAAGCCTTGAAGACGAACCACGAGTAGACGAACGAATCCTCACGATCGCAACAGAAAAGAACTAGCGAGAAGAAAGCACACAACAAGGTAAACACCCAACACAATAAAAAGACAAGATGCTCAACCAAGTATGATGCAAGACAATTCTATATGATGCATTACATGGCAACGGATGAATCACACAAGAACAACACAAGCCAACAAGTTTAAATGAGGCCGGAATCAACATATAACAAGTCCGGTAAGTCCTCATATGCATAATTTGAAATTAGTCCATGTAATGCCCTAGATGTAACACATTTCCCTATATGGCAATATATAAAGTTTGGCTTCATCAATTCCTTTCCGGGTTCTTCTTCATTTCGGGGTTTCTTCGTTTTGTCGTGTGCGTGTGTGCATTTCATCCATGTCATGTTGTCATGTGCATTGCATTGCATTTGTGTTGTCACTGGCATCCGGTTCCAGTCGTCTCTTCCCGTTGTCCGTTTCGAGTTCTGATGCTTTCACATGTGCCCGTGGCATCCCTGAGTCCTTCTTTCGTGTGTGGCCGTGTAACGTTTCCGGAATGACGTGAGACTTGTCGTGCGTTGTTGTTTTGGTACGTGTAGTCCGCCTGTCAAGTTTGGTCGCGTTTGGAGTTCGTTTGGTACTCCAACGGTTAACCTAGTGGGCTAAAAGTACCTCCTCTTTGAGGCCCAAGACACCCTCCATAACAGCCCACAAACCCAGCACAACCCTTCCCATCATCTCGGTCGTCGAATTGTGATCGCGTGGCCGAAAACGGCTCCCCATTTGGAGTCTCCTAGCTCCTTGTGCCTATAAAAATGTCCCCCATGTCTTTTTCTCGTCCAAAACACTAGCTCTCTCCTTCCCCGCAGCCACCGGACACTTCGCCGCCGGGCCGGACATGTCCGACTAGGACCTCCGGCGCCACATGTCGCCTCCCCGTTGGTCCAGCCCCGTGCCCACTTCGCCGCCGCCGTCCGGGCCCGCGAGACCGAGGCCGGCCCGTCCCGGGCCGCGCCGGGCCCCTCCGCCCCCGACCGCCTCCGCTCTCCGCAGTGCCTCGCCGGTCGCCGCCACCGGCTGTGCGCCCCGCCGCCGCGCCGCCGCAACGCCCCGCCGCCGCGCCACCGGAGCGCCCCGCCGCCGCGCCACCGCAGTGCTCCGCCGCCGACCGCCGGCCTCGCCCCAAGCCGCAGCCTCGCCTCCTCCGGCCGGTCGCCGGTCCGGCCGGCCCCAGCTCCCGCCAGCCGCGGAGCCATGCCGCCCCAGCCGCGGGCGCCGGAGGCCCGAGCTCCGCACCGCCGGCCGCCCATCCAGCGCGGGCGCGGATCCGATCTGAGCGGTTGCCCAAACCCTAGCGGGTTCCCGGGTCCGCGCCCGCGACCCGCTTCGCCCGACCCGCGTTGACCCTCTGAGGTTGTTTTTTCCCTAAGTCTTTTGTTGTTTTTTTGTTGTCTGATGGCTTCTTGTGATGGCAATAACTTTTTGTGTGTATGTCCGATTTGTGCACATAATATGTCAAAATGATCGTGGTGATGTGTACTATGTTTTGTTCAATTGTGTCATGCTTGTTTGAGTCCATCTAGATGTCTTAATCTTCGTGACAAGAGTGCTACATGTTATAATCTGCTGCTAGTAGTTATTTTCGTGCCATGTTTGAGATGTGATAACTTGGTGCATGTTTATCCAAATGAAGCAAATGATATGTCAAAATGTTCATCGTGAGATGCTCTACATGTTGGTTGCTATAGCATGCATGTTAGAGTTCATATTGCCATTTTTATCTCTGTTGCAAAAGTGCATGTGGCTGTTAGGTTTTATAACTTGTTACGAGATGCCTAGTTGAGGAGCTCGTTGCTATTGATGTGTTTGTCCCCATGTCACATGCTCATATGTTTTAGATTCTCCATAATGTGATCTTTGCTGTGGTGCAAACCATTTACCATGTTATGCTTTGAGGTGACTTAAACATGCTCGCAAACATGCCTTGATAATGTTACCGTTTTAACACTGAGTGAAATTTCACTAAGTCTGGAATCTGTCTTATCCTGATGCTATGTTTGCTTGATGCCCTAGGAAAATCCATGTTAGTTTTGGGGTGGCTATTGATCATTCCTTGTTGTATATGTTGTTGTCTGTCCATCCCTGTCCTCACTTTCTCATTTGGGTTGCTGTAGCTTATTTAATTCTTGATCCCAAATTGCTATAAAATATTACTGTCAGGGTTTTGTTGTCATGTTCAAAATGTTGTAGCTTGTTGCTATTGATCCATGCCTCCTATGGAGATGCTCCAATGGAGTTGTTTGCTGTATGATATGTCTACTTCATGTCCATGCTTCTTGTCACCATGTTTGAGTGCTGTATAGTATATATTTCTTACTCCAAAGTTGCTATGTGGCTGTTAATTTCAGCTTTGCATTGTTTCTTGTTTCGGATGTATCTTTTAGTCCGTTGCTCCGTTTTGAGCGTGCTCTACATGAAACTTGTGTGTTATTGCATGTAGAATCATAATATCATCTTGTTAACATGTTTGGAGTATATTTGCTTGATGTTTGGGTGCATCTTGCACCGTTGCCATGCTTATCTTGTCTTGATCATATCTTCTAGACCGTAGCTCCGTTTTAAACAAACTTTATATGAAACTTGACTAGATTTTCGTGTATATTATCATGTAGCATGTTAAATTGCTGTTTAACCTTTTTATTTTAAGGTGTGTTCAGATCTGGACTAATTTCAAACTATGCATATGAGGACTTACCGGATTTGTCTTAAGTAGTTTCCGGCCTCATTTAAACCTGTTGTTTCTTGTGTTGTTTCTCTGTGGTTCCTACTTTGCCATGTTTTGCATCCTATATAGACCTGTCGTGCATCCTACTTGCTTGGGCATAATGTCTTGTTCTTGTGTTGTTCCGGTGTGCTTCCTATGTTGTCATGTAATGCTTCCTAAGTGCATCCGCATTGCATCCTAAGTGCATCATACATGCATCCTATAGATTATGCATTGCACCTTATTTGATTTCGTGCCTCGTGTGTTCTTGTGTTGAGTAGAGCCGGAAGCCGAGACCGAGTACGAGAATGAGGTTACTACCGAGGTTGAGAACGAGCAGCCGTCTTACGATCCCATAGACGACTCGACAGGCAAGATGACCTGACCCAGATATCATTACTATCTTTGCCTATTGCTAGAAGTCTCGCTCTTTAGTTTATTGCCTTGATGCCCATGTTTGTCTGTCAGCCTCCTATTGTAACCATGAATCTGTCTAACCACCCAACATATGCAAACCTTTGATTGGCTACGTAGGCTTCGCTCAGCCCCTTTTATAACATTGCTAGTTGTAGGAGAAGATTCGAAGATTCTTGCTTCATGTTGAAGTTTGTTGGGATATCACACTATATAAATTCTTAACTAAACCATCTATATATTGGTAATGGGTGGAAGGCTAAGCCTCTTGCTTGGTGATTTGTTCCACTCATGCCGCCCTAGGAACCGTATAAACCGGTGTTATGTTCATTGATTATGCGTTCCAGACACGGTTGGGGTTATGGGACCCCCTCGATAAACCGCTTAGCACTAAGGCTTTTCCAGCAAGTCCCAACATTGGTACTCCATTTGCCTAACAACAAAAACTTGCCGAGGGAGTAATTAACCCGAGGATTGATTAATCAACCCCCCTGGGCCAGTGCTCGATTTGAGTGTTGGTCCAAACTAGAGCCACTTGCGGTGCCACCCAGTTCGCTGGGGTCTTCGGTATCTGTACGTACTGCTCATCCGGTCGTGGCCTGAGACGAGATACGCGCGGCTACTATCAGGGTGTCGGCACGCAGGGAGGATTTGCTGGATTAGTCTTACCTTAGTCGGAGTATCTTGAGCACGGGATTCCGAGAATACTCGGGCCTTCCCACCTTGGAGTTGCGACTCCGCGGATCGTGGGCTTGTAATGGGCCAAGTTGGAACACACCTGCAGGGTTTTGAACTTTCGAAAGCCGTGCCCGCGGTTATGTGGCAGATGGGAATTTGTTAATATCCGGTTGTAGAAAACTTGACACCATGTTCAGAACACACTACCAGCGTGAGTAACCGTGACGGTCATTTTCCGAAAGGGGTTCAGGAAGTGAACACGGTGGGGTTATGATTGACGTGTTTAGATAGGATCACTTCGTGATCACTTTGACGCTCGTGGCACTCCTCTTCTCGCTCTAAACACGTAAGCTAGTGCTAGTGCAACTGCAGCGTTTTATCTTTCTTCAGCCTTGTTCCACACCCAAGGCTTAGATAGTTTTGCTACCCGGGAACGGGATTGCTGAGTCCTTCGTGGCTCACAGATTCTACACCACACCAGATGCAGTTACCATGATGAACTACTCAGGTGACGGCACGGAGCTGTACTGGGAGTACGATGAAGAACGTAGTTGATACTATGTGCACTATCCCGATGATCAGTAGTGGTTTCTACGAGGGGTGATTCGGACCTGTGGCTTTATGTAATTGGTAACTTTCATTTGGTTCTTCACCCGTAGTCGGGTTGTGATGTTATTTGGATGATGTTTGACTATGTAATGAATTGTGTGACGTGGCGAGTGTAAGCCAACTATCTCTTTTTCTTTTCATCCCTATTTTTACATGAGATGTGCAAAGATACCGAACTCTATACCTGCTAAACTTATAGGTATCATATGCATGTTTAGTAATCTTCCAGTTAACTCTATACCTGCTAAAGTATTGTTTGATTCGGGTGCATCGCTTTCTTTCATTTCAAGACCATTAGTTGCCAAGCATGATTTCGTCACTCAAGTGTTGCCAAAGACTTTGAGCATTATTTCTCCTGGATTGCAAATGTCCTCTCGGGTGCATGTTCCGGATGTATCTATTCGCATGGGTGATTACCGCTTTCTGGCTTCTCCGGTTGTTCTCGGCAACTCCGACATTTATCTTATTCTTGGGATGGATTGGCTTTCTCAGCATGATGCTCACATTGATTGTGCAAATAAGGAAATCAAGCTTACTCATTGCGACGAAGACGTGATTATCTTTGCCTCTCGAGATAACACAATCAGGCTATTCTCTCTCAATGATAAGGGAGAGATTAATGCCATCTCTCAAATTCCGGTGGTCAATGAATACGAAGATGTTTTCCCTGAAGAGCTTCCAGGCATGCCTCTGCATCGTCAAGTTGAATTCGTCATTGACTCGAGCCTGGTACTGAGCCAGCATGCCAGCGTCCGTACAAGCTTTCCACTGAAGAGTTGAAGGAGTTGAAGAAACAGCTTGATGAACAAGAGCATATGGGTCTGATCAGGCCTAGCACTTCTCCTTGGGGCTGTGGTGTCTTATTTGTCAAGAAGAAGGATGGCACAGAGCGCCTTTACGTTGATTACCGGCCATTGAAAAAGAAGACAATAAAGAACAAGTATCCGCTCCCCAACATCAATGAATTGTTCGAGCAGCTCAAAGGAGCTAAAGTGTTCTCTAAGCTCGATCTCCGGATGGGTTATCACCAGATCCGCATCCGCGAAGAAGATATTCACAAGACTGCATTCAGAACAAGCTACGGCTCCTATGAATATACAGTCATGTCTTTTGGCCTCGCTAATGCTCCACCTACCTTCTCGAGAATGATGCACTACATTTTCAACCCCTACACCAACGAATTTGTGCTTGTGTATCTGGATGACATCTTGGTATTCTCCAAGAATGAAGAAGATCACAAAAAGCACCTCCGTCTGGTTCTCGACAGACTCCGTGAACATAAATTCTATGCCAAGTTCTCCAAGTGCGAATTCTGGCTCGATAAGGTCTTATATCTGGGCCATATCATCTCCGCTGGCGGTATTTCTGTCAACCCCAAGAAAGTTGAAGCCATTGTCAACTGGGAACCTCCTCAGAACGTCAAGCAACTCCGAAGCTTCCTTGGTCTTGCTAGCTATTGCAGAAGGTTCATTGAGAACTTCTCCAAGATTGCCAAGCCTCTCTCCAACTTGCTGTAGAAGAATGTCAAGTACAACTGGTCTCCGAATTGTGATGTGGCATTCAAAAATCTCAAAGAAAAGCTCATCTCTGCTCCAATTCTTACTCCTCCAGATGAGTTCAAGCCCTATGAAGTATTCTGTGATGCTTCTCTTCAAGGACTTGGTGGTGTGCTAATGCAGGATAAGAAAATTGTGGCATACACTTCTCGTCAATTGAAGCCAAGTGAGAAGAACTACCCCACACATGATCTCGAGCTAGCCATTGTGGTACACGCCTTGATCACGTGGAGACACCTTCTGTTGGGCAGAAAAGTCGACATCTTCACCGATCACAAGAGCTTGAAGTACATCTTCACACAGCCGAACCTGAACCTTCGCCAGACTCGTTGGGTTGAGATGATCCAAGAGTGTGATCCAAGCATTGAATACACACCTGGCAAGGCCAATGTCATTACAGATGCCTTGAGCAGAAAGGCATATTGCAACAGTCTCCTTATCAAGCCGTTTCAGCCTGAGCTTTGTCAAGCATTCAGGAAGCTCAACCTCCAAGTTGTTCCGCAAGGCTTTCTTGCAAATCTTCAAGTTGCTCCTACCTTGGAAGATCAGATCCATGAGGCCCAACTCAGTGATGCTATGGTGCAGAAAGTGAAACATGGTATTGCAAAGGGCACTCCCAAATACAAGTGCTATCGCGTTGATGAGAGAGATACCTTGTTCTTTGAGGACAGACTTGTGGTTCCCAAGGGTGATCTCAGGAAGCTCATAATGAACGAAGCACATGATTCCTTCCTCTCGATTCATCCTGGAAGTTCCAAGATGTACCAAGACCACAAGCAAACTTACTGGTGGACTCGCATGAAAAGGGAGATTGCCCAATTCGTGAATGAATGTGATGTCTGCAGAAGAGTGAAGGCAGAGCATTAACATCTTGCCGGTCTTCTCCAACCTCTTCCTATTCCCGAGTGGAAGTTCGACCACAATGAAATGGATTTTGTCACTGGCTTTCCCAAGTCCAAGAAGGGGAATGATTCTATCTTTGTGGTGATTGACAAGCTTACCAAAGTAGCTCACTTCCTTCCAGTCAAAGAATCCATCAATGCAGCTCAGCTAGCAGAGTTGCACACTTCCAGAATTGTGTCCTTACATGGCATTCCTCATGTTATTTCTTCAGACCGTGGAAGTTTGTTCACATCAAAGTTCCGGGACTCCATCCAGTCTGCCATGGGAACTAAGATCCATTTCAGCACTGCATTTCACCCTCAGACTAGTGGTCAAGTCGAGAGAGTGAACCAGATCCTAGAAGACATGCTCAGAGCTTGTATCATCTCTTTTGGCATGAAGTGGGAAGATTGTCTTCCGTTTGCCGAGTTCTCTTACAACAACAGCTTCCAAGCAAGTGCCGGCAAAGCTTCGTTTGAAATCCTCTATGGCAGAAAGTGTCATACTCCTCTCAACTGGTCCGAGACTGGTGAACGTCAACTCCTTGGCAATGACTTGATCTCAGAAGCTGGAGAAATGTGCAAAGTCATACGTGAGAATCTCAAGGCCGCTCAGTCGCGTCAGAAGAGCTACTATGACAGCAAGCATCGTGATTTGGCCTTCAACATTGGTGATCATGTCTATCTCCGTGTTTCTCCTATGAAAGGCACCCAAAGATTCAGTATCAAAGGCAAGCTTGCTCCTAGATACGTGGGCCCTTTCAAGATCCTTGGCAAAAGAGGCGATCTAGCCTATCAACTTGAGCTCCCTTCCAACTTCGCTAATGTTCATGATGTGTTTCACGTGTCTCAACTCCGCAAGTGCTTCAAGGCACCTGAACGCACTATTCCGTTTGAGGAGATTGATCTTCAACAAGACTTGTCTTACCGAGAGCATCCCGTTGCTATTCTCGAAGAAACCGAGCGCAAGACCTGCAACAAGTCAATCAAGTTCTTGAAAGTCAAGTGGTCACACCATACCGACCGAGAAGCTACATGGGAATGAGAAGATCACCTTCGTCCTGAGTACCCTTCCTTCTTCCAGTCCTAGATCTCGGGACGAGATCTTTTCGTAGTAGAGGAGAGTTTGTAATGCCCCAGATGTAACACTTTTCCCTATATGGCAATATATAAACTTTGGCTTCATCAATTACTTTTCGGGTTCTTCTTCATTTTGGGGTTTCTTTGTTTTGTCGTGTGCGTGTGTGCATTTCATCCATGTCATGTTGTCATGTGCATTGCATTGCGTTTGTGTTGTCACTTGCATCCGGTTCCACTCGTCTCTTCCCATTGTCCGTTTCGAGTTCCGATGCTCTCACACGTGCCCGTTGCATCCCCGAGTCCTTCTTTCGTGTGTGGCCATGTAACGTTTCCGGAATGACGTGAGACTTGTCGTGCGTTGTTGTTTTGGTACGTGTAGGCCGCCTGTCAAGTTTCGTCGCGTTTGGAGTTCATTTGGTACTCCAACGGTTAACCTAGTGGGCTAAAAGTACCTCCTCTTTGAGGCCCAAGACACCCTCCACAACAGCCCACAAACCCAGCACAACCCTTCCCATCATCTCGGTCGTCGAATTGTGATCGCGTGGCCGAAAACCGCTCCCCATTTGGAGTCTCCTAGCTCCTTGTGCCTATAAAAACGTACCCCCATGTCTTTTTCTCATCCAAAACCCTAGCTCTCTCCTTCCCCGCCGCCACCGGACACTTCGCCGCCGGGCCGGACATGTCCGACTAGGACCTCCGCCGCCACGTGTCGCCTCCCCGTTGGTCTAGCCCCGTGCCCACTTCGCTGCCGCCGTCCGGGCCCGCGAGCCCGAGGCCGACTCGCCCCGGGCCGCGCCGGGCCCCTCCACCCCCGACCGCCTCCGCTCTCCGCAGTGCCTCGCCGGTCGCCGCCGCCGGCTGCGCGCCCCGCCGCCGCAGCGCCCCGCCGGAGCGCCCCGCCGCCGTGCCACCGCAGTGCTCCGCCGCCGACCGCCGGCCACGCCCCAAGCCGCCGCCTCGCCTCCTCCGGCCGGTCGCCGCTCCTGCCAGCCCCAGCTCCCGCCGGCCGCGGAGCCACGCCGCCCCGGCTGCGCCCCCTCGCCGCCGGCCGCTGCGGGCGCCGGAGGCCCGAGCTCCGCACCGCCGGCCGCCGATCCAGCGAGGGCGCCGATCCGATCTGAGCAGTTGCCCAAACCCTAGCGGGTTCCCGAGTCCGCGCCCGCGACCCGCTTCGCCCGACCCGCGTTGACCGCCCCGCAACCCGCGTTGACCCTCTGAGGTTGTTTTTTTCCTAAGTCTTTTGTTGTTTTTTTTGTTGTCTGATGGCTTCTTGTGATGGCAATAACTTTTTGTGTGTATGTCCGATTTGTGCATATTATTTGTCAAAATGATCGTGGTGATGTGTACTATGTTTTGTTCCACTGTGTCATGCTTGTTTGAGTCCATCTAGATGTCTTTATCTTCGTGACAAGAGTGCTACATGTTATAATCTGCTGCTACTAGTTATTTTCATGCCATGTTTGAGATGTGATAACTTGGTGCATGTTTATCCAAATGAAGCAAATGATATGTCAAAATGTTCATCATGAGATGATCTACATGTTGGTTGCTATAGCATGCATGTTAGAGTTCATATTGCCATTTTTATCTCTGCTGCAAAAGTGCATGTGGCTGTTAGGTTTTGTAACTTGTTACGAGATGCCTAGTTGAGGAGCTCGTTGCTATTTATGTGTTTGTCCCCATGTCAGATGCTCATATGTTTTAGATTCTCCATCATGTGATCTTTGTTGTGGTGCAAACCATTTGCCATGTTATGCTTTGAGGTGACTTAAACATGCTCGCAAACATGCCTTGATAATGTTACTATTTTAACACTGAGTGAAATTTCACTAAGTCTGGAATCTGTCTTATCCTGATGCTATGTTTGCTTGATGCCCTAGGAAAATCCATGTTAGTTTTGGGGTGGCTATTGATCATTCATTGTTGTATATGTTGTTGTCTATCCATCCATGTCCTCACTTGCTCATTTGGGTTGCTGTAGCTTATTTAATTCTTGCTCCCAAATTGCTATAAAATATTACTGTCAGGATTTTGTTGTCATGTTCAAAATGTTGTAGCTTGTTGCTATTGATCCATGCCTCCTATGGAGATGCTCCAATGGATTTGTTTGCTGTAGGATATGTCTACTTCATGTCCATGCTTCTTGTCACCATGTTTGAGTGCTGTATAGTATATATTTCTTACTCCAAAGTTGCTATGTGGCTGTTAATTTCAGCTTTGCATTGTTTCTTGTTTCGGATGTATCTTTTAGTCCGTTGCTCCGTTTTGAGCGTGCCCTACATGAAACTTGTGTGTTATTGCATGTAGAATCATAATATCATCTTGTTAACATGTTTGGAGTATATTTGCTTGATGTTTGGGTGCATCTTGCACCGTTGCCATGCTTATCTTGTCTTGATCATATCTTCTAGACCGTAGCTCCGTTTTAAACAAACTTTATATGAAACTTGACTAGATTTTCGTGTATATTATCATGTAGCATGTTAAATTGCTGTTTAACCTTTTTATTTTAAGGTGTGTTCAGATCTGGACTAATTTCAAACTATGCATATGAGGACTTACCGGATTTGTCTTAAGTAGTTTTCGGCCTCATTTAAACCTGTTGTTTCTTGTGTGGTTTCTCTGTGGTTCCTACTTTGCCATGTTTTGCATCCTATATAGACCTGTCGTGCATCCTACTTGCTTGGGCATAATGTCTTGTTCTTGTGTTGTTCCGGTGTGCTTCCTATGTTGTCATGTAATGCTTCCTAAGTGCATCCGCATTGCATCCTAAGTGCATCATACATGCATCCTATAGATTATGCATTGCACCTTATTTGATTTTGTGCCTCGTGTGTTCTTGTGTTGAGTAGAGCCGGAAGCCGAGACCGAGTACGAGAACGAGGTTACTACCGAGGTTGAGAACGAGCAGCCGTCTTACGATCCCATAGACGACTCGACAGGCAAGATGACCTGACCCAGATATCAGTACTATCTTTGCCTATTGCTAGAAGTCTCGCTCTTTAGTTTATTGCCTTGATGCCCATGTTTGTCTGTCAGCCTCCTATTGTAACCATGAATCTGTCTAACCACCCAACATATGCAAACCTTTGATTGGCTACGTAGGCTTCGCTCAGCCCCTTTTATAACATTGCTAGTTGTAGGAGAAGATTCGAGGATTCTTGCTTCATGTTGAAGTTTGTTGGCATATCACACTATATAAATTCTTGTAATGCCCAGGATGGAATTATACCTCCTACGTGTCGAGGCACGAATTAAAGGCATAAGTCCATCCTAGAATGATCTCAAGTTTGGTAATCTTTGCACATCTCATGTAAAAGAGGGGAATTGTAACCATAAATAGTTGGCTTACACTCGCCACGTCACACAAATACAATACATGTCTCAAACATCATACATTAAGAATATCACAACCCTCTAAGGGCAAAATCCAAATGTCAAGATACCAAACTTAAATAAATAAACCACAGGTCGGATCGAATCCTAGTAGAAGTCTCCACTACTGATCATCCGGATAACGCACATAGTATCGACTACGCTCCTCGTCGTACTCCCAGTCTAGCTCGGTGCCATCACCTGGATAGCTCACAACTGGACCTACATCTGGTGTGGTGAAGTAACTGTGAGCCACAGAGGACTCAGCAATCCCGTTCCCGGGTAACAAGACTATTTAAGCCTTGGGAGAGGATAAGGCTGAAGAAAAGAGTAAGTGTCTGCAGCAACAACTAGCAACTAGCTTACGCGAAAGAGTGCGAGAAGAGAAGGCCTCGGTCGAGAAGTGATCACGAAGTGATCCTAGTCTAGAGCTCAACAAACATAACCCCTCCGTGTTCAACTCCCGAATCCCTATTCGGAAATTGACAGTCACGGAACACACGCTGGTAGTGTATTAGAAACATTGTGTCAAGTTATCTACAATCGGATATTAACAAGCTCCCATCTGCCACATAATCGCGGGCACGGCTTTCGAAAGTTCATAACCCTGCAGGGGTGTTCCAACTTGACCCATTACAAGCCCACGATCCGCGGAGTCGCAACTCCAAAGTGGGAAGACCCGAGTATTCTCGGAATCCCGTGCTCAAGTTAAACCGAACTAAGGTAAGGCTAATCCAGCAAATCCTCCCGGCGTGTCGACACCCTGATAGTAGCCGCGCGTATCTAAGTCTCAGGACACGACCGGATGGGCGAAGCTATGGGTGTATGCCAGATACCTCGGGTTGCCCCAAGGCGGCCCCGCAGGATCCCCGTTTCGGACCAACACTCATGTGGAGCTTTGGCCCGGGGTTGTTGATTAAGAAAGAGGGTTAATTACTCCCTATGCAAGTTTAATTTGTTATTAGGCAAATAGTACCAATGTTGGGACTTGCTGGAAAAGACGTAGCACTTAGCGGTTTATCGAGGGGGTCCCATACACCCCAACCGTGTTAGGAACGCAAAATCAAGGAACATAACACCGGTTTATACGGTTCCTAACGGCATGAGTGGAACAAATCACCAAGCAAAAGGCCTAGCCTTCCACCCTTGCCAATATATAGATGATTTCATTTAAGCAATTATATAGTGTGATATAACCCAACCAAACTTCAACATGACAAGCATCTTCGATATTCACCTGCAACTAGCAATGCTATAAGAAGGGCTGAGCGAAGCGTACTTAGCCAAGCAACGGTTTGCATAGGTAGGGTGGTTAACATGGCAATGGTTACAAGTAGGAGGCTGACAGGAAGAACATGGGCATCGAGGCAAAACTATAGAGCGGAACTACTAGCAATAGGCAAAGATAGTAATGTTATCGGGGTTTGGTCATCTTGCCTGAAGAGAAGTCGTTCGGATCGTAAGAAGGGTCCTCGTGCTCAACCTCGTTGGTAACCTCGTGCTCGTACTCGTACTCGGTCTCAGCTTCCGGCTCTAAACAATACAATCACACCAAGCACAAATCAACAAGATGCAATGCGCACTCGAAAATGATGGATGCATGATGGATGCACTAAGGATGCGCACGGAGCACGTAAAATAGCACTCAAGCAAAACACCTCAAAACATGATAACAATATGATATTATGAATCTACACAGAAAATCAATCAAGTTTCATATAAGACTCGCTGAATTCGGAGTTACGGGCTTAAAGTTATGCCCGAAACAAGAAATGAGCGAAAGCTGAAAATTACAGCAACATAGCAACTTCGGAGCACAAAATAATTAAGCTACAACACTCAAACATCATGGTAAAGGACATGAACATAAACTAGACATATCCTACAGCAAATAAGTCCAAAGGTGCACCCCCAAAGGAGCCACGGATCAATAGCAACAAGCTTGGCCATATTGAACTTGACAATAAAATTCTGACAGCAGAATTTTATTGAAACTTTGGAGCAACAGATAAACATGCTACAGCCACTCAAATAAGCATGTGAGAACATGAATGGAAAGCCAACAATATATACTACAAGGAACAATCATGATCCACTCAAAATCTATCATGGTTTGTCCTAGAGCAGCAAGCAAACATGGCATCGGAACGTTACAGATTTCAGACTTAGTGAAAATCCACTAAGTCCTAAAACAGCAGTTTCATCATGGCATCTAAAAGAGCAAGTTTAAGTCACCTCGAAACTAAACATGGCAAGTGGTAAGCACCTCATCAAAGTACACATGATGGTGATTCCGAAACACACAAGCATGCTTCATGGAGATAAACACAACGATAGCAATGAGCTCAACAAGATGGCATTTCATAACAAGTGAAACAACATCACAGCCACATAGCACTTTGCAACGAGGCTAAACATAGCAAGAATAAATCTATCATGCAACCTATCACCAACAACATGTAGAGCATGGCAAGACGAACGCGTGGACATGTCATTTGCATCATTCGGACAAACGAGCTAAAAGATATCACATAGCAAAGATGGCATAAAAACATCACATAGCAGCAATTATATCGGGATGCACTCTTGCAACGGGAAAACAAGCATCTAGATGATCTCTAACATGCATGACAGTAAAAGATAAAACGTAGTGCTAATCACCACGAACGTCTGGACATGCTATTTGCGCGAAACGGACATCCACACAAAAAGATATCGCAGATTGAACATTGCATCACAGAACAAAATACTGGGGACTTAGAGAAATTCGGGGCAACCTTCAGATCTGAGAAAACGGGCCGGAGGAGGCAGATCGGGCCCGGGGCTTCGACGGATGGATCTGGCCCGGCGGCGGCGAATGGCCCTGCGGTGCGGCCCGGCTCGGGCCTCCGGTGCGAAGGAGATCGGGGCGACCCACGTGCGGATCTGGCCCGTGGAGTGGGCCGAGGCGGCTGGCGCGGCCGGCCTGGAGGGAGTGGTGGAAGGGCGTGGCCCACGAAGGGCGACCGGCCCAGCGGTGGTGGAGAGGCGGACGGCCGGCGCTCGCGGCCCGGTGGCACGGTGGAGGCGGCCCGCTGGAGTGGCGGCGCGGGGCGGCCTGGTGGAGATCGAGGCCCGAAAGGAGGGGGCGGCGAAGTGGTGGCGATGGCCCGGCTGCGGATCGGAGGAGTGGCGACCCAGGGCGGTGCGGTCTCGTTGATGTGGTCCCGCGCCTGGGCTGCGGGGTGGCGAGGCGGAAGTGGGCCGGTGCGGAGGGAGTTAGCTGCCCAGCCACGGCGATGTGGTCCTCGGGGGCCAGATGGATCGAAGCGGAGGGAGCTGCGGTGCGACCCAGGCGATTGGTCGGCGAGCGAAGGAGCTGAGGCCTCGAGGCCGTTGACCTTGGCGCAGGATCCGATCGGGATTTGATCCCCCGATCGATCCAGTTCGGCGGCGGCGCTGTCTCCTCGGGAGAACTAGCCAAGTGGCTGAGGAAGAATGGGTGGATCTGAAATTGGGGGGAGAAGTGGAGAAGAAGCTAGAGATGCCTAAAAATAGACCTAGGGGTCTATAATTAGCAGATTTTTACGGTTAGGGGGGATTTAGAGCCCTCCGATCGCGATCCAACGGATCCGATCGCGAGGGGAGTTAGGATGAGCCTAGGGATGTTAGTGGGCTGCTGGAGGGAGTGTTTCGGGCCACAAAGCGAAGGCACTTTGGGTCCACACGAATAACTGTTGGGATAACAAACGGAGCCCAAACGCGACGAGATTTGAGAGGCGGGTTACACACAACAAAACAACAACACACGACAAGTCTCGCGCCACACCGATAACGTTACACGCCCAAACACCAAAGTAGGCCTACGGGACGTCACGGACACGTGAGGGAGCTCCGGAATGCGAAACGGAAAACGGGAAGGAACGCGTGGAACCGGATGCAACCGACAACACAAATGTAATGCGATGCACATGTCTACATGATATGAATGAATGCCACACACTCACACAACAAAACGACGAAAACCCGAAAGACAAAGAACCCGGAATGGAAATAGATGAAGCCGGAGATATATTATATGCCCAAAAGGGAAAGTATTACATCCGGGGCATTACAAACTCTCCTCTACTACAAAAAGATCTCGTCCCAAGATCTAGGACTGGAAAAAGGAAGGGTACTCGGAACGAAGATGATCTTCTCGTTCCCAGGTAGCTTCTCGGTCGGTGTGATGTGACCACTTGACTTTCAGAAATTTGATGGACTTGTTGCGGGTCTTGCGTACGGTTTCTTCAAGAATAGCAACTGGATGCTCTCGGTAGGACAGGTCTTGTTGAAGATCAATCTCTTAAAACGGAATCATGCGCTCATGTGCCTTAAAGCATTTGCGGAGTTGAGACACATGGAAGACATTATGAACATTGGCGAAGTTTGGAGGGAGCTCAAGTTGATAGGCTAGATCGCCTCTCTTGCCAAGAATCTTGAAAGGCCCGACGTATCTAGGAGCAAGCTTTCCTTTGATACCGAATCTTTGGGTGCCTTTCATCGGAGACACACGGAGATAAACATGATCATCAATGTTGAATGCCAAATCATGATGTTTGCCATCATAGTAGCTCTTCTGACGCGACTGAGCGGCCTTGAGATTCTCACGTATGACTTTGCACATCTCTTCGGCTTCTGAGATCAAGTCATTGCCCAGAAGTTGACGTTCGCCTGTTTCAGACGAGTTGAGAGGGGTACGGCACTTTCTGCCATAGAGGATTTCAAACGGAGCTTTTCTTGCACTTGCTTGGAAGCTATTGTTGTAAGAGAACTCGGCAAATGGAAGGCAGTCTTCCCATTTCATGCCAAAGGATATGACACAGGCTCTGAGCATGTCTTCTAGAATCTGATTCACTCGCTCGACTTGACCACTAGTCTGAGGGTGAAAAGCAGTGCTGAACCTGATCTTAGTGCCCATGGCGGACTGAAAGGAGTCCCAGAACCTGGATGTGAACAAACTTCCACGGTCTGAGGAGATAACTTGAGGAATGCCATGTAAGGACACAATTCTGGAAGTGTACAGCTCTGCCAATTGAGCTGCATTGATTAATTCTTTGACTGGCAGGAAGTGAGCGACTTTGGTAAGCTTGTCAATCACCATGAAGATAGAATCATTTCCTCGCTTGGATTTAGGAAAGCCATTGACGAAGTCCATTTCAATGTGGTCGAACTTCCACTCGGGAATAGGAAGAGGTTGGAGAAGACCGGCTGGACGTTGATGTTCTGCTTTCACTCTTCTGCAAACATCACATTCATTCACGAATTGGGCAATCTCCCTTTTCATGCGTGTCCACCAGTAAGACTGTTTGAGATCTTGATACATCTTGGAACTGCCAGGATGAATGGAAAGGAGAGAATCATGAGCTTCTTCCATTATGAGCTTCCTGAGATCACCTTTGGGAACAACGAGTCTGTCCTCGAAGAACAAGGTATCTCTCTCATCAACACGGAAGCACTTCTATTTCGGAATGCCCTTAGCAATAGCATGTTTCACCTTCTTCACCATGGTATCACTGAGTTGGGCCTCACGGACTTGATCTTCCAAGGTAGGAGCAATTTGAAGATTTGCAAGAAAACCCTGCGGAACAACTTGGAGGTTGAGCTTCCTGAATGCTTCACAAAGCTCAGGCTGGTACGGCTTGATAAGAAGGCTGTTGCAATATGCCTTTCTGCTCAAAGCATCTGCAGTCACATTCGCCTTGCCAGGAGTGTATTCAATGCTGGGATTATACTCTTGGATCATTTCAACCCAACGAGTCTGGCGGAGGTTCAGATGCGGCTGTGTGAAGATGTACTTCAAGCTCTTGTGATCGGTGAAGATGTCAACTTTTCTGCCCAACAACAGATGTCTCCACGTAATCAAAGCATGTACCACAGCTGCTAGCTCGAGATCATGTGTGGGATAGTTCTTCTCACTTGGCTTGAGCTGACGAGAAGTGTATGCCACAATTCTCTTATCTTGCATAAGCACACCACCAAGACCTTGAAGAGAAGCATCACAGAATACTTCATAGGGCTTGGACTCATCTGGAGGAGTCAGAACTGGAGCAGAGACGAGCTTTTCTTTGAGAGTTTTGAATGACACTTCACACTCTGGAGACCAAAAGTATTTGACATTCTTCTGAAGCAAGTTGGAAAGAGGCTTGGCAATCTTGGAGAAGTTCTCAACGAACCTTCTGCAATAGCTGGCAAGACCCAGAAAACTGCGGAGTTGCTTGACGTTCTGAGGAGCTTCCCAGTTGACAATTGCTTCAACTTTCTTGGGATTTACCGCAATACCGTCAGCTGATATGATATGTCCCAGGTACAAAACCTTATCGAGCCAAAACTCGCACTTTGAGAACTTGGCATAGAACTTATGCTCTCGGAGTCGATCAAGAACCAGACGTAAGTGCTTTTCGTGATCTTCTTCATTCTTGGAAAACACCAGAATATCATCCAGATACACAAGCACAAACACGCTGATATAGGGGTTGAAGATGTAGTGCATCATTCTCGAAAAGATCGGAGGAGCATTGGCGAGACCAAAAGACATGACGGTATACTCGTATGAACCGTAGCTCGTTCTGAAGGCCGTCTTGGGAATGTCTTCCTCGCAAATGCGTTGATGATAGCCCATTCGAAGGTCGAGCTTAGAGAACACTTTAGCTCGCTTGAGCTGCTCGAAGAGTTTGTTGATGTTGGGGAGCGGATATTTGTTCTTTATTGTCTTCTTGTTCAATGGCCGGTAATCAACACAGAGACGCTCTGTGCCATCTTTCTTCTTGACAAATAAGACACCACAGCCCCAAGGAGACGTACTAGGCCTGATGAGACCCATACTCTCCTGTTTATCAAGCTGCTTCTTCAATTCCTTCAATTCATCCGGAGAGAGCTTGTACGGACGCCGACATCCTGGCTCAGTACCCGGCTCGAGTTCAATGACAAATTCCACCCGACGGTAGGGAGGCATGCCTGGAAGTTCTTCAGGAAAGACGTCTTGATATTCGTTCACCACCGGAATTTGAGATATGGCATTAATTTCGCCCTTATCATTGAGAGAGAAAAGCCTGATAGTATTATCCCTTGAGGCAAAGATAATCACATCTTCATCAGGATGAGTCATCTTGACTTCTTTCTGTGCACAATCAATGTGAGCATCATGCTGAGAAAGCCAATCCATTCCGAGGATGAGGTCGATGTCAGAATTACCAAGAACCACCGGTTTAGCCAGAAAGCGATAATCTCCCATGCGAATAGAAACATCCGGAGCATAGACACTAGAAGTCATACGTCTCCCCGGAGAAATGACTTGCAACCTCTGAGGCAAATTTGAAGTGACAATATTGTGCTTGGATGCAAATGGTTGAGACATGAAAGAGCATGAAGCACCCGAATCAAATAACACTTTAGCTGGAAAAGAGTTAACTGGAAGGTTACCCAAAATGACATTAGAAGAATTCTCCGCTTGCGCTGCATTCATCAGATTGACCCTTCCAGCCTTTGGATCATGCTTGACAATAGCTGAACTCACAGGTGGAGGAGGAGGAAGACGCTTCGGATTCAGACATCTGTTGGCATAGTGACCCTTCTGGCCACACTTGTTGCACCCCACTTCTGAGAGAGGACGGAAATGAGAGCCACTTGACTTGGAGCCTTGAGACTGAAACTGGTTCTTCGACTTGTAGCTCGGGTTGGGTGGGTGGGAGAAACCACGTCCACCAGAGTTCTTGTTGCTGTTGGAGTTGTTGGAGTTGTTGTAAGGAGCTCGAGTCACTGGAGGAGGAGGAAGCCAGAATTTCTGATGCTTCGAGACCATCTGAGACGATGAGGAAGAGTGAATGGCATCTCGAATTCTCTTTTTGGAAGCCTCCATCTTAAGCTGAGCTGCTTCTTGTTTCAAAGCCATGTTATAGAACTTGTTGAATTCATCGGGCTCGAACAAAGTGAGAGCAAGTTGAAGTTCATCTTTGAGACCTCCACGGGACTGGTAGATTTTGCTCTTGGAGTCAGGAATGTCTTGCTTAGCATAACGAGCGAGGTTTTGGAACTTGACATTATACTGATAGACTATCATAGAGCCCTGCTTCAGGTTGCGGAATTGCTCACGCATACCCTCGATGACACTTGTAGGAATATGGTGCGAGCGAAAGTCCTTGCAGAAATTCTCCCAAGAGATCACTTGATCTAGCCTGGAGTCTTTGTACTGCTGCCACCAGTCAGCTGCTTGGTCTTTGAGTTGGAAGGCTGCAAACTTCACATAATCATCTTCCTTCACGTTACTGCACTCAAAATGCTTCTTTATGTCGGTTAACCAATCTTCAGCATCAAGAGGGTTGACACAGTAACTGAAAGCTTTTGGATTATTGGCCAAGAACTGGTTCAGAGTAGCATGGTGCTGCTGGTTGAAGAAATTGCCTTGATTCCCTGGAACACCCTGATTAGCTTGATTAGCTTGCATCTGTTGCATCATCTGCATCAACATCTGAGTGTTCTGAGCTGTAGTCTGCATAATCGCTCTCCAAGCCTCAGACGGAGGAGGAGGGGAAGGAGGACGATCTGGAACCTCTTCACCCTCTGGGTTAGCATTGGGAACCCTTTCCGGAGCCATCCTGAAAGAGATGACCACGAATCAGCAATTGATTGACAGAAGGTATAAGCTGAATCAATGGAATGAATTGCAACAAGTCTTCACAATAATCATTCGAACAATAGGAACGAATAAAATCATTCGAACAAGAGGAACGAATGAAATTCTCAGTTAAATGATAACATCAATCTTCACGAGAAGCCACATAGGGGACAAAATGAAAATAAGAAAACAACAAGGTACGGATGGGAACAAACACAAGAGAGGAGTTTCGTTCTAACATCTTTGTGCTGAAAGCATATGAACGCGTTACGAAAAGGTTTTGCAATCCCCGGATCAGCATAGCCAAGGACCCTTTAAGATGCAACTCCTGATAGTAACATCGGTCATAAACCACTTCACTCAATGTAGAACCCCGAACTCACTAACCTGCATTCGTTGGAAGAATGCCTACGATCTACTGGATAAACCCACCTATAAATTTCCGAAAGATTCCAGTTATGCAATCAGGTGTTGGGGATACACGGGAAGCACCGCGCAATCAACTCTAAACCTACATCCAGGTGTATCCATCCTACAACACATAACCAGTCTTTCTCGGAAACTGTGTACCTCGGACCTTCGAAAAGCATCCACTATAACAAGCTATGGCAATACTCCCGAACTACCTCCCCAGTACTGGGTGATGTCGGGGTTATCTTGCCACTGGCCGTATAGGAGAGATTTTCGATGTCGGTCGTCTTAAGTATTTAGTACTGCCGCGATATGCTTGTGACGACAATACCCCGAAGCTCAACTCCCCGGGACACTGCCACAACCCCTAATGTCAGGAGGCATCGAGAACAATATTCTCATCACAAGAACATCGAAACAATCCCAGAATACTCGCGGGATTCCTAAAAAAAAATTGGTGCAATTTTTGAAGATAGAAGAGACAAGAGTAGTCGTCAGGAGTCCTCACCAGAGAGAAAAGGAGATGAGAAGCAAAGAAATCCTACTCTCCGATATAATATATAGGACTCAAAATATTTTCAGTGTGTGCCTAGACTCGACCGTCAACGATTCGATCAAACAGTGGGGGCTCCTAGGTCGGAGAAGGCTCTGATACCAACTTGTAATGCCCAGGATGGAATTATACCTCCTATGTGTCGAGGCACGACTTAAAGGCATAAGTCCATCCTAGAATGATCTCAAGTTTGGTAATCTTTGCACATCTCATGTAAAAGAGGGGAATTGTAACCATAAATAGTTGGCTTACACTCGCCACGTCACACAAATACAATACATGTCTCAAACATCATACATTAAGAATATCACAACCCTCTAAGGGCAAAATCCAAATCTCAAGATACCAAACTTAAATAAATAAACCACAGGTCGGATCGAATCCTAGTAGAAGTCTCCACTACTGATCATCCGGATAACGAACATAGTATCGACTACGCTCCTCGTCGTACTCCCAGTCTAGCTCGGTGCCATCACCTGGATAGCTCACAACTAGACCTGCATCTGGTGTGGTGAAGTAACTGTGAGCCACAGAGGACTCAGCAATCCCGTTCCTGGGTAACAAGACTATTTAAGCCTTGGGAGAGGATAAGGCTGAAGAAAAGAGTAAGTGTCTACAGCAGCAACTAGAAACTAGATTACGCGAAAGAGTGCGAGAAGAGAAGGCCTCGGTCGAGAAGTGATCACGAAGTGATCCTAGTCTAGAGCTCAACAAACATAACCCCTCCGTGTTCAACTCCCGAATCCCTATTCGGAAATTGACAGTCACGGAACACACGCTGGTAGTGTATTAGAAACATTGTGTCAAGTTATCTACAACCGGATATTAACAAGCTCCCATCTGCCACATAACCGCGGGCACGGCTTTCGAAAGTTCATAACCCTGCAGGGCTGTTCCAACTTGACCCATTACATGCCCACCATCCGCGGAGTCGCAACTCCAAAGTGGGAAGACCCGAGTATTCTCGGAATCCCGTGCTCAAGTTAAACCGAAATAAGGTAAGGCTAATCCAGCAAATCCTCCCGGCGTGTCGACACCCTGATAGTAGCCGCGCGTATCTAAGTCTCAGGACACGACCGGATGGATGAAGCTACGGGTGTATGCCAGATACCTCGGGTTGCCCCAAGGCGGCCCCGCAGGCTCCCCGTTTCGGACCAACACTCATGTGGAGCACTGGCCCGAGGTTGTTGATTAAGAAAGAGGGTTAATTACTCCCTATGCAAGTTTAATTTGTTATTAGGCAAATAGTACCAATGTTGGGACTTGCTAGAAAAGACTTAGCACTTAGCGGTTTATCGAGGGGGTCCCATACACCCCAACCGTGTTAGGAACGCATAATCAAGGAACATAACACCGGTTTATACGGTTCCTAACGGCATGAGTGGAACAAATCACCAAGCAAAAGGCTTAGCCTTCCACCCTTGCCAATATATAGATGATTTCATTTAAGCAATTATATAGTGTGATATAACCCAACCAAACTTCAACATGACAAGCATCTTCGATCTTCACCTGCAACTAGCAATGCTATAAGAAGGGCTGAGCGAAGCGTACTTAGCCAAGCAACAGTTTGCATAGGTAGGGTGGTTAACATGGCAATGGTTACAAGTAGGAGGCTGACAGGAAGAACATGGGCATCGAGGCAAAACTATAGAGCGGAACTACTAGCAATAGGCAAAGATAGTAATGTTATCGGGGTTCGGTCATCTTGCCTGAAGAGAAATCGTTCGGACCGTAAGAAGGGTCCTCGTGCTCAACCTCTTTGGTAACCTCGTGCTCGTACTCGTACTCGGTCTCAGCTTCCGGCTCTAAACAATACAATCACACCAAGCACAAATCAACAAGATGCAATGCGCACTTGAAAATGATGGATGCATGATGGATGCACTAAGGATGCGCACGGAGCACGTAAAATAGCACTCAAGCAAAACACCTCAAAACATGATAACAATATGATATTATGAATCTACACAGAAAATCAATCAAGTTTCATATAAGACTCGCTGAATTCGGAGTTACGGGCTAAAAGTTATGCCCGAAACAAGAAATGAGCGAAAGCTGAAAATTACAGCAACATAGCAACTTCGGAGCACAAAATAATTAAGCTACAGCACTCAAACATCATGGAAAAGGACATGAACATAAACTAGACATATCCTACAGCAAATAAGTCCAAAGGTGCACCCCCAAAGGAGCCACGGATCAATAGCAACAAGCTTGGACATATTGAACTTGACAATAAAATTCTGACAACAGAATTTTATTGAAACTTTGGAGCAAAAGATAAACATGCTACAGCCACTCAAATAAGCATGTGAGAACATGAATGGGAAGCCAACAATATATACTACAAGTAACAATCAAGATCCACTCAAAATCTATCATGGTTTGTCCTAGAGCAGCAAGCAAACATGGCATCGGAACGTTACAGATTTCAGACTTAGTGAAAAACCACTAAGTCCTAAAACAGCAGTTTCATCATGGCATCTAAAAGAGCAAGTTTAAGTCACCTCGAAACTAAACATGGCAAGTGGTAAGCACCTCATCAAAGTACACATGATGGTGATTCCGAAACACACAAGCATGCTTCATGGAGATAAACACAACGATAGCAATGAGCTCAACAAGATGGCATTTCATAACAAGTGAAACAACATCACAGCCACATAGCACTTTGCAACGAGGCTAAACATAGCAAGAATAAATATATCATGCAACCTATCACCAACAACATGTAGATCATGGCAAGACGAACACGTGGACATGTCATTTGCATCATTCGAACAAACGAGCTAAAAGATATCACATAGCAAAGATGGCATAAAAACATCACATAGCAGCAATTATATCGGGATGCACTCTTGCAACGGGAAAACAAGCATCTAGATGATCTCTAACATGCTTGACACTAAAAGATAAAACATAGTGCTAATCACCACGAACGTCTGGACATGCTATTTGCGCGAAACGGACATCCACAAAAAAGATATCGCAGATTGAACATTGCATCAGAGAAAAAAAATACTAGGGACTTAGAGAAATTCGGGGCAACCTTCAGATCTGAGAAAACGGGCCGGAGGAGGCAGATCGGGCCCGGGGCTTCGGCGGATGGATCTGGCCCGGCGGCGGCGAATGGCCCTGCGGTGCGGCCTGGCTCGGGCCTCCGGAGCAAAGGAGATCGGGGCGACCCACGTGCGGATCTGGCCCGCGGAGTGGGCCGAGGCGGCTGGCGCGGCCGGCCTGGAGGGAGCGGTGGAAGGGCGCGGCCCGCGAAGGGCGACCGGCCCAGCGGTGGTGGAGAGGCAAACGGCCGGCGCTCGCGGCCCGGTGGCGCAGTGGAGGCGGCCCGCTGGAGTGGCGGCGCGGGGCGGCCTGGTGGAGATCGAGGCCCGATAGGAGGGGGCGGCGAAGTGGTGGCGATGGCCCGACTGCGGATCGGAGGAGTGGCGACCCAGGGCGGTGCGGACTCGGTGATGTGGTCCCGCGCCTGGGCTGCGGGGTGGTGAGGCGGAAGTGGGCCGGTGCGGAGGGAGTTCGCGGCCCAGCCACGGCGATGTGGTCCTCGGGGGCCAGATGGATCGAAGCGGAGGGAGCTGCGGTGCGACCCAGGCGATCGGTCGGCGAGCGAAGGAGCTGAGGCCTCGAGGCCGTTGACCTTGGCGCAGGATCCGATCGGGATTTGATCCCCCGATCGATCCAGTTCGGCGGCGGCGCTGTCTCCTCGGGAGAACTAGCCAAGTGGCTGAGGAAGAATGGGTGGATCTGAAATTGGGGGGAGAAGTGGAGAAGAAGCTAGAGATGCCTAAAAATAGACCTAGGGGTCTATAATTAGCAGATTTTTAGTGTTAGAGGGGATTTAGAGCCGTCCGATCGCGATCCAACGGATCCGATCGCGAGGGGAGTTAGGATGAGCCTAGGGATGTTAGTGGGCTGCTGGAGGGAGTGTTTCGGGCCACAAAGCGAAGGCACTTTGGGCCCACACGAATAACTGTTGGGATAGCAAACGGAGCCCAAACGCGACGAGATTTGAGAGGCGGGTTACACACAACAAAACAACAACACACGACAAGTCTCGCGCCACACCGGTAACGTTACACGCCCAAACACCAAAGTAGGCCTACGGGACGTCACGGACACGTGAGGGAGCTCCGGAACGCGAAACGGAAAACGGGAAGGAACGCGTGGAACCGGATGCAACCGACAACACAAATGCAATGCGATGCACATGTCTACATGATATGAATGAATGCCACACACTCACACAACAAAACGACGAAAACCCGAAAGACAAAGAACCCGGAATGGAAATAGATGAAGCCGGAGATATATTATATGCCCAAAAGGGAAAGTATTACATCCGGGGCATTACAATTCTTAACTAAACCATCTATATATTGGTAATGGGTGGAAGGATAAGCCTTTTGCTTGGTGATTTGTTCCACTCATGCCGCCCTAGGAACCGTATAAACCGGTGTTATGTTCCTTGATTATGCGTGCCACACACGGTTGGGGTTATGGGACCCCCTCGATAAACCGCTTAGCGCTAAGGCTTTTCTAGCAAGTCCCAACATTGGTACTCCATTTGTCTAACAACTAAAACTTGACGAGGGAGTAATTCACCCAAGGATTAATTAATCAACCCCCCCTGGGCCAGTGCTCGATTTGAGTGTTGGTCCAAACTAGAGCCACTTGCGGTGCCACCCAGTTCGCTGGGGTCTTCGGTATCTGTACGTACTGCTCATCCGGTCGTGGCCTGAGACGAGATACGCGCGGCTACTATCAGGGTGTCGGCACGCAGGGAGGATTTGCTGGATTAGTCTTACCTTAGTCGGAGTATCTTGAGCACGGGATTCCGAGAATACTCGGGCCTTCCCACCTTGGAGTTGCGACTCCGCGGATCGTGGGCTTGTAATGGGCCAAGTTGGAACACCCATGCAGGGTTTTGAACTTTCGAAAGTCGTAACTGCGGTTATGTGGCAGATGGGAATTTGTAAATATCCGGTTGTAGAAAACTTGACACCATGTTCAGAACACACTACCAGCGTGTGTAACCGTGACGGTCATTTCCGAAAGGGGTTCGGGAAGTGAACACGGTGGGGTTATGATTGACGTGTTTAGATAGGATCACTTCGTGATCACTTTGACGCTCGTGGCACTCCTCTTCTCGCTCTATACACATAAGCTAGTGCTAGGGCAGCTGCAGCCTTTTATCTTCCTTCAGCCTTGTTCCACACCCAAGGCTTACATAGTTTTGCTACCCGGGAACGGGATTGTTGAGTCCTCCGTGGCTCACAGATTCTACACCACACCAGATGCAGGTACCATGATGAACTACTCAGGTAACGGCATGGAGCTGTACTGGGAGTACGATGAAGAACGTAGTTGATACTATGTGCACTATCCCGATGATCAGTAGTGGTTTCTACTAGGGGCGATTCGGACCTGTGGCTTTATGTATTTGGTAACTTTCATTTGGATCTTCACCCGTAGTCAGGTTGTGATGTTATTTGGATGATGTTTGACTATGTAATGAATTGTGTGACATGGCGAGTATAAGCCAACTATCTCTTTTTCTTTTCATCCCTATTTTTACATGAGATGTGCAAAGATACCGAACTTGAGACCATTCCAGAATGGGCTTATACCTTTAAGTCGTGCCTCGACACGTAGGAGGTATAGCCCATCCTGGGCATTACAGTCCAGATCTGATCAAACTTTAAGTTAAAGTGCTTAAACAGCAAGTTAACATGCACCATGATGATCTACACGAAATTTTAGTCAAGTTTCATATAAAGTTTGTTTAATTCGGAGCTATGGCCTAGAAGATATGAGCAAAACAAGTCAAGCATGTCAACGGTGCAAGATGCACCCAAACATCAAGCAAACACACTCCAAACATATAAAAATATGATATTATGCTTCTACATGCAAAATCACACAAGTTTCATATAGGGCACAGTCAAAACGGAGCAACGGTTCAACACATACACATGAAACAAGATATAACAACAAGTTGTCCACAATCAGCCACATAGCAACTTTGGGGCAAGGTAAATATATGATATAGCACCCAAACATCATAACAAGAAGCATGTATGTGAAATAGACATGATACTTAACAAGCATGAACTTAGAACACACCCAAAAGCTTGCTGAAACACATTTAACCAAGCATGGCAAGTTGCAATAAATTTATCCAGACTTAGTCAAAATCTGGGAAGGCAAAAACATCATCACGATGCTGCCTTCGGAGGCACAAAACAACAAGCATATCAACTCTAACAAGTATATAAATATCATGGACATGTAATAGACATCACATACATTAAACAACTCCATTGGAGCAACTCCATAGGAGGCATGGATCAATAACAACAAGTTTCACCAAATTGATCATGCTGATAAAAAACCTGACAGGTAAATTTATAGCAACTTAAGAGCAAGAAATAAATAAGCTACAACAGGCCATATAAGAAAACCAAGGCATGGATGGATAGAGCATAACATTGACAACAAGTCATGATCATTTGATATACCAAAGCATGCATGGATTTGAGTGAGGCATCAAGCAAACATAGCATCAGGTTTAACAGATTCCAGACTTGGCAGTTTTTTTCACTAAGTATAAAACAACGACAACAACATGGCTTGTTTACAAGCTTGTTTAAGTCACCTCAAGGCATATCATGGAAAGTGGATTGCACCACAGCAAACACCATATGATTGTGCTTATAAAACATATAGACATGTGGCATGAAGACAAACACACCAATAGCAATGAGCAAATCAAATCGGCATCTCATAACAAGTTTCAGCACTTAACAGCCACATGCACATTTGCAACATAGATTACCATGGCAATATGGCACCTAACATCAATGCTACAGCAACCAACATGTAGAGCACTTAACAATGAATATTTCGACATATCATATGCTCCATTTGTACCAACATGCACAAAGTTACCATCACCACAAGCATGCAACAAATTTACAACTAACAGCAGTTTTAAACAAGTAGCACTCTTACAATAGAGATTAGAGCATCAAGATGAAGTCAAACAAGCATTCCACAATGGAACAAAATGAAGAGTATATCACCACGATCATTTTGACATATTATACACTCAATTTGGACATACACACAAAAAATTACAGGCAGTCAAACATGAATACATTTTTAAGAGTTCTTGGGGACTTAGTGGTAAAAGAGGCAATCTCAGGGTGGACATGTCCGGTGTCAGGTCGGACATGTCCGTCGGCGCGCCTGATAGGTCCACCTGGCAGGGACTCAATGAGGGGAGGGCGGACACGTCCGGCAACGGCGGCGGCGACTGTCCGGCCAGAGAAAGGCCGAGGAGGTCGAGCCAGAGCAGATCCGGCGGGGAAGGACGGCGGCGGGGCCTGATCTGGCAAGAGGGGACCCGGGGCGTCCGGATCTGGCTGGTCCGACGAGGACGCGGCCGGACGAGGCAACTCCGGCGAGCGTCGAAGGAAGAGGCCGGCGGCGAGCTCGGGCTCGGCACCGTGGCCAACGGCAGCTTGCGATGCGGAGGCGAGCGCAGACGGCGACGGGGACGACGCGAGGTGGCGGCGAGCTCGAAGGGCGGCGAGGCGGAGGTCGTCGCCGGCCGGGCTCGGGGCACCGGCGGCGGGGTTGACCGAAGGCGTCGGGCACGAAGGGAGCTGCGGGGGCGGGGCGCTCGAGCGGAGGGAGCGGTCAGGCCGGATCGGACGGGCGGTCGCGCGGGCCTGGGCGGGCCGCGGGGAAGTGGGGCGCGGGGGTGAGGCCAGGTGGCATGACGCCGTTGGCTGCGGTCGGCTGGAGCGGCAGCTAGTCCAATAGGGAGCCGCCAAGTGGCAGATCCGAGGTGGCTGGGCGCTGAATCGAAGGAGGAGGTGGCTGGAGGCGCGATTTTCGAGGGGGAGGTGGCCGGAGGTTATGGGAGAGGCTAGCGGATGCCAAAAATGGCATGGGACTTGTCCATTTATAGAAAAATTGCTAGGGTTTGGGGGGTTTTGGGGCAAAACGGAGCCATCGGATGCCGATCGGACGACTCCGGTTGGATGAACAGGTAGGTTGGGCCAAGGTGTGATTAGTGGGCTGTGGTAGAGGGGCTCAGAGGAGAGAAGAGAGGGAGAGGCCCGCGGGGTTTTCGAAGGCCGAAAACGTCCGACATTTAAACCGGCTATAGTGCCGCTATATATATCCGTTGGGCTATCAAACGAACTCTGAATACGACGAAATTTGACAGGTGGTCTACCTTTGATATAATAAGACCACACGCCAAGTTTCATCCCATTCCGAGAACATTTTCCGGCCGCTCATAAAATAAATATTCGGAGGTGTCGCGGGCACGTGCGAGTGTATCTGGGCTCAGAACGGACAACGGAGAGGACGAGGGAACTCGAACGGATGCAAGTTTTGAAAACAAGATGATGCAACACACATGATGACATGGGAATATGCACTACGCAAGCAGATGACATGGGATATGCAACACTTCAGCGTTCGCCCTCTTAGCTTTTCCATTGCTTCTGGGATATGCAACAGAGGCAAATGAGATCTTGCTTCCGAGGGCATGAACATATTGCATGAAGGCGCAGCTCGTGAATTGGGTGCCGTTGTCGGTGATGATCTGGGCAAGGACCCCGAAGTGGCACACCAATACTTTCGAGAACTTGATAGCTGACTGAGCAATCACCTTTCTCACGTCCTCTACTTCCGGCTACTTTGTAAACTTGTCGATGGCAACGAACAAGAATTTAAAGCCCTCGGCAGCTCGGGGGAAAGTGCCAAGGATATCGAGCCCCAGACTCAAAACGGCCATGACAAAGGGATTGTCTAAAGAGCTTGGTAGGCAGATGTATGTTCTTGGAATGGAACTGGCAAGCCTCACATTTGGTGACTAGCTCGACCGCATCTTGGAGGGCTATGGGCCAATAGAATCCTTGCCGGAATGCTTTCCCAACTAATGCCCTTGATCCAATGTGGTAGTCGCACATGCCTTTGTGTATTTTTGCGAGCAGTTCCTTTCCTCCTTCCCGGCAAATGCACTTCAATTTCACACCATTGGGCATCCTTTTGTATAGAGTGTAATCAACAAACTGATACATACTTGCCCTCTAGGTTACTCTTTCAGCTTCTTCTTGATCCTTGGGAAGTTCTCCAGTTTGGAGGAAGTGGACTATATGCCTTGCCCAAGTTGGGGCCTGGGGCTCGGCAATGAGGACTAGAGACACCTCCGCATTCCTTGCGGCGCATTCCTCGACCGCGGGGACTTGAGGCCTGGCAGGAGGGTGCAACCCAGCAAGCAAATGGGAGTTGTTCCCGGAAGGCTCTACCGAGAGAGGCTTACCGGAGTCCAATTTCTTCCTCTTTCAAGCCATTGTTGCTGGAGCTACGGAGGGCTGAGTAAGGTGGAGAACAAAAGTTCCTGGTCCCATAGGAAGCTATTATGCAGCACACTTTGACAGATGATCAGTATTGCTGTTTTCTGCATCGGGTACATGCTCTGTTTGCAACCCGTTAAATTGTTCCTCCAACCTTCTCACTTCCTCGACATATGCCTCCATCAATGGGCTTTCGTAATACTTGTTGACTTGCCTTACCACAAGTTGTGAATCTCCTCTGATTATCAACTTCTTGATTCCCAATTCTGTGGCGATTCTGAACCCTGCCAGGAGCCCTTCATACTCTGTTGCCTTGCTGGTTTTCTCCCCCCGAGGAAAATGCACCTGGACGACATACTTCAAGTGTTCCTCGGAGGGAGCAACGAGAAGCACGCCAGCCCCCACACTTTATAGGGAGAAGGCTCCATCAAAATACAAGATCCATTCTTGGGGGGATTCCTTGTCGGGAACAACTGTCTGTAGCACTTCCTCCTCAGGGCGTCCATTCTATAATAAACTCTGGCAATGCCCTGCTCTGTATTGTTGAGGTAACTCCAATGCCCACTCTACTATCATGCCGGTAGCCTCTGGGTTCTGGAGTATGGTTTGCAACAGAAAGCGTGTAACAATCATGATCTCATGGGCTTGGAAGTAGTGGCGCAGTTTCCTTGAGGACATGAATAGGCCAAAAAACAACTTTTGCACGCCAGAGTACCTGGATCTAGCCCCCGGAAATAGTGAGCTGACGAAGTGCACTAGGCATTGCACCACTTTCCTCCTTGCCTCGTCCTTGGGGCCATTTTCGCTGTTGTGCTCTTCCTTGTCATGAACTATATCTGACCTTGCCGAGCTGTTATCATAGTCTTCTCCGGAAGGGACGCTAAATGAGGTTGCTTCTTCCTCCACTTCCCACTGTGACACTAAGGCTGCCCTAACCACTTGATTAGTTGCTGCTAGGTATAGTAGCAATGGCTTTTGTGGTTTGGGAGCAACCAGGTTAGGCACAGAGGACAAGTAAGTCTTCAAATCCTGTAGTGCCATATCTGCTTCTGGGGTCCACTTCACGGGCCCTGCCTTCTTCAAGATCTTAAAGAATGGCAAGGCACACTCAGCAGACTTGGAGATGAATCTGCTAAGTGCGGCGACCCATCCTGTCAAACGCCGGACATCCTTAACTGACCTTGGCACCTGAATATGCTCGATAGCCTTGATCTTATCAGGGATGGCCTCTATCCCACGGTGGGACACAAAGAAACCAAGTAGCTTGTCGGAGGGATTGCCAAACACGCACTTCTCCGGATTCAGCTTCAAGTTGATCTTGCGTAGATTGGCAACTGTCTCTTCCAAATCCTGGATGAGGGTTGATGTACCCTTGGTTTTGACTACAATATCATCCATATAGGCCTCAATGTTCCTTTGCAGCTGTGACTCAAAACCAATCTGGACTGCTCTTGCAAAAGTAGACCCGACACTCTTCAACCCAAAAGGCATGCGCACGAAGCAGTATGTGCCACATCGGGTGAAGAATGAGGTCTTCTCTTCGTATTCCTTGGACATATAAATCTGATGATACCCATAATAAGCATCCAAGAAATAGAGCAGATCACAACCTGAAGTGGAGTCCACGATCTGATCGATGCGTGGCAATGGAAATGGGTCTTTTGGCCAGGCCTTGTTCAGATCAGTGAAATCGATACATAGCCTCCACTTTCCATTAGCCTCTGACCAAACCAGCTGCCTCAAGCTTCTTTATCTCCTCGACAATGAACTCATGCCGCTCCAAAGCTTGCTTCCGGAACTTCTTCTTGACGGGCATGGCATGTGGGTAGACATCAAGGTGGTGCTCAATTACCTCCCTGGGAACACCGGGGATGTCAAACGGTTGCCAAGCAAACACATCGACATTCGCCTGCAGGAAGGCAATGAGCGTGCTTTCCTATTTGTTGTTGAGGGTGCCACTGATAGCAAAGGTACCATCTGTGCCATCCAGCCCTGCCGAGACCTTCTTCACAGCAGGCGCATCAACTCTGGATCTCTTGTTGTTGGAGCTCTCTGGCAAGTCATCAACAGGCATAGCGCACTCCGGAGAGGTGCGCTTTCCGGGCTTCTCACCGGGGCTCTAGACAATTCTGTTCTTTTTCTTGCTCTGCTTGGCGGGACTAGTGATCTCCGCAGCCTCTGCCGCAACTGCATCCCTGTACATCTTATCCGCGCAGATGATTGCGTCCTTCTCGTCAGATGGAATGGAAAGGACCCCCATCCTGGCATCTTGAAGGTGTTGTAGGCAAAGTGGGATGCCGCCAAAATTTTGGCCTGAGCTGGGCGTCCAAGGATTCCATTGTAAGGCAAGGGGAGATCAACCACATCAAACACAACCTTCTCAGTCCGGTAGTTCAACTATCCCCCGAACGTTACCGGCAACATGATCTTTCCCTTCGGATGTCTCCTGCCGAGATTAACTCCTTGAAACGTGCTGGTAACCTCAAGCTCTTCCTCTGCTATCTGGATTCTGATGATGACCTTGGGGAAATTAGATTCAACCCAGCCCCGACGTCGATCAACATCTTTGTGACCTTGAGGTTGCGAATTGTTGGTGAGACCAACAACGGCAAGCACCCTACCGCGGTAGTGCGGCCAGGGTGGTCCTCTTTGTCAAAGATGACGGGCGTGCGAGACCACTTGAGCGGCTTCCAAAATTCCGCTGCTGGCTCCACGACATTGACCTCACGCACCCACTATTTAAGTTGGTGGTGAGAGGAATGTAGAGATGCACCCCCGTCAATGCTCAGGGCGTTAGTGACCTTTTGGAACTCCTGCTCGGTGGTTTCCTCTTCATCCCCTCCATCACTCTCTTCGTTGTAATCCTCCTTCTCACGGCCCCTAGCGGGTTTCCCTTGGTTCCTAGGAGCCTTTCCGGGGCGATTTGCTTCACCACCCCGGACCTTTCCGCCGGCGCCATTCTGACCTTTTTCCTTATCTCGCTTCTCATATTCAGCCCTCTACTTCTTGACAAGCTGCTCAACCTGATGACACTCCTAGAGACCGTGGCCCTTGGTCCGATGGATCTTCCTAGCTTTCTCGGCAGCCGCAGCTTCCCGACAATCATTGCACACGGTGACCTCTTTGCCGTGGGCCTCAGCCTTAGCCTTCTTGCCGGTACTAGGTGTGCTCAACCCCTCGACTATCATCAATGCCTTGTCCTTATTCTTCTTACTTCATTTCTTGTTCTTCTTCTTCTGACTGGTGGTATCGTCGTCATCCTCTGAGTCGATGCCGACGCCATTTTCTTCTACAGGGTGTTTCCTCCCTTCCTCCACCCGAGCACACTTGTCCAACAAGGTGTAAAGCTCCTTCACAGTCTTGGGCAACCGAATGTTCATCTTAGAACATATCCGATGATTGTGCACATTGGACTGGAATGCTGCTATCACTGCAGCTGGGTGGATGTCTGGAATATTTCTATGGACTCGACTGAACCTCTACATGCACTTCCACAGAGTTTCTCCTTCCTTCTGCAGGAGCAATTGCAAATCGCTGGGTTGCCCTGGTCCTTGGTGGCCGCCCGTATAGGTGCCCAGGAAATCATGACACAGGTCAGCCCAGGTCGAAATGGAGTTCTCCGGTAGGTGCATCAGCCAAGACCTCACATTTGGCTTGAGTGCCAAAGGGAAGTAGTTGGCGAATACCTTCTCATCCCTTCCCCCGGCAGCTTGAACAGTGATGGTGTAGATGCTCAAGAACTCTGTCGGGTTTAGTCTTCCATCATACTTCTATGGAATCTCTAGTTTGAATGTGCGAGCAGATGGCCAACGGACTTGCCGCAGCGGACGGGTGAAGGTGGGGCACCCTGCCTCGAAAGGCAGGTACCCGCCCCCATCGAATGCAGGCTCGTCGACATTGGGGCCATCACGCCCGTCGGGCTGGCATTGGTCGCCGCGGCATTGCTCGATGGTGACGCACGCACGCTCCCCCTACCTGCCCTCTGGGGCTCGCTGATACGTCCCCAACGTATCTATAATTTTTGATTGTTCCATGCTATTATTTATGATGTTTTGGATGTTTAAAGAGCTTTGTTATTGATGACCCACAAGTGTAGGGGGTCTATCGTAGTCCTTTCGATAAGTATGAGTGTCGAACCCAATGAGGAGCAGAAGGAAATGATAGGCAGTTTTCAGTAAGGTATTGTCTGCAAGCACTGAAATTATAGGTAACAGATAATTTTGTGATAAGGTAATTGGTAGCAAGTGACAAACGATAAAAGTAAATAAAGTGCAGCAAGGTGGCCCAATCCTTTTTGTAGCAAAGGACAAGACTGGACAAACTCTTATATGAAGGAAAGCGCTCCCGAGGACACATGGGAATTATCGTCAAGCTAGTTTTCATCACGATCATGTGATTTGCGTTCGGTACTTTGATAATTTGGTATGTGGGCGGACCGGTGCTTGGGTGTTGTCCTTACTTGGACAAGCCTCCCACTTATGATTAACCTCTAATGCAAGCATCCACAACTACAAAAGAAGTATTAAGGTAAACATAACCATAGCCTGAAACAGATGGATCCAAATCAGCCCCTTACAAAGCAACGCATAAACTAGGGTTCAAGCTTTTGTCACTCTAGCAACCCACCATCTACTTATTACTTCCGAATTCCTTCCTCTCGGCCCAAATAATGGTGAAGTGTCATGTAGTCGACGTTCACATAATATAGTTCATGATCAGAGGGGTATTAATATGCATAATGGATCTGAACATATGATCTTCCACCAAATAAACCAACTAGCATCAACTACAAGGAGTAATCAACACTACTAGCAACCCACAGGTACCAATCTGAGGTTTGGGTACAAAGATTGGATACAAGAGATGAACTAGGGTTTGGGAGGAGATGGTGCTGGTGAAGATGTTGATGAAGATAGCCCTCCCCAAGATGGGAGAGTTGCTGGTGATGACGGCGGTGACGATTTACACCTCTCGGAGGGAAGTATCCCCGACAGAACAGCTCTCCCGGAGCCCTAGGTTCGTTTCCGCCTCGGATCCGCCTCGAGACGGCGGCGTCTGGTCCCGAAAGCCTCCTTCTTTTTTTTCCAGGTCAAAACACCTCATATAGGAGAAGATGGGCATCGGGGGGCCTTCGGGGGGCCCACGAGACAAGGGGGCGCACCCTGAGAGGGGGGGGGCGCCCCCCACCCTCGTGGACAGCCGGTGGCCCCCCTCGTGAACTTCTTTCGCCAGATATTTTTTATATTTTCTGAAACAGAGTTCCGTGGAGTTTCGGGGCTTTTGGAGTTGTGCAGAATAGGGTTCCATAGTTTGCTCCTTTTCCAGCCCAGAATTCCAGCTGCCGGCATTCTCCCTCTTCATGTAAGCCTTGTAAAATAAGAGAGAAAAGTCATAAGTATTGTGACAAAACATGTAATAACAGCCCATAATGCAATAAATATCAACATATAAGCATGATGCAATATTGACGTATAAACTCCCCCAAGCTTAGACCTCGCTTGTCCTCATGCGAAAGCCGATATCAAAAAATATGTCCACATGTTTAGAGATAGAGGTGTCGATAAAAACAAAATACGGACATGAGGGCAGCATGATCATTCTCATAACAGCAACATATATATATATATATATATATATATATATATATATATATATATATATATATATATATATATATATATATATATATAGTCATATGATTATTATGGTAAAGTAACAATTCAATCACAATATCAAGCATGAACCATAAACTTCATTGGAAACTAACAAACTTTGATCTCGGTCATTGAAGCAATTGCAATGTATCGTAATATCGGAAAGAGTCAATATAAGAGCTTTTCAGCAAGCCTACATACTCAACTATCATATAGTCTTTCGCAATTGCTCACACTCACGCAATACTTATGGTTATGGAGTTTTAATCGGACACAGAGAAACACATGGGTGTATGGTGTTGCCTCCCAACCTTTTACCTCAAGGGTAATGTCAACAGTAATAGATCATGAAAACTTACATGCAAGTGGGTATATATGTCAGGATCTTTCCAACACAGTGTGCTTGCCAAAGGATAAAATGTAAAAAGGAAAGGTGGATTTCACCTTGACACTTATAAGGCAAGAATAATAGATAGGCCCTTCGCAGAGGGAAGCAGAGGTTGTCATGTGCTTTTATGGTTGGATGCACAAAGTCTTAGCACAGAAGAACATCACTTTATATTGCCACTTGTGATAAGGACCTTTATTATGCAGTCCGTCGCTTTTATTACTTCTTTATCACAAGATCGTATAAAGCTAATTTCTCCCACACTAATAAATCATACATATTTTAGCGAGTTTGCAACATGACAACTTACTTGGAAGGATCTTTCTTAATCCATAGGTAGGTATGGTGGACTCTCATGGCAAAACTGGGTTTAAGGATGTATGGAAGCACAAGTAGTATCTCTACTTAGTGCGAGGAGTTTTGGCTAGCATGAGGGGCAAAGGCAAGCTCAACATGTTGGATGATCCATGATAATATACTTTATTTCGGATATAAGAAACCATAACCCATTATGTTGTCTTCCTTGTCCAACATCAACTCTTTAGCATGTCATACTTTAATTAGTGCTCACAATCATAAAAGATGTCCAAGATAGTACATTTGTATGTGAAGCCTCTCTTCTTTTATTACTTCCTATTAATTGCAACGATGACCAAAACTATGCTTCTCAACTCCCAACAACTTTTATTTATCATACTCTTATATGTGAAGTCATTACTTCCCATAAGATCAATATGATCTCTTGGATACTCTTTAGGTTTTCTTTCTTTTTATCATGACCAAAGTGAGGAAATCAAGCCCTTGACTCAACACTAATCTTTATTATATAGCTCGCGGACTTGATTACAAAGGGTAAAGATCATAAGGAAAAAGCTCACAACTAGATCATGCTAACTTTATTCTACTAGATCAAGATACTACCAAAAGGATCGAACTAAGGAAAACGGTAAAGATAGGAGTGATGGCGATACGCTACCGGGGTCACTCCCCCAAGCTTGGCAGTTTCCAAGGGGAGTGCCCATACCCATATGATTACGTCTCCTTCTTCGAGGCGGTGATGATGGGGTTGCTGATGATGTAGGATTGTTGTCCACCTTCTAAGGCATGGGCTCACCGTCGTAGAAGGATGATCGAGTCTCCGGGATACTCAAATCTGCAGCCAAACTCATCTTCTTGAATCTATATTCATACTCACATTTTTGGTTTTGCACGTCATAGATCTGGGCTTGGAGGTGTTCAATTTTCTCTTGAAGATTGGAGATAACTTCCCCGAAGATCCTTGAGTACAGCTTGAGGTTGCCGGTGAGCTCAGAGATAATCATGTGGTTCGAAGAACTTGTCCCTGGGGATGTTGGAGGACGCCATGATGATCCAGATATGTCAAAAACAGTAGCTCAAAACGAAAACAGAGGATTTTTGCGTGATACAGAGGTTAAACCCTTCGTGAGTATATATAATGATTTTTTACCGACCAAAAGGAGTAACCCACAAGAAAACGGAGTCTGGGAGGCACACGGGGTGCCCACGAGGCAGGGGGCCCCCAGGGAAGGGGGGCACGCCCTCCACCCTCGTGGACGCCTCGTGTCTCTTCCGAACTGCTACTTATTTTTCTATTTTTCTAAATATTCCAAAACGGAGAAAAACTTCCTTTAGAACTGTTTTGGAGTCGGTTTACTTACCGTACCACATACCTCTTCCTTTTCGAAGTTTGGATCCTTCTGGAAAGTGTCCGTTATGTATTCCTCCGGGGTACGGTTTCAATAACATTGGTTTCAACATTTATAGGATTACCTGAGATATAATGTTTGATTCTTTGATCGTTCAACACCTTCGAATTTGTGCCTTCGAAGTTGTTAATTTTTATGGCACCGGAATGATAGACCTCCTTGATAACGTAAGGTCCTTCCCACTTGGAGAGAAGTTTTCCTGCAAAAAATCTTAAACGAGAGTTGTATAGCAAGACATAATCACCTATGTTAAACTCACGCTTTTGTATCGTTTTGTCATGCCATCTTTTAACTTTCTCTTTAAACAGTTTGGCATTCTCATACGCGTGGGTTCTCCATTCATCAAGGCAGCTAATGTCAAATAACTTCTTTTCACCGGCAAGATTGAAATCATAATTGAGATCTTTGATAGCCCAGTATGCCTTATGTTCTAGCTCAAGAGGTAAGTGACAAGCTTTTCCATATACCATCTTATATGGAGATATACCCATAGGATTTTTGTATGCAGTTCTATAGGCCGATAATGCATCATCAAGTTTCTTGGACCAATTCTTTCTAGAACTATGAACTGTCTTTTGAAAAATTAGTTTCAACTCCCTATTACTTAGTTCTACTTGACCACTAGTCTGCGGGTGATAAGGTGATGCAATTCTATGGTTCACATCATACTTTGCAAGCATCTTATGGAAAGCACCATGAATAAAGTGTGAACAACCATCAGTCATTAAGTATCTAGGGACTCCAAACTCGGGAAAATAACTTATTTAAGCATCTTAATAGAGGTGTTATGATCAGCACTACTAGTTGGAATAGCTTCTACACACTTAGTAACGTAATCAACAGCAACTAAAATATGTGTGTACCCATTAGAGGCAGGAAACGGTCCCATATAATCAAAGCCCCAAACATCAAATGGTTCAATAACAAGTGAATAATTCATAGGCATTTCTTGACGTCTACTAATATTACCAATTCTTTGACATTCATCACAAGATAAGACAAACTTACGGGCATCCTCGAAAAGAGTAGGCCAATAAAAACCGGATTGCAATACCTTGTGTGCAGTTCTATCTCCCGCATGGTGTCCTCCATAAGCTTCGGAGTGGCACTTGCATAGGATATGTTCCTGTTCATGCTCAGGTACGCAACGTCTAATAATACCATCTAGTCCTTCTTTATAAAGATGTGGGTCATCCCAGAAGTAATGTCTCAAATCATAGAAGAACTTTTTCTTTTGCTGGTATATGAAGCTAGGAGGTATAAACTTAGCAACAATATAATTAGCATAATCAGCATACCATGGAGCAGTACAAGAAGTATTTATGACAGCTAATTGTTCATCAGGAAAGCTATCATCAATTGGTTGTGGGTCATCAAGTATATTTACTAACCTAGACAAGTTATCTGCAACGGGGTTCTCAGCTCCCTTTCTATCAATAATATGCAAGTCAAATTTTTGCAGCAAGAGAACCCATCTAATAAGTCTAGGTTTAGCATCTTTCTTTTCCAAAAGGTATTTGATAGCAGGATCATCAGTGTGAATAGTTACTTTAGAATCGACGATATATGGTCTAAACTTATCACAAGCAAATATAACTGCTAAAAATTCTTTCTCGGTAGTAGCATAATTTCTTTGGGCACTATCTAGAGTTTTACTATCTTACTGGATAACATTCAATTTTTTATCAACTCTTTGCCCTAAAATAGCACCTACAGCATAATCACTAGCATCTCACATAATCTCAAAAGGTAAATTCCTGTCAGGAGGCTGGACAATAGTTGCAGAGATCAATGCTTTCTTAAGTACTTCAAATGCCTCTAGACAATCATCATCAAAGACAAAAGGAATATGTTTTTGTAAGAGATTAGTCAGAGGCCTGGAGATTTTGGAGAAGTCCTTTATGAACCTCCCATAAAACCCGGTATGACCAAGGAAACTTCGTATAGCTTTGATGTCCTTTGGGCATGGCATCTTTTCAATAGCATCAACTTTAGCTTTGTCAACTTGAATACCTCTTTCAGAAATTTTATGTCCCAAGACAATGCCTTCATTAACCATAAAGTGGCACTTCTCCCAATTCAAGACAAGATTAGTGTCTTCACATCTCTCCAAAACTCGATCAAGGTTGCTTAAGCAATCATCAAAATAAGTTCCGTAAACGGAAAAATCATCCATGAAAACCTCAACAATCTTTTCACAAATATCAGAGAATATAGCCATCATGCATCTTTGAAAGGTAGCAGGTGCATTACATAAACCAAAAGGCATACGTCTATAAGCAAAGGTACCAAAAGGACAAGTAAAAGTGGTCTTTTCTTGATCCCCTTTTGACACAGGTATTTGAGAGAAACCAGAATAACCATCTAGAAAGCAAAAGTGAGTATGTTTGGATAACCTTTCTAGCATTTGATCGATAAAAGGCAAGGGGTAATGATCTTTCTTAGTAGCTTTATTTAACTTGCGGAAATCAATTACCATCCTATAACCTGTAATTATTCTTTGCAGGGTCAATTCATCTTTATCATTAGGAACGACAGTCATACCTCCCTTTTTAGGGACACAATGGATAGGTCTTACCCACTGGCTATCAGCAACTGGATAGATAATACCTGCCTCTAGAAGCTTTAATATTTCCTTCCTTACCACTTCTTTCATCTTAGGATTTAACCGTCGCTGATGATCAATAACCGGTTTAGCATTCTCTTCCAATTTTATCTTGTGTTGGCATATAGTGGGACTAATGCCCTTAAGATCATCCAGAGTATATCCAATAGCAGCACGGTGCTTCTTCAGAGTTTTCAATATTTTTTCTTCTTCATGCTCTGGAAGGTTAGCACTAATAATAACAGGATATATCATTAAGATAAACATACTTAAGATTATCATGTAAGGGTTTAAGTTCAAACATGGGATCATCCTTGGGTGGAGGAGGATCCCCTAGGATTTCAACAGGCGGGTTGTTTTTCAATACGGGTCCCTGATTAAAGAATATTTCATCTATTTCCCTTCTCTCATTCATATGCAAATCATTTTCGTGGTCTAGCAAGTATTGTTCTAAAGGATCATTAGGAGGCCCAACAATATATGCAAGACCAATAATTTCATCCTTACTAGGTGGTTCCTTTTCGAGGGGTTGCCTACGGAATTTAGCAAAGTTAAAATCATGAGACATATCCCCTAATCCAACAGTAACAATATTTTTCACGCACTCTATCTTGGCATTAACAGTATTCAAGAAGGGTCTACCAAATATAATGGGACCTAATTCATCTTGTGGGGAACAAAGAATAAGAAAATCAGCAGGGTATTTAACCTTTCCACACAAGACTTCAACATCTCTAACAATCCCAACTGGTGAAATAGTGTCTCTATTAGCAAGTTTAATAGTAACATCAATCCCTTCTAACTCAATAGGTTCAATGTCATGCATACTTTCTCGATATAAAGTAAGAGGGATAATACTCGCACTAGCACCCACGTCACATAAACCATGATAGCAATGATCTCCTATCTTAACAGAGATAACAGGCAAGCCTACAACAGGTCTATGTCTATTCCTAGCATTGGGTTTAGCTATTCTAGTAGACTCTTCTTAGAGGTAAATAACATGTCCATTTAAATCTTCTACCAAGAGATCTTTAACCATAGCAACACTAGGTTCAATTTTAATTTGCTCAGAGGGTGTAGGTGTTCTAGTATTACTATTACGAACTACAGTTGAAGCTTGAGCATGATCCTTTAACATAACAGGGAAAGGTGGTTTCTCAACATAAGCAGTAGGAATAATAGGATCAACATTATAAGTGATAGTATTTTCTTCAACTTTAGTAGGTTCAACTACTTTTACTTCAATAGGGGGATGGTATTTAAACCACTTCTCCTTGGGGAAATCAACATGAGTAGCAAAAGGTTCATAGAAAGAAGCTACTATCTCAGAGTCAAGTCCATATTTAGTGCTAAACTCACGGAAAACATTGGTATCCATAAAATCTTTAACACAATCAAACTTAGGGGTCATACCTGACTCCTTACCTTCGTCGAGATCCCAATCCTTGTAGTTGTGTTTAATTCTTTCCAATAAATCCCATTTGAATTCAACAGTCTTCATCATAAAAGAGCCAGAACAAGAATTATCGAGCATGGTGCGATTATTGAGAGAAAGTCGAGCATAAAAATTTTGAATGATCATTTTTCTTGAGAGCTCATGATTGGGGCATGAATATAACATTGACTTAAGCCTCCCCCAAGCTTGAGCGATGCTTTCTCCTTCGCGAGGCCAAAAATTATAGATATAATTACGATCATGATGAACCTGGTGCATAGGGTAGAACTTCTGATGAAATTCCAACTTCAAACGATTATAGTTCCATGATACAATATCATCACATAGCCTAAACCATGTCAATGCATCTCCCTTAAAAGATAAAGGGAAGACCTTCTTCTTGATAACATCCTCGGGCATACCTGCAAGCTTAAATAATTCACAAACTTCATCCACATAGATTAGATGTAAATCGGGATGCAGTGTTTCGTCTCCTTTAAAAGGATTTTCAAGCAGTTTCTCTATCATACCCGAAGGAATTTCAAAGCAAACATTTTCAGTAGGTGCAGTAGGTTGAGGAGCAACTCTTTGCTCTTCTGATCGGGGTGAAGATACCCCGAACAAGCCCCTCAAAGGATTTTGAGCCATAGTAACAAGTGACAGTAAATTTCAGTACACTATATAAATTTTTCCTTACCAAATTCCACTAACCAAAGGCGCTTCACTCCCCGGCAACGGTGCCAGAAAAGAGTCTTGATGACCCACAAGTGTAGGGGATCTATCATAGTACTTTTGGTAAGTAAGAGTGTCGAAGCCAATGAGGATTAGAAGGAAATTATAGGCAGTTTTCAGTAAGGTATTTTCTACAAGCACTGAAATTATAGGTAACATATAGTTTTGTGATATGGTAATTGGTAGCAAGTGACAAAAGGTAAAAGTAAATAAAGTGCAGAAAGGTGGACCAATCCTTTTTGTAGAAAAGGACAAGCCTGGACAAACTCTTATATGAAGGAAAGCGCTCCTGAGGACACATGGGAATTATCGTCAAGCTAGTTTTCATCCCGATCATCTGATTCGCGTTCGGTACTTTGATAATTTGGTTTGTGGGTGGACCAGTGCTTGGGTGCTATCCTTACTTGGACAAGCCTCCCACTTATGATTAACCTCTAATGCAAGCATTCGCACCTACAAAATAAGTATTAAGGTAAACCTAACCATATCCTGAAACATATGGATCCAAATCAGCCCCTTACGAAGCAACGCATAAACTAGGGTTTAAGCTTCTGTCACTCTAGCAACCCATCATCTACTTATTAATTCCCAATGTCTTCCTCTAGGCCCAAATAATGGTGAACTGTCATGTAGTCGACGTTCACATGACACCACTAGAGGAGAGACAACATACATCTCATCAAAATATCGAACGAAGACCAAATTCACATGACTACTATAACAAGACTTCTCCCATGTCCTGAGGAACAAAAGTAACTACTCACAAGACATAATATAGTTCATGATCAGAGGGGTTTTAATATGCATAATGGATCTGAACATTTGATCTTCCACCAAATAAACCAACTAGCATCAACTACAAGGAGTAATCAACACTACTAGCAACCCACATGTACCAATGTGATGTTTGGGTACAAAGATTGGATACAAGAGATGAAGTAGGGTTTGAGAGGAGATGGTGCTGGTGAAGATGTTGATGAAGATAGCCCTCCCCAAGATGGGAGAGTTGTTGGTGATGACGGCGGTGACGATTTCCCCCTCCCAGAGGGAAGTATCCCTGGCAGAACAGCTCTGCCGGAGCCCTAGATTGGTTCCACCTCGGTTCCACCTCGAGACGGCGGCGGCTGGTCCCGAAAGCCTTCTTATTTTTTCCAGGTCAAAACACATCATATAGGAGAAGATAGGCATCGGGGGGCCCACAAGACAGGGGGGCGCCCCCTAAGAGAGGGGGCGCGCCCCCCACCCTTGTGGACAGCCGGTGGCCCCCCTCATGAAGTTATTTCGCCAGATATTTTTTATACTTTCTGAAACGGAGTTCTGTGTAGTTTCGGGGCTTTTGGAGTTGTGCAGAATAGGTTTCCAGAGTTTGCTCCTTTTCCAGCCCAGAATTCCAGCTGTCGGCATTCTCCCTCTTCAAGTAAACCTTGCAAAATAAGTGAGAAAAGGCATAAGTATTGTGACAAAACATGTAATAACAGCCCATAATGCAATAAATATGAACATATAAGCATGATGCAAAGACGTATCAGTTATACACTTTTATATTATTTTTGGGACTAACCTATTAACCCAAAGGCTGAGTCTAGATTGTTGTTTTTGCCTATTTCAGGGTCTTTACAAAAAAGGAATATCAAACGGAGTCCAAACGGAATGAAACCTTCGAGGGAGATATTTTTGGAGCGATATCTTCATAGGAGACTTGAGAACCATGGAATAGGGCACACGTGGCGTCCACGAGGGTGCCCCCCCCCCCCCCCCCCCCCC
>LR738712.1:429307679-429344843 GCA_902687465.1 Secale cereale
CGCCCCCTACAGGGCGCGCCCCCCTGCCTCGTGGGCCCCACGTTGGTCCCTTGATGCCCTCCTTCCTCCTATATATATCCATGTACCCCGAAAACATCAGAAGAAGAAAGAAAACCCTAATTCCACCGCCGCAACCTTCTGTTTCCATGAGATTCCATCTTAGGGCCTATTCCGGAGTTCCGTCGGAGGGGGGTCTATCACGGAGTGCTTCTACATCCACACCATCGCCTCACCATGAGTTGTGAGTAGTTTACCACAGACCTTCGTGTCCATAGTTACTACCTAGATGGCTTCTTCTCTCTCTTTGGATCTCAATACCAAGTTCTCCTCGGTCTTCGAGGAGATCTATTTGATGTAATCTCTTTTTGTTGTGTGTTTGTCGAGATCCGATGAATTGTGGGTTTACGATCAAGATTATCTATGAGAAATATTTGGTTCTTTTCTGAATTCTTTTATGTATGATTATAATATCCTTGGAAGTCTCTTCGAATTATTGGTTTGGTTTGGACTACTAGATCAATAGTTCTTGCAATGGGAGAAGTGCTTGGCTTTGGGTTCAATCTTGCGGTGTCCTTTCCCAGTGACAGTAGGGGCAGCAAGGCACGTATTGTATTGTTGCCATCGAGGATAAAAAGATGGGGTTTACATCATATTGCTTGAGTTTACCCCTCTACATCATGTCATCTTGCATAAGGCGTTACTTTGTTCTTATGAACTTAATACTCTAGATGCATGCTGGGTAGCGGTTGATGTGTGGAGTAATAGTAGTAGATGTGGAATCATTGCGGTCTACTTGTCACGGACGTGATGCCTATATATAATGATCATGCCTAGATAGTCTCATAAGTATTCGCTTTTCTATCAATTGCTCGATAGTAATTCGTTCACCCATCGTAGAATTCTGCTATCATGAGAGAAGCCACTAGTGAAACCTATGGACCCCGGATCTATTCTCAACATATCAATCTACAATATACTTTTCTTTACCGTTTTTACTTTCTGTTCTTATATCGAAAAATACCAAAAATATCAAACTATCATATCTATCAGATCTCACTTTCGTAAGTGACGGTAAAGGGATTGACAACCGCTTATCGCTTTGGCTACAAAGTTCTTATTTGTTTGTGCAGGTGCGAGGGACTCGCGCGTGGTCTCCTACTGGATTGATACCTTGGTTCTCAAAAACTAAGGGAAATACTTACGCTACTGTGCTGCATCACCCTTTCCTCTTCGAGGGAATACAACGCAAGCTCGAGAAGTAGCAAGAAGAATTTACGGCGCCATTGCCGGGGAGGCTTACGCAAAAGTCATATACCAAGTACCTATCACAAACCCGTATCCTTCGCATTACATTTATTTGCCTCTCGTTTTCCTCTCCCACACATCACCCATGCCGTTTTATTCGCCCTCCTTTTTCCGTTCGCCTTTCTGTTTGCTTGTGTTGCTATGTGCCCTCAATTAGCTTGCATCTTCTCTTGCTAAAGTATGGATCCTCATCCACTTTGTAATCTCTTTAAGAGATCCAATTATGTCGAACCTATTGCTAGTGAGCTGCGTGCACTAGATTATCTTTATGAGGTTTTGCTTGAAATTTATGAGTCTGAAAATTCTGATGAAGTATTGAAAGAAAATTATAAAGTGATTCACGATAGCTCCTTGAGTAAAATGCATGATTGCAATGATGTTACTATAAATTCTATTGATGTAAATTGTGCTAATGATATGCAAAACCCTAAGCTTGGGGATGCTTATTTTGCAATGCCCACTACTTGTTGCAATGATCATGATTGGGGTGATGTTTCTTATGATCTTGAAAATTTATTAAACCCCCATGATATATATGAGGTTGATAATAATATTTTGCAATAATATTGAAAGTGGGTTTGGAAGAGTGTCAACTTTAGATCCCACATATTTGGATAATGTTCAATCTTATGAAATTTTTGATGAAAGTGGGTTTGGAGAGGTCATGACTTTAGTTAATTTCGATCCCATAATTTTGGAAGAGTGTCAACTTCGTATGCATGTGGATCGTGTTGAGAATATGTTATGTGATAGATATATTGTTGAGTTTGGCTATGATCCTACATGCAATTATTATGAGAGAGAAAAATATGGTTGTAGAAATCTTCATGTTACTAAATTACCTCTCTTCGTGTTGAGATTGATCTTATTTCTTTCTTCTTCCTTACATATGCTAGATCTTGCTTGTCTTGCTAATTTGTTTTCCTATAAAATGCCTATGCATAGGAAGCATGTTAGACTTAGATGTGTTTGTCACATACTTTATGATGCTCTCTTTGTCGTTCAATTCTTATCTTTCATGTGAGCATCATTGAACTATCAATGCCTAGCTAGGGGCGTTAAACGATAGCGCTTGGTGGGAGGCAACCCAATTTTATTTTCTTTGTTTTTGCTTCTGTTTAGGAATAAATATTGCATCTAGATTCTGTTTAGATGTGGTTTTGTGTTTTAATTAGTGTTTGTGCCAAGTAGAACCTTTGGGAAGACTTGTGTGAAGTTTATATGATCTTGCTGTAAAAAACAGAATCGTTAGCGCTCACTAGAATAGTCACCAGATTTTACTGGAGTGTGCAATTTAGTTGATTCTTGTTGCAGATGACTAATAGACAAATTCCCAACGTTTACCAATTTATTTCATTTTTTGGAGTTACATAAGTATGCCAAAGTTACAGATTACTACAGACTGTTCTGTTTTTGACAGATTCTGTTTTTCGTGTGTTGTTTGCTTATTTTGATGAATCGATGAGTTGTATTGGAGGATATGAATCATAGAGAAGTTGGAATATAGTAGGTTTAACACCAATATAAACAATGAATGAGTTCATTACAGTACCTTTGAGTGGTGGTTTTCTTTCTTGTACTAACGGAGCTCACAAGATTTTTGGTTAAGTTTTGTGTTGTGAAGATTTCAAGTTTTGAGTATTGCTTTGATGGACTACGGAACAAGAGTGGCAAGAGACTAAGCTTGGGGATGCCCAAGGCACCCCAAGGTAAAATTCAAGGACAACCAAAAGCCTAAGCTTGGGGATGCCCCGGGAAGGCATCCCCTCTTTCGTCTTCATCTATCGGTAACTATACTCGGGACTATATTTTTATTCACCACATGATATATGTTTTACTAGGAATTTCATGTATGATTTGAGTATTTCCTTGTTAGTTTGCCACAATTATCCTTGCTGGACACACCTTTTTGAGAGAGATAAATATGTCCTAGAAATTGTTAGAACACTCTATGTGCTTCACTTATATCTTTTGAGCTAAATAGTTTGGTATAGTGCTTCACTTATATCTGTTTGAGCACGGTGGTAATTTTATTTTGTAGAAATTGTTGATCTCTCATGCTTCACTTATATCCTTTTGAGAGTCTATTAGAATAGCATGGTAATGTGCTTTGGCTATAAAACTAGCCTTAACACGATAGGCATCCAAGATGAATGTAGTAAAAACTTGCATACAAAATGCATTGAATATGATGAGAAGTTTGATACTTGATAATTGTTTTGAGATATGAGGATAGTGATATTAGAGTCATGCTAGTGGAGTTATTATGAAATTGAGAAATACGTGTGTTAAAGTTTGTGATTCCCGTAGCATGCACGTATGGTGAACCACTATGTGACGAAGTTAGAGCATGAGGTATTTGTAGAGTGTCGCCCTTTGTGTGGAGGTCGGGGGCGCGCGATGGTTAACTCCTACCAACCTCCCCCCTAGGAGCATGCGTTGATTGCTTTGTTTTGATGACTCGTAAATTTTTGCAATAAGTATATGAGTTCTTTATGACTAATGTTGAGTCCATGGATTATACGCACTCTCACCCTTCCACCGTTGCTAGCCTCTCTTGTACCGTGCAAATTTCGCCGGTACCATACACCCACCATATACCTTCCTCAAAACAGCCACCATATCTACCTATCATGGCATTTCCATAGCCATTCCGAGATATATTGCCATGCAACTTTCCACCGTTCCGTTCATATGACACGGTTCATATTGTCATATTTCCATGCAAACGGTCGTAAACTAGTAATGATTACAAAGTGATCCTGAACTTCCTATGAGTCAAACATAACCCCACCGTGTTGTCTTCCCGAACTTACTCGAAAAGAGACGGTCACCGTTACTCACGCGGTTGGTGTATTTTATTTTGGGTTTTAGTGTCAAGTTCTCTACAACCGGATATTAACAAACTCCAAGCTGCCACATAACCGCGGGCACGGCTTTCAAAAGATCATAACCCTGCATGGTGTCCCAACTTAGCCCATCACAAGCTCTCACGACCAACAGAGGTAAAACCTCCATCTTGGGGACAACCCGATCAGACTCGGGATCCCGGTGCAAAAGACATTTCAACAATGGTAAAATAAGTACAGCAAGACCTCCCAACGTGTCGATGATCCCGATAGTTGCCGCGTATCTCATTCTCAGGACACGGCGGATGAGCTATGGCTACAACGACCAAATACCACTGGTTGCCAAGGGGTGACACTGCAAGCTGCTCTAGTTTGGACCAGCACCATCATCACTGGTGTGACACCCAGAGACCAATGCGCCAGGTGTCTTCCAGTTATTCATTTCCATTGCCATGTCATTTGCTTGCGTGTTGCATTTTTTCATGTCAACGTGTGCATTGCATCAACATGTTTTCAAAACTTGGATCCGTCCTTAGTTGTCGAGTCTCTCCATTGTCCGTTCTCATCCCAGAGACACTCGCAAGAGCCCGCGGCACCTCTGAATTTTATTTTATGAGTGGCCGGAAAACGTTCTCGGAATGGGGTGAAACTTGGCATGTGGTCTTATTATAGTGTAGGTAGACCGCCTGTCAAATTTCGTCGCATTCGGAGTCCGTTCGATGCCCCAATGGTTAACCGCGTTAACCGCCGGACCCCTCTCTCTTTGGAGCTCAGCACCCCTCCACAACAGCCTACTAACCCATCTAAACCCCCCTCATGTTCTTCGCCGTGGGATCTTGATCGCGTGGCTGAAAACCGCACCTCATTTGGACTCTCCTAGCTCCCTCTACCTATAAATAAGTCCACTTCCCACAAAATCGCGGTGCAACCCTAGCCTCATCCTCCTCCGCGCCGCCGAACATACCCATCCCCCGCCAGATATGTCCGCGCCGCTGCCCGGACCAATCGTCGCCCGCCACCTGTCCTCATCGCCGCTACCCATCACCATGGCTCGCGGGGCCCGAAGCCGGCCCGCGCGCTGCACATCGCCGCCCGAGCGCGTCACCGCCTGGATCTCGCAGCGCCGCCTCACGCCGCCACGCAGGAACGCCTCCGCTGGCCACCGTCCGCCTCGCCGACACACCGTCGATCACCGCCGCCACCTCGCGCCCGCCGGCCGCCGCCACCCATAGTTCCTCGCCTCGACGTTTGCACCTCCCCCGCGCCTCTCCTCGCCGGATCCGCTGACCCCAAGGCCGGATCCACCTCCTTCGGCGCCTACACGACCTCCTCCGGCCATCCTCCGGCGAACCCTGGCGAGATCTGCCGCCGCCTCGAAATCCACGCCCGGGTCAACCCTAGATCCGGAGGTGAATTTCTTCTAAGTCCCTCAAAATGTAATTATGTGTGCATGTTTGACATGTGATATCTTTGTGCATGTGTGTCCAAATGGAGTGTTTAATATGTCAAAATGTTCATCTCTTGATGCTCTAGCTGATGGAGTAGTTTGCATGCATATTACTATTCATCTCGATGCCTTAATATTTGTTGCAAAACTGCTATGTGATGTTACTGCTCAGTCTTGGTTGTCTGTCAACAGCGTGTTAGCATGTTTGAGAGGTCATATCTTTGTGCACGTTTATCCAAATTGAGCATATAATATGTCAAAATGTTCGTCTCGTGATGCTATACATGATGGTTGCATTTGCATGCCTTTTAGGATCCATATTACCATGTTAATCTCTGTTGCAAAGTGCTAAGTTGTTGTTAACTGCTGAAACTTGAAATAACTAGCTGATTTGTCTTTTTCATATCTTTTGTGTGATTTTTGTTTAAGCATCATGTCAACATGTGTTAGGAGCACAATCATGTCATCGTTTTTGTGGTGCAATCCACTTTTCATGATATGCCTTGTGGTGAGTGGAACAAGCTTGTAAAGTGACCTACTCGTTGTTTGCTGATTTCTAAGACTTGTTGAAAACTGCTAAGTCTGAAACTGTTATATTATGATGCCATGTTTGCTTGATGCTACAGTCAAATTCATGCACATTTGGAGATGTCCAATGATCATGTATTGAAGTACATCTTATGCTCTATCCATCCATGCCCTTGTTTGCAATTATAAGTTGATGTAGCTTGTCTCTTTCTTGCTCTCAAATTGCTATATAATGTTTCTGTCAGCCTGTTATCCGTAAGATCAGTTTTGCCATATGAATAGCTAGTGTTCTATGCATCTTATGACCATGTTCTTGTCAGGAGTAGCTGCACAAACATGTCTTCTTGCTGTTGGTTATGTTCACATACCATGATATGCGCCATGATATGCTTTGAGATGAGTTGCACAAGCTTGCAAACATGCCCACTTGACGTTTTTTTACCGTAAACAGTAGGGGAACCCCCTACTGTGAAAGAATGAAATTAATAAAGGTATATGGTTACATGGTTACATTACAAGTCCATTTTCCCTTTGGGAAAAGGTGAGAAATGCTACTCTAATGTAGGGATGATAAGAGTAGAGGGATGAAATGCTTATGTTTCTCCTTGACCCTATGGACTAGGAGTGAGTAATTCCTCTAAAGTGTTTATTATTGCGTTCTTTCCAAATACTCCACGCCGCCAAAATAAAAACTTCCATAAAGAGTGGTCTCCTCCATGCTTCTTTTGCCATTGAAACCATGTCTAGACGTGACCTTCCTTGGTGCCACCCGATTCCCAGCGTGGTCCAACATTGCGTGCTAATGTACCAATCGAAGAACAAGTGTTCCAAAGTTTCTTCTATGTGTTGTCCACAGAGTATGCAATCCTGATTACTCCCAGTGTTATAATGACGCCGTTTGAGCATGTTCGTTGTGTTTAAGCGGTCTGAGAGCAATAGCCAGCCGAAGACTTTAATCTTCATGGTTGATTTGGATTTCCACAACAATCGAAAGGCTCGGTGTCCCTGGATATCTCGAAAGCAGAAAGTATAATATTTGTGAGTGGTGTATTCCTTGTCCCCCCAAGTATATGTCCAGATATCATTACTTAGAGCTGCATCTGCCAAGACAATCCCTCTGGTTTCTGTCTGGAGTCGTTGTACTTCATCAAAGGCATGTGGGGAGAGGGGAAGATGAAACACTTCTTGAAGTGCCGTGGTGGTCAAGAAGTCTCTCACCGAGATGTCTTCATTCTTGACATATGAAAAAGCACGTGGGTATTCTTCGGCTAGGATGGTGGGGGCACCAATCATCTTTCCAAAATAGGACATTGTCACCCGCCACTACTTGGAATTTTGTGACTCCCCTATAGACTGGCATTAGATTAGATACGTCCCTCCACCAAAATGAACCACAAGTGTCTGATGCATGTGGAATTCTGCTGTCATAGTATGTGTCCTTGATAAGCCGCACCCATGGAACGTCCCAATTGTTATAAAACTTATGTAGGAATTTGAGCCATAGTGCATCTCCTTGGATACGAAGATCAATGACTCCCAGTCCTCCACTTGCTTTAGGTTTACACACCATATCCCAAGATGCCAAGGAGTTGCATTTGTCGCCCTGGTCTGTTTTTTTGGTCCACGGGCATTTGCGTCGAATCTTGTCCAGCAACTCAATGATTTTGGTTGGCAGACGCAAAGTGTATAGGGCGAAGATGACCAGGGAGGTAATCACTGAGTCAAGGAGTGAAAGTTTTCCTCCGTACGATATCATATTGAGAGTTGCAGACAGCCTTCTTTCTACCATGCATACTAGTGGCATAAGCTCTTGAACTAAGGGACGTGTAGTTCCCAGAGGCAGCCCTAGATACGTGAACGGCATTTTTCCTACGACACACCCAAAAACATGCGCCATTTGGCTGCAAAGATCCGCATCACAGTTGATAGGAATGATGGTTGACTTACGGAAGTTTATTTTCAAACCAACGGAGGTGGCGTAATCCGTTAAGATGTTCCTCAGAACCAAAGCTTGTTCCGGGCAGGCTGGCGTTATCAAGATGGTATCGTCCGCGTACTGTAGTACCGGGTAGTCTGATTGGTTGTGTGCAGGAAAGGGCAGCTGAATTTCATTGCGGGCGAAAGCATCATTGATGGCTGCTTGGAGGAGATCCGCTGCAAGGACGAAGAGGAGTGGGGACAGCGAATCTCCTTGTCTCACCCCACACTTACAGTGAAATTGTCGTCCCACTTAACATTGTTGCTGCCATGTTCAGTTTATTTCTCTAAGTTCGTGAAACTGTTATTATTTATAATCTTGCCATGATGTTTTGAGCATGTTCTAGTGGTATTTGGCAGTAGCTCAGTGATCATGTTTGTAGTGCTTGACATGTACAAGCTTTCCATGCCCTTTGAGGCCATGAAATATTCATGTAGCATGTTGTTTTTATGATTGCAAAGTGCCTAGTTGCTGTTTTGGGACAGATTGTTGTTATATCTTGTTTCATGTGTATGTGTTGAACCGTTGCTCCATTTTGAGTGTGCTCTATTTAAAACTTGCTTGTTCTTGCATGTAGATGCATCATATCATGTTGTATACATGTTTGGAGTGTGTTTGTTTGTTGTTTGAATGCTTCTTGCATCTTTGACATGCTTAACTTGTTTTGCTCATATCTTCTAAGTCGTTGCTCCGAATTAAATAAACTTTATATGTAACTTGACTAGAATTTCGAGTAGAACATCATGGTCCATGTTAACTTGCTGTTTAAGAAATTCAACTTAAGGTTTGTTTTGATCTGGACCAATTTCGAAATTTGCATATGAGGACTTACCGGAATTGTTATATGTTGTCTCCGTCCTCTTTTAAACTTGTTTGATTGTGTTGTTCTTGTATGCATCATCCCTTGCCATGTAAAGCATCATGTAGCCTTGTCATGCATCATACTTGCTTGAGCTTCATGTCTTGTTATGTGTTGTGTGTTTACCGTGTTGTTTGTTTCTTCTTGTTAGTTCCTGTTTCGTTGCGATCGTGGGGATTCGTTCGGCTACGCCTGGTTCGTCTTCGTGGCTTCTTCTACTTCATGGACTCGTTCTTCTTCCTAGCGGGATCTCAGGTAATATGACCGTCACCTTTGATCTCATTACTATCATTGCAATGCTAGTTGTCTCGATGCTATCACTATCTGTCGCGCTACCTATCTATTTGTTGTCAGCCTCTCATTGTTGCCATGAAACATCTAACCTTTGACACCATCCTAGCAAAACTGTTGTTTGGCTATGTTACCGCTCGCTCAGCCCCTCTTATAGCCTTGTTAGTTGCAGGTGAAGATGAGGATTGATCCATCTTGTAACTTGGATTGTTGGAATATCACAATATCTATTACTATAATTAATGCACATATATACTTGGCAATGGGTGGAAGGCTTGGCCTTTTGCTCGGTGTTTTGTTTCACTCATGCAGCCTTAAGAACTGATAAACCGGTGTTCTGTTCCTTGAGGTTGCGTTTCTAACACGGTAGGGGGTATGGGACCCCCTTGACAGTTCACTTTGAATAAAACTCCTCCAGCAAGGCCCAACTTTGGTTTTAATTTGCAACATAATAAAAATTTAACTGATAAAATTGCATAGGGGGTCGCATCCCTGAGTATTCTTTTCCACATACAGGAGGGACCAGTGTCGATTGTGTTAATCTGAAACTAGAGCCACGTGTGGTGCCACCCAGTTATCAGGGGTCTTTGGTTGCTGTACGTATTGCTCATCCGGTCGTGGCCTGAGACGAGATAAGTGCGGCTACTATCACAGTGTCGGCACGCCGGGAGGTCTTGCTGGACTTGTTTTACCATTGTCGAAATGTCTTGTGCACCGGGATTCCGGGTCTGATCGAGTTGTCCCTAAGATAAGGGGTTTTTACCTCTGCTGATCGTGAGAGCTTGTGATGGGCTAAGTTGGGTCACCCCTGCAGGATTATGATCTTTCGAAAGACGTGCCTGCGGTTATATGGTAGATTGGAATTTGTTAATGTCCGGTTGTAGAAAACTTGACAGAGGATCCAAAATAAAATACACCAACCGCGTGAGTAACCGTGACCGTCTCTTTTCATTTTGAGAAGAGGACATGGTGGGGTTATGTTTGACTCATAGGTAGTTCAGGATCATTTAGCGATCATTACTAGTTTGCGACTGTTTGCGTAGATGCTCATCTTATTCTTGTACTCGTAAGTTAGCCACCATATAATGCTTAGCCACTGCTGCAACCTCACCACTTGTCCTCTCCATACCCATTAAGCTTTGCTAGTCTTGATACCCATGGTTATGGGATTGCTGAGTCCTCGTGGCTCACAGATACTACAACAACAGTTGCATGTATAGGTTTCCGATGACTTGACGTGAGAGCGATGCTTATTTGTGTTGGAGTTCTTTCTTCTTCTTCTTCGTCAGTCTTGGGATAGGTTCCTGGTCGGCGGCCTAGGATAGCAGGATGGATGTCGTTGTGCTTTTCATGTGTTTTCATCCGTAGTCGGATGTCTTGTGTATGATGTGTTGTATTCATGTGGAGTTGTATGACTTGTATGTATCCCCATCTATGTATGTAATGGTACGATGTAATGATATCCATCTTGCTAAGCGCCCGAAATGCGATTGTGCCCCAGTCACGAAGTTATCACGTGATTGAGATAGAATCGCATCTTGGGCGTGACAACTGGCCCCCCATGTATTAAGTGGAATAATGAAGCTCGGGTAGCCCTAACTCCCTATGCGTCAAATTTATTATCCTGTTTATAATGTTGGGCAATTAAAACCAAATTTGGGCCTTGCTGGAGGAGTTTTATTCAGAGCGAGCTGTCGAGGGGGTCCGATAAACCCCGATCGCATTAGGAACGCAAACTCAAGGAACATAACACCGGTTTAGCGTAAACTAGGGCGGCAAGAGTGGAACAAAGCACCAGGCAAAAGGCGAGCCTTCCACCCATTACAAAGTATATATGTGCATTAATTGAAGTAAGAGATATTGTGATATTCCTAGATATCCATGTTCCGACGTGGAGCAAACTTCATCTTCACCTGCAACTAACAACTCTATAAGAGGGGCTGAGCAAAGCGGTAACATAGCCAAACAACGGTTTGCTGGGATGGTGAAAAAGGTTAGAGGTTGTTTCATGGCATAATGGGAGGCTTGATAAACAAGTGGTAGGAAGCGCGATATAGTGATAGCATCAAGACAACTAACCTAGCAAAGATAGTAGTGAGATCCAAGGTGACGGTCATATTTCCCAAGATCCCTCTAGGAATAATATCGAGTCCATGAAGAAGACGAAGCCATGTGGACGAACCAAGCGTAGTTGAACGAATCCTCGTGATCGCAACGAAACAGGAACTAATGAGAAGAAGCAAACAACATGGTAAACACATAACACTTAAAGAAGATATGATGATCAATCAAGTATGATGCATGACAAGGCTACATGATTCTACTCATGGCAAGATATGATTCAAACAAGAACATCACAACAAGCAAGTTTAAATGAGGCCGGAAACAAATAAAACAACTCCAGTAAGTCCTCATCTGCAAATTTGGAAATTGATCCAAAACTGAACAAACATTAAGTTGGAGTTGTTAAACATGAAGGTAACATGCACCATGATGATCTACACAATTTTCTAGTCAAGTTACATATAAAGTTCATTTAATTCGGAGCTACAGCCTAGAAGATATGAGCACAACAAGTTGAACATGGCATTGATGCAAAATGCATTCAACCATCAAACATAACACTCAAAACATGGATGCAACATGACATGATGCATCTACATGCAAAACCAAGCAAATTTCATATCGAGCATGCTGAAAACGGAGCCACGGTTCAACACATACACACGAAACAAATTTAAAGGACAAGTTGTCCAAAACAGCGACTAGGCATATTGCAAGCATCAAATAAACATGCTACAAGAACAAGATAGGCACAAACATGATATGAACTCAACATACAGATTACATGCTTCAAATATCATCAAGGTTCCGGTTCATAGGCCTCAATATTAAGTCAACATGATCAATGCAACAAGCAACTTTATAACACAGATTATGATAGTGAACAAACATGGCATATACATGAGCAGAGTTAATATGTTAACATGTTGGAGGTAAGAAATAATTAAGCTACAGTGCAAGAACATGGCAAACCAAAGCACGGCGTGCTAGTACATAACCTGGAGCTCAAATAACACAGTATTGCATATACATAGGAGTAACCGGTTCACGACGTTCATCAAGACAATATGCAAACATGAAATAAGTTGATTCTGAGACTTAGTGAAAATCTGGGAATGCAAAACAGCAACATTATGATGCTGAATTTGGAGGCACATAACAGCAAGCATATCAATTTTAATAAACATGTAAAGGTCATGAACATGTAGTAGGCATGGCATACTTCCAATTAAACCAATGGCACAATTTATAGGATGCATAGATTGATTACAATGAGCTTTGAAAAATGTAACATGTTGTTGACAGGCTGACAGTTATACTTTCAAGCAATTTGAGAACATGAAAAGAACAAGCTATAGTAGGCCATAATTTCAAACAAGGACATGAATTGATAGAGCATTACATGGAATTCAAAACAAGCTCACTGGACATCTCAAAAAATGCATAGATTTGATCGTCGAATTAAGTAAACATGGCATCACAATATAACATATTCAGACTTAGCAGTTTTTTCAACAGGTGTAAACCAGCAACATTATCATAGCATGTTTGCAGACTTGTTTCACTCACATCATGGCAAGTCATTGCATTAAATAAATACCAGCATCAATAAGACATGAAAATGAAGCAAAGTCATGTTGACACAATGCTCATATCACACATGCATTAATTCACACGAAAAAGACAAAATGGCAAGTTATGACAGTTTCAGCAGTTAACAGCAAGATGCACTTTTGCAATAGGGATTAGCATGTCAAAATGCAACCTAACATGTATGCAAATGCATCCAACATGTAGATCACCCTGAGATGATCAATTTGACATATTATACACCCAAAATGGATAAGCATGCACAAAGATATAAGCACACAAACGTGCACACATAATATTAGTTTTTAGGGACTTAATGATATTTCACCACACGGGAAAAACTGGACGGGACGATGCAGATGGATGTATCCGTCCAGCCGGGTCGTGTTTGGTTGAAGGTCCGACAGGGTTCGGGACGGGGCAGGACGGGGTGGTCTAGGCGGCGAGGTCGAGGCCAATCGGAAACAAGGCGACGATGATGGAGCTCCGGCGAGCCGGACGAGCGGCAGAGGGCGGATCTGGCCCTGGGGAGGTCGGATCCGAGACGAGGGGAGGTGCAGGGCATGGCTCGATGAGCTCGCCGGCCGGCGGGGCTAGAGCGGGAAGGCGGCAACTGGGCAGCAAGGTGGGGCGACGCGGCAGAGCGGTGAGGTAGGGAGGCGAGGCGCGGAGGCGATTGCGCGGGGCGGGGGCACGGTGACGACGAGCGCTGGCGGCAGGGCGGCGACGCGGGCGAGCGGCGGCGGGGTCGGCGAGCGCGGGGGAGGCGGAGAGGTGCGGTGACGAGCGGGAGGCCGGCTCATGCGGGAGCGCGTGGGCTGCCTCGGCAGTGACTTTGGGCCCAAGCGGGCCTGCTCCGGGCTCCACGAGCCCACGTGGTGGTAGGCCAGTTGCGGGATAGGTGGCGAGAGGAGAGTGGAGGGGAGCGGCGCGCAGGTGGTGGCTGGCGACTGCGGCGGCGCCAAGTGGCGAGGAGGGGTTGGAGCGGCGCGGATTCTAAGGATGGGGAGGCTAGAGGTAGGTGGACGGGCTAGGCTGCCCAAAATGGCATGGGGAGGTGTTTATATAGGGTAGGGGGTCTAGGTTAGGTGGTTTTCATCCGTCTTCGGGTATCGGATCTCGATCCGACAGTCTGGAGTGGAGGGGGTACTAGGTAGGCTGTGTACAGGGTTTGGGCTGAGAGAGGAGAAGTGAGGCCCGGCGACCGTTTTGGAGATCGAAATGTCCGACGAATAAACCGGCAACGGTGCCGCTATACTTTTAACGGTTGGGCTATCAAACGGATTCCGAATGCGACGAAATTTGGCTGGCGATCTACCTACACTATAATACGACCGCACGCCAACTCTCATCACATTTCGAGAACATTTTTTGGCCACTTATAAAATAATATCTCAGAGGTGCCGCGAGCGCGTGCGAATGTGTCTAGGATCAGAACGGACAATGGAGAGACCCGGTAACTACGGACGGATGCATGTTTTGAAAACTATGCGGATAAAATGCACATGATTACATGGCAAAGTGCAACACGCAAGTGATTGACATGGCAACGACTGCGAATAAGAGGAAGACACCTGGCGCATCGGTCCTGGGGTGTCGCATGCTGCCTCTTTCCTGATGGCATGGCCGAGGTGAGCCGAAGCTCTCCTCCAGCGTAGGTGCTCCAACGCCAGCCCCTTCTTCCTCCACGCGCACTAAGACGCCTCCACTACCATGTTCCCGCTATGACCCAAGGCCGAAAACGCCTAGTCCAGCGACGCCTTCCTCCCCTGCTTCCTCTGCTTCTTGGAACCAAGGACACCGCCCGATCAGCGCGTCTTCTCGCCGTCCCCAGTCACCGTCGACCTCTTACAACTCCAACAGCACCTCCTCGGTGAGCAGTCATTCCTCCCATACCCTCTCCGGTTCGTTTCCATCATCGTAGTCCTCTCCCCGAGCAACCTGATGCCATGTCCTCCATGGACGAGTTTGTGGAGCTCCTATTGTTTTCTTTCATGAGCCCGTGGTTTGTTCCTCCTCGAGCACACCCACACATCACTCGCGGCTGCACGTTCGCAGCACACACTCGTGAGATCTAGCAATCCCCACACCCCCTTCCTGCAATGTCTCTGCTCCAACCAACAACCATGGTCGTGATCTCTGATCTCTTGCACACGGCCGCCCCTTGCTCCACCCAAAAATTCACTACACGTACACCCACGCTTCCACGCCTGCACACGACACCCCCGCGCGGCCCCAAGGCACCCAGGCGAGCACCAGCTGCTCGCTGTTGAGCTCTGTCGCAAGCACATCCAAGGTCGGCCGTTTGTTTCTATTGTTTGGTCAGCATCGCTCGATCTATTGGTTTAGTTAGTGTTATCCTGTTAATTATACACAAATTTAGTTCAGCTCCTACTGGTTAGCTAGCTCGTTGGCGCCCAGGCTACCATGGTTCAAATCCCGATAGCCGCATCCTTTTCTGCAATTTTGTATCTTCAAAGGATCAGCACTTATTCTCTGTAAATTGCCTTCGGGCTGATTTGGAGCATCATCCACTCAATTCTCCTCCTGGATAGTTATGTTCGGCTACACCAAGACGACCCGGGTTTAATCCCATCGCCCTCCTATATATTCTTTTTATTATTTTATTTTCTTCTTCTTGTTGTTATACTTGTGTTTGGGCATATCGCATCCGCATTTTGCCATGTTCGTATCTCTAAAGTGGTAACTCAAAATAAAATAGGTTGCATATGTAAGACGCCTACAATTTCATGCAGTATCATAATTTTTCAACTTTCATCCATGTTTAAATTGTTGTTTGCATCTGTTATGCATAAATGAGTTGCTAAAATGGTTTATTTCATAACTAAATAACTGTATCTCCGAATGAAATAAACTTTGTATATAAATGGGGTAGAAAAATGTATAGATTAAATGGTGCACTTTATTTGCTGTTTAACAACCTTAAAATTGGGTTTAGGCAGAACAGTACTAAATTTGAAATATGCATATGAGGATTTTTTTTTGGAATTGTTGTTTGTTGTTTCCGACCTCATTTAAATTGCCTAGATGTGTAGTTTACTTCTGCCTCACCTCTTGCCAGGTTAAGAACATTTAAACTTCTTGAGTTCATAACGAGAGCAAACTAAATAATTAAATGTGGTGTTTCGTCAATATGCAACTCGTTGCATATTTTGCATATTGAGCTCCACTTAATGTGTAGTATTGTTTGTTCCACTTTGTCAAGCCATGCATATTTAATCCGGACATGCATCATACTTTATTTTGCAACATGCCATGGTTATGATATATGTGTTTACCATGTTGTTTGTTTCTTTCTAGTGTTGCGATACGTCTCCATCGTATCTATAATTTTTATTATTCCATCCTATTATATATTCTGTTTTGGATGTTTTATATGCATTAATATGCTATTTTATATTATTTTGGGGACTAACTTATTAACCTAGAGCCTAGTGCTAGTTTCTGTTTTTCCTTGCTTTTGAGTTTCGCAGAAAAGGAATATTGAACGGAGTCCGAACGGAATAAAACGTTCGCGATGATTTTTCTTGGACCAGAACACACACGTGTGTGTTGGAGATGAAGTCAGAGGAGTCCCGATGACACCACAAGCCGTCAGGGCGTGTCTCCGTGTCTTATGGGCCCCACAGGACACCCCCAACCCTAATCTTTGGCCTATAAATTCAGAAATATTCCCCAACCATCAAAAGCGTCCACGAAAATACTTTTCCACCACCGCAGGTTTTCGATCTCGTGAGATCCCATCTGGAGGCCTTTTCCGGTACTCTGTCGGAGGGGGACTTGATCACGGAGGGCTTCTACATCAACCTTGATGCCCTCCTAATGATGCGTGAGTACTTCACCTCCGAGCTATGGGTCCATAGCTAGTAGCTAGATGGCTTCTTCTCTCTCTTTGATCTTCAATGAAATGTTCTCCTCGATGTTCTTGGAGATCTATGCGATGTAATCTTCTTTTCCGGTGTGTTTGTCGAGATCCGATGAAATGTGGATTTATGATTAGATTATCTATGAATATTATTTAAATCTTCTCTGAATTCATATATGCATGATTTTATATCTTTGTATTTCTCTTCGAATTATTGGTTTGGTTTGGCCAACTAGATTGGTAGTTCTTGTAATGGGGGAGGTGCTTGGTTTTGGGTTCAATCTTGCGATGTCCTCACCCAGTGATAGAAGGGGTAGCGAGGCACGTATTGCATTGTTGTCATAAAGGATAAAATATGGGGTTTATGCATGAGTTTTTCTCTCTACATCATATCATCTTGCTTAAAGCGTTACTCAATTCTTCCGAACTTAATACTCTAGATGCATGCTGGATAGCGATCGATGTATCGAGTAATAGTAGTAGATGCATAATCATTTCGGTCTACTTGTCGCGGATGTGATGCCTATATTCCTGATCATTGCCTTAAATATCATCATAACTTTGCGATTTTCTATCAATTGCTCAACAGTAATTTGTTTACCCACTGTATGCTTTTTTGAAGAGAGAAGCCTCTAGTGAAACCTATGGCCCCCGGCTCTATTTTACATCTATTATTTTCAGATCTATTAAACCAAAAACCCAAAAATACCTTGCTGCAATTATTTTGTGATTACTTTATTTTTTCTTTTACTTTAGTTTTAAATCTATCTCTATCGGATCTCACTCTTGTTCGTGACGTTGAAGGGATTGACAACCCCTTTTCTGCATTGTGTGCGAGTGTTTGTTAGTTTGTGCAGGTGCATATATTGGGGACTTGCTTGTACCTCCTACCGGATTGATACCTTGATTCTGAAACTGAGAGAAATACTTATCTCTACATTGTTGCATCAGCCTTTCCTCTTCAAGGGAAAAATCAATGCAAGCTCAAGAAGTAGCATGTTGCTTCTTATCTAGTTTCAGTATCGTTGCGAGTGCAAGGATTCTTTTGACTACGCTCTTTCGTCTACTTCATGGACTCGATCTTCTTCCAAGCAAGATTTCAGGCAAGATGACTGTCACCCTAGATCTCACTACTATCTTTGCTTTGCTAGATTTCTCAATGCTATCGCTATGTCGCGCTACCCGCTACTTGTTTATCAAGCCTCCCAATATGCCATGAAACAACCTCTAACCTTTTCAACCATCCCAGCAAAACAATTGTTTGGCTATGTTACCGCTTTGGTTAGCCCCTCTTATAGCATTGCTAGTTCCAGGTGCAGTAGCAGTTTGTTCCATGTTGGGACATGGATATCTTGGGATATCACAATATCTCTTACTTAATTAATGCATCTACATATCTGGTAATGGGTGGAAGGCTTAGCCTTTTGCTTGGTGTTTTGTTCCATTCATGCCGCCTTAGTTTCTGTTATACCGGTGTTATGTTCCTTGATTTTGCGTTCCTAACATAGGCTCAACAATGCGGCCGTTAAAGATTTAATTCATTCTTCAAGTGTTCTTCAAGATTCTTGTTGGACGAGCTCCAATTTTGTTCATCTTGCTTTTGCAAGTGTAATATTTCTACCTTATCTGTTGAGGTGGTGTTATGTCATTCTTTACAATTTCCTTCATGTTTCATGATTCACAAGTTATCAAGAATGAGATATTTAACCCATCAATTTTTCTTTTTTTCAGGAGATCCTTTCAACCCCTCAATTTATTTGTCAGAGTTGTCTTGGGTTAGATTTCACCTAAAGCCTATCCTAAGGATGGTTGCTATTATGGTGCTTATAAATGATCCAGTCTTCTCCTTATCATCCGGTGAAAGGAGTTTTGCATCTCTTTGTTCCTCTCAACTAATCAACCATTTGGTAGTGTCAGAATTTCACCTCAAGTTTTGAGATGTTTTCCATAACCCCGAACAAGCATATTATTTTGCTATTGATTTTTTTTCAACAACTCCGTTCAACCCTTCTTTGTAAGGATGCTTTTCAAATTCATTTGTGATAGAAGTTGTTGTTATCTTCTCCGTTCCTTTCATTCCACTCTTTCATTTGTTGAGGATGCATTGTGTTGTTGCTCTCGTCAATTACAATCCCATATTGTCAAGTTCATGTTCTATTCCATTCCATGTTCAACTGGAGTGCTGTCCAAATTCTTTCATTTTTGTCCCTTGGCATCTCTCGTTATATCAGTGCAGTTTCATATAATTTGTTTTGTTAAGATCCTGTTTCATGTATTTCAACCTACAAGGCTCTCGTATTGTTCCTTGTTCCTCTTTTCTAACGGAGTGTTTTCAACGTCGTTCATCTCCGTTGTATTCTTTCCCTGGAATTGTTTAACCTCTCAAGATTCTTTGCTTTCACTCATTTGTCCAAGAAGCAACTTTGTTCTCCTATTCCTCTTCCGCCTCGTTCCTAAGATCTCGGGACGAGATCTCTTGTTAGTGGGGGAGTGTTGTGATGCCCTGAGACGGGTTCCTATTTTCCTTCCATTTATTTGTGTTGTTGTTGTGTGTTTCAATTGTTTGTTGCCTTGGTCATGATCTATTTCCATGTGGGATCTATATTTTATGGCAACATTTTGTTGCTTTGTTGTTTTACTTATTGGATTGCGATGCCCATAATTTTCATATTGCATTGTGCCATCCTATGTTTCTTTCCATGTTCATGTTGAGTGCATTGTCTCATCTTGCATCATATTATGTGCATTGTTTTGCCATATGTTGCATTGTGTCATCCATGTTGTAGCTATGATCATCATGTGCATTGCACTCTTATATATGGTGTGTGTGTTTCTCTAGATGATGTGTGTGTGCTTCACCCCTTGCTATCTGTCAAGTTGTACCCATGCATCATCATCTCTCCCTTCATTCTTCTTTCATGGTTTTGCAAGTGACATTATTTCCTTCTCCATAAATCTCCAATATTTTCCTATAAATATTAGACTATGCCTTATACCTCTCTGCCAAGATACTTCCCATTTGGAGTCGTTTTGGTTGGGTTCAAAAATGTGTCAAGTTTGAATTTAATACAAACTTGGATTATTTTTGCACCTGTAAAAATTGCCAGAGAATTTTATTCGAATATCTCAGAAACCCAGGAACCCAGGGATATTTTTATATACTCCATATTCTTCTCCTATTTCCTGATTCTTTTCTCTGCATGTTCTGTTTGTTCCTTCTTAATTAAAGAAAAACGGATGAAGAAAAGGATTTGGGCATAGCCCACTTACCTGGGCCAGCCGAACCCCAGCCGCGCGTGGCAGCAGAACCGCAACCCACGTTAGTGCCTCCCAGGTAACATCCGGCGTTGCACCCTCGTGACCCCACCTACCATCCTCTGCCTTTGCTCCTTTTCTTCCTCCTCTGCTAGGCTCTCCCTCTCACGGTAAAACTGGAGGGGCTACACACATGGACAACGTGGACGAGCTAATGCCCATGCCCCTCTGTATAAAACCAACGCCCAGCCCTAGGGTTTGTCCTTCCACTCGCCTTCCCTTCGCCGCCGCCACAGCTAAGGGGCACACACGTGTCGTGTTGGCTCGTTCACGATGGCATGGCCGAGGCATGCCGGTGCTCTCCTCCGGCGTAGGTGCTCCAACGCCATCCCCTTCTTCCTCACCACACTCTTTCGATCATGGTTTCATCATGGAGCAGTTTGACCGGTTTGTTGAAAACACATTTGATGGTGAAGTGGCATCTTTGCCTATTCCCTCAGAAGTTATTGCCCAAGTATCAGATCTTGTTCCAGACTTGAGAGAAGATTCTATTGAGATCAATGATCTAACTGCACAGTTGCAAGAGCTGGACAACCGAATGAAACCTAGCAATCCAAATTTGTCATCAAGCGCCTTGAAGAATCCTATGTGGATATCAACAAAGCTTTAACTATTCTGAGACACAGAAGACTTGGATTTCACTCGGATCTAGATCAAATTGTTCGAAAGATATGCCTCGGTCATCAAGCCAAGGTCACTAGCTATAATGATCTTGTCAAAGGTCACATTGATCTAGTGAAGCAGAAGAAGAAGAAGAGTGTTGCAAAGAAAAATGCTTCTGAAGTTAAACATCAAGAAGAGATCTCTCCTGATCAAGCAATTCCTTCGCCACTTGCACCTAGCACACACCATCCCAGCTCACCGAGGCCAACTAAAACAATGCATGTTGTCTGTCCAGTTCGAGAAGAAATTTTGCTCCAACCAAATGTATCGGAAGACGGTGAAATACCTCAAGTTGTGTCACAGACTTCTCCAGCTCAAGAAAATCAAAATGTCTTAGTACCTTCTGCTTCTCAACCCACTGCGGAAGAAATCCCTCAACGATCGCCTATGATGGAAAAAGATTCGGTTCCTAACATAGACTATGGTCCTTCACCTCTGTGAATCTCCATCAACATGTCACGAGTTATTCCAGATGTTGGACCTTCAATAGCTAAAAAATTCACCCTTCATCATTCGGACTCAGTAATCTATGGCGATGTAGCGTTGTCTGTTGAAGATGAGTTGAAATTCCCTTATCCTCGAGAGCATTTACCTCTATTTTCAAGGGGAGGTGGAGTAAAAGGACATGTGTTCAGTTGGAACACTCATCCTGTTTTCTTTCAAGAAAGTCCATACAACAAGCCAAGAACTTCAGATTCCCCTCGCTTCTGGACCAAGGAACAAGCCATATGTTATTCTCGGATCCTCTATGACAGTCACAAGATATTTATTCATGAGGTTACAGACATTTCTGCTATGAAAAGCATTGGCTGTTTTAAGTAAGTTCTGTAAAATATCAAAGATTTTGGCCTCACACGTGTCTTTGCCTATCAGCATCCATGGAATAGGGAAATTGTGCTTCAATTCTATGCCACATTATATATTTCTGGTGATGCTTCTCATAGCTCCAAGTGGATAATGGAATGGATGAGTGAAGGAGAATGAATCAAATGCTCTGCAATGGATTTTGTTTCATAGTTCCATTTCCCTCGCTTTGAGCATGGCCAATCTAAAATTTGAGTAAACAACATTGATGCTATAACTGATGAAGACGTCTGTTGCACAATGGATCAAGACAAAATTCGTGACTACCATGAACCTCCACTTCAAGAGCATTTGACCTTCGACAATCAAATCATATATCATCTGCTCACATATACCATTTGTCTGATGGAAAAAATGAATGATGATAATGTTATATCTGATATTCTTTAGAACACAATTCATGCAATCTCTAGGGGATTTGTATTTGATGTCGAAGATATGTTTCTACAAATATTGAAGGACCCTGCACAGCATCCCAAGTTCATCAAAGTATTCGCTCCATAGATTCACCGTGTAGTTGATGCTGCTATGAAAACCAAATAATTAGCCAAATGGAGTCACAAGAGTTCCATTCCACCGGTCCGTGACACAGTGCAAGTGATGGAGAATATATCTTCGGGCAAAGCTCCTATGACAAGCCCTCCTGATTATCACTCCACTTTCAAAGGACCTAGGCTGCCTCAGCGTGAATGTCTGCATGTTGCCCAATCTTCTTCACACCTTGAAGTGAGCTTGCACACTCAACTACTTCTCTTGAATCATATGGCTGAGGATTGCGAAGAAAAAGAGCATCTGGTTGCCGAGATCAATGCAATCAATAATTAAACAAAATTAGTACATATGATTGCAGCTGAAAACAAGAAGCATCTCTGGAAATTGCTTCGGAAGTTCTTCTCCAAGAAGCAATTCAACAAATCTCAACTCAAAGAACTTTACGAGTATATTGATCAAGAGTTCTCTCCTGAAGATTTCAAAGATCGGATCACTCCACCTCTGCTAGCTCCTGAACTTAATACCGATTTAGTCTGTATTTATTTGCGCAAAATATTCGTTGAATCCGAAGCAACCTCGCCTATAGAGAAACATGTCGAAGGACATGGTCTGTCTCGCAAGAATCCTCAAGCTGATCCTGATGTGTCTACCTCTTCTCAGCCTCAAGCCAGCCTTGAAGGATCTGATGCAGCTGCTACCATGAAGATGTTCCGGCCACCTCAAAATCAAAAACTTCTTCAGACAGGTATTCGAGAAATGCCTCAGAGTGAATCATATTCACGTGTTCTCGCACTCATGTCTTTCATCACCTTTTTTACACTAGTTGACAAAAAGGGGGAGAATTACATATAGCGTTTCGATAGATTTGCTCTGTTGGATTTGCTCTCTTTGTTTATTTGCTCTGTCTTATGAGACTTTTGTGTTGTTCACATCAAAGACTTTTGTCTAGTGCTCTGATGAAAAACCTTTGATTACGAGTTGTAATTTTAAAAACCCACTTGTTGCATCATACTCTTTCGAAGCTCTTATTTTGCAGGTCGAATTATTAACGGAAGTCATGAATGATTGCACTACTCTTGGTGGATTATTTTATCAGTGCGAATCATCACCTCGAATGATTGAAAATCCTCCATATATGTCAATGAATTGCAGTATACTTTGTCAAAAATTATAAGCCTTGCATATATCTAAGGTGGGTATATTTCGTCATTGAGACAAGTAACGCGAGTTTCCCTTGTTCTTCTTTCACCTTACTTATCTATCTTCACTTCATGATTATCTGTTTTGTTAAAAACCGTCCAAGAAGGGGGAGATTGTTGGTGCAATGATTGGCCCTTTACGTTTTTGGAGTTTTTTGACATAATAAGTGTGGGACTTATTTGATTGCTAGTGCACACAGAGTAATAGGTCCCAGAAGAATCGAGGAGTTTGTTTCAAACGACTAAGATAATCTCCCTGCGTGGCAGTGAAGATTATCACCGAAGATAAAGCCAGCAAGAGTGACCCCTAAATTTTTTTGAAGCTCAAGCAATTGGTTCGGTGCATGTCCGATGAACATGACTATGCTCGAGGAAGAATGAAGACGAAGTGAAGATGTAGCATTTGTTTCGTTGTTCTTCTTCTTTCATTGAGTCATGGGATGAGCGTACTATTAAGAGGGTGTAGCATTCATAGCTATGATTCTCTGATGCTAAACCCGATCCTATGTAAGTTGTGAGAGAAATTTCTTTCTGTTCTGAGCAAATACTTGCCAGCAAGAGACTATAATCTTCTTTGCTGCAAGAGATTTTTCTCGGACTAAGGAGTTAGCATTACTTGTTCCTCAAGTAATGTTACCGTTGCTTCCAAAATCCGACCGTTGTGAACGTGTCGGTAGGCCATTGGCTGGACCACGTGTCCAAAATGGTCATTTCCCTTCTAGGGAGGCTGCGACTATGAATAGCCACCCCTCGTCGGTTGTGACGCCCCAAGACCGACGCTCCAGAAGACTTCCATATATGTCGATTTTACCATGTGTTTTATTTGCTTGCTCTATTTTATTTTTCCATTGCATCATGTCATCATGCCATCATGTCATTAATCTTTGCATCTCAACTAAATAAATTGTGTGGATCTTCCATCCATTTAAACCGAGTGAATTCACTTGTGATTTCTATTTATAACATATAAAAGCCTCTCAATATTTTAGAGAGCTATAATAAATATTCCATTAATTTGGAATTTATCTCAACACACTGGCAATGTCAATCATATGTCTTTCCTGTTTCAAGTTTGATCTCCAAACTTTTCCCTAAAATTCTTCCTCCTTTTATCGAGGCTCTTCCTAAATTCTCAACATTTTTGGACACGTATAAATCCTAGTCCTAGTTCAAACCATCCGAACTAAATTCAAATGAGTTTGTATTTAGATTACCAAAACCTCTTCCAACCATTTTTGTTAAATCCTTCTTATTTTCTTGGTTCAGGGAAAATATCTTCGTTGGTATAATTATGTTTCTAAGTCTCTCTTTCTTTTCTCCAAAGTTATGTTTATTTTATAAATCAAAAATCAATTCAGTTTCTAGGCCGGCCCATCTCCTTCTCTCTCCCTAGCCTTCCACAGCCCAGCAGACATACCTTGTGACGCCCCCGATTTGACCGTACACTAATCATGCACGCAAATGTGTACGACCAAGATCAAGGACTCACTAGAAGATATCGCAACACAACTCTAGACACAAATTAAAATAATACAAGCTTTATATTACAAGCCAGGGGCCTCGATGGCTCGAATACATAAGCTCGAATACACAAGAGTCGGCGGAAGCAATATTATCTGAGTACAGACATAAGTTAAACAAGATTGCCTTAAGAAGGCTAGCACAAAACATCAATGGTCGAAAAGGCAAGGCCTCCTGCCTGGGACCTCCTAACTACTCCTGGTCGTCAGCTGTCTCCACGTAGTAGTAGGCTCCGTCGGGGTAGTAGCAGTCGTCAAGTGTGGCATCTGGCTCCTAAACTCCAACATCTGGTTGCATCAACCAGAAAGAAGAAAGAAGGGGGAAAAGGGGGAGCAAAGCAACCGTGAGTACTCATCCAAAGTACTCGCAAGCAAGGATCTACACTACATATGCATCGGTATCAATGAAAAGGGGTAGTATCTGTGGACTAAGCTGCAGAATGCCAGAATAAGAGGGGGAGAAGCTAGCCCTATCGAAGACTAGCATCTTCTGGAAACCACCGTCTTGCAGCAACAGGGGAGAGTAGAGTAATCTAACATAAGTCATATTTATGTTGTTGTTCCAACGCTCCGGGATCCCTTCTCGACTCCCGAAGCAACATATCCAAACAATGCCTCAGCATCCAGTTCTAGTTGTAGCGATCGGGATACAACTCCAAGTGTCCGTTACCATAGGACAGGCTACCGATAGATGTTTTCTTCCCTGCAGGGGTGCACCAACTTACCCATCATGCTTGCTTAACTCCGGCCGGACACACCATCAGGTCATGCCCGCCCTCGGCCAAACAATACACCGCAACCCGACCTAGGCTTAATAGAGAGGTCATGCACGCCGGACTAAACCCTATGCCCCCAGGGGTCATGGGCCAATCGCCCCGGGAACTCCTGCACGTTGCGTGGGCGGCCGGTGAGCACACCTGGGCAACCTCCTTAAAAAGGTAAGTGATTAAGCAGTACAACCCGGCACGCGCCGCTCAGTCGCAATGACGTCAGTTAAGCTTCTGCTGATGCATACGACGCAGAACGCCCATACTATGCCCACGTGATGGTTAGCGCTATCAGGCCAGAGGCCCCTTGGATGAAATATCCAAACCATTTAGTGTCTTGGGAACGCGCAGTAATGAGCAGAGACTCACGAACATGTGACCCCATCGCCCCGTCTCGAGGACTTGCGGCAAGGGCGAGTGCCCGGCCACGCCTCGTATTTATATCGCGGGCACCTTCCGGGTCTACTCGACTAGACATCACTCGCAATTAAGCTCGCGCGGGTACCCCTCAGGGTCAACCCGTCTTTAGTAACCAGGTTCAGTGTAAAGTCATAGTAACCATAGTAACTGTGTGTCTGACACCAAAGGGTAAACCTGAGGAAATCACCTCGAGGGAATTCCACCTGATGTTTATCGTCAAGGTGAACGAAAGAGGAGTCACCCTCGAGGTCCACTCTTGAGGATTTGCACGACAGGGTCGTTATCGGGACTGGAGAAAGAGGAATCACCCTCGATGACCACAACCGATGAACTAACCTACAAGGTTAACATCAGCAGTGCTGATGAGGTCTCACCCTCGGTACTCGATAGTAAACCAGTAGTGTCGAGCAACTAAGGGGAAAGTGATGTGCGGTACCGGGTCCTGGTCTTCGATCCCGTTGACCAGGTCTTCTGATAATCCAGCGGGGCAGTCGGGACAAGGTGGGGGGGTCACTGGTGGATCTCTAACCAGCCTATATTAAGCAGTTTAGTATAAACATGTAAGGTATGAAAGCAGGTATCAACAACAGGCTATGCATTAGAATAGGATCATACAAAAAGCAGTAGCAGTTGTAATGCAAGCATAAGAGAGAAGGGAATGGGTGATATCGGAATGATCAAAGGGGGTTGGCTTTCCTGGTTGCTCTGGCAAGAAGGAGGGGTCATCAACACCGTAGCCGATCACCGGAGCATCATCGGTCTCGCGGTCTATCGGAGAGAAGAGGGGGAAGAAACAATAAATACAAAGCATACATATGTACAGAGAAACACGACGTGTCAACACGCAGTGTTAGGGTGCTCTAACGCGGTTCTACACAATACCAACGAAGGGGGATAACATCCGGAAAAGTATCCCCGGTGTTTCGTGTTTTCGGACAGATGAATCGGAGTGGAAAGTTGCATGTTCGGTATGATAGAGATGTGTGGCGGACGAACGGACCGCGTAGTCGGATTTGTCTCGTCGTTCTGAGCGACTTTCATATATAAAACTTTTTCATCCGAGTGACGGATTATTTTATATGATTTTCTAAAGTTTAAATGATTTTGTGGATTTAATTAATTATTTAAGTCCAACATTATCCAGAATAGTAGGTGGTGACGTCAGCATGATGTTAGGGTGATGTCAGCGGAGTCAACAGTCAACTATGACTGGTTGACTGGTCAAAAGGGGCAGTGGGGCCCAGTGTCATAGACTATAGCTAACTAACCTAGATTAATCAGACTATGTAGACAGGTTAATTAAGTTAAGTGAATTAACCTTATTTAAATAAGTTAATTAATATTTTAATTAATTATTTAAAATTTTATTTATTATTATTATTATTATTATTATATTTTTTTAAAGTCACTGGGCCCCGCCTGGCAGTGGGCCAGGGGCTTAGCGGGGCGGGCTGTTTAACGGGTGTGCACCCATGTGTGTGGCGCCCGTGTGCCCGCACAGGGTGACACAAGGCACCGACGGGGCGGGGCCGTGGCCACGGCGCGGCCAGGGGAGAGCGCGGCCGGCCGGTGCCGTGGCTGGCGGCGGGCGCCAAGCGCGCGGAGCAGCGGCACGGGGGCGGCATCGGCGCTGGCCAGAAGGGCCGCGGCCGCAGTGACGGGCACCATCGCTGGGCGTAGGACGGCCCCAGGGCGCGGCCTGGGCTCGGCCGGAGCGGAGCTCCGGCGAGGCGAGGGAGGGGCGGAGGCACGCGAGGGTGACGGGGCGGAGTGGCTGCGGGCGAGGAGAGTGCCGCAGCACGGCACAGGGGAAGCGGGGGGGGGTGTGCGTTCGCGTAGGCGCGGTTGGCGGAGATAGGAGGCGGTCGCGACGGTTGCGGGTGACGACGGCAAGGCGGAGCTCGGCATCGTGGTGATCTAGATGCGGTACATATGGAGGAGTAAGAGGAGGGCAGGGTGCGACCGGAGCTCACAACGCTGGCAATGGCGAGGTCAGACGGGTCGGGGAGGCATCGGTCGTCGACGAATCAACGCGGTGGCCGTGGCGATTCAGCCGGGGAAGTGCGACAAGTGCGGCGGCTCGAGGGGGTTACGGGCTCTTCTGGGTCCTCGTAGGTGACGAGGACGACTTCGCGCAGCTCCTCGGAACGACGATGGAGCACGAGGCGGTCGGTGGCCGCTGGATCGACGAGGGCGCGGTGACTGCTGAGTTCGAGCGGGCTTATGCGGGACAGAGAAGGGAGAGAGGAGAGGGGCAAGTGGGTTAGGGTTTCTCTAGGGGGTGACCGTGACGCTCTTATCCATCCACGGGGCCGCGGGATCGTCGACACGGCGACATCGATAGCCATGGTGGCCTGGATGGCCGCCACGCCTCCCTCTGCCTCTCCAGCCGAGAGGTCGAAGAAAAGGCCGTGGTGTTGGGCTGGGCTGCACTGTGGCCATGTCTCGGCCTAGTGCACAGTAGTGCATTTTGTTTCAGTCTTTTCCCTGATTGATAATTGCTATAGCTCTTGTTTTATATTTATTTTCAGCTCAAATGATTTTAGTTATACATGGTACTCCACACATCATCCAAATATATTATTTTGGGGGCTTCACACAAAGTTCCATTTAGTCTGGGAATAGTTAGAATATTTGTTGTAATTTAAAGGACCAAATTAAAAGTTCCTGGTCCACTAAAATATTACTAGGGCCAAAATTAAAAACCACTTTGAGTTGATTTCTTCATGATAATCACTTGGGGATTATTTTCAACAATATGAACATTTTTGTTTTACTGTCTAGAGAATGAATTTATTTGACTTTATTTTAAAATTGAAATTTAAGTTTGATTATGACATCAAATTGGAACAAAGCGAGGATTATCAACTTAACCATGATGACATGACATCATTAGGCATGAAATTACTGTAGCATGACTCTCGGGGTGTTACAAATCTCCTCTACTACAAGAAATCTCGTCCCGAGATTTAAGAGGTGGACTAAGGAAAAAGGAATTGGTTATGAAATTCTAACGAATCTTCATGTTCTTGTTGCTCTCACCGAAGAGGTTGATCCACAATGTTGAGGTCTTCCATTCGCTGCATCATGGCATCATGATGAAGTCATCGTCCTCCTTTCAGGATCTTCACCGTACTTACGAAAGGATGAGAGGGGAAACTCTATAAGGACGAGTTTTAACATGATTGAGTATCGGACGATTAACTTAGGGGAAGATGCATAATGTGCCTCTCGGATTACTTACATGAAATACCTCGAGAGCATTATAGGGGGGGTACGAAAGTTTCAAATGGGTAAACAATCGTTCGATGCCTGAAGTAGAGTTTGAAGGGGGTTCAGAGCAACGGAATAAGTATTGCGTCTGATACCAAAATATATCACTAGGAAGGTGGCTCGCGGATTGCACACGAAGCCAAGCGTGAGGAATAACCTTGGAAATGGGGGTGTACATGAGAGTCAAGTTTTGATCCTATGGAATTGTGGGTTACGGGCCCACCATGTGAGTTAACAATAGGAAGGGCGATGACGTCTTGCACGATCATGTAAGCAAGGCATGTCATGATAGCATGTCAGTTATGTCGGCAACAACATCGGTACCAAGGGTGAGGGACGAAGAGAACCATCTTCCTGCTCGTTGAACGAGGCGGACCAATAGGCAAAGATCTCATCCATCGGTGGTTACCGGAATGTTATCAACAAAAGTAACAGGGTCCTACAGACAGACTCGTACACCAAGGTGTTCACGTAAGCAGAAAATTATTACTGCTTAGATTATCTGTAGATCAAAGAAAGGTTAAACAAACAAATGGAAAGGAAAATGTGTTTAAACACAATGAATAGGAGTATATCATTCCCAGGATTAAGCAGGGCATGATATATGTGTCAGGAGATCAAAGTTATGACCATATAGATAAAAGGGGTAAGAAGAATTATGATATGTACCCACACAACAATGTTGGATAGTTTATCAAGAAACATTTAGATTGGTGCTTCCAATGTTCCTTTTGATATTCGGGATGCCACAATCATGCCTCGAGGTAGTGATATTATGGTGTGTCAAGGAAAGGTTGGCTCTGAAGGCCTCAAGAATCCACGGGGAATAACTTCAGTAATAGCAAGAAAACAAGGTATGAGCAAAACATAACCAAGTCGGTGTTGGCAGGAATACGAGGAGGTTGTCGATGATATCACACATCATCGAGGGGCAGGGATGGTATTTCTAGCCATGAGTTCAATTGACATCTCTGAAGAAGCCAAAAGGTTGACAGTGATCACGACAAATTTTGTCCAGAGACTCTATGGAGATGCCATCGAGTAGCGACGACACCAAGCAAAAGGAAGGATGAAATGAAAGGCTATGAGAACCATGGATTCGACACAGGCTCGAAGTCAATCTTGTTGTTCGAGGTGAAATGATAAGAAGAGGAAGATCGACGTAAGCTTAGCTCATAGTCGAAAATTGTGCTCCGGGTAGAAGGACCAGGTAGCACATCTAAAAATTTAGCACGATAATGGTATAGCCGGTCAGGCTAGGAATGACTTGAAGGATTATTAAACTCGCAAGCAACAAAAATTACTTAGAGTTATTGAATTGGAGTGCGGAATAAATTCACTTATCAGTGTTCTCGAGTGGCTAATAACTCAGAACCCGAGGAAAATTGCAGTCATGAAATTGTAACACATAATGAAGAACTCATAAGGGGCTATGCAGTTCCGTGATAATCTCGAGATACCAGGGGGGTAATACTCGACGACAGCTCAAACTAGAGGTTGGGCTGGGGGTATTGCTCTGTAGGAGACAAGTGCTTAAACCTGCACGTGAAATGGTATTTAAGGGAGAACATGGTCGGAACCACGACTGAAAAGGCCAGATCCCAGATATAAGATGAACTTATATCAAGGGGATAGTTAATTTAAGAAAAGCTTTAATGATAAGATCTACATCATGTCCATGGGCATGAACAGAAAGTTCAAGATTGACTCCCACTTCTTCAATGCATAAGCTTTCATTCACTACTCTATTAGAAATGAATTGATTGTGAAGACTTGCCTCGTGAATTACCAGACAAGTATGAACATTGGAAAACTTTTAGGTTCGCATAAGGAACGCATAAGTTCAACCCATCGGGGCATCTTGGACTCATATTATGCAAACTTCAGGAGCAAATTATACAAGCTCGAAAGCAGAGCATGGTTGAGAAAGTAGATGATATATTTTACCCAAGGCATTATATATCATGGCAGGACTCACAAGGTATTAGAATATGAAGGACGCTGTCGGATAAAATCCAACAAAGGATCCGGTGGTCTACAAGGAATCTGATGTGAGCATCGGTACTCAACAAGAAGAAGAATGAATAGAAAGAGATTAGTTTATAGAAACAACTGACTAATTCAAGCTCGGATGCAAAGGAATTATGATTTCCAAATCAATGGATCCGAAGCAAAAGCTCTGAAAAAGGCCGCATAAGTTGAATAGACTTAGGGGTACAATCGACGATAAGCAGATTGGTCGAGAACGAGCTCATGTTCAACATGATGTCTGAGCCGGAAGGATGAATTCTAGGATCTAGGATTGCAAGCATTCACAACATGTTGAATCAACGGACTCAAAATGATAATGACAAAGGATGTCAATATGATTACTAGACTTATGGGATTAACCGTAAGGTAAGCAAGTAAAATTTCAAGAGCAATAGGTTGCTGAGGATTTTGGAAGATTGAATAGCGTCTCGAAGACCTTTGTGAAACCCATGAACAACTGGGGATGAACGAATCCCGAGTAAGTGTGAGGAATTATTCATACATGTATTCATGCGAAAAAGGAGCTACAAGGGAGCATGCACAAAGGATTCTCGGAAAATCCAAAGTATTCCACGGTATCTTGTAATGACAAGAACAACTAGGGATGGAAGTATGAACGGCGAGGGTATGCAGTTATCCATAAGGATTCAACGGTATTAAGGATTGTAAAAGAAATGAACACAAGTTCTCGGGAGTAGATCGGAGAGTATCTTCGATGTCTTCTGATGAAGCGGGAAACCATCTGGAATGACGGGGCTCTCCAGGGAAAGTCGTTACGAGAACCTAATATAGTTAGTAACTTCATTTAACCCGAATAGAAGAGAGATCAGAATCCCAGAGTATAGACTAGGAATAAAAGATCCTAATACCACCCAATGGTGACGTGGGCCCGTAAGCCACACAACCATGTTAGTAAAACAGTTTTTTCAAAGACTAGACTCAACTTCGGCCAAGGAGTTCGAAAGGGGGTTCCTACAGGCAGTCGGCTCTGATACCAACTTGTGACGCCCCCGATTTGACCGTACACTAATCATGCACACAAATGTGTACGACCAAGATCAAGGACTCACTGGAAGATATCACAACACAACTCTAGACACAAATTAAAATAATACAAGCTTTATATTGCAAGCCAGGGGCCTCGAGGGCTCGAATACACAAGAGTTAGCGGAAGCAATAATATCTGAGTACAAACATAAGTTAAACAAGATTGCCTTAAGAAGGCTAGCACAAAACATCAATGATCGAAAAGGCAAGGCCTCCTGCCTGGGACCTCCTAACTACTCCTGGTCGTCAGCTGTCTCCACATAGTTGTAGGCTCCGTCAGGGTAGTAGCAGTCGTCAAGTGTGGCATCTGGCTCCTGAACTCCAACATCTGGTTGCATCAACCAGAAAGAAGAAAGAAGGGGGAAAAGGGGGAGCAAAGCAACTGTGAGTACTCATCCAAAGTACTCGCAAGCAAGGATCTACACTACATATGCATCGGTATCAATGAAAAGGGGTAGTATCTATGGACTAAGCTACAGAATGCCAGGATAAGAGGGGGAGAAGCTAGCCTTATCGAAGACTAGTATCTTCTGGAAACCAACGTCTTGCAGCAACAGGGGGGAGTAGAGTAATATAACATAAGTCATATTTATGTTGTTGTTCCAACGCTCCGGGATCCTTTCTCGACTCCCGAAGCAACATATCCAAACAATGCCTCAACATCCAGTTCTAGTTGTAGCGATCGGGATACAACTCCAAGTGTCCGTTACCGTAGGACAGGCTGTCGATAGATGTTTTCTTCCCTACAGGGGTGCACCAACTTACCCATCACGCTTGCTTAACTCCGGCCGGACACACCATCAGGTCATGCCCGCCCTCGGCCAAACAATACGCCACAACCCGACCTAGGATTAATAGAGAGGTCATGCATGCCGGACTAAACCCTATGCCCCCAGGGGTCATGGGACAATCGCACCGGGAACTCCTGCACGTTGCGTGGGCGGCCGGTGAGCAGACCTGGCAACCTCCTTAAAAAGGTAGGTGCTTACGCAGTACAACGCGGCGCGCGCCACTCAGTCGCAATGACGTCAGTTAAGCTTCGGCTGATGCATACGACGCAGAACGCCCATACTATGCCCACGTGATGGTTAGCGCTATCAGTCTAGAGGCCCCTTGGATCAAATATCCAAACCGTTTAGTGTCTTGGGAACGCGCGGTAACGAGCAGAGACTCACAAACATGTGACCCCATCGCCCCGTCTCGAGGACTTGCGGCAAGGGCGAGTGCCCGGCCACGCCTCATATTTATCTCGCGGGCACCTTCCAGGTCAACCCGACTAGACATCACGCGCAATTAAGCTCGCGCGGGTACCCCTCAGGGTCGACCCGTCTTTAGTAACCAGGTTCAGTGTAAAGTCATAGTAACCATAGTAACTGTGTGTCTGACACCAAAGGGAAAACCTGAGGAAATCACCCTCGAGGGAATTCCACCTGATGTTTATCGTCAAGGCGAACGAAAGAGGAGTCACCCTCGAGGTCCACTCTTGAGGAGTTGCACGACAGTGTCGTTATCGGGAGTGGAGAAAGAGGAATCACCCTCGATGACCACAACCAATGAACTAACCTACAAGGTTAACATCAGAAGTGCTGATGAGGTCTCACCCTCGGCACTCGATAGTAAACCAGTAGTGTCGAGCAATTAAGGGGAAAGTTATGTGCGGTGCTGGGTCCTGGTCTTCGATCCCGTTGATCGGGTCTTCTGATAATCCAGCGAGGCAGTCGGGACAAGGTGGGGGGGTCACTGGTGGATCTCTAACCAGCCTATACTAAGCAGTTTAGTATAAACATGTAAGGTATGAAAGCAGGTATCAACAACAGGCTATGCATTAGAATAGGATCATACAAAAAGCAGTAGCAATTCTAATGCAAGCATAAGAGAAGGGAATGGGCGATATCGGAATGATCAAAGGGGGTTGGCTTGCCTGGTTGCTCTGGCAAGAAGGAGGGGTCGTCAACACCGTAGCCGATCACCGGGGCATCATTGGTCTTGCGGTCTATCGGAGAGAAGAGGGGGAAGAAACAATAAATACAAAGCATACATATGTACAAAGAAACACGACGTGTCAACACGCAGTGTTAGGGTGCTCTAACGCGGTTCTACACAATACCGGCGAAGGGGGATAACATCCGGGAAAGTATCCCCGGTGTTCCGTGGTTTCGGACAGATGAATCAGAGGGGAAAGTTGCATGTTCGGTATGATAGAGATGTGTGGGGGACGAACGGACAATGTAGTCGGATTCGTCTCGTCGTTCTGAGCGACTTTCATATATAAAACTGTTTCATCCGAGTTACGGATTATTTTATATGATTTTCTAAAGTTTAAATGATTTTCTGAATTTATTTAATTATTTAAGTCCAACATTATCCAGAATAGTAGGTGGTGACGTCAGCATGATGTCAGGATGATGTCAGTGGAGTCAAGAGTCAACTATGACTGGTTGACTGGTCAAAAGGGGCAGTGAGGCCCACTGGTTTTACTGTCTCCAGCCTGCTAGCGCCACTCCCATGGGCCTCCTTCTTGCCGGCCCACCTAAGCCCCTCTGTCCTAAACCTAGTCGATCGAGAGCCCCTGCCCTCGATCCCCATCGCCCGACCCTCTCGCTCTCTATCCCTCGCAGCGCCGCCACACCCATCTTCCCGATCCCCTCGCACATCTCTCTCTCGATCTCTCCCTCTCACTCACCCTCAGCGTCGTCCCTCCCTCCTAGCCTCTCTCTCCCTCACGCTCCGCACTCGCATCGTGCCCAATCCGCGCCATCGCCTCGCCATGCCGCCACGCCCGGCCTCCCGCGCCACTCGGATCGGTCAACTCCAGCAGCCCCGGCCAGATGTCGTGCTCCTCCGCCTGCGGCCTCCTCCTTGAAGCCCTCGTCGACGACTAGCGTTGCCCCGCCCAATGTCCTTCCTCTCCTCCGCATCTTGCGCGCAGCTATGGTGCTCCGCCTTCGGCCTCGCCTGCATCCCCGCGCGACCCCGTCGCCGCTCGCCACCATGGCCGGCCCTGTCGAGTTAGCCCGCACGCCCCCGATCAGGTCGCGGGAGTCGCGCCAAGTCTGTTTTTAGGGCCGTCGGGCCCTGCTTCACCGCTTGTCGTTTCGAATCTGGTTGGCCTCATCTTTGCCCACGCCTCTGCTACTTCGTCGCCCGCAGTCGCCGGCCTCGTGACCTCCTCCATCTCCAAGCCCCGTACCTTGCACTTGCATCCCTGTGACGCGGCCACCTCTCCCTTCTCCAGCTACCACGGCCGGCCCTGCTTCCTTGTCGAGCTGCCGGAGCAACAGTCGCCCGAGCTCTCCATTGAGCGCGCCCCGCTCCAACGCTTCTTCTACCGGAGCAGTATTTTTGCCTCCCCTGCTACAGGATGTGGCCAAGCCATGTTCACTTTGTCTCGACCGGCAGGCCACATAGTTTCCTGCCGAAGCCTTTGGTGCGGCTTTGTTTTGGATCGTACCAAGACCATCATCCCAGGATCGACGAGACTACATCCGAGACCGAAGCCACACGACCCATGTGCGCCAAGTACCTCTTCCTGAGTTCGTCAAGTGCATGATGACCCGAGTACGACTACCACACCAGAACGCCAAGTACATGGATACACCAAGTTCCTCTCCGATGTGTTCAACTACTGACGACCCCGAACATCAACAGACGTGTACGAGTACCGTCGCCCGAAGAATCGTGGGTCACAAGCACCGTGAACGACTATCGTCGCCGTGTACCACTACTTCCACTACGACACGATCCACCCTGAAATGCACAGTTCAAAGGTATAATGCCAAGACAATGCTCGCGGACAAATGCATGAGTGTTGTATGAGATGCTCATGTTTGCACCGTGTTCGAATTGTCACTCGTTTCCTTGCCACCATATCGTGGGAACCCGGTATCCGGGAGCACCCCACCATCTTGCATGACACGCTCACGCCACCTTTCTTTTGCACCAATATCTCAATGAGTTGTCAGACTAATCGGAATGTTGCCGTGGCACCATTTCCGTTGTCGTCGTCGTGGCACCCCTTTTCTTTCCACCATGGTGACAAAATGCTCATGTCAACTTTTAACAAAAATTGCATAAAACTTCTATATGTCATCCGCATCATGATAATAACATTTAAAATGGTTAAATTGTTGTTTGCCTTAAAAATTGCTAAATGATATGTGGGAACTTTTCGGAATTGTTTTTTGTTGTTTCAGGCCCCATTTAAATTGCTTAGATAGTGTAGTTTTATTATGCTTCACCTCTTTCCATGTTACCTCTTGCCATGTTAATCAACATTTAAACTTGTTGTGTACATAATCGAGATCAAACTAAATATGTGAATGTAGTGTTTTGTCAATATGCAACTCGTTGCATATTGAGCTCCACTTAAATTGTAGTGTTGTGTGTGCAATTTGCCATGCCATGCATATTTAAGGCGGGCATGCATCATACTTGGTTGTGCATCATGCCATGTTTATGCTTGTGTGTTCACCATGTTGTTTGCTTCTTTCCGATTGCTTCTCTCGTTAGCTTCGGTTTCATTCTGGAGTTGTGAGGATTCGCTCGAATATGATTGTTCGACTACTACATGGACTCGTTCTTCTTCCTTGCGGGATTCCAGGCAAGATGACCATTCCTTGATATCACCTCTATCATTCCTATGCTAGTTTCCTCGCTCTATTGCTTTGTCGCGATACCTATCCTTTTGCATGTCAGCCCCATACCTTGCCATGAAACCTCTAACTACCTTCCTACCAAACTGTTGTTTGGCTAAGTTACGCTTTTGTTCAAGCCCCC
>LR738712.1:429345026-429376197 GCA_902687465.1 Secale cereale
CCCCCCTCTTATAGTGTTGTTAGTTGCAGGTGAAGATGAAGTTTGCTCCATGAGGATTGATTATTTTGGGAATAACACAATATCTCTATTTAAATTAATGCACCTTATATACTTGTCAATGGGTGGAAGGCTTGGCCTTTTGCTCGGTGTTCTATTCCACTCATGCCACCTTAGGAACCGATAAACCGGTGTTATGTTCCTTGATTTTGTGTTCCTAACACGGTTGGGGTTTATGGGCCCCCCTTGATAATTCGTTTTGTGTAAATCTTTTCTAGCAAGGCCCAACCTTGGTTTTACTTTCGCCTAATAACTAAAAACTTGTCGAGGGAGTTGAAAACCCGAGGATTATTTAATCAACCCCCCGGGACAATGCTCGTTTTGAGTGTTGGCCCAAACTAGAGCACCGTGCAGGGCCGCCCCTTGGCAACTTGGGGTATTCTGGCTCATGTACGCTTAGCTTATCCGATGTGGCCTGAGACGAGATATGCACGTCTCCTATCTGGGTGTCGGCACATCAAAGGTCTTGCTGGATTAGTTTTGCTATTATCGAAATATCTTGTGCATGGGATTCCAAGAATACTCGGGCCTTCCCAACATTAAGTTTTTACTCCGCTGATCGTGAGAGCTTGTGATAGGCTAAGTTGGGACACCCCTACAGGGTTATGATCTTTTCAAAGCCGTGCCCGTGGTTATTTGGCAGATTGGAGTATGTTAACATCCGGTTGTAGATAACTTGACACAATACCTCAAACATAATACACTACCGTGTGAGTAGTCGTGATGGTCTCTTTTCGAGGGAGTTCGGGAAGAGAACACGGCTGGGTTATGCATGACTCGTAGGTAGACAGGATCATTTAGTGATCATGAATAGTTCACGACCGATGGCTTTCACTTCTCTTCTCACTCTGAAGTTATGTAGGCTAGCCACCTCATCTACGCTTAGTACTTGAAGCAGCCACTTACACACTTTCTCCTTACCCAAGGCTTTGATAGTTTTGATACCCGGGAATGGGATTGCTAAGTCTTCGTGTGTAATGCCCAGGATGGAACTATACCACCTACGTGTCGAGGCACGACTTAAAGGTATAAGTCCATCCTAGAATGATCTCAAGTTTGGTAATCTTTGCACATCTCATGTAAAAGAGGGGATTGTAAACATAAATAGTTGGCTTACACTCGCCACGTCACACAAATACAATACATGTCTCAAACATCATACAATAAAACATCACAGCCCTCTAAGGGTAAAATCCAAATAGCAAGATACCAAACATAAATAAAATCCACAGGCCGGATCGAATCCTAGTAGAAGTCTCCACTACTGATCATCAGGATAACGAACATAGTATCGACTACGCTCCTCGTCGTACTCCCAGTCAAGCTCGGTGCCATCACCTGGATAGCTCACAACTAGACCTGCATCTGGTGTGGTGAAGTAACTGTGAGGCACAGAGGACTCAGCAATCCCGTTCCCGGGTAACAAGACTATTTAAGCCTTGGGAGAGGATAAGGCTGAAGAACAGAATAAGTGTCTGCAACAGCAACTAGCACTAGCTTACGTGAAAGAGTGCGAGAAGAGAAAGCCTCGGTCGAGAGATGATCACGAAGTGATCCTAGCTAAAGCTCAACAAACATAACCCCACCGTGTTCAACTCCCGAATCCCTATTCGGAAATTGACAGTCACGGTACACACGCTGGTAGTGTATTGAAACATTGTGTCAAGTTATCTACAACCGGATATTAACAAGCTCCCATTTGCCACATAACCATGGGCACGGCTTTCGAAAGTTCATAACCCTGCAGGGGTGTTCCAACTTGACCCATTACAAGCCCACGATCCGCGGAGTCGCAACTCCAAAGTGGGAATACCCGAGTATTCTCGGAATCCCGTGCTCAAGATACTCCGAACTAAGATAAGGCTAATCCAGCAAATCCTCCCGGCGTGTCGACACCCTGATAGTAGCCGCGCGTATCTAAGTCTCAGGACACGACCGGATGGGTGATGCTACAGGTGTATGCCAGATACCTCGGGTTGCCCCAAGGCGGCCCTGCAGGACCCCCAGTTCGGACCAACACTCATGTGGAGCACTGGCCCGGGGTTGTTGATTAAAGAAAAAGGGTTTATAACTCCCTATGCAAGTTTAGTTTGTTATTAGGCAAATAATACCAATGTTGGGATTTGCTGGAAAAGACTTAGCACTTAGCGGTTTATCGAGGGGGTCCCATACACCCCAACCGTGTTAGGAACGCATAATCAAGGAACATAACACCGGTTTATACGGTTCCTAACGGCATGAGTGGAACAAAACACCAAGCAAAAGGCTTAGCCTTCCACCCTTGCCAATATATAGATGATTTCATTTAGCAATTATATAGCGTGATATAACCCAACAAAACTTCAACATGAAGCTAGCATCTTCGATCTTCACCTGCAACTAGCAATGCTATAAGAAGGGCTGAGCGAAGCGTACTTAGCCAAGCAATGGTTTGCATAGGTAGGGTGGTTAAACATGGTAATGGTTACAAGTAGGAGGCTGACAGGAAAGACATGGGCATCGAGGCAAAACTATTGAGCGGAACTACTAGCAATAGGCAAAGATAGTAATGTTATCGGGGTTCGGTCATCTTGCCTGAAGAGAAGTCGTTCGGATCGTAAGAAGGGTCCTCGTGCTCAACCTCGTTGGTAACCTCGTGCTCGTACTCGTACTCGGTCTCAGCTTCCGGCTCTAAACAATACAATCACACAAGGCACAAATCAACAAGATGCAATGCGCACTCGAAAAATGATGGATGCATGAAGGATGCACTAAGGATGCACACGGAGCACGGAAAATAGCACTCAAGCAAAACACCTCAAAACATGATAACAATCTGATATTATGAATCTACACAGAAAATCAATCAAGTTTCATATAAGACTCGCTGAAATCGGAGCTACGGGCTAAAAGTTATGCCCGAAACAAGAAATGAGTGAAAGCTGAAAAATTACAGCAACATAGCAACTTCGGAGCACAAAATAATTAAGCTACAGCACTCAAACATCATGGCAAAGGACATGAACATAAACTAGACATATCCTAAAGCAAATAAGTCCAAAGGTGCACCCCCAAAGGAGCCACGGATCAATAGCAACAAGCTTGGACATATTGAACTTGACAATAAAATTCTGGCAGCAGAATTTTATTGAAACTTTGGAGCAAAAGTTAAACATGCTACAGCCACTCAAATAAGCATGTGAGAACATGAATGGAAAGCCAACAATATATACTACAAGGAACAATCAAGATCCACTCAAAAACTATCATGGTTTGTCCTAGAGCAGCAAGCAAACATGGCATTGGAACGTTACAGATTTCAGACTTAGTGAAAACCACTAAGTCCTAAAACAGCAGTTTCATCATGGCATCTAAAAGAGCAAGTTTAAGTCACCTCGAAACTAAACATGGCAAGTGGTAAGCACCACATCAAAGTACACATGATGGTGATTCCGAAACATACAAGCATGCATCATGGAGATAAACATAACGATAGCAACGAGCTCAACAAGATGGCATTTCATAACAAGTGAAACAACATCACAGCCACATGGCACTTTGCAACGAGGATATACATGGCACGATTAAATCTATCATGCAACCTAATACAAGCAACATGTAGAGCATGGCAAGACGAACACGTGGACATGTCATTTGCATCATTCGGATAAACGAGCTAAAAGATATCACTATGCAAAGATGACATAAAAACATCACATAGCAGCAGTTTTATCACGATGCACTATTGCAACAGAAAAACAAGCACCTAGATGATCTCTAACATGCATGACACAAAGAGATGAAACGTAGTGCTAATCACCACGAACGTCTGGACATGCTATTTGCGCAAAACGGACATCTACACAAAAAGTTATCAGCAGTTGAATATTGCATCACAGATCAAAACATCAGGGACTTAGTGGTTTTTGAGATAACCTAGATCTGAGAGGAGATGGGCTCGGGCCGCGGATCTGGCCCGAGAGGAGGCCGAAGGGAGGACTGGAGGCGGAGGGCGATCGGGCCTGGCGCGGCCTGGCCCGTCGGCTGGGGCCTGACGGCGGAGGCGGCGCGCTGCGGGATGGACCGTCCCGCTCGGGGCCCAGGAGGGGAGGCTACGGCTGCGCGCGGAGGAGCGGCGCGCCGGGCCTCGGGCGGTCGGGAGGCGGCCCAGCGGGGTCGGCGGCTGCGCCGACTGGGAGGCTGGCCCGGCTGGCTGCGGCCTCCGGTGATGCGGCTGGAATCGGGGCGCCTGGGCCCGCGGGATCTGCCGAAGCAGAGGAGGGCCGGCCTGGCGATGCGGCTGGGATGGGCCTCGAGCGCCCGAGCGCTAGCGGAGGGAGGCCGGTGCGGCACCGCGCTGGGCCCTGGCGCGACGAAGTGGTCCAGGGCGGGACGAGGCGTTCGCGGGATCCCAGCGGAGCGATCGATGGAGGGGAGGCGCGGCCGAAGGAGCGTTGACCTTGGCGCCAGATGGATCCTTCGATCCAGTTCGCCGGCGGCGCTGGCTTCCTCGGGAGCCTAGCCAGGTAACGGAAATGAGGGGAAGGATCTGCCAAGTGGATGAGGGGGAATGGCCAGATGTGAGAAAAATGAGGGGGAGAAGTGGGGAAGAAGCTAGGATGCCAAAAATAGACCTAGGGGTCTAATAAATAGCAGATTTTTAGGGTTTGAGGGATTTGGGGGTGTTAGGAGCCCTCCGATCGCGATCCGACGGATCCGATCGCGGGGAAGTCAGGATGGGCCTAGAAGAGGGTAGTGGGCTGCTGTAGGGATGTTTTTGGGCCACAAGTGGAGGCACTTTGGACCCACACGAATAACTGTTGGGATAGCAAACGGAGCCCAAACGCGATGAGATTTGACAGGCGGGTTACACACAACAAAACAACAGCACACGACATGTCTCGCGGCACACCGGTAACGTTACACGGCCAAACAACAAAGTAGGTCTACGGGACGCCACGGACACGTGAGGGAGCTCTGGAATGCGAAACGGACAACGGGAAGGAACGCGTGGAACCGGATGCAACCGACAACACAAATGCAATGCGATGCACATGTCTACATGATATGAATGAATGCCACACACGCTCACAACAAAACGACGACAACCCGAAAGACAAAGAACCCGGAATGGAATAGATGGAGCCGGAGATATATTATATACCCAAAAGGGAAAGTATTACATCCGGGGCATTACAAACTCTCCTCTACTACAAAAAGATCTCGCCCCGAGATCTAGGACTGGAAAAAGGAAGGGTACTCGGAACGAAGATGATCTTCTCGTTCCCACGTAGCTTCTCGGTCGGTGTGATGTGACCACTTGACTTTCAAGAATTTGATGGACTTGTTGCGGGTCTTGCGTTTGGTTTCCTCGAGAATAGCAATGGGATGCTCTCGGTAAGACAGGTCTTGTTGAAGATCAATCTCTTCAAACAGAATCATGCGTTCAGGAGCCTTGAAGCATTTGCGAAGTTGAGACACATGGAACACATCATGAACATTGGCGAAGTTGGAAGGGAGCTCAAGTTGATAGGCTAGGTCGCCTCTTTTGCCAAGAATCTTGAAAGGCCCGACGTATCTAGGAGCAAGCTTTCCTTTGATACCGAATCTTTGGGTGCCTTTCATCGGAGAAACACGGAGATAGACATGATCACCAATGTTGAAAGCCAAATCACGATGCTTGCCGTCATAGTAGCTCTTCTGACGCGACTCAGCGGCCTTGAGATTCTCACGTATGACTTTGCACATTTCTTCGGCTTCTGAGATCAAGTCATTGCCAAGAAGTTGACGTTCGCCTGTTTCAGACCAGTTGAGAGGGGTACGGCACTTTCTGCCATAGAGGATTTCAAACGGAGCTTTGCCTGCACTTGCTTGGAAGCTGTTGTTGTAAGAGAACTCGGCAAATGGAAGGCAGTCTTCCCATTTCATGCCAAAAGATATGACACAGGCTCTGAGCATGTCTTCTAGAATCTGATTCACTCGCTCGACTTGACCACTAGTCTGAGGGTGAAAACCAGTGCTGAACCTGATCTTAGTGCCCATGGCGGATTGAAAGGAGTCCCAGAACCTGGATGTGAACAAACTTCCACGGTCTGAGGATATAACTTGAGGAATGCCATGTAAGGACACAATTCTGGAAGTGTACAGCTCTGCCAATTGAGATGCATTGATTGCTTCTTTGACCGGCAGGAAGTGAGCGACTTTGGTAAGCTTGTCAATCACCACGAAGATAGAATCATTTCCTCGCTTGGATTTAGGGAAGCCAGTGACGAAGTCCATTTCAATGTGGTCGAACTTCCACTCGAGAATAGGAAGAGGTTGGAGAAGACCGGCTGGACGTTGATGTTCTGCTTTCACTCTTCTGCACACATCACATTCATTCACGAATTGGGCAATCTCCCTTTTCATGCGTGTCCACCAGTAAGATTGCTTGAGATCTTGATACATCTTGGAACTGCCAGGATGAATGGAAAGGACAGAATCATGTGCTTCTTCCATTATGTGCTTCCTGAGATCACCTTTGGGAACAACGAGTCTGTCCTCGAAGAACAAGGTATCTCTCTCATCAACACGAAAGCACTTGTATTTTGGAGTGCCCTTTGCAATACCATGTTTCACCTTCTTCACCATGGTATCCCTGAGTTGGGCCTCACGGACCTGATCTTCCAAGGTAGGAGCAATTTGAAGATTTGCAAGAAAACCCTGCGGAACAACTTGGAGGTTGAGCTTCCTGAAAGCTTCACAAAGCTCAGGCTGGCACAGCTTGATAAGAAGGCTGTTGCAATATGCCTTTCTGCTCAAAGCATCTGCAATCACATTCGCCTTGCCAGGAGTGTATTCAATGCTGGGATCAGACTCTTGGATCATTTCAACCCAACGAGTCTGGCGGAGTTTCATATGCGGCTGTGTGAAGATGTACTTCAAGCTCTTGTGATCAGTGAAGATGTCAACCTTTCTGCCCAACAACAGATGTCTCCACGTAATCAAAGCATGTACCACAGCTGCTAGCTCGAGATCATGTGTGGGATAGTTCTTCTCACTTGGCTAGAGCTGACGAGAAGTATATGCCACAATTCTCTTATCTTGCATAAGCACACCTCCAAGACCTTGAAGAGAAGCATCACAGAATACTTCATAGGGCTTGGATTCATCTGGAGGAGTCAGAACTGGAGCAGAGACGAGCTTTTCTTTGAGAGTTTTGAATGCCACTTCACACTCTGGAGACCAAAAGTATTTGACATTCTTCTGAAGCAAGTTGGAAAGAGGCTTGGCAATCTTGGAGAAGTTCTCAACGAACCTTCTGCAATAGCTGGCAAGACCCAGAAAACTGCGGAGTTGCTTGACGTTCTGAGGAGCTTCCCAGTTGACAATTGCGTCAACTTTCTCGGGATTAACCGCAATACCGTCAGCTGAGATGATGTGGCCCAGGTACAAAACCTTATCGAGCCAAAACTCGCACTTGGAGAACTTGGCATAGAACTTATGCTCACGGAGTCGATCAAGAACCAGACGTAAGTGCTTTTCGTGATCTTCTTCATTCTTGGAAAACACCAGAATATCATCCAGATACACAAGCACAAACTCGGCAGTATAGGGGTTGAAGATGTAATGCATCATCCTCGGAAAGGTAGGAGGAGCATTGGCGAGACCAAAGGACATGACGGTATACTCGTATGAACCGTAGCTCGTTCTGAAGGCCGTCTTGGGAATGTCTTCCTCGCGAATGCGAATTTGATGATAGCCCATTCGGAGGTCGAGCTTAGAGAACACTTTAGCTTCTTTGAGCTGCTCGAAAAGTTCGTTGATGTTGGGGAGCGGATATTTGTTCTTTATTGTCTTCTTGTTCAATGGCCGGTAATCAACACAGAGACGCTCCGTGCCATCTTTCTTCTTGACAAATAAGACACCACAGCCCCAAGGAGACGTACTAGGCCTGATGAGACCCATACTCTCCTGTTTATCAAGCTGCTTCTTCAATTCCTTCAATTCATCCGGAGAGAGCTTGTACGGACGCCGGCAAGCTGGCTTAGTACCCGGCTCGAGTTCAATAACGAATTCCACCTGACGGTGTGGAGGCATGCCTGGAAGTTTTTCAGGAAAGACGTCTTGATATTCGTTCACCACCGGAATTTGAGATATGGCATTAATTTCGCCCTTATCGTTGAGAGAGAAAAGCCTGATAGTGTTATCCCTGGAGGCAAAGATAATCACATCTTCATCAGGATGAGTCATCTTGACTTCTTTCTGTGCACAATCAATGTGAGCATCATGCTGAGAAAGCCAATCCATTCCGAGGATGAGGTCAATGTCAGAATTACCAAGAACCACCGGATTAGCCAGAAAGCGATAATCACCCATGCGAATGGACACATCCGGAGCATATATACTGGAATGCATTCGTCTCCCCGGAGAAACAACTGATAACTCCCTTGGCAAACTTTTGATGTCAACATTATACTTGGATGCAAATGGTTGAGACATGAAAGAGCAAGAAGCACCCGAATCAAATAACACTTTAGCAGGGATGGAGTTAACTGGAAGGTTACCCAAAATGACATCAGAAGAATTCTCCGCTTGCGCTGCACTCATCAGATTGACCCTTGCTGCCTTTGGATCATGCCTGGCAATAGCTGAACTCACAGGCGGAGGAGGAGGAAGACTCTTCGGGTTTGGACATCTGTTGGCATAATGACCCTTCTGGCCACACTTGTTGCACACCACTTCTGAGAGAGGACGGAAATGAGAACCACTTGACTTGGAGCCTTGAGACTGAAACTGCTTCTTCGACTGGTTGCTCGGGTTGGGTGGGTGGGAGAAACCACGTCCACCGAAGTTCTTGTTGCTGTTAGAGTTGTTGGAGTTGTTGTAAGGAGCTCGAATCACTGGAGGAGGAGGAAGCCAAAATTTCTGATGCTTCGAGACCATCTGAGACGATGAGGAAGAGTGAACGGCATCTCGAATCCTCTTTTTAGAAGCCTCCATCTTAAGTTGAGCTGCCTCTTGTTTCAAAGCCATGTTATAGAATTTGTCGAATTCATCGGGCTCGAACAAGGTGAGAGCAAGTTGAAGTTCATCTTTGAGACCTCCACGGAACTGGTAGATTTTGCTCTTGGCATCAGGAATGTCTAGCTTAGCATAGCGAGTGAGGTTTGGGAACTTGATAGACTGTCATAGAGCCCTGCTTCAGGTTGCGGAATTGCTCACGCATACCCTTGATGACACTTGTTGGAATGCGATGCGAGCGAAAGTCCTTGCAGAAATTCTCCCAAGAGATCACTTGACCTGGCCTGGAGGCTTTGTACTGCTGCCACCAGTCAGCTGCTTGGTCTTTGAGTTGGAAGGCTGCAAACTTCACATAATCATCTTCCTTCACGTTACTGCACTCAAAATGCTTCTTTATGTCGGTTAACCAATCTTCAGCATCGAGAGGGTCGACACAGTAACTGAAAGCTTTTGGATTATTGGACAAGAACTGGTTGAGAGTAGCATGGTGCTGCTGGTTGAAGAAGTTGCCTTGATTCCCTGGAACACCCTGATTAGCTTGATTAGCTTGCATCTGTTGCATCATCTGCATCAACATCTGGGTGTTCTGAGCTGTAGTCTGCATAATTGCTCTCCAAGCCTCAGGCGGAGGAGGAGGGGAAGGAGGACGTTCTGGGACCTCTTCACCCTCTGGGTTAGCGTTGGGAACCCTTTTCAGAGCCATCCTGAAAGAGATGACCACGAATCAGCAATTGATTGACAGAAGTCTTCACAATAATCATTCGAACAATAGGAACGAATGAAAACATTCGAACAAGAGGAACGAATGAAATTCTCAGTTAAATGATAACATCAATCTTCACGAGAAGCCACATAGGGGACAAAAGGTAAAATAAGGAAAACAACAAGGTACAGACGGGAACAAACACAAGATAGGAGCTTCGTTCTAACATCTTTGTGCTGAAAGCATATGAACGCGTTACGAAAGGGTTTTGCAATCCCCGGATCAGCATAGTCAAGGACCCTTTAAGATGCAACTCCCGATCGGAACATCGGTCATAATACCACTTCACTCAATGTAGAACCTCGAACTCACTAACCTGCATTCATTGGAAGAATGCCTACGATCTACTGGAATAACCCACCTATAAATTTCCGAAAGATTCAAGTTATGCAATCAGGTGTTGGGGATACACGGGAAGCACCGCGCAATCAACTCTAAACCTACGTCCAGGTGTATCCATCCTTCAACACATAACCAGTCTTTCACGGAAACTGTGTACCTCGGACCTTCGAAAAGCATCCACTATAACAAGCTATGGCAATACTCCCGAACTACCTCCCCAGTACTGGGTGATGTCGGGGTTATCTTGCCACTGGCCGTATAGGAGAGATTTTCGATGTCGGCCGTCTTAAGTATTTAGTACTGCCGCGATAAGCTTGTGACGACAATACCCCGAAGCTCAACTCCCCGGGACACTGCCACAACCCCTAATGTCAGGAGGCATCGAGAACAATATTCTCATCACAAGAACATCGAAACAATCCCAGAATACTCGCAAGATTCCTAAAAAAAATTTGGTGCAATTTTTGAAGATAGAAGAGACAAGAGTAGACGTCAGGAGTCCTCACCAGAGAGAAAGGGGATGAGAAGCAAAGAAATCCTACTCTCCAATATAATATAGGACTCAAAATATTTTCAGTGTGTGCCTAGACTCGACCGTCAACGATTCGATCAAACAGTGGGGGCTCCTAGGTCGGAGAAGGCTCTGAACACCAACTTGTAATGCCCAGGATGGAACTATACCTCCTACGTGTCGAGGCACGACTTAAAGGTATAAGTCCATCCTAGAATGATCTCAAGTTTGGTAATCTTTGCACATCTCATGTAAAAGAGGGGATTGTAAACATAAATAGTTGGCTTACACTCGCCACGTCACACAAATACAATACATGTCTCAAACATCATACAATAAAACATCACAACCCTCTAAGGGTAAAATCCAAATAGCAAGATACCAAACATAAATAAAATCCACAGGCCGGATCGAATCCTAGTAGAAGTCTCCACTACTGATCATCAGGATAACGAACATAGTATCGACTACGCTCCTCGTCGTACTCCCAGTCAAGCTCGGTGCCTTCACCTGGATAGCTCACAACTGGACCTGCATCTGGTGTGGTGAAGTAACTGTGAGCCATAGAGGACTCAGCAATCCCGTTCCCGGGTAACAAGACTATTTAAGCCTTGGGAGAGGATAAGGCTGAAGAAGAGAATAAGTGTCTGCAGCAGCAACTGGCACTAGCTTACGTGAAAGAGTGCGAGAAGAGAAAGCCTCGGTCGAGAGATGATCACGAAGTGATCCTAGCTAAAGCTCAACAAACATAACCCCACCGTGTTCAACTCCCGAATCCCTATTCGGAAATTGACAGTCACGGTACACACGCTGGTAGTGTATTGAAACATTGTGTCAAGTTATCTACAACCGGATATTAACAAGCTCCCATCTGCCACATAACCGCGGGCACGGCTTTCGAAAGTTCATAACCCTACAGGGGTGTTCCAACTTGACCCATTACAAGCCCACGATCCACGGAGTCGCAACTCCAAAGTGGGAAGACCCGGGTATTCTCGGAATCCCGTGCTCAAGATACTCCGAACTAAGGTAAGGCTAATCCAGCAAATCCTCCCGGCGTGTCGACACCCTGATAGTAGCCGCTCGTATCTAAGTCCCAGGACACGACCGGATGGGTGATGCTACATGTGTATGCCAGATACCTCGGGTTGCCCCAAGGCGGCCCTGCAGGACCCCTAGTTCGGACCAACACTCATGTGGAGCACTGGCCCGGGGTTGTTGATTAAAGAAAAAGGGTTTATAACTCCCTATGCAAGTTTAGTTTGTTATTAGGCAAATAGTACCAATGTTGGGATTTGCTGGAAAAGACTTAGCACTTAGCGGTTTATCGAGGGGGTCCCATACACCCCAACCGTGTTAGGAACGCATAATCAAGGAACATAATGAAGGAAATATGCCCTAGAGGCAATAATAAAGATGTTATTTGTATTTCCTTATATCATGATAAATGTCTTTTATTCATGCTAGAATTGTATTAACTGGAAACTCAGTACATGTGTGGATACATAGACAAAACAGTATGTCCCTAGTATGCCTCTACTAGACTAGCTCATTGATCAAAGATGGTTATGTTTCCTAGCCATAGACATGAGTTGTCATTTGATCAACGGGATCACATCATTAGGAGAATTATGTGATGGACAAGACCCATCCGTTAGCATAGCACTATGATCGTTTAGTTTTACTGCTATTGCTTTCTTCATGACTTATACATGTTCCTATGACTATGAGATTATGCAACTCCCGAATACCGTAGGAACACCTTGTGTGCTATCAAACGTCACAACGTAACTGGGTGATCATAAAGATGCTCTACAGGTGTCTCCGAAAGTATTCGTGGTGTTGGCATAGATCAAGATTAGGATTTGTCACTCCGAGTGTCGGAGAGGTATCTCTGGGCCCTCTCGGTAACACACATCACAATAAGCCTTGCAAGCAAAAGACTAATGAGTTAGTCACGAGATGATGAGTTACGGAACGAGTAAAGAGACTTGCCAGTAACGAGATTGAACTAGGTATGGAGATACCGACGATCGAATCTCGGGCAAGTAACATACCGATGACAAAAGGAACAACGTATGTTGTTATGCGGTTCTGACCGACAAAAGAACTTCGTAGAATATGTAGGAGCCAATATGAACATCCAGGTTCCGCTATTGGTTATTGACCGGAGATGAGTCTCGGTCATGTCTACATAGTTCTCGAACCCGTAGGGTCCGCACGCTTAACGTTTGATGACGATCGGTATTATGAGTTTATGAGTTTTGATGTACCGAAGGTAGTTCGGAGTCCCGGATGAGATCACGGACATGACGAGGAGTCTCGGAATGTCCGAGACATAAAGATTGATATATTGGACGACTATATTCGGACACCGGAAGTGTTCCGGAAAAGTTTCGGATTTAACGGGATTGCCGGAGGGGGTTACCGGAACCCCCTACGAAGGGGGATGGTCCATAGTGGGCCTTATGGAAAAGAGAGAGGCAGCCCATAAGGGCTGGCCGGCGCCCCACCTAGGGTTCCTAGTTGGACTAGGATTGGGGGGCGCCACCTCTCCTTCTTTTCCTTTCCCTCTCTTCCTTCTTTGGTAGTTCCTACTAGGAATAGGATTGCAATCCTATTCCTAGTAGGATTGCACCCTAGCCGCACCATAGGAAGGGCCGGCCGGCCTCCCCCTTGCTCCTTTATATACGGGGGCAGGGGGGCACCCAAAGACACACAAGTTGAATTGTTCCAGCCGTGTGCGGTGCCCCCCTCCACAGAAACACACCTCGGTCATACCATCGCGGTGCTTAGGCGAAGCCCTGCGCCGGTGAATACATCATATCCGTCACCACGCCGTCGTGCTGACGAAACTCTCCCGTGAAGCTCAACTGGATCAAGAGCTCGTGGGACGTCATCAAGCTGAACGTGTGCTGAACGTGTGCTGAACGCGGAGGTGCCGTACGTTCGGTGCTTGATCAGTTGAATCACGAAGAAGTTCGACTACATCAACCGCGTCACTTGACGCTTCCGCTTCCGGTCTACGAGGGTACATAGACACACTCTTCCCTCTCGTTGCTATGCATCTGGTAGATAGATCTTGCGTGATCGTAGGAAAATTTTAAAATACTACGTTCCCCAACAGTGGCATCATGAGCCAGGTCTATGCGTAGATGATATGCATGAGTAGAACACAATGAGTTGTGGACGATACTAGTCATACTGCTTACCAGCATGTCATACTTTGCTTTGGCGGTATTGTGAGATGAAGCGGCCCGGACCGACATTACGCGTACGCTTACGCGAGACTGGTTTCACCGTTACGAGCACTCGTTGCTTAAAGGTGACTGGCGGGTGTCTGTCTCTCTCACTTTAGCTGAATCAAGTGTGGCTACGCCCGGTCCTTATGAAGGTTAAAACAGCACATACTTGACGAAACATCGTTGTGGTTTTGTATGCGTAGGTAAGAACGGTTCTTGCTAAGCCCGTAGCAGCCACGTAAAACTTGCAACAACAAAGTAGAGGACGTCTAACTTGTTTTTGCAGGGCATGTTGTGATGTGATATGGTCAAGACATGATGAGTTATACGGTTTTGTATGAGATGATCATGTTTTGTAATGTTATCGGTAACTGGCAGGAGCCATATGGTTGTTGCTTTATTGTATGAAATGCAATCGCCATGTAATTGCTTTACTTTATCACTAAGCGGTAGCGATAGTCGTAAAAGCAATAGTTGGCGAGACGACAACGATGCTACGATGGAGATCAAGGTGTCGCGCCGGTGACGAAGGTGATCATGACGGTGCTTTGGAGATGGAGATCAAAAGCACAAGATGATGATGGCCATATCATGTCACATATTTTGATTGCATGTGATGTTTATCTTATTATGCTTCTTATTTTGCTTAGTTCGACGGTAGCATTATAAGATGATCCCTTACTAAATTTCAAGGTATAAGTGTTCTCCCTGAGTATGCACCGTTGCGAAAGTTCGTCGTGCCGAGACACCACGTGATGATCGGGTGTGATAAGCTCTACGTTCAAATACAACGGGTGTAAGCCAGTTTTGCACACGCAGAATACTCGGGTTAAACTTGACGAGCCTAGCATATGCAGATATGGCCTCGGAACACTGGAGACCGAAAGGTCGAGCGTGAATCATATAGTAGATATGATCAACATAAGATGTTCACCATTGAAACTACTCCATCTCACGTGATGATCGGACATGGTTTAGTTGATTTGGATCATGTGATCATTTAGATGACTAGAGGGATGTCTATCTAAGTGGGAGTTCTTAAGTAATATGATTAAATTGAACTTTAATTTATCATGAACTTAGTCCTCGTAGTATTAGCATATCTATGTTGTAGATCAATAGCTCGCGATGTTGCTCCCCGTTTATTTTTTATATGTTCATAGAGAAAACTAAGTTGAAAGATGTTAGTAGCAATGATGCGGAATTGTTCCGTGATCTGAGGATTATCCTCATTGCTGCACAGAGAATTATGTCCTTGATGCACCGCTAGGTGACATACCTATTGCAGGAGCAGATGTAGACGTTATGAACGTTTTGACAAAAGCTCGGTATGATGACTACTTGATAGTTTAAGTGCACCATGCTTTATGGCTTAGAACCGGGACTTCAAAAACGTTTTGAACGCCACGGAGCATATAAGATGTTCCAAGAGTTGAAATTAGTATTTCATACTCATGCCCGTGTCGAGAGGTATAAGACTTCTGACAGTACTTTGCCTACAAGATGGAGGAGAATAGCTCAACCAGTGAGCATGTGCTCAGATTGTCTGGGTACTACAATTACTTGAATCAAGTGGGAGTTAATCTTCCAGATAAGATAGTAATTGACAAAGTTCTCTAGTCAATATCACCAAGTTAGTAGAACTTCGTGATGAAATATAATATGCAAGGGATGACGAAGGTAATTCCCGAGCTCTTTGCGATCCTGAAATCGGCGAAGGTAGAAATCAAGAAAGAGCATCAACTGTTGATGGTTACCAAGACCACTTGTTTCAAGTAAAGGGCAAAGGGATAGAAGGGGAACTTCAAGAAGAATGACAAGCAAGTTGTCACTCCCATGAAGAAACCCAAAGCTAAACTCAAGCCTGAAACTAAGTGCTTCTACTGCAAAGGAAATGGTCACTGGAAGTGGAAATGCCCTAGATACTTGGCGGATAAGAAGGATGGCAAAGTGAACAAAGGTATATTCGATATACAGATTGTTGATGTGTATTTTACTAGTGTTCATAGCAACCCCTCGGTATTTGATACCGGTTTAGTTGCTAAAGAGTAGTAACTCGAAATGGGAGTTGTATAATGAACAAAAACTAGTTAAAGGATGAAGTAACGATGTGTATTGGAAGTAGTTCCAAGATTGATATAATCATCATCGCACACTCCCTATACTTTCGGGATTAGTGTTGAACATAAATAAGTGTTATTTGGTGTTTGTATTGAACATGAATATGATTTGATCATGTTTATTGCAATACAGTTATTCATGTAAGTTAGAGAATAATTGTTGTTCTGTTTACATGAATAAAACCTTCTATGGTCATACACCCAATGAAAATGGTTTGTTGGATCTCGATCGTGTGATACACATATTCATAATATTGAAGCCAAAAGATGCAAGGTTAATAATGATAGTGCAACTTATTTGTGGCACTGCCGTTTAGGTCATATTGGTGTAAAGCGCATGAAGAAACTCCATAGTGATGGATTTTTGGAATCACTTGATTATGAATCATTTGGTGCTTGCGAACCATGCCTCATGGGCAAGATGACTAAAACTCCATTCTCCGGAACTGTGGAGCAAGCAACATAGTTGTTGGAAATCATACATACTGATGTATGCGGACCAATGAGTGTTGAAGCTCGCGGCGGGTATCGTTATTTTCTGACCTTCACTGATGATTTAAGCAGATATGGGTATATCTACTTAATGAAGCACAAATCTGAAACATTTTAAAAGTTCAAAGAATTTCAGAGTGAAGTGGAGAATCATCGTAACAAGAAAATAAGAGTTTCTACGATATGATCGTAGAGGTAAAATATTTGAGTTAGCGAGTTTGGCCTTCAATAAAAACAATGTGAAATAGTTTCACTACTCACGCCACCTGGAACACCACAGTGTAATGGTGTGTCCGAACGTCATAACCGTACTTTATTAGATATGGTGCGATCGACGATGTCTCTTACCGATCTACCACTATCGCTTTTTGGGTTATGCATTAGAGACAGCTACATTCACGTTAAATAGGGCACCATCTAAATCCGTGGAGATGACACCGTATGAACTGTGGTTTGACGATAAACCTAAGCTGTCATTTCTTTAAGTTTGGGACTGCGATGCTTATGTGAAAAAGTTTCAACATGATAAGCTCGAACCCAAATCGGAGAAGTAAATCTTCATAGGATACCCAAAAGAAACTGTTGGGTACACCTTCTATCACAGATCCGAAGGCAAGGTCTTTGTTGCTAAGAGTGGATCCTTTCTAGAGAAGGAGTTTCTCTCGAAAGAAGTGAGTGGGAGGAAAGTAGAACTTGATGAGGTAATTGTACCTTCTCCCGAATTGGAAGGTAGTGCATCATAGAAACTCGTTCCAGTGATTCCTACACCAATTAGTGAGGAAGCTAATGATGATGATCATGAAACTTCAGATCAAGTTTCTGCTGAACTTCGTAGATCAACCAGAGTTCGTTCCGCACCAGAGTGGTACGGCAACCCAGTTCTGGAAGTCATGTTACTAGACCATGGTGAACCTACGAACTATGAGGAAGCGATGATGAGCCCAGATTCCGCAAAATGGCTTGAGACCATGAAATCTGAGATAGGATCCATGTATTAGAACAAAGTATGGACTTTGGTTGACTTGCCCGATGATCGGCAAGCCATCGAAAATAAATGGATCTTCAAGAGGAAGACCGACGCAAACGGTAATGTTACTGTTTACAAAGCTCGACTTGTTGCGAAAGGTTTTCGACAAGTTCAAGGAGTTGACTACGATGAGACTTTCTCACCCGTAGCGATGCTTAAGTCTGTCCGAATCATGTTAGCAATTGCCGCATTTTATGAAATCTGGCAAATGGATAACAAAACTGCATTCTTTAATGGATTTATTAAAGAAAAATTGTATATGATGCAACCCGAAGGTTTTGTCAATCCTAAAGGTACTAACAAAATGTGCAAGCTCCAGCGATCCATCTATGGACTGGTGCAAGCATCTCGGAGTTGGAATATACGCTTTGATAAGTTGATCAAAGCATATAGATTTATACAGATTTACGGTGAAGCCTGTATTTACAAGAAGTGAGTGGGAGCACTACAACCTTTCTGATAAGTATATGTGAATGACATATTGTCGATCGGAAATGATGTAGAATTTTATGGAAATCATAAAGGAGAGTTTGAAAGGAGTTTTTCAAAGAAAGACCTTGGTGAAGCTGCTTACATATTGGGCATCAAGATCTATAGAGATAGATCAAGACGCTTGATAAGACTTTCGATAAGTACATACCTTGATAAGATTTTGAAGTAGTTCAAAATGGATCAGTCAAAGAAGGAGTTCTTGCCTGACTTGTAAGGTGTGAAGTTGAGTAAGACTCAAAGCCAGACCACGGCAGAAAAATATAGAGAGAATGAAAGTCATTCCCTATGCCTCAGCCATAGGTTCTTGTCGGGACCCCGATCCTAAGTCACACCGATCTAGCATGTAACACACCATATCACTTTGCGGCCTCACGCACGGTATCCCCACGGGTGCCACCTTACCTGGCCCGGGACCGTTTGCGCATTTTGGCTCACGTATATGATAGTGTCGCTAGCATCCATATGACAGAGAACCCGGGCCGACTTGACCAGTTATAAACCAAAAGTGGCACTAAATTACAGAGACATGCATTCATGACCCAGCAACGAACGTGTCGGTCATCAACGTATGAACCCAAGTTGTAGCAAGCTACAAGGACTTAAAGGAACAACGCGTGACATTTCCCCTAAGGGACAGACACGGGAACGAAGAAGGACACATGCCGGTCGGCCTAAGTGTTCCGGAGCAGTAGCAAGCTACCAAGGCTCAGTGGAAACACTAGGAGACATTTCCCTGTAAGATAGGCTACCAAGGGTAAACAACTAGGTGCCGGATCCCACACATACCAAGCATTTCAATAACATACACACAATATGCTCAATATGTGCAAATACAACATGGCATCACAACAAGACTCTAATAAACAAAGTATTTATTCATTAGGCTCCGAAGAGCCAAGTATTACAAACATGGGTCTCACAACCCAACATTCAGAGCATACAAGCAACAAGCGGAAGCACTACATGTCTGAGTACAGACATCTACAAATGAAAAAGGCTGAAGAGCCTGACTATCTACAACACTCGTCCAAGATCGTAGCTGAGGTACAAGCTACTTGTCGAAGTCCAAGGGAACTACTAGTGTGACATCAATCCTATCTGCAAAACATAAATTAAGCAAACATGAGTACAAAGGTACTCAGCAAGACTTACATCAGATCCTATCATACATGCACTTGTATCAAGAAGGCAAAGTGGGGTTTAGTTGCAGCAAGCCAGCTTTGACTCAGTGGCTATCCTATTCTACGATTGTTGGTAACTCTTTTGAGGTGGCGCACACGAGTCCACTAAGCACCACACAATACACCACTATGGATTCATTCCCGTCTCCCTACGAGAAGGCCATCCATAGTACTCACACTTGTCTTGAGTATTTTAGAGTATCCACTTCAAGTTGTCTATGTACCACGTAAGCATCCAAGAAGTCCATATCCGCGGACCCGGCTATTCGAATAGATTATGTTAACCCTGCAGGGGTGTACTTCTTCACACACGCTCTCGCCACTTACCGCCAGGTACACGTCGTGTATCTCGGCAACCTTCAAGCGGAAGCCTGGCGAGGGTGTCGGCCACGACCTGACTAACCACACAAGTCTCTCGTCCAGGTTTATCGCCTATTCAGGTTCCATCCGCAAGGGAGTCCGGCCGAGGTTTCCATCACTGACCCAAACGATGTGTACAGGGTTCCCGAGCCCACCATCCGGGTGCCACTCGGTACACCGGGCCACATGTGCCTAGTCTGTCCCAAGCCCACCCTGCCGGGTGCCACCTGGTAGAGAAATAACACTACCTACAAACACCAGAAACTAGTCGCAACTCCTGGACAGAGATCATGTTGATTAATAAGTCGAGAGGGGTCGAGTTACCGGAACCCAATGTGTGGTAGTATCTAGTCATTGGACAACATACTCGGAACTCAGTTCTTAGGGACGGTTCCAGTGAGACAACCCACCATGTACTCCTACATGGCCTCTCACCACTACCTTTACCAAATCGTGTTCACACACTTAACCCTCAGCATCAGAACATATCATTTCACTCTAATTCATTCCCGATGAATTAGACCTGACACACTCTAAGCAATAGCAAGCAAGGCATGCTAAGATCACAACATGGCTTCAATCAACTCCTACACATGCTAGTGGGTTTCAACTATTTACTGTGGAAAGACAGGTCATGCAGAGGAATGGGTTCAACTACCGCAGCATAAAGTAGCAGTTGAAATCGTTGTTGTCCTAATGCAATAACAGGGAGCAGGAGCGAGAGAGTAGGATTGTATCGGAATGAACAAAGGGGTTTGCTTGCTTGGTAAAACAACGTGCAGAACACTGCTCCTCTGACAGGTACTCTGGATCGGTCTCCGGAGCTGGACCTATCGAGAAGAACGGTGCCGACAATCAAACACAAGCATATGCAACAATATGGTGCATGAATATGGCATGAAGTTATGATGTTGTTTGGGCTAGTGCAACTAGCATTCAATTTGAAAGAAGTCCATTTGAACCAAGGGTTCAAATGCAATTTTAAAATAAGCATTTTAAATGCCAAATATGTGTTTTCATAAAAACAGTAGGTATAACCTCATTTGTCATGCATGAAAATGGTACAGATGGATAGATTGAATTTTTCTGATAATTTTTCATATATAAATTATTTCATTCTGAGCTACGGTTGAATTTCTGTGATTTTTTGAAGTTTAGGCCAAATTCTGAAATAAATAAATCATTTAAGATTTATTTAAAAACCAGAACTGGATTACTACGTCAGCATGACACAAGCATGACGTTAGCAGGTCAAAGGGCTGGTCCAGGGTCAAACCTGACAGTGGGTCCCACTGGTCAGTGACTCAGTTAATTAACTAAAGTTTAAAAATAAACTAAACAGATACGGGGCCCACATGTTAGTGTCTAATTAGATTAATGTCAGTAATTAAAACTTAATTAAACCCTAAACTAAAAATTAGTCAAAGCTGGCCCACATGTCATTGACTCAGAGGAAGTCAAACCAAGTGGGTTTGGGTCAAAACCCACCGGCGGTTAGCCGCCGGCGAGGCCGAATACGGCGGAGGGCGTCGGAAACTCGCCTCCGTCGACCATTCGAGCGGCGGAGGGCATCTACAGGATGCGCAGCCTCTTGCGCATCCAACGCGCTAGGTGGCAGCAGCTGGAGCGGCCGGAATCGTCGCCGGCGTCGAGCCCAGCGGCGGCCGGAGTTCGGGCCTCGTCGGTTTAGGTGCTACGGTGCACGAGAAGGCGAGGGAGTGAGTGCGTTGGGTTCCTGGGGGCTTCCTGAGCACGATGACGTGCTCCGTTGTGAGCTCGTGCGTCTGTGGCCACGGCTACACCATGGCCGGCGGCGAGAAGCTTTCGGCCGCGGGAGGAATCGGGGCTAGGGGACAGGCGCGAGCACGAGAGAAGAGGGGAAAGGTAGAGGAGCTCACGGCGAACTTGATGGCGTCGTCCGCGAGCTCGGGGACGCGTCGGAGCGGGCGCACGGTCGCTGGTGATCTTCACGGCCGCAGGTTGAAGACGAGGTCGACGACGGCGCTCCAGGGCTTCTGGCGTTGGGCAGCTCGGCGAGGAGAAGGAGAGGAACGGGGCGGAGCTTCTGGGCACTCCGGCGAGGCGAGAGGGGGACGGTGGCCACGGCTACGGCGAGCGGCTGCGACGGTGGCGTTCGGGCGTTCGCGAGGAAGAGCACCAGGAGAGGGGAGAAGGAACCGAGGGGGAGTGAGAGGGTCCAGGGGGGTGCGTGGCTTCGTCCAGAGGCTGCTAGGCGGGTCGGCAGCGGCGGAAGCAGGAGGTGGCCGTGGCGCGTGGCCGCGGGCGCCGAGCACGCGCTCGTCCTTCTGTCAAGGAGGAAAACGACATGCAGGAGCGGGCTGGGCTGGCCAGCTGGGCCGGCCAGGCCGTGCTGTGCTGGGCCAGCACAGGTAAGTCTGCCCTTTTTATTTTTTTCTTTTCTATTTTCTTCTGACATTTGTTTTGATTTAATTTCTAAACTAAATCATTTATTTTCTTATGACATTTTATTTTGCAGAGACCTAGGAATTAACCCAAACCCCTAAAAATAAAGGACCAGAATTTTGGACATATATAAAATATATAATATATATATATATATATCCAAGCAAATAGCTATTGCATTAATTCCAAATGCCCAAAATAAATACTTATGAGCTCCTAATAATATTGGTTTGATTTTTATCTCTGACCAATATTTTTAGAGGGCCACATGAACATTTTCTTGGACCTTTTTGGAGCAACTTTTATTTGGGTCATTTTCAAAAGGGTTTCTGAGGGTTTCATAAGTCCTCATTTCAATTTCATTTGAAAATTTAAACATGATGCAAACCACAAACTAACCTAGAGCATACCAGAACTAGGGTTGTGACAACTCGCCTCCACTCGAAAGAATCTCGTCCCGAGATTCAGGAGTAGGCGGAAAGAAGGTGGGGTATTCCAGTCGGAGACGATCTTCTCGCTCCCAAGTAGCTTCTCTCTCGGAATGATGGGACCACTGAACCTTGAGAAACTTGATGTTATGACGTCGAGTGACACGCTCTGCTTGATCCAGAATGCGAACGGGATACTCTCGATATGTGAGGTTATCTTGGAGATCAAGCGTTTCGTGGTCCACTCCGCGGATGGGATCCGAGAAGCAACGCCTGAGTTGAGAGACGTGGAAGACATCATGAACTCGAGAAAGATGTGGGGGTAGTTCCAATTGGTAGGCAACCTCTCCTCGTTTAGCAAGAATGCGAAAAGGACCAATGTAACGAGGAGCCAACTTGCCCTTGATATCGAAACGATGGGTACCCTTCAAAGGAGTAACCCGAAGATAAGCTTTCTCACCAACCTCGTAAGCCACTTCCTTATGATGACGATCATACTGGCTCTTTTGACGAGACTGGGCTGTTTTCAAATTCTCACGAATGATACGAACTTGCTCTTCTGCTTCCTGGATCATATCCGGTCCAAAGAATTGTCTTTCACCGGTTTCTGACCAGTTCAAAGGTGTTCGACATCTTCGTCCATAAAGAATCTCAAAAGGAGCTTGCTTGAGACTAGATTGATAGCTATTGTTATAAGCAAACTCGGCGAAAGGAAGACATTTCTCCCAATCCATACCGAAAGAGATAACGCAAGCTCTAAGCATGCCTTCGAGAATTTGGTTAACCCGTTCCACTTGACCACTTGACTGAGGGTGGAAAGCGGTACTGAAAGAAAGATGGGTGCCCATGGCAGTCTGGAAACTCTCCCAGAAATGAGAAGTAAAAAGACTACCACGGTCTGAATTGATCTCTAGTGGAACACCATGAAGTGACACTATTCAAGAAATATACAAGTCAGCAAGCTGACTAGCAGTGATACTCTTTCGAACAGGTAGGAAGTGAGCCACTTTGGAGAGACGATCAATGACTACGAAGATAGCATTATTCCCTCTCTTGGTCCTGGGAAAGCCGGTGATGAAGTCCATACCAACTTTATCCCATTTCCACTCAGGAATAGCTAGAGGCTGAAGAGTGCCAGCAGGTCTTTGATGTTCTGCCTTAACGCGACGAAAAACGTCACATTTAGCAATGAACTCAGCAATTTCTCTCTTCATCCTAGTCCACCAGAACCTCTGGCGTAGGTCCTGATACATCTTAGTACTACCGGGATGAATCGTGAGAGGAGATTCATGAGCCTCTTTAAGGATCAATTGCCGAAGATGTTGCTTCTTGGGAACCACCAGCCGGTTTTGGAAGAGAACAACACCTCGATCATCCATAGAGAAACATCCACCAACTCCCTTTTTAATGTTTCTCTTGATCCGGGTAATTCCGGTATCATGCTTTTGGGCTTCTATGATATGATCCACAAGAGTAGGTTTTGCCACCAAAGTTGAAAGGAATCCGTGAGGAGCAATGTGAAGGTTAAGCTTACATAGTTCCTCATGGAGAAGTGGTTGGCCCTGCTGCAACATGAGATTGTTGCAATAGGATTTACGACTTAGCGCATCAGCCATGACATTGCCCTTGCCCGGGGTGTAGGTAATCCCTAAGTCGTAATCGGAGATCAACTCCAACCAACGTCTTTGCCTAAGGTTCAAATCTGGTTGGGTGAAGATATACTTGAGACCCTGGTGATCGGTGTAGATCTCGCAACGATTACCAAGGAGGTAATGCCGCCAGGTCTTAAGTGCATAGACCACAGCTGCAAGCTCTAGATCATGTGTAGGATAATTCTCCTCATGTGGATGCAACTGTCGAGATGCATAGGCAATCACACGACGATCCTGCATAAGAATGCAACCTAGTCCCTGTCGTGAGGCATCACAGTAGATAACAAAGTCCTTAGTGAAATCTGGTGGCACAAGTATGGGAGCAGAGGTCAGGCGTCTTTTCAGTTCCTGAAAACTGTGTTCACACTATGGGGACCACTCAAACTTTTTATCTTTCTTGAGAAGTTCCGTGAGAGGTTTGGCCACTTTCGAGAAGTTTTCAACAAAGCGGCGACAATAACTGCCTAGACCAAGGAAACTCCTAACTTGTTTAACTGTTGCAGGCGGAGTCCAATCAAGAACGGCCTGAACTCTCTCAGGATTGACAGCAATGCCCTTCCCTGAGATTACGTGGCCGAGATAGGTCACTTCTGGCAACCAAAATTCGCATTTGGAGAACTTGGCATAAAGGCGGTGCTCTCTGAGTTTCTCTAGAACAAGTCTAAGATGTTCGGCATGCTCTTCCTCGTTCTTCGAGTAAATAAGAATATCATCGAGGTAAACCACGACGAACTTATCCAAATACTCCATGAAGATCGAGTTCATCAAGCGGGAGAAAGTGGCTGGAGCATTGGTTAAACCGAAAGACATGACGGTGTACTCGTACTGGCCATAACGAGTGACAAAAGCCGTCTTAGGAATGTCTCCGTTTTTAATTTTGATTTGATGGTAGCCTAACCTCAAATCCATTTTGGAGAAGACTGAGGATCCAGCGAGCTGATCATACAGGTCGTTGATCCTGGGGAGCGGATACTTGTTCTTTATCGTGACCAAATTAACGGGACGATAATCTACAACCATCCGTTCTGTGCCATCCTTCTTCTTGACGAAGAGGACGGGACAAGCCCAAGGAGAAGAACTAGGACGAATAAAACCCTTTTGCAAGGACTCACCAAGTTGTTTCTTAAGCTCAGCTAGTTCTAGGGGTGCCATTTTGTAGGGTCTCCTAGAAATTGGAACAGTTCCTGGGATATGATCTATGACGAACTCTACATCCCTATCAGGTGGAACACCTGGTAGTTCTTCTGGAAAGACATCTGGAAAGTCTCGGACTACCGGGATATCTTCAAGGTCTGGAAGGGGGCTGGCATTATGAGAATAGAGTTGACGCTTTGCAACTCTAGTGGAGACAGTGACTATCTTGCCAGATGGGTGTGTAAGCTGAACAGACCTAGTGTAACAATCGATCTTGGCATGATGAGCTGTCAACCAGTCCATACCCAAGATGATGTTAATATCTGAAGACTTGAGGGCTATGAGTGAGGCAAGGAATACAAGTCTGTCAACAAGGATTCCATTACCATGGCTTATTCTGGTAGTTTGCCATCTAGACCCCAGGGTTTGGATTTTGAGCGGAGTTGGCATGTCACAAAATAACATGTCGTGCAAACGAGCATAGCCTTCAGAGATGAAGGAGTGAGATGCTCCGGTATCGAACAGAACCGAAGCCGGATGGCAATTGACAAGGAGTGTACCAAGAACGACATTTGGATCATCATTAGCGTCTTTAGCTGAGACGTGATGCACACGTCCATGTTTAGTGGGAGCTGGATTGGCAATGTTAGTCTTGCGTGGTGGCTTAGTACGAAGAACGGACTTCTCGGGCTGGGGTGGAGCAAGACTGGCCTGAGAACAGTCACGTGCATAGTGTCCTGGCTTTCCGCATGTAAAGCAAGTCCCTGAGGTAGGTCGTGGACCCGCATTGACAAGCGGTTTGCCAATAGGCTTGGGTGGAGCATAAGACTGAGCTGGATAAGGTACCACACAAGATGGCATCGGAGGATAAGTGGGTGGAAGAACAGAGTTCGGAACCCAAATCCGGCGCTTCTGAGAACTAGATCCGGAAGAAGATCCCAAATCAAGGGTGTGCTTACGAGACTCCTCATAAGTGAGTTGAGCTGTCTCTGCATTGATGGCCTTGTTCACAAGAGCCTGGAACGTGTTGCAATGATGCAAGTGGAGATCACGACGCAGTTTGGGGTTGAGACCCTTCTGGAACCTAGCCTGCTTCTTGGCGTCCGTGGACACTTCTTCTGTAGCATAGCGGGCGAGGTTCTCAAACTCTCGACTATAAGCATCAACAGCCATCTTAGCCTGTGTAAGACTACAGAACTCTTCTCTCTTGCGAGCGATAAGGGCTTGAGGGATATGATGCTCACGAAAAGCCTCGGTGAAATCTTTCCAGGTAGGAATCTGGTCAGCTGGAATCATGGCCTCATAGTTCTGCCACCAAAGACTAGCAGGACCTTCCAGGTGATAAGTGGCATAGATAACCTTGTCATCTTCAGCTACGTTCGCAGAACGCAGCTTGTGAGTGATACTACAGAGCCAGTCATCTGCGTCGAGTGGCTCAATGGGATGATGGAAGGTGGGTGGTTTCAGACGAATGAAGTCATGGATGGTTGCCGATTCCTTGCACTGATGTGCGGTATTCTCCTCAATACGTGCCAACAAGCGGTAAGACTCACGCTTGTTTCTCTCCATCTCTAACATTAACTCCGCCAACGAAGGCTGGTCGGGAGGATCCTCCTTATCCCTACCACCTCCGTGGTTCTGTCTACGAGCAGCTGAGCTTCGCTTAACTGAAGACATCCTGAGAAGCGAAACCGAAGACGGAAACATCAACAACTAGGATGCATAAGGTTGGACAAGAAATTAGTATCTCTCGAACTACTAGGATAATTCCGACAGCATAACGGCAGTAAAATGCTCAAAATGGGACATCCTGCTAGCAAGGGTAGTACGACATCTCAACATCATCACTCAAAGTACTGTGATAGTACTGGACAACTGCACCGGAAGAACTTGAAAACAGGAGTAGGACTCTGATCAACCAATCCTAAGGGACTACGGAGTAGTAACTCGTGATCCTGATAGACGGAAAAGATAGCCTAGTTCCTTAACCCCGTAGGAAAGGTAAGATGACTCAGATCAGAAGACACGAGGTAAAAGGAGTAAAAAGAGTCTTACGTTCCCTTCCACAATCAATTCCCTTATATAACTAAGGAATTTCTAGACTCAACTTCGACCATTTTGGCTTGGTAAACCTACAGGCAGTCAGGCTCTGATACCAACGCTGTCGGGACCCCGATCCTAAGTCACACCGATCTAGCATGTAACACACCATATCACTTTGCGGCCTCACGCACGGTATCCCCACGGGTGCCACCTTACCTGGCCCGGGACCGTTTGCGCATTTTGGCTCACGTATATGATAGTGTCGCTAGCATCCATATGACAGAGAACCCGGGCCGACATGACCAGTTATAAACCAAAAGTGGCACTAAATTACAGAGACAGGCATTCATGACCCAGCAACGAACGTGTCGGTCATCAACGTATGAACCCAAGTCGTAGCAAGCTACAAGGACTTAAAGGAATAACGCGTGACATTTCCCATAAGGGACAGACACAGGAACGAAGAAGGACACATGCCGGTCAGCCTAAGTGTTCCGGAGCAGTAGCAAGCTACCAAGGCTCAGTGGAAACACTAGGAGACATTTCCCTGTAAGATAGGCTACCAAGGGTAAACAACTAGGTATCGGATCCCACACATACCAAGCATTTCAATAACATACACACAATATGCTCAATATGTGCAAATACAACATGGCATCACAACAAGACTCTAATAAACAAAGTATTTATTCATTAGGCTCCGAAGAGCCAAGTATTACAAACATGGGTCTCATGACCCAACATTCAGAGCATACAAGCAACAAGCGGAAGCACTACATGTCTGAGTACAGACATCTACAAATGAAAAAGGCTGAAGAGCCTGACTATCTACAACACTCGTCCAAGATCGTAGCTGAGGTACAAGCTACTTGTCGAAGTCCAAGCGGAACTACTAGTGTGACATCAATCCTATCTGCAAAACATAAATTAAGCAAACATGAGTACAAAGGTACTCAGCAAGACTTACATCAGATCCTATCATACATGCACTTGTATCAAGAAGGCAAAGTGGGGTTTAGTTGCAGCAAGCCAGCTTTGACTCAGTGGCTATCCTATTCTACGATTGCTGGTAACTCTTTTGAGGTGGCGCACACGAGTCCACTAAGCACCACACAATACACCACTATGGATTCATTCCCGTCTCCCTACGAGAAGGCCATCCATAGTACTCACACTTGTCTTGAGTATTTTAGAGTATCCACTTCAAGTTGTCTATGTACCACGTAAGCATCCAAGAAGTCCATATCCGCGGACCCGGCTATTCGAATAGATTATGTTAACCCTGCAGGGGTGTACTTCTTCACACACGCTCTCGCCACTTACCGCCAGGTACACGTCGTGTATCTCGGCAACCTTCAAGCGGAAGCCTGGCGAGGGTGTCGGCCACGACCTGACTAACCACACAAGTCTCTCGTCCAGGTTTATCGCCTATTCGGGTTCCATCCGCAAGGGAGTCCGGCCGAGGTTTCCATCACGGACCCAAACGATGTGTACAGGGTTCCCGAGCCCACCATCCGGGTGCCACTCGGTACACCGGGCCACGTGTGCCAAGTCTGTCCCAAGCCCACCCTGCCGGGTGCCACCTGGTAGAGAAATAACACTACCTACAAACACCAGAAACTAGTCGCAACTCCTGGACAGAGATCATGTTGATTAATAAGTCGAGAGGGGTCGAGTTACCGGAACCCAATGTGTGGTAGTATCTAGTCATTGGACAACATACTCGGAACTCAGTTCTTAGGGACGGTTCCAGTGAGACAACCCACCATGTACTCCTACATGGCCTCTCACCACTACCTTTACCAAATCGTGTTCACACACTTAACCCTCAGCATCAGAACATATCATTTCACTCTTATTCATTCCCGATGAATTAGACCTGACATACTCTAAGCAATAGCAAGCAAGGCATGGTAAGATCACAACATGGCTTCAATCAACTCCTACACATGCTAGTGGGTTTCAACTATTTACTGTGGAAAGACAGGTCATGCAGAGGAATGGGTTCAACTACCGCAGCATAAAGTAGCAGTTGAAATCGTTGTTGTCCTAATGCAATAACAGGGAGCAGGAGCGAGAGAGTAGGATTGTATCGGAATGAACAAAGGGGTTTGCTTGCCTGGTAAAACAACATGCAGAACACTGCTCCTCTGACAGGACCTCTGGATCGGTCTCCGGAGCTGGACCTATCGAGAAGAACGGTGCCGACAATCAAACACAAGCATATGCAACAACATGATGCATGAATATGGCATGAAGTTATGATGTTGTTTGGGCTAGTGCAACTAGCATTCAATTTGAAAGAAGTCCATTTGAACCAAGGGTTCAATTGCAATTTTAAAATAAGCATTTTAAATGCCAAATATGTGTTTTCATAAAAACAGTAGGTATAACCTCATTTGTCATGCATGAAAATGGTACAGATGGATAGATTGAATTTTTCTGATAATTTTTCATATATAAATTATTTCATTCTGAGCTACGGTTGAATTTCTGTGATTTTTTGAAGTTTAGGCCAAATTCTGAAATAAATAAATCATTTAAGATTTATTTAAAAACCAGAACTGGATTACTGCGTCAGCATGACACAAGCATGACATCAGCAGGTCAAAGGGCTGGTCCAGGGTCAAACCTGACAGTGGGTCCCACTGGTCAGTGACTCAGTTAATTAACTAAAGTTTAAAACTAAACTAAACAGATACGGGGCCCACATGTCAGTGTCTAATTAGATTAATGTCAGTAATTAAAACTTAATTAAACCCTAAACTAAAAATTAGTCAAAGCTGGCCCACATGTCATTGACTCAGAGGAAGTCAAACCCAGTGGGTTTGGGTCAAAACCCACCGGCGGTTAGCCGCCGGCGAGGCCGAATACGGCGGAGGGCGTCGGAAACTCGCCTCCGTCGACCATTCGAGCGGCGGAGGGCATCTACAGGATGCGCAGCCTCTTGCGCATCCAACGCGCTAGGTGGCAGCAGCTGGAGCGGCCGGAATCGTCGCCGGCGTCGAGCCCAGCGGCGGCCGGAGTTCGGGCCTCGTCGGTTTAGGTGCTACGGTGCACGAGAAGGCGAGGGAGTGAGTGCGTTGGGTTCCTGGGGGCTTCCTGAGCACGATGACGTGCTCCGTTGTGAGCTCGTGCGGCTGTGGCCACGGCTACACCATGGCCGGGGGCGAGAAGCTTTCGGCCGCGGGAGGAATCGGGGCTAGGGGACAGGCGCGAGCACGACAGAAGAGGGGAAAGGTAGAGGAGCTCACGGCGAACTTGATGGCGTCGTCAGCGAGATCGGGGACGCGTCGGAGCGGGCGCACGGTCGCCGGCGATCTTCACGGCCGCAGGTTGAAGACGAGGTCGACGACGGCGCTCCAGGGCTTCTGGCGTCGGGCAGCTCGGCGAGGAGAAGGAGAGGAACGGGGCGGAGCTTCTGGGCACTCCGGCGAGGCGAGAGGGGGACGGTGGCCACGGCTACGGCGAGCGGCGGCGACGGTGGCGTTTGGGTGTTCGCGAGGAAGAGCACCAGGAGAGGGGAGAAGGAACCGAGGGGGAGTGAGAGGGTCCAGGGGGGTGCGTGGCGTCGTCCAGAGGCTGCTAGGCGCGTCGGCAGCGGCGGAAGCAGGAGGTGGCCGTGGCGCGTGGCCGCGGGCGCCGAGCACGCGCTCGTCCTTCTGTCAAGGAGGAAGACGACAGGGAGGAGCGGGCTGGGCTGGCCAGCTGGGCCGGCCAGGCCGTGCTGTGCTGGGCCAGCACAGGTAAGTCTGCCCTTTTTATTTTTTCTTTTCTATTTTCTTCTGACATTTGTTTTGATTTAATTTCTAAACTAAATCATTTATTTTCTTCTGACATTTTATTTTGCAGGGACCTAGGAATTAACCCAAACCCCTAAAAATAAAGGACCAGAATTTTGGACATATATAAAATATAATA
>LR738712.1:429376304-429401675 GCA_902687465.1 Secale cereale
ATATATATATATATATCCAAGCAAATAGCTATTGCATTAATTCCAAATGCCCAAAATAAATACTTATGAGCTCCTAATAATATTGGTTTGATTTTTATCTCTGACCAATATTTTTAGAGGGCCACATGAACATTTTCTTGGACCTTTTTGGAGCAACTTTTATTTGGGTCATTTTCAAAAGGGTTTCTGAGGGTTTCACAAGTCCTCATTTCAATTTCATTTGAAAATTTAAACATGATGCAAACCACAAACTAACCTAGAGCATACCAGAACTAGGGTTGTGACAGTTCTATAAAGTATGCCATGTTGTGTACCAAACATGTTGTGTACCTTGCCATGAGTTTGTCAAGGGGGTACAATAGTGATCCAGGAGTAGATCACTGTACATCGGTCAAAATTATCCTTAGTAACTGGATGACTATGGAAATGTTTCTCGATTATGGAGGTGATAAAGAGTTCGTCGTAAAGGGTTACGCCGATGCAAGCTTTGACACTAAATCCAGATGACTCTAAGTATCAATCTAGATGCGTATTGAAAGTGGGAGCAATTAGCTAGAGTAGCTCTATGCAGAGCATTGTAGACATAGAAAATTTGCAAAATACATACGGATCTGAATGTGACAGACCCGTTGACTAAACTTCTCTCACAAGCAAAACATGATCACACCTTATTACTCTTGGGTATTAATCACATAGCGATGTGAACTAGATTATTGACTCTAGTAAACCCTTTGGGTGTTGGTCACATGGCGATGTGAACTATGGGTGTTATTCACATAACGATGTGAACTATCGGTATTAAATCACATGGCGATGTGAGCTAGATTATTGACTCTAGTGCAAGTGGGAGACTGAAGGAAATATGCCCTAGAGGCAATAATAAAGATGTTATTTGTATTTCCTTATATCATGATAAATGTCTTTTATTCATGCTAGAATTGTATTAACCGGAAACTTAGTACATGTGTGGATACATAGACAAAACAGTATGTCCCTAGTATGCCTCTACTAGACTAGCTCATTGATCAAAGATGGTTATGTTTCCTAGCCATAGACATGAGTTGTCATTTGATCAACGGGATCACATCATTAGGAGAATGATGTGATGGACAAGACCCATCCGTTAGCATAGCACTATGATCATTTAGTTTTACTGCTATTGCTTTCTTCATGACTTATACATGTTCCTATGACTATGAGATTATGCAACTCCCGAATACCGTAGGAACACCTTGTGTGCTATAAAACATCACAACGTAACTGGATGATCATAAAGATGCTCTACAGGTGTCTCCGAAAGTATTCGTGGTGTTGGCATAGATCAAGATTAGGATTTGTCACTCCGAGTGTCGGAGAGGTATCTCTGGGCCCTCTCGGTAACACACATCACAATAAGCCTTGCAAGCAAAAGACTAATGAGTTAGTCACGAGATGATGAGTTACGGAACGAGTAAAGAGACTTGCCAGTAACGAGATTGAACTAGGTATGGAGATACCGACGATCGAATCTCGGGCAAGTAACATACCGATGACAAAAGGAACAACGTATGTTGTTATGCGGTTCTGACCGATAAAAGATCTTCGTAGAATATGTAGGAGCCAATATGAACATCCAGGTTCCGCTATTTGTTATTGACCGGAGATGAGTCTCGGTCATGTCTACATAGTTCTCGAACCCGTAGGGTCCGCACGCTTAACGTTTGATGACGATCGGTATTATGAGTTTATGAGTTTTGATGTACCGACGGTAGTTCGGAGTCCCGGATGAGATCACGGACATGACGAGGAGTCTCGGAATGTCCGAGACATAAAGATTGATATATTGGACGACTATATTCGGACACCGGAAGTGTTCCGGAAAAGTTTCGGATTTAACGGGATTGCCGGAGGGGGTTACCGGAACCCCCTACGAAGGGGGATGGTCCATAGTGGGCCTTATGGAAAAGAGAGAGGCAGCCCATAGGGGCTGGCCGGCGCCCCACCTAGGGTTCCTAGTTGGACTAGGATTGGGGGGCGCCACCTCTCCTTCTTTTCCTTTCCCTCTCTTCCTTCTTTGGTAGTTCCTACTAGGAATAGGATTGCAATCCTATTCCTAGTAGGATTGCACCCTAGCCGCACCATAGGAAGGGCCGGCCGGCCTCCCCCTTGCTCCTTTATATACGGGGGCAGGGGGGCACCCAAAGACACACAAGTTGAATTGTTCCAGCCGTGTGCGGTGCCCCCCTCCACAGAAACACAACTCGGTCATACCGTCGCGGTGCTTAGGCGAAGCCCTGCGCCGGTGAATACATCATATCCGTCACCACGCCGTCGTGCTGACGAAACTCTCCCGTGAAGCTCAACTGGATCAAGAGCTCGTGGGACGTCATCAAGCTGAACGTGTGCTGAACGCGGAGATGCCGTACGTTCGGTGCTTGATCGGTTGAATCGCGAAGAAGTTCGACTACATCAACCGCGTCACTTGACGCTTCCGCTTCCGGTCTACGAGGGTACGTAGACACACTCTTCCCTCTCGTTGCTATGCATCTGGTAGATAGATCTTGCGTGATCGTAGGAAAATTTTAAAATACTACGTTCCCCAACACATAACACCGGTTTATACGGTTCCTAACGGCATGAGTGGAACAAAATACCAAGGAAAAGGCTTAGCCTTCCACCCTTGCCAATATATAGATGATTTCATTTAGCAATTGTATAGCGTGATATAACCCAATAAAACTTCAACATGAAGCAAGCATCTTCGATCTTCACCTACAATATCAATGCTATAAGAAGGGCTGAGCGAAGCGTACTTAGCCAAGCAACGGTTTGCATAGGTAGGGTGGTTAAACATGGTAATGGTTACAAGTAGGAGGCTGACAGGAAAGACATGGGCATCGAGGCAAAACTATAGAGCGGAACTACTAGCAATAGGCAAAGATAGTAATGTTATCGGGGTTCGGTCATCTTGCCTGAAGAGAAGTCGTTCGGATCGTAAGAAGGGTCCTCGTGCTCAACCTCGTTGGTAACCTCGTGCTTGTACTCGTACTCGGTTTCAGCTTCCGGCTCTTAACAATACAATCACACAAGGCACAAATCAACAAGATGCAATGCGCACTCGAAAAATGATGGATGCATGAAGGATGCACTAAGGATGCACACGGAGCACGGAAAATAGCACTCAAGAAAAACACCTCAAAACATGATAACAATCTGATATTATGAATCTACACAGAAAATCAATCAAGTTTCATATAAGACTCGCTGAAATCGGAGCTACGGGCTAAAAGTTATGCCCGAAACAAGAAATGAGCGAAAGCTGAAAAATTACAGCAACATAGCAACTTCGAAGCACAAAATAATTAAGCTACAGCACTCAAACATCATGGCAAAGGACATGAACATAAAATAGACATATCCTAAAGCAAATAAGTCCAAAGGTGCACCCCCAAAGGAGCCACGGATCAATAGCAACAAGCTTGGACATATTGAACTTGACAATAAAATTCTGGCAGCAGAATTTTATTGAAACTTTGGAGCAAAAGTTAAACATGCTACAGCCACTCAAATAAGCATGTGAGAACATGAATGGAAAGCCAACAATATATACTAAAAGGAACAATCAAGATCCACTCCAAAACTATCATGGTTTGTCATAGAGCAGCAAGCAAACATGGCATCGGAACGTTACAGATTTCAGACTTAGTGAAAAACCACTGTCCTAAAACAGCAGTTTCATCATGGCATCTAAAAGAGCAAGTTTAAGTCACCTCGAAACTAAACATGGCAAGTGGTAAACACCACATCAAAGTACACATGATGGTGATTCTGAAACATACAAGCATGCATCATGGAGATAAACATAACGATAGCAACGAGCTCAACAAGATGGCATTTCATAACAAGTGAAACAACATCACAGCCACATGGCACTTTGCAACGAGGATATACATGGCAAGATTAAATCTATCATGCAACCTAATACAAGCAACATGTAGAGCATGGCAAGACGAACACGTGGACATGTCATTTGCATCATTCGGATAAACGAGCTAAAAGATATCACTATGCAAAGATGACATAAAAACATCACATAGCGGCAGTTTTATCACGATGCACTATTGCAACAGAAAAACAAGCACCTAGATGATCTCTAACATGCATGACACAAAGAGATGAAACGTAGTGCTAATCACCACGAACGTCTGGACATGCTATTTGCGCAAAACGGACATCCACACAAAAAGTTATCAGCAGTTGAATATTGCATCACAGATCAAAACATCAGGGACTTAGTGGTATTTGAGATAACCTAGATCTGAGAGGAGATGGGCTCGGGCCGCGGATCTGGCCCGAGAGGAGGCCGAAGGGAGGACTGGAGGCAGAGGGCGATCGGGCCTGGCGCGGCCTGGCCCGTCGGCTCGGGCCTGACGGCGGAGGCGGCGCGCTGCGGGATGGGCCATCCCGCTCGGGGCCCAGGAGGGGAGGCTACGGCTGCGCGCGAAGGAGCGGCGCCGGGCTTCGGGCGGTCGGGAGGCGGCCCAGCGGGGTCGGCGGCTGCGGCGACTGGGAGGCCGGCCCGGCTGGCTGCGGCCTCCGGTGATGCGGCTGGAATCGGGGCACCTGGGTCCGCGGGATCTGCCGAAGCAGAGGAGGGCCGGCCTGGCGATGCGGCTGGGATGGGCCTCGAGCTCCCCAGCGCTGGCAGAGGGAGGCCGGTGCGGCACCGCGCTGGGCCCTGGCGCGGCGAAGTGGTCCAGGGCGGGACGAGGCGTTCGCGGGAGCCCATCGGAGCGATCGATGGAGGGGAGGCGCGGCCGAAGGAGCGTTGACCTTGGCGCCAGATGGATCCTTCGATCCAGTTCGCCGGCGGCGCTGTCTTCCTCGGGAGCCTGGCCAGGTAACGGAAATGAGGGGAAGGATCTGCCAAGTGGATGAGCGGGAATGGCCAGATGTGAGAAAAATGAGGGGGAGAAGTGGGGAAGAAGCTAGGATGCCAAAAATAGACCTAGGGGTCTAATAAATAGCAGATTTTTAGGGTTTGAGGGATTTGGGGGTGTTAGGAGCCCTCCGATCGCGATCCGACGGATCCGATCGCGGGGAAGTCAGGATGGGCCTAGAAGAGGGTAGTGGGCTGCTGTAGGGATGTTTTTGGGCCACAAGTGGAGGCACTTTGGACGCACACGAATAACTGTTGGGATAGCAAACGGAGCCCAAACGCGATGAGATTTGACGGGCGGGTTACACACAACAAAACAACAGCACACGACAAGTCTCGCGGCACACCGGTAACGTTACACGGCCAAACAACAAAGTAGGTCTACGGGACGCCACGGACACGTGAGTGAGCTCCGGAATGCGAAACGGACAACGGGAAGGAACGCGTGGAACCGGATGCAACCGACAACACAAATGCAATGCGATGCACATGTCTACATGATATGAATGAATGCCACACACGCACACAACAAAACGACGACAACCCGAAAGACAAAGAACCCGGAATGGAATAGATGAAGCCGGAGATATATTATATACCCAAAAGGGAAAGTATTACATCCGGGGCATTACATCGTGACTCATGGTTTACTACAAAACCAGATGCAGGTGGAAACGAGTATGAAACAGGTGATGGCTAGGAACTCAAGTGGTAGTTCGATGAAGAGCGTGGGCGTATGTACGTGATGTTCCCCGACGATCAGTAGTGGTTCCTACTAGGGTCGATCATGCATAGTGTGTGGTTATCTTCTTTTTCATTTGGATTCGTCCGTAGTTGGGCTATGCTTGTACTTGGATGAATGTATGACTTATTTATGTATTGTGTGAAGTGGCGATTGTAAGCCAACTATGTATTTTTCCATTTGTTCTTGTACATGGGAATGTGTGAAGATGGCCATCTTGCGATCATACCAAAATGCGGTTATGCCTCTAAGTCGTGCCTCGACACGTGGGAGATATAACCCCATCTTGGGCGTTACATCGGCTTTGACCGACGGTTGCTCTGTTTGATTCTGAGAAGATTTTTAAGCAACCCACTCTGTGAGCGATTTGCGTTTAATACCCACCGAGAGAAAAACCCTAGAGTCGAAGAATTAGATAGTGGTTCAGCATCACTGGAATCTAAGTTTAGTATGCTCCGCCTATTACTCTTGAGAGCTCCAAACTCTCTAGACAGTTAGGTGTCAATTTCTTCAGAGACCAAGAGTGATTTTGTTTCTCGAAGAAGAAGTCTGTAAAGGTTTGGATATAGCCTTCAATTATCTACCACGAGTGATCGGCATCGGTTGACGAATTGATTGTCGAGGAGAATAGGACGAAGAGAGTTTATCTTCTGTGTTAAGTCACAGCCCCTCCAACCAGACATAGTCCTTGTGCAGAAGAACAAACTGGTCGAACAAATACCTTGTCGCCATCGAGCTCCACTGGTCATTTCTTTCACCCAGTTTACCTTTGATGCATTTAGCTCATGAGATCTGTTGTGATGCATAGCCTAGTTTCCATTTGTTAGTTGGTTCTACTTCACTATTGTTTAATTTAAATTCGTTATGTTGCTGGGTTCTGAGAGATTTAAGTTTTTGGGGAAAAAACTCCCATTAACACCCCTCTGGTAGATATACTTCAATCCTACAATAGGTAAGCATATAAGCAAATTTCTAGGAAATCCTCTAATGATAAGATCACTTGTTCTAAGATTGCAAACCATGTCAAGGTACTCATCATGGGTCGGATGCAAAGGGTCAATAGGAGGCACACAAGGGCTAAAATATACTTGTTCAAATTATAGTTATTGAATATCCCAAGCATCTCAATTTTCCATGAACCATAAAACTCCCCATTAAGAATATGCACTCTATGTCTAAGACTCCCGAATGTAGACTCATCCATCTTCCTCCAATGGTGAATAAACCAAAACAATGGAGACCAATGCTCTGATACCAAGTGAAAGGATCGAGAAGAGGGGTCTAGAGGGGGGTGATTAGGCACTTAAAAAGCAAAGTTGGCAGATTTTAATTTCAACAAGTTAAGATTGAGTTTGCCACATGTTAAAGCATTCACAATACATTTCAAGCATGCATGACACGAGTATAGGCAGCGGAAAAAGTAAAGCATGCAATTTGCGAGAAGGTAAAGGGAGGGGATTGGAGTATGAAAACGCAATGGAGACGTGGAATTTTTGGCGTGGTTTTGATAGGTGGTGTTATCGTATGTCCACGTTGATGGAGACTTAAGCCCACGAAGGGTAACGGCTGGGCGATCCACGAAGGGCTTCACCCACGACGGGTCCACGAAGAAGCAACCTTGTCTATCCCACCATGGCCATCGTCCACGAATGACTTGCCTCACTCGGGTAGATCTCCACGAAGTAGGTGATATCTTTGCCCTTACATAATTCATGGTTCAACTCCACATCACAACGGAGGATACCAAGCGACACCTAACCAATCTAGCAGACACCACTCTCCAAAAGGTAATAGATGGTGTGTTGATGATGAACTCCTTACTCTTGTGCTTCAAATGATAGTCGCCCCAACACTCAACTCTTTCTCACAGATTTGGATATGGTGGACGAAAAATTGGAGTGGAAAGCAACTTGGGGAAGGCTAGAAATCAAGATTCAAGTGGTAGGAATGGAATGTCTTGATCTCAACACATGAGTAGGTGGTTCTTTCTCAGAAAAATGAATGGTGGAAGTGTCGGCACATTCCGATGGCTCTATCACTGATGGAGAAGGGGGTGCAGGGGTATATATAGCCTCCACACAAAATACAACCATTACACACATTTGAACAATCTCGGTGGGACCGAATAATGAAACTCGGTGAGACCGATCAGTTCAAAAATGTGAACGTTAGGAATCTCAGTGGGATCGACTGGAACAACTCGGTGGGACCGATGTGCTAGGGCTTAGGGCAAACATCATCTTGGTGGCACCGATTGCATCAACTCGGTGGGACCGAAGTGAAGCAATAGGCAACGGAGAATCTGTCAGGCCAACTCAATGAGACCGAAATGAATGAAATTGATCACAACACTTTGGCAAGGCCATCTCGGTGAGACCGAGATCCGTATCGGTCGGGCCGATTTGTTAGGGTTTCTGGCAACAGCTATGTCAAATGAACTCGGTGGCTCCAAATAGAGAGAATCGGTGGGGCCGAGTTTGGAAATAGGGTTTGGACATATTTGGATGGAGAAAGTGGCTGAGGGTTTTGTAGCAATATCGATAAGCACTTTAGCAACCATATCATTAAGTAATACCTCAACCCCTTTTAACAGTATCGGCTTTCCTATGGACTCAATGTGATCTTGGATCCCTAAAATATAAATGAAGAGTCTTGAGCTTTTGCCAATCTTTGTCCTCGGCACTTTGAAGGGGTTCCACATCCTCTTGTCCTTTCCATGCCACTATTGAACTTTCATTAAATATACTAGACAAAACTATTAGTCCAACAAGAGATATGTTGACATTAATTACCAAAATCACCCGGGGAGCACTTGTGCTTTCATGAAGATAGATATAGAGGCCGGTGCCCATGATCTGGGATCTTGCTTGGGCGCGCCAAAGAACGTTGTTGGTACGAGTAAGTGGTTCAGATGTATTGTTGTTCAGGACGGAGGTGATGGCTGAGGTGGAAGATGACATGATTGATGGGAGGTTAGGTGGAGACTAGGGTTCTGGTGGAGGCTGTGAAGGAGATCGATGGAAGGTGGATGGGTGCAAGCTAGATGTTGTAGAGGCCTGCCCTGTATACAATGGGTAAAGCATCTCAATACTAGGAGCCTCATGTTTATATATCGATGATGACTTGTGGTACAAGGTCTCGGTTGTTTCAACCCAACCGGCGATGATATATGCAAGGATGAAGAAGATAGAGATAAGTACAATAGTTACAACTAGATATCTCCTAACTACACCTACTATGGTTGCATACACATGCGCCAGATATTGTTTTCAAAAAGGTCGTGTCCACTCTGGGTCGGCATGAATGCAGTGCTGACCGCTTCGGGCGGCAAAGGGTGTGGGCGAGGGAGAGGGTTTAGGTGGGCAAGTCAGCTGATGGATATAGAACTATGTTGGCAACAAAACACATCTCGATCACACGATTTGGATGGATGGGGCGGTTTGAGGGTGCACGTTGAAGGCGTCCTAGCCATCCATCTTTGTATCAGACGCGTGTGGGCTAAGGAACGTCGTATATGATGATGTGACCAGCGGCCGTCACTGGGAACGCAGCGTTTTTCATATAATTATTACTAAATGACCCCTGGGCCACCTTATTTGGCCCATTGACCCCTCAAAAACTTATTTCGTCGCCTGAACCCCCCATTCGTGCCACACCGCAAGGCGCCACACTTGCATGTCACCGCATCACCAGCCGAGGCGCCATTGACCGACGACGACGACCGGTCACCTGCGTGGCAGCCATAAAACGCGCCTAGCCCAACGGCGCGACATGGCCAGATGAGTCGGACTTGTGAGCTTGACCATGTTATCGCTGGGTTAGACTGTTTGATATGTCTGAGTATCGTTGGTTGTGGTAGTTGCATGTGGCTAACATATTGGATACTCTGATGTACTCCCTCGACATGCTCGGCCATTCGGTGTGGTACGTAAGGTAGATAATCTGGCATGTTAGGTGGGCGTGGCTGGGTCATTGTGGGCCATAGGTGCACGCGACGGCGCCTAGTAACTAGGTGTTTATGCCGAAATTTAAAAATACCTTGCTAGATACTTTAAAAGTTTGACACTCCGGCCCTCCATTAATGTGTGACTGGTGGGTGGGCCCACTGTGGCATTGGAAGCATCCTATTTAGATGCCCAACCCCCGGTGAAACCATCTACCATTTCTCCCCCGCCGCCCCTCGTCATCCTCTTCCCTGCCGCCTGTCCTTCTCTTCCCCGTTGTCGATCATCCTCATCTTCGCCGGTGTCGGGCCTGCCACCTGCACGCACCTCTGTCGTGCAGTATTTGTTCTCGATGGCTGATAAGCGAAGGAAGGCGGTGGTTGATCAGTACATGGAAGAACTCGAGTGGCAAGTTCATGCGAAGATTGCGGGAAAGTAGCCTGTTGGTGGCAAACCCATTGAGGGAGGATCCAGCGATCCTGCGTCTCATGTAAGTAATCATGTGGCAACATTTGTACTGTTGGTTGATTTCAAGTATGTAGGATCTATTGTTTGTGGGTAGTTACAAGATTTGATTTATGCATGTAGCATTACTGATTGAATCCCTGGTTTGTGGGATAGTCTAGATTGATGCATTCGTTCAAAACGTCTGGATCCATAAATACTTAATATAGTATTAGGTTTTCTAATGCACATAAGGCATCCTAAACCAGTAGTAATAAAATTTGTGATTATAGTTTGGATTTGTTACGGGCCCAATTGCAGTTTGGTTCAGTTATGTATATCTACCAAAGCAGTTTGCTCGTATCTGAACGTGTTCTCATGCGTTATTCGATTTATTCCCACACACATTTAGCAGATTCATCTGTTTGTTTGGATGGCATACATGTGTTATCCACACTGTTGTACATATCCTTCTCTCTCTAGGTTGCTTATTGGCCAATTATATGGTACATCCAATTTTGAATTGTATTAGTTAATTCGTCATTAGATTGTTCATTCAAAAAAACGGCAGTCGTGCCATGGTGAACTTTGTTGTCGCTGCCGACAAGGTCCCGGAGGATAATATTGTCCATGCTCTACGCGCGCGCATCATTGCGAAGCGCCAAGCGAGAATGGCAGGTGCACTAGCACACGAGCAAGCTCTAGAAGTTCGTTTGCTCGCCGGCCTTCCTCCCAGAGAGGAGTATTTGGAGGATGGCGAGGATGACTCCAACAGCTCAAGTGGTGAGCAAATAATGCTCGAATCATATTCCGTTTTTGGCCAGTAAGCCGACAGAGAAAATGACAAGTTGAAGAAGCAAAAGCGAAAGCAGAAGAAAGGGAAGCGAAAGAGAAAGGGTGTTTCTGAACTTCCTATGATAGCCATGGCTTAGCTATTACAACGTTGCAACATATGTGTTTATGTAAATGAATTATGTACTCTATTTTACCATTTTCTTGACAACGTTTTGTATGGTGGTTTATTGACTTAGTTAATGCAATTCAGGCACGACAGTCAACCAGTGGAGCATCATGCTTACCGCCGGTTGTGGATGCTGGACTAAGACTTCTTGATGTAAAAAAAGCAGTATGTTATGTTTCATGATCTTGTTGTATGTCATTCAACCCCCTACCTTGAAGCAACTTTCACGCTTATCTGAACTTGCTAAATGTATTCTATAATGCCAGCAGTTAGTACAGTCTCAACACCTGCATGTGGTTATGTGTCCTCTGCTGACAGACCCCGTAAGGTATGTTCATCTTGTTTTCACAATGAAAGCTTTGATTTACGTAGGGATATAAGATGTACGTTGTTGTCATTGACAGGGGAAGTCGGTGTCAGAACTGAAAAAGCATTATGCTAGCATCGGTCACGTCCACTACGAAAAGAGGCCAAACTGTTTTGCTAGAATCATGTAGGACCAGCGGTGTGAATCCCGTTTGGTAATACCCGACGGTGCAGTCACTCTTCTACAGGCCAGCTATCTGAGCTTGCCTAGGTTTATCAATCTGGAGACGAGCACGAGCTGTGGTTGGCGTGTTGACTTGAAGCAAGAAGAAGATGGAATGCTGGAGTTGGGTGCATTGTGGTGTGCCTTTGCCAAGTTCCATGGCCTCAAGGTTTGATGCATGGCTCAATTTGAGGTTGTACATCATGAGCTCCTGAAGGTGAACATCTACAACAAGGCATGAATTGAGGTGAAATACACATTGTGTGGTGATGTCAACTTCTTTATGCCGGATAACTGAGCCTTCCTCGTGTTAACTGAGGCTGGTAGTACTTTTGTCGTGCTTGCGAGGAGGTTTGCCTTGTCAATGCGTAGAACAAGATGATTTAAGTTGTGCCTTTTGTGAACTCCTTATGGTTTGTTTAAGTTGTCTATCTGCAGAATTTAAGTACTATCACAAATGCAGGTTGCTGCTAACGTGACACTACGACCAGAGACCCTTTGACGAAGTTGTGTGCTATGCCATAATCGCAAACGGGGGTGTAAAAAACCGTCAAAAAGGTGCAAAATATTTGCAATGGCAGAGACATCAAACACGGTTCAGATTTTAGTTGCGTTTGCGATGCAGGGCATACGGTTCAGTTCAATGAACTATTTGCGATGAGGATGAACAAAAGAATAGGCAGCCAGATGAAGGCGTGTGCGATATACAGCATACAGTTCACTCAGATGAACTGTTTTTGATGAGGAGGAACAATAGAAACGGGCAGCTAGATAAAGGTGTGTGCGATTGAGGGCATATTCTTCAGAAGGATTAACTGTTTGCGATTAGGCAACAGAACAGAAACGGGCCAGCCAGATCAAAGTGTCTGCGATTATTAGCAAAAAAAGTGTGTGCGATTGATGGCATACACTTCACGCGGATGAACTGTTTGCGATTAGCTACAACAAACTGAAACAGTTAGATAGATCAATGTGTGTGCTCTAGACGGGCACACACATTCTAATTAAAAGAAGCGTGCGCGATGGTAAAAACGAGCACGCACGGTTGTTGGAACAAGACATGTACGTACGCTGCCTATTGCGGTGCACCCTATGGTGCAAACGCCACATACGCAGCCGAGAAGGCCTACGTGCCCACGTTACGCCTTCCGGGAATAGTGCCGCACTTATAACCGCCAGTAAATTTTGAGTCTGCGTCCCGTCACATTCCAAATTGCAAACATGTTCACACCGATCTAAACCTAAACAGTTTCCCACTTAGGAGCGTATTAGTACTCGGTTATAAATACTACTCCTACTCCAAGATGACTGCACATTCCTCCTCAACTCCTAATCCACAAAAACAAACAAGTCATGCATCATTCTTCCCTTGGGTCTGCCATGGCCAGCGAGAGTTCTAGGTCGAGAGATTGCCACCAAGGAGATGTGAGCATGGAAGTGGAAGCACGTGAGATGTCCTGCCTCGCCGTGAACGCAGCCGGCATGTCCCGCCACACGGCCGTAGCAGCACAGAGGTCCCGCCGCGCCGCCGAAGCAGCACGGAGGTCCCGCCGCGCCGTCGATTGAGTAGACTAGTTCGGCCGCGCCGCAGAAGCAAAAGAGATGTCCTGCCGCACCGCGAATGCAGCAGAGATGTCCTCCCGCGCCGCGATGGCCTAGGAAAATGTCTCGTGGGCAGGCGAGGACTCTTACAGGCGCATGCATGCGATCGTCCATAGCCAGATGGATCAGATCTTCGGCTGGGCAAGGTTGCAGGACGACATGAAAGCCTCTTTTGAACAGGCTACCGGCGTCATCCGGCAACTAAATGAGAGCAATGCGAAGCTCCGGGCAGAGCGCGACCTGCTGAGGGTGAAGATCGTTGAATGTGCGGAGCAGCAGGAGGATACCACTGCCTTGTTGAAGAGGACCGGCGTCATCGTCGTGAAACTTATGGACGAGAATGCCATGCTGCGCATTGAGTGCAAAAGGCTGGTGGAGTAATCCGTGGATGCTCTCCAGCAGCATCTCGAGGACTAGAAAGAGCTCATCGCCGCTCGGCGTGGAGACTAGTTCCCGCAGGCTGCAGCAACGCATCAAGAAAGTAGAGATCAGCGAGCCAGATTGTTGTCTTCCTTTTTCTTTTTCCCTTGTGTATTTCGGGCGTTGCTGCATGTTGCTTTTTTTAATTATGTTCCTAAATATGTAAGACAGTTATTATCCATTGTCATCGTCCTTATATTCATAATGGTTGCTATAAGTCGCAGTCGATGCTATATAGGTCCGTCGGATCTTACATCAAGATCCGTGCAAAACTTTCTTTTTCGATTTTCATTTTTCTCTAGTCCAGTGAGACATATATCCATGTTGTAGAACAGGGGCTCGGGCGCCATTAATGGAGACGTTCGGAGCGAGGTGCGCGGCGTGTAGCGGTCAAAGGGCTCTCCTCCTGATGAGCATGTACAGGGGTCTGATCGCATGCCTCCCGTACTCAAATAGCTACCCCACACGGCACCTCCTAGCCATTAAAAAAAGGGGACGCGTGGCGGCACGTAATTGGTAAGTAGAACGCCCACGGTTTCAATAATACCCATCTTTCCAATTTGTAACGTGACAGTACTTGTTCCAAAATGACTTTGTTCATTGTTAATATGTGCGCCTTCGCAAATCGGACAAAAAAATTACCACAACATGTTGGTGCCATGTCATGACACCATGCCAAGCTTCATGATTTTCAGGCATGTTTTGGATTTACAGGAATTAAAAAACCAAGTTTCTCAATCTTTCCGGCCGAGCCACGACGCCCAGATGTTTAAATTTCATTCCCATTTCTTGCATGGGACCTAAGCATGCACATAAGGACACATATTTGTTTTTTCAACCAATTTGTATGCACTGGAGCATGTGCATGTAGTTCAAATTTGAATTATGCACATAAATACATTGAAAACTCAGTTAATGCATAAAAATGTCCAAACGAATCCCGAAAATCACAAAAATTGACACAACACTCCTGTTGTGCTATTTTGACACGAGAAAATTTTTGAAAGCAATAAGAGGCAATGGATATTGCTTCGTCCCCAAAGGTGGGATGTTCCCTACTGATACGTCTCCAACATATCTATATTTTTTATTATTCCATGCTATTATTTATTAAGTCTTGGATGTTTAATGGGATTTATTATACACTTTTATATGATTTTTGGGACTAACCTATTAACCCAGGGCCCGATGTCAGTTTTTGTTTTTCTCCTGTTTTAGGGTTTTGCAGAAAAGGTATATCAAATGTAGTCCAATTGACAAGCCGTTTTTTATGATTTTTTCTGGACCAAAAGAAGCCCCCGAAGCAAAAGAGTTGGGCCAGGAGAGCCACGGGCTGCCCTCGAGGGTGGAGGGCGCGCCCTGGGAAGGGGGCGCGCCCCCCTATCTCGAGGACGGCCCGTAGCTCCCCTTTACTTAGCCCCGACTCCAAAAATTCTTACAAATACTGGAACCTCCAGAAATTAACCTAGATCGGGAGTTCCGCCGCCGAAAGCCTCTGTAGCCACCGAAAACCAATCTACACCCGTTCTGGCACCCTCCCGAAGGGGGGAATCCCTCTCCGGTGGCTATCTTCATCATCTCGGCGCTTTCCATGATGAGGAGGGAGTAGTCCACCCTCGGGGCTGAGGGTATGTATCAGTAGCTATGTGTTTGATCTCTCTCTCTCTCTCTCTCTCTATCTCTCTCTCTCTCTCTCTCTCTCGTGTTCTTGAGATGGCACGATCTTGATGTATCGTGAGCTTTGCTAGTCTAGTTGGATCTTCTTCTCCCCCTCTACTCTCTTGTAATGGATTGAGTTTTCTTTTTGAAGTTATCTTATCGGATAGAGTCTTTAAGGATTTGAGAACACTTGATGTATGTCTTGCACGTGTTTATCTGTGGTGACAACGGGATATCATGTGATCCACTTGATGTATGTTTTGGTGATCAACTTGCTGGTTCCAAGACCTTGGGAATCTATGCATAGGGGTTGGCACACGTCTTCGTCTTGACTTTCCGGTAGAAACTTTGGGGCACTCTTTGAAGTTCTATGTGTTGGTTGAATAGATGTTTCCGAGATTGTGTGATGCATATCGTATAATCATGCCCACGGATACTTGAGGTGACAATGGAGTATCTAGGTGACATTAGGGTTTTGATTGATTTGTGTCTTAAGGTGTTATTCTAGTACGAACTCTATGATAGATTGAACGTTACGACGGACTCTTGAATAGATCGATCAGAAAGAATAACTTTGAGGTGGTTTCGTACCCTAACATAATCTCTTCGTTTGTTCTCCGCTATTAGTGACTTTGGAGTGACTCTTTGTTGCATGTTAAGGGCTAGTAATATGATCCAATTACGTTATCCTTGTTGGGAGAACTTGCACTAGTGAATGTATGAACCCTAGGCCTTGCCTACTATCATTGCAATACCGTTTATGCTCACGTTTACCACTTGCTACCTTGCTGTTTTTATATTTTCAGTTTACAAAAAAACATATCTACCATCCATATTGCACTTGTATCACCGTCTCTTTCCGAACTAGTGCACCTATACAATTTACCATTGTATTTGGTGTGTTGGGGACATAAGAGACTCTTTGTTATTTGGTTGCAGGGTTGCTTGAGAGAGACCATCTTCATCCTACGCCTCCCACGGATTGATAAACCTTAGGTCATCCACTTGAGGGAAATTTGCTACTATCCTACAAACCTCTGCACTTGGAGGCCCAATAACGTCTACAAGAAGAAGGTTGTGTAGTAGACATCAAGCTCTTTTCAGGCGCCGTTGCCGGGGAGGTTAGTGCTTCAAGGTATATCTTTAGATCTTGCAATCGAATCTTTTAGTTTCTTGTTTTATCACTAGTTTAGTTTATAAAAGAAAACTACAAAAAATGGAATTAAGGTTACCTCATATGCTTCATCCTTTAAATATCTTTCTTGAAAATGATGGGAAGGAAAATTGTGCTAAAGTGCTAGAAGAAGAATTACATAGAATGCTTGGCATAAAATATGTGCATGATGAGCATGATTGCAATGTTGTTAGTGTGAATCCTTTGAATACCCATGATGCTACTGATATGCAAAGCCACGAGCTTGGGGATGCTATGTTTGATGAAGATGATATGTTTAGTCCCCCAAGCTTTGATGAGAAAATTTGTTATGATGAAAGCATGCCTCCTATTTATGATGATTATATTGATGAAAGTGCATTTAGAGAGGTCATGACTTTATTTAGCGATGAATCCACTATTTCGGAAGAGGTTCCAATTGATTATGAGAACAAAGTTGCTATCTATGATGATTATTGTGATGACTTGTATGCTATTAAGAATTAATATACCCATGAAACTTGTCATCATGATTTTAGTTTTCAATTGGATTATGCTTCACATGATAATTATTTTGTTGAGTTTGCTCCCACTATTATGAATGAGAAGAATTTTGCTTATGATGGGAGTAGTAAAATTTATATGCAAGTAGATCATGAAAAGAATGCTTTATGTGCTGGTTATATTATTGAATTCATTCATGATGCTACTGAAAAGTATTACGAGAGATGATCATATGCCTGTAGGAATTGCAATAATATCAAGTTTCCTCTCTATGTGCTTAAAATTTTGAAGCTATGCTTGCTTCGCCTTCCTATGCTAGTTGATTATCACTCCCATAAGTTGTTTGCTTACAAAATCCCTATGCATAGGAAGTGGGTTAGACTTAAATGTGCTATTCATATGCTTCATGATGCTCCCGTTATGTTTCAATTCTTATCTTTTATGCGAGCATCATTGAAATCATCATGCCATGCTAGGGGCGTTAAACGATGGCGCTTGTTGGGAGGCAACCCAACTTTATTTTAGTTTCTTTGGTTTTGCTGCTGTTAGGGAATAAATATTGCATCTACCCTCTTATTAGATGTGTTTTCATGTTTTGTTTAGTGTTTGTGCCAAGTAGAACCTTTGGGAAGACTTGTGTGAAGTTTATGTGATCTTGCTGTGAAAAACAGAATCGTTAGCGCCCGCTAAAGTAGTCGTGGTATTTTACTGGAGCGTGCTTTTTAGTTGATTATTTTTGCAGATGATTGGTGGACAAAATGCGCAAATTTACCAATTTAGTTTGATTTTTTTGTAGTTCCAGAAGTAGGCGAACCCTACAGATTACTACAGACTGTTCAGTCTTTGACATATTTTGTTTTTCGTGTGTTGTTTGCTTCTTCCAATGCATCAATGAGTAGTATTGGAGGATATGAACCATGGAAAAGTTGGTATACAGTAGGTTTAACACAAATATAAACAAAGAATGAATTCATTGCTGTAACTTTGAGTAGTGGTTTGCTTTCTTATACTAATGGAGCTCACAAGAATTTTTGTCTAAGTTTTGTGTTGTATAGTTTTCATGTTTTGAGTATTGCTTTGATGGACTATGGAACAAGGAGTAGCAAAGGCCTAAGCTTGGGGATGCCCATGGCACCCCAAGGAATTCAAGTATAATCAAAAGCCTAAGCTTGGGGATGCCCCGGGAAGGCATCCCCTCTTTCGTCTTCATCCATCGGTAACTATACTCAGAGCTATATATTTAGTCACCACATGTTATGTGTTTTGCTTGGAGCGTCAATTTAGTTTATTTTGTTTTGCTTGCTGTTAGAATAATATCCCAAGATCTGAAGTTCTTAAATGTTAGAGAGTCTTCACATAGTTACATAATTATTCAACTACTCATTGAACTTCACTTATATCTTTTGAGTTGAATAGTTTTTGCTCTAGTGCTTCACTTATATATTTTAGAGCGTGGTGGTGGTAATATTTTGTAGAAATTGTTGAAATCTCATGCTTCACTTATATCTATTTGAGAGTCTACTAAAACAACATGGTAATGTGTTTAGGCTAAAGAAACTAGTCTTCACATGATAAACATCCAATGTCAATGTAGTAAAAAAAATCACATCAAGTGCATTGAATAGAATGAGATGTTGGATACTTGATAATTGTTTTGAGACATAAGGATAGTGATATTAGAGTCATGTTAGTGGAGTTATTATGAAATTGAGAAATACTTGTGTTAAGGTTAGTGATTCCCGTATCATGCACGTATGGTGAACCGCTATGTGACGACGTTAGAGCACGAGGTATTTGTAGAGTGCCAACCTTTGTGTGGAGGTCGGGGGTGCGCAATGGTTAACTCCTACCAACCTCCCCCCTAGGAGCATGCGTTGATTGCGTTGTTTTGATGACTCGTAGATTTTTGCAATAATTATATGAGTTCTTATGACTAATGTTGAGTCCATGGATTATACGCACTCTCACCCTTCCACCATTGCTAGCCTCTCTTGTACCGCGCAACTTTCGCCGGTGCCATAAACCCACTATATATCCTTCCTCAAAACAACCACCATAATGTTCCTCAAAACAGCCACCATACCTACCTATCATGGCATTTCCATAGCCATTCTGAGATATATTGCCATGCAACTTTCCACCGTTCCGTTCATATGACACGCTTCTTATTGTCATAGTGCCATGCATGATCATGTAGTTGACATCGTAGTTGTGGCAAAGCCACCATGCATAATTTTTCATATATGTCGCTCTTGATTCATTGCTCATGTCGGTACACCGCCGGAGGCATTCATTTAGAGTCATACTTGTTGTAGTATCGAGTTATAATTTTGAGTTGTAACAAAAAGTGTGATGATCATCATTATTAGAGCAATGTCCCATGTGAGGAAAGGCTAATAAAAAAGGTGATGGCCCAAAAAAAGGGAGATGGCCCAAAAAAATAGAGAGGGGATAATAAAAAAAAGAGAAGAAGCCTCTCCAAAAAAATGAGATAAAAGAGAGAAGGGACAATTGGTACTATCTTTTTACACACTTGTGCTTCAAAGTAGCACCATGTTCTTCATTGTAGAGAGTCTCATGCTTAGTCACTTTCATATACTAGTGGGAATTTTCATTATAGAACTTGGCTTGTATATTCCAACGATGGGCTTCCTCAAATGCCCTAGGTCTTCGTGAGCAAGCAAGTTGGATGCACACCCACTAGTTTCCTTTGTTGAGCTTTCATTCATATTTAGCTCTAGTGCATCCATTGCATGGCAATCCCTACTCACTCACATTGATATCTATTGATGGGCATCTCCATAGCCCGTTGATACGCCTAGTCGATGTGAGACTATCTCCCTCCTTTTTGTCTTCTCCACAACCACCTCTATTCCACCCATAGTGCTATATCCATGGCTCACGCTCATGTATTGCGTGAAAATTGAAAGGTTTGAAAAGATAAGAGTACGAAAACAAATGCTTGGCTGAAATCGGGGTTGTGCATGATATGAATATTTTGTGTGATGAAGAGGGAGCATATCTAGACTATATGATTTTATAGGGATAACTTTCTTTAGCCATAGTATTTTGAGAAGACATGATTGCTTTGTTAGTATTGCTTGAAGTATTGTTATTTCTTATGTCAATATAGACTTTTATCTTGAATCTTCCAAATCTGAACAGTCATGCCACAATTAAGAGAATTACATTGAAAAACTATATTGGTTAGCATTCCACATAAAAAATTCTTTCTTTATAATTTACGTACACGAGGATGAGCAGGAATTAAGCTTGGGGATGCTTCATACGTATCCAACGTATCTATAATTTTTGATTGTTCCATGCTATTATTTATGAAGTCTTGGATGTTTAATGGGCTTTATTATAAACTTTTATATGATTTTTTGGACTAACCTATTAACCCAGAGCCCAGTGCTAGTTTATGTTTTTCTCCTGTTTTAGGGTTTTTACAGAAAAGGAATATCAAACGGAGTCCAAGTGACGAGCCAATTTTTTATGATTTTTTCTGGACCAACAGAAGCCCCTGAAGCAAAAGAGTTGGGCCAGGAGAGCCACGGGCTGCCCTTGAGGATGGAGGGCGTGCCCTGAGAAGGGGCGCGCCCCCCTATCTCGAGGACGGCCCGTCGCTCCCCATTACTTGGCCCCGACTCCAAAAATTCTTATAAATACTGGAACCTCCAGAAATTAACCTAGATCGGGAGTTCCGCCGCCGAAAGCCTTTGTAGCCACCGAAAACTAATCTACACCCGTTCTGGCACCCTCCCGGAGGGGGGAATCCCTCTCTGGTGGCTATCTTCATCATCCCGGCGCTCTCCATGACGAGGAGGTAGCAGTCCACCCTCGGGGCTGAGGGTATGTATGAATAGCTATGTGTTTGATCTCTCTCTCTCTCTCTCATGTTCTTGAGATGGCATGATCTTGATGTATCGCCATCTTTGCTATGCTAGTTGGATCTTCTTCTCCCCCTCTACTCTCTTGTAATGGATTGAGTTTTCCCTTTGAAGTTATCTTATCGGATTGAGTCTTTAAGGATTTGAGAACACTTGATGTATGTCTTCCACGTGTTTATCTATGGTGACAATGGGATATCATGTGATCCACTTGATGTATGTTATGGTGATCAACTTGCGGGTTCCGTGACCTTGGGAATCTATGCATAGGGGTTGGCACACGTTTTCGTCTTGACTTTTTGGTAGAAACTTTGGGGCACTCTTTGAAGTTCTATGTGTTGGTTGAATAGATGTTTCCGAGATTGTGTGATGCATATCTTATAATCATGCCCACGGATACTTGAGGTGACAATGTAGTATCTAGGTGACATTAGGGTTTTGACTGATTTGTGTCTTAAGGTGTTATTCTAGTACGAACTCTATGATAGATTGAACGTTACGACGGACTCTTGAATAGATCGATCAGAAAGAATAACTTTGAGGTGGTTTCGTACCCTACCATAATCTCTTCGTTTGTTCTCCGCTATTAGTGACTTTCGAGTGACTCTTTGTTGCATGTTGAGGGCTAGTAATATGATCCAATTATGTTATCCTTGTTGAGAGAACTTGCACTAGTGAAAGTATGAACCCTAGGCCTTTCCTAATATCATTGCAATACCGTTTATGATCATGTTTACCACTTGCTAGCTTGCTGTTTTTATATTTTCAGTTTACAAAAAAACCATATCTACCATCCATATTGCACTTGTATCACCATCTCTTCGCCGAACTAGTGCACCTATACAACTTACCATTGTATTTGGTGTGTTGGGGACACAAGAGACTCTTTGTTATTAAGTTGTAGGGTTGCTTGAGAGAGACCATCTTCATCCTACGCCTCCCACGGATTGATAAACCTTAGGTCATCCACTTGAGGGAAATTTGCTACTGTCCTACAAATCTCTGCACTTGGAGGCCCAACAACGTCTACAAGAAGAATGTTGTGTAGTAGACATCACCTACCAAAACCATCATGCTTGTTGTGAGAAGCTCTGGTTTGTGAGAAGCATATACCCAAACCTGCCCCAAATGGGACAAAACAATTACCACGGCATGTTGATGCCGCTCCATGATAACATGCCAAGTTTCATGAATTTCAAACGAGTTTTGGATTTACTAGAAATTAAAAGCCATGTATCTCAATGTTTCGCCAACAATCAACGGTGCCCCGATTATGTGCATTTTGTAGGCATTACTGCACGTAATTCAAATTCAAACAATCGATGCATGAAAGGGTGCGCAATAACGGTCTGGAAAAACCATACTCGCAGTATTTAGTAATTTCTCAAGCCTTTTACAAGGAATGGGCAGAGATTTCAATGGAATGTGTGGCAATAGTCAACCACAAATGCGTCATTTACTGGGTTATCAACTATAAAACAATGAAATATGTGCTTGCAAAACATGGCGGCTGGCATGGTGCCATGGTATGGCCTCACCGTGCCCTGGTTAAAAGCTGAGAAGGTTTAATTTATGTTGTCATGCACGCCCATCATAAATCGAACCATCACCGAGGAAGTTCAATGCTTTCGAGAGGGAAATCACCAAGATTGAAGGGGAATCCAAATTTTCGTCCTAGTTTGTCATTCAGTTTTTTTCGAACGATCAACATACCGCCTCAAATGCAACGTGTTCAAATTTGACATTTTTCCGAACTCATCATTTACCATATTTAGGGGATTATGTGCATTTTCTATGCATTAATTATGCACATAATTCAAATTCGAACAGTCGGTGCATGAAAAGATGCACAAGAACGGTCTGGAAAACCATGCTCGTGCTATTTAGTACATTCTCATGCCTTTACAAGGAATGGGCAGATATTTCAAGGAAATGTGTGGCAATAGTCAACCATAAAGAAGTTGTTTACTGGGTTAACAACTATACAAAAATGAAATACATGCTTGGAAAAACATGACGCCTGGTGTGGTGCCATAGTATGACCCCATCGTGCCCTGGTAAAAATGTTGTCATGCACACCATTCATAAAACGAACCTTCACCGAGGAAGTTTCATGGTTTCGAGGGGGAAATCACCAAGATTGAAGGGGATCCAAATTTCCTTTGTCCTTTGTCCACGAGTTTTTTTCTATGATGAACATACAACCTGCAAATCACCGTGTTCAGATTTGGCACTTTTTCGAGTTCATTTGCCATATTTAGGGGATTATGTGCATTTCCTAGGTATTAATGCGCATAACTCCAGTTCAAACAATCGATGCATGGAAGGGTCCACAAGAATGGCCTAGGAAACCATGCTCGTGCCATTTAGTAAATTCTCATGCCTTTTACATGGAATGGACAGATATTTCAATGAAATGTGTGGCAATAGTCAACCACAAATGTTTGTTTGTTGGGTTTTCAACTATAGAAAAAATCGAAGAAATGCTTAAAAAACATGACACCTCGCATGGTGCCATGGTATGACCTCACCATGCCCTGGTAAAAATTTGAGAAGGTTTGGCTTAAGTCTTCATGCACGCCCTTCATAAATCGAACCATCACCGAGGAAGTTCCATGCTTTCGAGAGGGGAAATCCCCGAGATTGAAGCGGAATCCAAATTTCCGTCCGAGTTTGTCATTCAGTTTTTTTCCAATGATCAACATAGCGCCTCAAATGCAACATGTTAAAATTTGACATTTTCCCGTGCTCATATACCATATTTAGGGGATTATGTGCATTTTCTAGGCATTAATGGGCACAATTCAAATTCGAACAATCGGTGCATGAAAAGGTGCACAAGAACGGTCTAGAAAACAATGCTCGTGTTATTTTGTATATTCTCATCCCTTTTACAAGGAATGGGCAGATATTTCAAGGAAATGTGTGGCAATAGTCAACCATAAACGCGTCGTTTACTCGGTTAACAACTATACCAAAAATAAAACACATGGTTGGAAAACATGATGTCTGGCATGGTGCCATGCATGGTATGGCCTCACCATGCCCTGGTAAAAATTGGATGATGTTTTCCTTATGTCGCGATGCGTGCCTTTCATAAATCGAACCATCACTGAGGAAGTTTCATGGTTTCGAGGGGGAAAGCACCAAGATTGAAGGGGGGGTCCAAATTTCCTTTGTCCATTGTCCACGAGTTTTTTTCTACGATGAACATACAACCTGCAAATCATCGTGTTCAAATTTGGCACTTTCCGGGTTCATTTGCCATATTTAGGGGATTATGTGCATTTCCCAGGCATTAATGCGCATAATTCAAGTTCAAACAATCGATGCATGAAAGGGTCCACAAGAACAGCCTAGAAAACCATGCTCATGCCATTTAGACAATTCTCATGTCTTTTACATGGAATGGATAGATATTTCGATGAAATGTGTGGCAATAGTCAATAACAAATGTTCGTTTGTTGGGTTTTCAACTATACAAAAAATGAAATAAATGCTTAAAAAAATATGACGCCTCGCATGGTGCCATGGTATGACCTCACCATGCCCTGGTAAAAATTTGAGAAGGTTTGGCTTATGTCATCATGCATGCCCTTCATAAATCGAACCATCACCGAGGAAGTTCCATGCTTTCGAGAGGGAAATCCCCAAGATTGAATGGGAATCCAAATTTTCTTTGTTCTTTGCCATGCAGTTTTTTTTCTACAAAGAACATACACCCTGCAAATCACCGTGTTCAAATTTGGTATTTTTCCTGGCTCATTTACCATATTTAGGGGATTATGTACATTTTCTAGGCATTTACCGCATATAAATCCAATCCAGCTACAGGTGCATGGGTGTGATGTGAGGGACGTTGATTGTCGTTCGATCGCGTCGCATCCAACGGTGCACACGCTCGATCCGTGTGGCTGGGATTCCGGCCAATCATAACGCAACACACAATAGGCTCAGCGCACACTGTTTCCAGAAGCGACGGAGATGAACCGTGTGCGATAATGAGAAGTAGTTTAAGTTTGTAGTATTAGAGCAAACTACCAGTAGTACTTTAAGTTTGTAGTATTAAAGTACAATGTCGGTAAGAGCATCCTTTGAGGGCTTTGAGCGTTGATTAGCATGTGTGCCCATGTACGTTTTTTGCCTTAATCATTAGAAGATCACAAAACACATGGTTTCTATGCCGTACCCGTCTGCGTTTTTTTGTGTTAATGACCAATAAGTCAGTTACTTGTGCGATGTTTCCTAATAAATCAGGCGTACCATTGACCGAAAAAAATCAAGTACGTGTGTACATTTTTTTGGAGACGGGATCTGCCAACTTTCTTTTTTCTCGCACATTAGTATTTTACGCGCTTCGTCAACGTTGTGTATTTTCCCCGCCCAAGTTTCAAGTTCTGCATCGAAATTTTCATTAGGCACGTGATTTCAGAATTTATTCCTCCAACCACATCCCCTTCCCCTCAGTATCCCCCCCACCCCCTCCCATCGCGCCTCCCCCTACCGGCATCTCAAACCAACGCAGCCGCAACCACAACTTCAACCACATCTACGTTCTGCTCAGATCCAGTCAGGTAACCCACCGATCTCTATCACATCCCC
>LR738712.1:429401707-429433314 GCA_902687465.1 Secale cereale
CCCCCGCCAGGAGCTGATGGCGGCCGCTGTGCGTGTTGACCCAGAGGAACACCTCGCCTTCGCCGCCGCCGCCGACATGGTGCAGGCTCTGGCCCAGATGAAGTCTCCCAGCGACTACCCCCTAGGACTTAACAGGTAAGATCTAACCGGCTAAATCTTACCAACACCACTTGCAACGGCTATGATTTGTACGGTTGATGTATTAAGCATGTTCGTGCATTGTATACCTTTCTTAATATGTCCATTTGCTACCATGCTACTCTCCGCAATGAAGATATACTAGAGATGCTGCCCCATTTGCTATTTTTTGTGGATGCTAACCCTGTTGTACTTAACATGCTTGTCCATGTACTTACGCAGGGTCATAACGATCAATGATGTTGTTTGCCGTCGAGGTTAGCTGCATCCCATGTCTTACAGTATTTCACATCATTTGTACAATTGCAGCTTAACTTCTACCATTTACTGGTTGCCTGTAGGCACACATGTCAGTGGCACTTATCCACACTTCGACCCGGAGGAACAGCTCGCCTCCGCCGCCGCTGACTTTGGGCGAGCTCTAGCCAAGATGAAGTGCCCCAGCAACTACCTCTCAGGACTTACCAAGTATGTACCCACCAGTTCAATCTTACCAATACCTGTTGTAATTAATGGCTATGTTTTGTACTATCGATGTATTAAGCATGTTGTCGTAAACATGCCTAACATGTTTGAACCATTTTCCCTACCTTGTAATAGACAACTGGGCCATTATCTGCTCTGGCAGCACCTGCCCTGTGATGTTTAACTCTGTCAATTGCATTTTTATCAGTACCGGTTTGAATGGCCATTGAGCCTGTTGCAATTAACAGTTGTATCCATTTTTAAAGTGTTGTATTTCAATGGCTACAAACTTGCAAAACATGAATTAGGATGTTGTTAAGCCTGTTGCAATTAACAGTTGTATCCATTTTTTAATTCGTCCCTTTGCTACCGTGCTACACTTCGAAATGAAGATATCACAGCAGATGATGCCGTTTTATTACCATTTGCTATTTTTGGTGGATATTAACCCTGTTGTAGTTAACATTGGCTTTACATGTACTTACATAGGGCTACAATGGGCGATGCTGTTGTTTGCCGTTGAGGTTAGCTGCATCACATGTCTTATACACCATCTATTCCTAAATATACTTATTTTTAGAGATACCAATATAGACTACATAAGGAGCAAAATGAGTGAATCTAGAATTCTAGATTCTAATCTAAACTATATCTATAATTCTATATACATCCGTATATAGTTCATATTGAAATCTAAAAAAACTTGTACTTAGGAACATAGGTAGTTGTATTTTACATCATTTGTGCAATCTCAGTTTAGCTTCTAAAAAAACAGGTTGCTTGTAGGTACATATATGAGCGGTACTGATCCACGCTTCGATCCCTTTTGCATATGGGGCAATGAGATATTCATGAACAAGTGTCAAGTGAGGAAACTAAGAAAGATTGTTAGGCGAAAGAAACGGATGATTGGAATTAAACTCTTTATTTACACTTTGTCGAAGACAATAGTGAACTTTAGGATGGTAAGTAATGTGCTGCATTTTCCCCTGCCCATAACAAGTTACTCTTTTAGACCTCAATATCGGATATTTTTCTCTTTTCAGTGGTTTCCGAAGCTATTTACTGATGATTACCTTGCAAACTACATGACCGGAGTGGAGGCAACTAAGGTTAAAGTATATAATTCATGCTACCGTGATAATGCTCTAGAAGTCTTTCTGAAGGCGGTGAAGGATGGGCGGGCGATCGTCACAAGGGGTTGGACAAAAGTGGTATGTGCCTATGGCATGCAGGAAGGCACATTATGGGCATTCCGCTTCTTCAACACCGTTGGCAGTCAAAATGATTTACACTTGTCTCTTCACCTTTACCGCATTTAAATACTATGGTTCATCATAGTTAATTGCTGCCTAATCCTGTAATTACTGAACATATTGTACTAGCAATTTTATTTATGGATTCATTGTTGAACCATTGTGCTGAGAATTTGAATTGCACGTTTCATATTTCAAAATTTCCAATTAGAATAATAAATTACAGGCAAAAATAAAAAGAGAACAAACGGTCATGGAACTTTGCAAACGGCTCTAGCAGTAAAAGCGCTTGTCATGGATAGCCCAATGCCACTCAATTTTCTACATCAAATCACATGTGGTATAGTTAATGAAAGCAAAAGTTAACCAAGGCAGAGCGTGTGTGATAGTTACACCTTTCACACACGAGTGTATACGAAAAACTGTGTGGGATGTACATCTGAACGGAAACATTTTCCCTGGATTGAATGTGTGGGATGTACATAAGAACGGAAACGTATTCCTTGGATTGACTGTGTGTGATATACATACGAACGGAAATGTTTTTCTGGGATTCACCGTGTGGGATGTACATACCTACGGAAATGATTTTCTGGGATTACCGTGTGGGATGTACATACCTACAGAAATGATTGGGTTTTGATGCCTTGCCCGATCACACATGGCCCCAGCCTGGGTCCGAGGAGGGCCTATCCCCGATGATTTCTGGGTTGTGTGGGAAGGACAACCTATCGCACACACTCACTTGGTGACGGTTCCTAATGTCGTCTCGGAAAGGGGTAAAAAACCGTTTGTATTGCACCGACGTGTACTAGCGTATGATTGTTTATGGTTGATTTAAGGTGTGTTTCTGCAGAATTTAAGCTTAATCGTTTGGTGTTGCCGTGTAAGAATTATTTTCCTAGTCATCTTATTACTGAAAGGACGGTTGGCGATCCCATTTGTTCCTCATAACCTCGACCGCGTGCCCTATGTCATCCATGTTGAATCTGCCCTTGCGTTAGAAGTTTAGTCAATTTTTCATGGTGTTCAAAGTTAACTAATTTTTTGGGGTAACCTAATATTGTTCTGGTGTCAATTGTTACTGAATGTTTCAGTTAACTCAATTTGTCCTGGTGTTGATATAACTGAATTTGCACTAGTATGAATTGTTAAGAGAATGTTATACATGCCTACTAGGTTGACATTTTAGGAGGTGCATGGTAATATTGGACCGGTCGGTCACCATGAGCCGTCTAATCAGCCGGCGTGTCACCCTTATCTACTGGTCTGGCCGGGCAGGCGTCCTATCACACCTATGTGCTAGGCGCTACAGGTACGCGCCAGGATGACCGGGGCTAACTTTGTCAGCATGCAGAGCGTGCCTGTTCCAAATGCGCGCCTCTTAAATTGTCGTTTTAATAGGTGCTCTGGAAATGTTGGACGGTCCATCTCACCATAGTTCTAACTATGTGGGACACACTACCCTTCTCTCATTATTTATGCGGTTGCGCTCTCCACTCTCCACTCCTCCGAAACTCCTTTCTCATTATCACTCTCCTCCCTCCCGCCGCTCCCACACCCACCTCCCTCCCGTCGTCCATGATCTTGACCAAGAAGATCAAAGAAGAAGAAGATTTGGGGAGTTTTATCTGAAGCTTTTGGGATGGGTAGTACGCACGGAGTGAGAGATTCGCGGCGGAGATAGCTGGCAGTAGTCGGCACAGAGATGTCCAGTCCAGCAGGACCAATGTGCCTCGTACTGTAAGTAATCCGCCCCGTCATTGTTGCCACAACTGATTTGCATGCTAGGTTTTCTCAAATCTCCCATCGTTGCCTGTATTCAAATAGGTGGATTTACGGTGGTTGTGCCAATCTAGGCTGATTTGCATGCAAGTTTTTTTATGTAGTTGTTCCTTTCAAAGCCGCGTCCCATTCCAATTGGTCATAGTAGATTAATCTTAGAAGCTACGCTTAATCCTCATTAACACAATTGATATTGATTTCCAACCGATGGATCTTCTTACCTTTGGAATGGAACCTTTAGATTCGCCCCCAAGCACATAGAACCGCCAAATTCTTAGCCATTGCACTTTTCTGATGTACTATTGTGGTTTTCTAATAGCAAGTCAATGCCTAAAGATTTGATCATAATGTACTACTCCCTCCGTTCCTAAATATTTGTCTTTCTAGATATTTCAACAAGTGACTACATACGAAGAAAAATGAGTGAATCTACATTCTAAAATATGTCTACATACATCCATATGTTGTAGTCCATTTGAAATGTCTAAAAAGAAATATATTTAGGAATGGAGGGAGTATGTTGTATGGATTGTACTCCAACTAATCCCCTGTCACTGTGGACTACTAAATGAATGCAGGAGGTTAAAATGGAAATGGAAGAACTGAACCATGCATTCGCAGCACCGCGTGTTTCAACGCTGGCGGAGACTACTGTACACGGAACCTTGCTACCAGTAGAACGTGAGAAGAAAAGATAGAGAGATGTTTTGGCTGGTTGTAACAAGCAAGCAAGTGTCGATGCGCCGGCTGATGTAAGTTACTCGTGTTGCATTAAGTATAGATGCAGCTTGTCTGTCGCTTCAACCTCCATTCATAGCGTAATTTCCTAAAGATTTAGGATTTATCTATTTATGGCTTATTTATCGCTTCAACCTCCATTCACTGCCTAAAGATTTGATCATAATGTACTATATTGTAAGGCTTGTACTCAAACTAGTCCCCTGTTGTTGCGGACCGCTAAATGAATGTAGGAGGTTAAAATGGAAATGGAAGAGCCGAACCATGCATTTGCAGCATCGCGCGTTTCAACGCTGGAGGAGGCGACTGTACACGGATCCTTGCTATCAGCAGAAAGTGAGAAGAAAAGATAGAGAGATGTTCTGGCTGGTTGTACGAAGCAAGCAAGTGCCGCTGCACCCGCTGGTGTAAATAACTCGCGTTGCGTTCAGTACAGATGCAACTTATTTGTCGCTTCAACCCTCATTCATAGTATAATTTCCTCCTTGCATGATTCATCAATCCATGGACTTGCACGTTCTCCTGCTACTCCTGCTACAGTGATTCAACGTTCTGCTTCTGCTCGTCGTGCTTCACCAGAACTTCCAGACCAACCTCACAACAAGCTGATGATCAACAAGTTCTCAGACAAGATGGTGGTTGTGGATATACTTGAGGCGCGCAGGTGTGAGTACAGGGGCAGGGGCCATCCCTTGAAAATTGGGCATGTTCCTGATGTTCATACTCCTAGCCATTTTACGGTTCAGATAGATTTAGATGAGAATCTTCAACTGTTTTTTCTTCGAAAAGGGGCTTTATCCCCGACCTCTGCATCAAACTGATGCATACGGCCATATTATTAAAAGTCAAGCAGGTCCAACAAAGGTCTTACAGAATCCGAATACAAAGGGAAACAGGACCGCCACAGCCAGCAGGCAAAAGACAGATAAGCAACTAAACACCTATCCCATTACATGACCGCCATCCAAACCGGCTCCCAGCAGATAGACCCAGTAACCAAAGGCTCCATGGCCTCCATTTGAGTGAGTAGCGACCACATACGGATAAGAGTAGTAGCCCTGAAGATAACCTGCAAGAAATGAAAGTTTGTTGTTCTGTTAAAAAACCAAATCGTTTCTGCAGTTCCAAATAGCCCATAGTAAAGCGCATACTCCCACTCGGATATGTTTCGCCGTTACTACATCAATCCCATGCAACCACGTCCCAAATAGCGTGTGTATGGAGGACGGGGGGTTTATATTAAAGGCTATCTGTACCGACCTCCATAAAATCTTGGCCATAGGGCAGTCTAGGAAGAGGAGTATAATAGATTCATGCCGATCACAAAAACTACATCTTTTAGACCCCATCCAGTTCCTTTTTGCCAAATCATCTTTAGTTAAGATGACCCGTTTATGTACAAACCACATAAACACTTTGATTTTTAGAGGTACTTTTACTTTCCACACATGTTTTGAGCTAGAAACCACACTAGTGTTAATAATATCCAAATACATGGTCTTCACTCAAAACACCCCAATCTTAGCTAGTTTCCAGCGCAGCTGATCTGGACGTTGAGAAAGTTGGACATGCATCAGTCGTCTCACAAGATGTAGCCAAGCTTCCCAACGGTTTCCCACTAACGTCCTTCTAAACTGGATATTTAGGGGAGCTGAATGTAATATCATTGCAACATAAGCATCTCTTCGTTGAACAATATTATAAAGAGATGGATATTGAATTGCCAGAGGTGTCTCCCCTAGCCATGTATCTTCCCAGAATCTTATGGATGTACCATCCCCAAGAATAAATTTCTCCCGATTAAAAAAGGTTGATTTCACTCGCATAAGTCCCTTCCAAAATGGCAAATCAGTCGGTCTGACCGTCACCTGGGACAGTGTTTTGGTCTGAACGTACTTATTACGAAGAATCTGTGCCCAGGTGGCGTTCGTTTCACAAGATATCTTGTATAACCATTTACTGAGTAAGCAGCTATTCTTCACCTCTAAGTTTTCAATAGCTAGACCCCCTTGGTCTTTCGGTCTACAAATGATATCCCACTTAGTGAGTCTATACTTTCTTTTGGATTCATCACTCTACCAAAAGAAACGTGATCGATAAAAATTTAGCCTTTTCCGTACTCCAACCGGAACTTCGAAAAAACACGATAGAAACATAGGCATACTGGTAAGGACCAAATTAATGAGAATCAATCGTCCTCTGTATGACATAAGCTTGCCCTTCCAGCAGCTTAGTTTTTTCTCAAATCGATCCTCAGTGCTCTTTCATTCTTTGTTTGTGAGCTTATGATGATGAATTGGTATGCCTAGATACGTGAAGGGTAGAGACCCCAAATCGCAGCCAAACAATTATTTGTCAGCTTGTTGTTCTTCTTTAGCTCTTCCAAAGCAGAACAATTCACTTTTGTGAAAGTTAATCTTTAACCCCGACAATTGTTCGAACAAGCATAACACCAGTTTCATGTTCCTAGCTTTTGCCAAATCATGCTCCATAAAGATGATAGTGTCATCAGCGTACTGCAGGATGGATACAGCCCGTCAACTAAATGTGGAACCAGGCCCCCTACCTGCCCAGCATCCTTGGCCCTCCCTATGAGGATTATCAACATGTCTATGACAATATTGAATAAGATTGGCGACATCGGGTCTCCTTGTCGCAAACCTTTATGTGTTTGGAAGTAATGCCCAATGTCGTCACTAACCCTTATTCCAACGCTCCATTTTTGCGTTAAAGAGTCCACCTGGTCTCTCCAGGCCTGATCGAACCCTTTCATACGCAATGCCTGCTGCAGGAAAGGCCATTTCATCTTATCATACGCTTTCTCAAGGTCCACTTTAAAAACCGCCCATCTAGTTTTTTTGTATGGATTTCGTGCAGCGTTTCATGCAGTACCACCACCCCTTCTAAGATGTTTCTGTCTGGCATGAACGCAGTTTGAGAAGGATGCACCACTGAATGTGCAATTTGTGTAAGCCTGTTAGTCCCGACTTTAGTGAAAATTTTAAAGCTAACATTAAAAAGACAGATCGGCCTGGATTGCTCAATTCTAACAGCCTTTGTTTTCTTAGGAAGCAACGTGATTGTACCAAACTTCAAGTGGAACACCTGCAATTGTCCCAAGAAAAAGTCCTAGAACATCGGAAGCAAGTCACCCTTAATAATATGCCAGCACTTTTTATAAGACTCCGCCGGAAAACCATCCGTACTAGGAGCTTTTTTATATTTCATTTGGGAAATGGCGTCAAACACCTCTTTCTCCGAAAAAGGGACAGTCAATATCCCATTCTCCTCATTTGCAAGCTGAGGCACATCTTCTACCCTTGATTCATCCAAAGAAACAAAATTATCCTCAAGAGGCCCGAACAACTGTTTATAGTAATTGGTAATGTAAATCTTTAGGCTCTCCTGACCCACAATCGTGCCTTCATCCTGTTCAAGTTGAAAGATTTTCTTCTTTCGATGTTTGCCATTCGCAATCATGTGAAAGAATTGTGTGTTATCATCCCCTTGGACAATTTTACACGTTTTAGCCTGCAATGCCCACTTCAATTCCTCCTCATGTAGCGATTCTTTTAGTCTTAACTCTGCTGCCATCTTAGTTTTTGTAAGTGCATCTAGTGCCACCCCTAGTTGGTTTTGGAGTATTGACGACAAACCTGGTTGAGGGACTAATGTGTTCGTGAGAATTGCAGGATAACACAGGTAGTAGTCCCTCATTGATTTGGTTTACCTACCGGAGATGACCCCTAAAAATGTATGAAGACATTGACATCAGTGGTGGTATATGAAGATAATCTTATTGAAGACTGTGGCAAGAGAAGACATTGCGTGAAGACTATGGAGCGCGAAGACTTAGATGTTTCGTTGTTTCCTTTTCTTCTTTGTTGAGTCATAGGAACCATTGTACTGTTAAGTGGGGTCCAAGTGATCTAAGTCAGAGTGACTGAAGTGATGCTCAACCAAATTCTATCGAGCGAAGACAATGAGAGCAAATCTTATCCAGAGTTGGATGAGTCAGCTTTACTTGTGGCCCAAGTAAAGTTGCCGTGTGAGTGTTTGAAATCTGACCGTTGGAACACGTGTCAGTTCCTTAGTGGCCCAGGGTCACTTCGGACAAATCAAGTCGGGTTTCCCAGTGGCTATAAATAGCCCACCTCCTACACCATAAATTGGTGGCTGCTCAGAGTTATTGCACGGCTTCTGTCGTTTGAGAGCAACCCACCTCCGAAGCATTTGAGAGAGAAATCCTTGCGAGGACAAAGCCAAAACACCCAGAGCCAAAGAGTGTTAGGCATCACTGAAGTATTTCTGTCTGTGTGACCTAAAGACTTATTACACTTGAGGATTGTGTTTCCTCCAGCCGGTTAGGCATCGCGTTCTGAGCATCCAAGAGTCATTGTGGATCGCCGATGAACAAAGTCTGTGAAGGTTTGGAAGTCTACCTTGGAGACTTACCAGAGTGATTGGGCGAGGACTAGGTGTCCTTAGCTCAAGGGGAATAAGGTGAAGACGCGGTCTCCTGAGTTAAATCTCAGCCTCCCTAACCAGACGTACAGTTGTCACGGTAACTGGAACTGGTCTAACAAATCACTGTCTTCCCCGAGCTACTGGTTCTATCCTTTCCATCTCTTTACTTATTGTCTTAGGTTGTGAAGTCATTGCCTGCCTGCCCTATCTGATTGACTTCACTGAGTGTCTACTTGTTCTGATTGGCTTCATTCCTTCTTCCATCTTGATCCCTACTGCGTAGCTGCTATTAGTCTCCGTGCTTTCACTTCATTGAATACCTGACTATGGCTTGTCTACTGTAGTCTACTTTCCGCTGCATACAAATAGGATTGGATTTATCATTTGTATTTGAAACTACCATGTTTTGAAGCATTTCATAAAAATCGCCTATCCCCCCCCCCCTCTAGTCGATATACTGCACTTTCAATTGGTATCAGAGCAAGGTACTCCCTTGTTCTGTGTGATTCGGTTTAACCACCTGGAGTTTTAGCTATGTCGACTGCAGGGATAATTAAAGTCTCCGCTGCGTGCCCCGTCTTCGATGGCACCGAATATCCCTACTGGAAGAACAAGATGCGCATGCACCTTGAAGCCATTGACGTGGACCTCTGGTTTGTCATCAAGAACGGCGTTCCCAAGACTGGTGAAGGTATCACCCCTGCTGATGTTAAGAGGCTCGCTCAACTGGATTCAACGGCCAAGAACATCATCTGTGGTCATCTGACCAAAGGACAGTATGGTCGTGTAAGTGCCCTGGAAACATCAAAGGAAGTCTGGGACTGGCTCTCAAAGGTGAACGAAGGAGTCTCAACCCAGAGATATCAAAGGATCAGCTTCCTTCGCAATCTCTTCAATCGCTTCAAGAGACATGACAATGAGACTGTCCAGCACACATTTGATCGTCTCACCGACATCACAAATGAGCTTCACGCACTTGGCGCCACTGAGATCACCAAGCATGAAATCGTCAAGGCCCTCCTGAGATCACTCGATAGCTCATTTGATATCCTTGCCCTGATGATTCAAGGACGCCCTGACTTCAAGACTCCCGATCCGTCTGACATACTTGAGAGGCTCAACACACATGAGTTCCAGCTATCTGAGAAATGTGACATCTATGGTCCCAACTATGGACGATCTCGCGCCTTAAATTCAAAGGTTGTTTCTTCATTTGAAGAAGAATCTGACTGTAGTTCTGATGATCCTGAAGATATTGGAAAGGAGCTTGCCATGCTTGTGAAGAAGTTCCAGAAATTCACTAGAAGAAAGGCTTCAGAAAGTCTTCACGATCCAGCTCAAGAAATGATGAAGCTTCTACTCATGACTACAAGAAGAGAACATGTCATAAGTGCAAGAAACCTGGTAACTACATCTCTGAGTGTCCTCAGTGGGACAACGAGAAGAAGAAGAAGAAGAGCAAGGAATATGATTCTGATGACAAGAAAAAGAAGAAATACTCAAAGTCTTCTTCCAAGTCTTCATCAAAGTATTCATCACACAAGAAGAATTCATCTGGCAAGGCTCGTGCATTTGTTGGCAAGGAGATGGATTCAGAGGAGGAGTCTACTTCTGAAGAAGCGGAGGTGGAGTCTGAGGAGGAGTCTGATTATGGTGCTGCAAGTCTGGCACTAGCCACTGCCTACGTTGCCAAGTCCATCTTCAACACTGAAGACAATGGCCCCGTCCCCAACATTGATGATGAGGACGACGACTCTCCTCCCACCTACTGCTTCATAGCACGCGGTGCCAAGGTAAAATCACGCGATGCTTACTTTCAAACATCTAGTGAAGATGACTCTGATTGTGAATCGAAACCTAGCTACAAAACACTTGCTAAAATTGCCACTGAACAGCAGAAAGCCATGGAACATATTCAAAAACTGTTAGATAAAAGTGATGACCTGTTGGACGCGGAAATGACCCGTTCTCAGTCCTTAATTGAAGACATAAAACATCTTCATGTTAAGTACAAGGAACTTGAAGGTCTTCTCGCTCTCAAAAACTCATGAAAAGCTTTCCCACGATTACCTTCAAAGGAAGCGAGAACTTGAGAAATTGAAAGCGGCTCATGAAGTTCTTCAAAAAGAAAATGAGTCACTCCACGCACAACTGATCAGCTCCACTCAGGAAGAGTTTGAACCACCATGTCTAAAATGCAGTGAGCGTGATAACGCTACATCTGTTGCTGAATGTTCCACTACTGCCACTGTTGCAATATCTTCAACTACTGATGTGGTAACTAACCCCTCTGTTGAGGATACCACTACTATTGCTGATGAAAATGCTAGGTTGAAGACTTTGCTTGAAACAGGGATGTACAAAAGCCTCAAAGGGCATCAGACTCTATGTGATGTCCTCAAAAAGCAGATACTGAACCAAAACCCCAGGAAAGAGGGTGTTGGGTTCGACAGGAAAATGAATGTAGATGGTTCATATTGGAAGCCTGAGCAGTATCCCAAAACCATGTGGGTTGCTGCAAAGGAACCTTCAGTGGATCCATCTACCCTATCTGGCTTCACTTGTGCTTATCCTCTTATCATTGATGAATCCTTTGATGCAAACTATAAACTGTTTAAGAATCAAAATGGTGAAGTGTTTTCCAGGTACATTGGTACTAACTGCAGGAATGGGCCACCTATGAAGAAGATGTGGGTACCCAAAGGTTGTCTTGAGAAACTTCCAGCAAATGTCATCATGGCACCTCTTGGGAAGAAGACAACCCCCAGACCAAAGGCTTCATATGGTCCTAAGGCTTCATATAGACAAAGGACTCACCTGAGTCACCCTAACGTGAATGTTTTACAGGGAAACCATACTCAGACCCATGAATATGAGCGTGTTTCGTCAAACCGCTATATTCATAAAACAAAGAATTTTTCTGCTTATTCTTATGAGTATTATTCTCCTCCTGCAAGATTATTTGCTAGGGCTTCAAAGCCAAAATTCTCAGATGCTGCTCTTAGACTCATTGCTTCTAAGCCACCCCTGAAGATGTGGGTAGTTAAAAAGAACTAACTTTCTCTTACAGGGAAAGGTCTCCAGCCGAAAATCAAGGCGTCTGATGCTATTGCTGGGGCCCTAAAACACTTGTAGGGCACAAGATTAAATGCCCAAATGATTAACTGCTCATTCTGTTCATGAATCACTTGCTAATCATCTTATCAGTCCTAACTTAGATCTAAGCTTTCATAATCCACTTATACGCCAAATGTTTATGCTTCATAATGGCTTTTGGTGAAGCCTATCCTCCTAACTGCATTGTAGGGAGTGACACCAAAGTCTTCAGAATGGATTATGGACAGCGGATGCACAAATCATATGACTGGAGATCAAAATCTTCTCATGGACTCAACCTTACGTCCATCTAACTGGAGTGACATCACATTTGCTGATACTGGTAAAAGCAAAGTGTTGGGTCTAGGTAGAGTTGCAATCTCAAGAGATCAGCACATGGATAAAGTCATGCTTGTTGAATCTCTTGGGTTCAACTTAATGTCTGTCTCAATGCTTTGTGACTTAAACATGATTGTGATATTTGGTAAATTTCATTTCCTTGTACTAATGGAATCTGACAAGTCTTTAGTATTTGAAGGATACAGAAAAGGTGATCTGTATATGGTAGATTTCTCAGCTGGACCGCAGATAGCCGTATGTCTTCTAGCAAAAGCTTCAGAGTGCTGGCACTGGCATCGGAGGCTAGGACATGCCGGCATGAGGAACTTGCACACTCTCACAAAGAAGAAACACGTCGTAGGCATCGAGGACGTCAAGTTCAAGAAAGATCATATGTGTGGTGCCTGTGAAGCTGGGAAGATGACTAGGGCCAAGCATCCCTCGAAGACAATCAAGACGACATCCAAAACCCTTCGAGCTGCTTCACATGGACTTATTTGGCCCTACTCACTACTCCACGTTCTCTACCACAGCTTGTCTCTATGGCTTCGTCATTGTTGATGATTATTCAAGATACACATGGGTGCACATCATACTCTACAAGACCGAAGTGCAAGATGTCTTCAGACGCTTCGCCAACCGTGCCATGAACATCTATGGCGTCAAGATCAAGCATATCAGAAGTGACAATGGCACTGAGTTCAAGAACACCGGCCTTGATCTTTATTTGGATACAATGGGAATCACTCCGGAGTTCTCAGCCCCGTATACACCGCAGCAAAATGGGATCGTTGAGCGCAAGAACAGAACTCTAAATGAGATGGCTCGAACGATGCTCGATGAATACAAGACACCAAGAAGGTTCTGGCCCGAAGCTATTGATACTGCATGCCATATCATCAACCGTGTTTATCTTCACAAGCTTCTAAAGAAAACGTCCTATGAACTCCTCACTGGAAAGAAGCCTAACGTAAGTTACTTCAAAGTATTTGGATGTAAGTGCTGGATCAAGGATCCACATCACAAGTCAAAGTTTGTACCAAAAGCACATGAAGGCTTCATGCTCGGATATGGAAAGGACTCACACTCCTACAGAGTCTTCAACATCTTTCTCTATAAAGTAGTTGAAACTGTGGATGTGCGGTTTGATGAAACAAATGGTTCAAAAAGAGAGACCCTACCAAATGTGCTAGATGAGGCTTCACCAAATGAATCTATCAAGCTAATGGGAACCGGTGAGATCATGCCTTCTGAAGCACAACCTGACGAGGAACTCATCATTTCTGCTCCAAATCAACCTGACGACAATGCTCAGCCTGAAGACAACCCTCCTGACGATGACAATGTAGAGCAAGAGCAAAATCTTCGTCCAGCTCATACTCGTGTTGCAAATGAAGTACAAGTTGAGAAGATAATTGACAGCATAAATGCACCTGGTCCACTTACTCGTTCAAAAGCAACACAGCTTGCAAATTTCTGTGGGCACTTTGCTTTTGTCTCAATATCTGAACCCAAGAAAGTTGCTGAAGCCTTTATGGAACCCTTATGGATTCAAGCAATGCAAGAAGAGATTCAACAGTTTGAGCTAAACAACGTATGGGAACTTGTCAAGCGTCCTGACCCTCGCAAGCAAAACATAATAGGCACAAAATGGATCTATCGCAACAAGCAAGATGAGCATGGTCAAGTGGTCAGAAACAAAGCTCGTCTCGTTGCTCAAGGATACACTCAAGTCAAAGGGATTGACTTCGATGAAACATTTGCTCCTGTGGCTAGACTTGAAGCTATTCATATACTGCTAGCCTATGCAAATCATCACAACATACTTCTGTATCAAATGGATGTAAAGAGTGCCTTTCTCAATGGAAGGATTGAAGAAGAGGTGTATGTTGCACAACCACCTGGCTTTGAAGATCCAAAACGTCCTGATATGGTATACAAACTCAACAAGGCACGTGCTTGGTATGACACACTCAAAGACTTCCTGAAGAGCAAAGGCTTCAAACCTGGATCCCTAGATCCCACACTCTTCACGAAGACATATGATGATGAACTATTTGTCTGCCAAATCTATGTGGACGACATTATCTTCGGCTGCACTGACAAAAGATACAGTGTTGAGTTTGGTCACATGATGCAAGAGCAATATCAGATGTCCATGATGGGTGAGCTGAAGTTCTCCCTTGGTCTTCAAATTCGTCAGCAAAGCAACGGCATCTTCATATCTCAAGAGAAGTACCTTAAAGACTGCCTGAAGAAGTTCGAAATGCAAGACTGCAAAGGGTAATCGACGCCTATGCCAGCTAAACACCATCTGGGTCCCGACGCCAATGGTAAAGAGTTTGATCAACAGGTATACCGCTCCATCATTGGTTCTTTGCTTTATTTATGTGCATCTAGGCCAGATATTATGCTTAGTGTTTGCATGTGTGATCGATATCAAGCGGCACTAAAGGAGTCGCATCACTTAGCTGTGAAGCGAATACTTCGATATTTGGCTTACACCCCAACACTAGGATTATGGTATCCAAAGGGCTCAGAGTTTGATCTAGTTGGATTCTTATATGCTGATTATGCTGGTGAAAAAGTTGATCGCAAGTCTACATCAGGCACATGTCACTTTCTAGGATGATCTCTTGTCTGTTGGTCTTCAAAGAAGCAGAACTGTGTATCACTCTCCACCGCTGAATCTGAATACATTGCTGCTAGGTCTTGCTGCGCTCAGCTTCTCTGGATGAAGCAAACGCTCAAGGAATATGGCGTCCATCTGAAGCATGTGCCACTCTACTGCGATAATGAAAGCGCTATCAAGATTGCCAACAACCCAGTTCAGCACTCGAAGACAAAGCACATTGAAATTCGTCATCACTTTCTTAGAGATCATGTCATGAAGGAAGATATTAATATCATACACGTCAACACTGAAGAGCAACTGGCAGATATCTTCACAAAGACCTTGGATGAGAAAAGGTTTTGCAAGTTGCGGTGTGAGCTAAATATCTTAGAATCCTCAAATGTCTTGTAATCAGGCACACATCCTAACACTTATGCATATTGATGACTTAGATGTGCAACACACGAAGTAAAGTATATCTTCAATTAATGAAGACTTACATTCTAAGTGTGAATACATTAACATGGAATTTGACTTCGGAGCGCCACGATAATTGTGCGCCGTGTCTGGGTCTAATACTTCCTATACGGTGGGTAACGCCACCACCAAATCCTTGTTTGAAGTGTTTCTCGTGGTGTTACATTTGCAAAGTCTTCACACTTGGTTTATCTTCATTTAGGATATATATATATATAGAGAGAGAGAGAGTTGTGTTCTGTCCTCTACAGCATTCACTTATAGCTATGTCTTCTTATTTGAATCTTTGAACTAAGTGAATGTGATCGGTCCCTGACCTCTCTATGCTTCCTCATCTCACACTCTGTCCGTCCAAATCATATGCATTCTGTTGGAACTGTCGAATATCTTCTCTGTGTTTTTGTCAGCAGAAGATACGGAGACAAACTTTAAATCTGGTTTTAATGCTCCATCATTTATGCCTGAATTCCGGAGAAGCCGGAACGACCACTCCGACAGTCGTGTTGTACGTGGGATCGTGGGACAACTCCCAATGCGTTACATGACCGCCACGTGTCCCTCAGATGGGAACCGCCAGGGGCACCTGCGTAATTGCGATGTGCCCTCTCCCATGCTTATAAATGCGCATCCCATCACGGTCAAAAATTCTTCTACCACCTCTCCACCTCGACCAACCCTAGCGCCTCCGCTAGCTCTCGACGATGTCGGTGATGAAGCGATTCGCTGCCGCGACCTCGTCGACGCCGTCTTCATGCCGGCCGCAGACATCTTCTACTCCGCCATCGCCGTAGCTGTCCTCCTTCGCCAAGTTAGGGCACGGAAGATCGAACTGCTGGGCATCCAACTCCTCTCCGTCTAAGCAGTTCATCGTGTGGTAAATTAAACTCTCCTTTTTACCATCTTCTTGATCCAGAAAGATTCATTACTTTAACCACAAGAGGTTTCTGCCTACATATATATATAGATAGATCTATCATGTCTGCATCTCATATCTTGCCTAGTACATTCACATATGCTTCAAACATAGTTAGATTCCTCACTTGTACCTATTCATGGATTTGTACAAATCTGGAACCAACTCTCATCATATAAGTGAATGTCTTTGCGCCATGAGGTCAAAGTCTTCTAAACTGATTTATCTTCAAAAACTTCTGAGAATGCATATGACCTCTTCTCCTTCCCTCGCATCTCTAATGCTGTCACAGGTACATGTCCGTGGGAGAATCCCTTGGTTCTCATAGTCTGGATTCATTTGCAGAATTCTTGCAGCGTCACATTCACTCTCCTGAAGCCAGATCCTATCTGACCAGCAGACCGAAGCATTTGCTAGTGTTGAAGCCATTCAGTTTGAAGCCCTTTAGATTGAAGCCAATGGCAACTGACAAGACAGTTAGGAAGGGTGGTAGACAGCGCCGTGGCAACACCTCCAAAGATTTGCCTCTTGATCTAAGTGAGATGTACAAGACTGATCCAGAGGAGGATTACAATTAGAGGAAGACACGAATCCAATGGATTCGGAGATATTGGGCTGAACAGTGGTTCAAGTACAAGTTCGTGACCCAAGAGTATGCTGAAAAGAATGCCATCAAGCATCCATGGGGAGATATAACCTATAAAAATCTTCCACCCAAGACTCGAGCTGAAGCCATTGCTCAAGGCTTCTACCCTTGCATGGTCGGAGGGCCTCAACCTGCTGATGCTGATCCTACTTCTGTGCTCTGGTGTCGCGATGACAACTTGTTCAAGCGAAATCTTCAATTTGCCAAGAACTCAGCCAAAGAGAACAAGAAGAACTGGGGATTGGACTTCAATCCTGGCCCCTCTACGCCCCGTGCTGATGGCACGCGCGAAGCTGAACCGAACCTGGTTGGGCCTTTCTACAACTTAGAAGGCCTCATCAGTCACATCAGGGTTCAAGGGGCGGATGTGGATCAACCTGTAGATGACGCTGACTCTGATGAAGCGCCTGCAACCCCGAAGCCCAAGAAGAAGAAGAAATCCAAGGCTTCGAAGACCACTCCACCAATTGCTTCTAGAGTGAAGCCTTTGGCCACTGCTCCACCAGCACCCAGTGTGCAGTCTAAGGAGCACTCTCGCATCTCCAAGAGCAGACAGCTAAGGAAGAAGCCCTCGCACAACCCCAGTCCAGCTCTCACTCCTGACGCTATTCTGAAGACTGCCAATGAAGCCTTTGATCTCTTGAGCGATGAGGATCTTGGTGACGATGCTCTAGAGCAATTGATCAAGAGAAAGCAAGATGCAGAAATCTTCAATGCTTTGCCACTCTTCGACGTGGAAGTGCTCAACAATTTCATTGATGAATGGTTTGAGACCCCCAACCTCAGCTTCGACGATCTGCAGCTTCCAGTTGGCCTCAGCGTCTCCTTCCATGGCACCATTGCTTCTGAGCTAGCTCTGGCTCAGAAAATTGTTGAGCTGAAGCAAAAGATCGATTATGAAAAGGCTCAATTCAAGAAGCATGTGGACAAGCTTAGCGTCCAAGAGATTCAGAACTTCAAGGTAATGATGCATGAGCTCAAGGAAGCCTTTCGCAAGAGGCGTGATGAAGCTAAAGGTTCTCGTGAGCGAATCAAGGACTTGGCTGCCAAATGCGTTCAAGCATATAATGAAGCTGAAAAGCGCAAGGCCCTTGGGCGTCCTGGCATTGACCCAAGGATGGCTGCCAAGAAAAAGAAGAAGCAACCTGTGCCCGAAGCTGAAGAATCCAGGAAGGAAATGCCTCGCATTGTCTTCCCTGCCAGCATGACTGGCACGAAGCCTAAGGTCACCCCAACTGCTTTAGAGCTCAAGAAGACAAAGGTAGCTGAAGCTGAAGCTCGCAAGCGCTAGCAAACTACTGATGAAGCTCCACCCACCAAGAAGCGCAAGACAAAGAAGGACAAGGCTGCTTCCACAGAGCCTATCTTTGTCGAGCCCATATCAGTTGCTCGCCCTGCATCTACACACCGAGAACGTCGCATGACAGTCCATGAGCTTGCTCCCACAGAGGCTGAAGACATTCCAGCTGTTGACCCCACCACAGCTGAAGACATTGGTCCTCATGACAATGTTGAAGATGATGAAGTCCTTCCTCAGATCGAGTACAATGTTGAATCTTTGCCTGTTCTTACGAACAGCGAACGCATCAGCATCGGTCGTCCATTGATGCCAATTGCACAGGATGACTCGTGGGCTGATCACCCACAAGATACACCGGCAACTCCCCAACCAACTCAAGTCACCAGTTCGGTGCTTGAAGATGAAGACTTTGTGGCCCAACAACCTCCATCCCCTCAGGCGTCGCCAGCATTTCACAGGATTCGCAAAGGACCAAGGCCTCAAGTCGTCACCCCAAGTGTTCCAGAAGGAGAAGAGCAACAATCTGTTCCTGACGCTGCTCCTACTGTGAACCCCTCAGAATCTGAAGCCAAAGCGGCTTAAGATATTCCGGCTGCATCAGCCGAAGAAGAACCACCCCAAGAAGAAGAACAACACCAAGCAGAAGAAGCACGTGCTGCCACACCGCCTGTTCTCGAGGAGAACGTGTCTGACCCTCCAGCTCCTGAAGTGGAGGTTACAAATTCAGAGGCTGCCACCACCAACACTGAAGCCAATGACGTGGTCATGGCTGAAGCAAATATGGCACCTGAAGTCTTAGTGGTGCCTGAAGTGATGGCGCCTGAAGCAAGTGCTGCACCTGAAGCAAATCAGCAGCCTGAAGCCACTGCCTCTGCTCCTGTTCCGCCTCCAAGGCCCCATACAATTGAGCAAGCATACAACCAAGATGATCAGCTCATCACTGTTCGATGGCCCATTCTGACTCCACCACCTGCTACTGGACCGCATGCTGCTGGTCCTCAGTTTGACCATCATGTTGAGCACAGGCCTCAGATTCAGAAGCCTAAGCCAAGACTGCCAAGGTTTCCAGGTATTGCCACCTCTCAAGGGTCATTCAATGCCAATAGCTTCACTGCGCGCAACACATTCTTTGACAGTGCCAAGAACCCATATTCCAAGCCAAGAATATCATCAGATAGGTTCTGGAGCCATCAGCAGCGCAGTTATTACTCAAGAGTACTCTATGATCAAGGGCGCATTTTCCCTCATATGCGTCTTGACACTAAAGCTATTGCTGGACTGCCCTGTCTGGAGGAAGCTCTTGATTGCTTCTGTGATGCTGGCCTTCTCACTTTTTTGACTGACAAGGAGCATTGGAATGAAGAGCTGCTTCTGCAATTCTATGCAACCCTCCACATTCGAGGCTACAACAGGGATCCGAAGACATGGGTCCTTGAGTGGATGACAGGCAATGTCCATCATGAAGCCAAAGCCTTTGATCTCATTGAGCTTACTGGCCTGCCCACTCCAGGAGACCTGTATGAACCTGGCTGTCAATTTCATAATGAAGCCTTGGAGAGTATCTTTCAGAAGCGCAAGCCCAACTTGAGCCAGATGCTAAGCATGATGAAGCCTTTGCCAAGCGATGCTGAATATCCAAAGGAATTCTTTGTTGAAGACCTAGAGTATCTGCCACGCACCATCTATCATATCATCAGGCGTACTATATGGCCTGTCAAAGGACATTCTTCATCAGCCAAGCTTGAAGGCACCATGAAGACATTGGTCTTCTATATCTTCAATGGCATCAGCTTCAATGCTCAAGATTTCTTCATTCGCCAGTTGGCTATGTCTGGATCTGATCTGTTTGGTCTGAAGTTCTACGCTCCATGGATTATGCGCCTCATCAAGCTTCATTCAGCTATCACCTATTAGCCCTTTGCTCGCAACCATCATATATTCTTGCCAGAGGTTGATATGTCAGCTGAAGCTATATACCAAGAGCCTGCCAAAGGGCCTGTTAGTCTTCACAACGCTGATCACCAGAGCTTCACTCAGCAAATTGAAGGAGTTCCAGCAGTCTCTCGCGTTTATCCTCTGGCTGGCCGTACTTGTCTACCTCGACACACTGAAACCGAAGCCACTGAGAGCGACATTGCCCAAAGGCCTCAGAAGCGATCTCGTGTTCTCAATAACCGAGAGCTTCTGGTTGCCCTCCATCAGAAATGGGATAAGTATCACTACTGGCTGAAGCGTCAGATGCAAAGCCTCTTGGTGGATGTCAATCGCATTCGCAATCTTGCCACCAAGAATGCCTTTGTTGCTCATGAAACCTGTCAGGGGTCATGGAAGAGTTTAACCTTGCTGAGTGCTGAAGCGGATCTTCAAGACGATGGCTTCACAGAAAGATTCAAGTTCGACCACACTCCTCCAAGGAATGTTGTTCTGCGTCGAACTCCGTCTCTTGAAGATTCTGACTACTACTCCTCCGCTGCAACAATTGACGCCAGGGTGATAGATGATCAAGATGATGCTACCTCACCACCTCCTACTTCAGCGTGTATCGACACTGCACCAACTACTTCTGCACCGCCAAACACCAACGCCGACCCTGCATCCTCTCCTGCTCCACCTGGGAAAGAGTAGAGGCTCTATGTCTTCAAACCTTTTTGGTCCTTACAGACAAAAGGGGGAGAACCATATGAGTTGATAGTCTTCAAGCGGGTCCATATGGGCGGGTGCTTTATATTTTGCCTAGTGTTTACACCTCTCGTTTTTGCTACATTTGGTTCTTTGAGTTGTAACACTTAAACTGATGGTCGCGTGCTATGTTTTTCTGCTACTCTGTAATGCGATGATAAATTCCGCATGTGCTACGCTATATTTCGCACTTAGTCATTATTGCAGACGTCCATTTATAATTATGCATATCATTATATTCGACATATCAATTGCGCATGATGAATTGTCTTCATAAGTTGAAGAGGATCTCCACAAGTATAACATGCCATGTGCATTTGCATTCAAAGGCAAATCAACTATATGCACATCTTTAGGGGGAGCCTTTTGCTAGTTATGAAGACAATACCTTTATCCTTTACAATTTCACATACCTTCTATCCCCGTTGAAAACTTCAACCAGTTTGTCATCAATCACCAAAAAGGGGGAGATTGTAAGTGCATCTAGTGCCACCCCTAGTTGGTTTTGGAGTATTGACGACAAACCTGGTTGAGGGACTAATGTGTTCGTCAGAATTGCAGGATAACACAGGTAGTAGTCCCTCATTGATTCGGTTTACCTACCGGAGATGACCCCTAAAAATGTATGAAGACATTGACATCAGTGGTGGTATATGAAGATAATCTTATTGAAGACTATGACAAGAGAAGACATTGCGTGAAGACTATGGAGCGCGAAGACTTAGATGTTTCGTTGTTTCCTTTTCTTCTTTGTTGAGTCATAGGAACCACCGTACTGTTAAGTGGGGTCCAAGTGATCTAAGTCAGAGTGACTGAAGTGATGCTCAACCAAATCCTATGTCTTCGAGCGAAGACAATGAGAGCAAATCTTATCCAGAGTTGGATGAGTCAGCTTTACTTGTGGCCCAATTAAGTTGCAGTGTGAGTGTTTGAAATCTGACCGTTGGATCACATGTCAGTTCCTTAGTGACCTAGGGTCACTTCAGACAAATCAGGTAGGGTTGCCCAGTGGCTATAAATAGCCCACCCCTACACCATAAATTGGTGGCTGCTCAGAGTTATTCAACGGCTTCTGTAGTTTGAGAGCAACCCACCTCCGAAGCATTTGAGAGAGAAATCCTTGCGAGGACAAAGCCAAAACACCCAGAGCCAAAGAGTGTTAGGCATCACTGAATTCTTTCTGTCTGTGTGACCTGAAGACTTATTACACTTGAGGACTGTGTTTTCTCCAGCCGGTTAGGCGTCGCGTTCTGAGCATCCAAGAGTCATTGCGGATCGCCGGTGAACGAAGTCTGTGAAGGTTTGAAAGTCTACCTTGAAGACTTACTAGAGTGATTGGGCGAGGACTAGGTGTCCTTAGCTCAAGGGGAATAAGGTGAAGACGCGGTCTTCTGAGTTAAATCTCAGCCTCCCTAACCAGACGTACAGTTGTCACAGCAACTGGAACTGGTCTAACAAATCACTGTCTTCCCCGAGCTACTGATTCTATCCTTTCCATCCCTTTACTTACTGTCTTATGTTGTGAAGTCATTGCCTGCCTGTCATATCTGATTGACTTCACTGAGTGTCTACTTGTTCTGATTGGCTTCATTCCTTCTTCCATCTTGATCCCTACTGCCTAGCTGCTATTAGTCTTCGTGCTTTCACTTCATTGAATACCTGACTATGGCTCGTCTAGTGTAGTCTACTTTCCGCTGCATACAAATAGGATTGGATTTATCATTTGTCTTCGAAACTACCATGTTTTGAAGCATTTCATAAAAATCGCCTATTCACCCCCCCCCCCTCTAGTCGATATACCGTACTTTCAGTTTCCAACTCGCTGGCGTCTAAGATGGCACACTCCGCTTTAATGTCCAGGGATTGGATAAGTAAAAGGAGCCTTTCCTTTTCAGCCTTATATATCCCCCCAAGATGCTTTGCCCACCCCCCGAGGAACTGTCTCAAGTGTCTAACTTTATTTTGCCAACGATCAATGTTAGATCTTCCTCCTACGTCTTTCGCCCATTCTCTTGCAATCAGATCTATAAACCCTTCTCGTTCAAACCACGCAGTTTCAAAAGAGAAAGGGCGTTTGTTCCCTACATGCGTTGCCTCCCCTGAATCAACTAATAATGGGGTGTGATCAGAGATTCCACGAGAGAGCGCTTGAACCGTCACGAGGGGGAACTTTTGTTCCCATTCAATACTCGCAAGAACCCGATCCAACTTCTCAAAAGTCGGGATTGGTAGCGTATTTGCCCATGTGAACTTCCTACCAGAGAGCTCAATCTCGCGAAGGTCCAGGCTTTCGATAATTGTATTAAACATAAACGACCATCTGTCGTCAAAGTTATCATTATTTTTTTCCTCCCGCCGACGAATAATATTAAAGTCTCCTCCAACCAAGATGGGGAGCTACTCGTTCCCACAAATGCGGACTAAATCTGCCAGAAAATCTGGCTTAAGCTCCGGTTGCGCGGCCCCATAAACCACCACCAGAGCCCAATCGAAACCATCGACCTTTGACCGAACCCTAAATTTAACCGCAAAATCACCCATAATCACATTCCTCACTTCCAGAGATTCACATTTAACCCCGAGTAAAATCCCACCAGATCTTCCTCTTGGTGGTAAATAATGCCAGTCAAAATCCACCCCTCCTGACAGGGTGCTAAGAAACTGTGGGGTAAAATTGTCCCGTCCAGTTTCGGAAAGGGCTATGAAATCTAGCTTATAATCAATGGACGCCTCTGGAAGGAACCTTTTTTAGCCAAGTATTTAAGACCTCTGCTATTCCAAAAGATTCCTTTCATATTTCATCATAAAAAAATTAGTTGTTCGAATTCTAGCACTTCTACGCACAACCGAAGTCGGATAAATCTTATGCTTCCACTTGTGCTTCGGTTTCTTTTGATCTTCTACCCGGACCTCACTACCAAATTCGCCATCCGCGTCCTCCTGGGACGTACCTCCCCTGGAAATCCTCGGAGAAGACAAAGCCTCCTCCTCCTCGGTCTCCAGGAGAGCGGGTGCAAGGTCCACACAAAAACTATCAAGCACATTGACTCCCAAAGTAGCTACCTCAAAATCATTCAAGGGTTGAATTGCCGCTAGGTTTCTAATCATCTCTAGCGCACGTTCTGCCTCAAAATCCAAAATATCATTAACGGATTTAACTACCTCTCTGTCATTCTTATCCAGAGAGACCCCCAATTGTGTGTCCTTGTTAACAATATCTTCAGTAGAGAAATGCAGAATAGAATTGACTGTATTAACTGACATACCCGTAGTGGTCTGAAGATCATGAAGCTTGGCCGCCCGCATGGCGCATAGAAGCTGCATATCGGCGGTATCCGGTTGGTCATGTATGCGACATCTCATCCGTCGACCAACAGAAATTGGGTCCGGAATCCCTCCAAAAGCGATGACGTCATCACCAGATATCCCGTTAGGGGTAAGGCCACCTGCCGTACTCCCCACCGGACTCAAAGGCGCTGCCCCTACCGGAGGGCTTTCCTGTGTCCTCAAGCCCGCCACCACACCCTCCACTGAACATCGTCACCGCACTGGGGGTATCCTGCACCCCCATCCCGATGGCGCCGTCCTGGGCAAGGGCTTGGGCCGACCCATCCAGGGCTTGCGGGAGGGCTGCCTCCTCCAGGGGCGACCTGAGAGGGATGGAGGTACAGGCCACTTGCCCACGCCCTCTTCCCGAACTAGCCATCAGAGACGTTGGGGCGGGGGCCTCCTGCCCACGCCCGCTCAGACCGTCCCCCTCTGGACTGAGAGTCCCGTCCACCACACTGGAAAACACGGAAGGCCGCTCGAGTGGATCATCAAAAGGTAGTATCGGCGGTAGCACAGATTCTACCGGGTCATCCATCTCCACCCGAGTACTCCAGAGCCGACACGGCGCCGAATGCATATCAAAAGACCCAAAACGAAGAGAGTTCGTTGGGGTAGTGGAGTTAGTCTCTCCCGAAGCCGACCTATTCATCTTGTCCAACTGCGGTTGCGGCCCCTTAGTCATCTCCCGCTGCGAACTCTCAGGCTTCTTACTCTGATCGGTAGAAGCCCCATCTCCCTCAGTCGTGTCCATATCCACGATGTCCTCTCCCTCGCCCTCCTAAGATATTGGCGTGTCGTCGATCTCAGGCTCCAGAACATAAGTGACGCCAGCATGTGTCCACTTGACCACATCCGGGATGAACTCCACACTAACAACACTAACAAGCAATCTCGCCGCACTGTGAGACCGTCTGAAAGGCATATCCACCTGTTCTGTCTTCCCAATGAGAGAGCCCAAACTCCATGCCACCAGAAAGTTGTTAATGTAACGACGTGGTGCACCAAAGAAACAAACCCATACCTTCTCCAACGGTGTGCCCATGGGATCCTTCTCCTTCCACTCATCAAACGTAAGAACAATACTCGTGCTAGGGATCCTGCACATGCCCCATTTGAGCATATATAACTGATCCTCCTTAGTGGGAAAATCCACCTTGTAAGTCTGATCTTCCATCTTAACAAGGTCCCACCGATGATTACGTGGAACGAGATCCTACAATTGGCGAACAATCTGTGCCTCGGTCAAACTCCCATTAGCAACGTTCATGACTGCAGGGAAAGAACTCTCGTGAACCTGAGCCGAAGGTGCCACATCTGGTGACTCCAAAAACATAAGCTCCTGGAAGCACACACCATATAGAGTACAAACCGGTTTTGGACCAACAAGCAAAGGACAATTGCTAGACTTATGTTGAGATCTGCAGCAATAATCGCATAGTTCTGTGGTGCACTCTGCCACAAAATGACCAGGCTCTCCACATCTGTAACGTGGTAGTTTCTTCTTCTTAATGGCCCAGTTAGATAGCTTTTCACCATTACGCTTATCCATAACCTTCTCAGAACCACCATCATCAGCCTTAGCCTCCGGAATGGTCCGCAGCCAAGGCCCGCACTGTGTCTATAGCCACCTAGGGGAGCACGGGAGGAGGAGCCTGCCCAGTCTCGGTAGGCACGACCTGAGTAGTCCTGGCATTGTCCACCGGCGTCGTAGGAGGCCGCGGTGGAGTGGGAGGCGCCACCTCCTCTCCCGCCACAAAACGCACGATGAGCTCCTCGTTGAGGCCGGCTAGTTGGGCCGGCAACCCCCTCGACGAAATTTCCAGGAGGCCCTTGGAAGCCGCGTCCCGGTCCATTGCCATTGTTCCATCCTGAGCCACGGCCACCACCAGAAGAAGAGCCACGGTGATGTCCATCACCATAAGCATTGTATCCATCGTCTCCCCATTGACCATACCGATTGAACCGTGCACCTCTGTTGTGATACTCGTTAACAACACCCCCACCATAACCATCCTGCGTCATACATCCACCACGTCCTCCACCATGGGCACCTCCACGTCCAGCGAAGGGAGCGCCACCACGACCACCGGCATGACTACTCGGACGCCCGCCGGTCTGGGTACCGCCCCGCCCGGCAGCCTGTGCCCCTCCCTGCCCGGTGACCTGGCCAGCCGGCGGTGCTGCCTGAAGTTCCGCCACGGCTGCGGCTAGCCTCGACCCGACATGCCCGCCTCACTGAAAGAGGAAGCAGCGGGAGCAGCGGCCGCCGAGGAAATCCTCCTCGCTCTACAAGGGCCGAGCGAGGCAAATTTTGCACACACTCAAACCCTAGGAGTCTCGCGATCGCCCAGGATCGCAACATGGGCCACTTTCCTAGCCTCAGCGGTAACCAAGCCCACCGAAACCAAGTCAGGCCCAACTTGGCCCAACAGTGATTTCAAACGAGCCGATCTCGTCGCTCGGATCTCGTCCCGAGGACTCGTCGGCAGCGCCGCCGTCGGCGGCCGAGATCTCCTCCGGCGATCTTTGACAACCTTCCACGATCCGAAAAAATCTCCAAGAGTGAGGGAAGGAAGACATACCTTTGGTAGGGGCCCCTTCCAAGGCCAGATCGCCGTCGGAGCCGTCCGGCGATGCACTACTCGCCGGAGAACCTCCACTTTGTCCGTCTTGGCCAGCCCGTCCCAAGCATAGTCCTCCATCGGCACGATTCCATCCACGAAGCCGACGACCTATTCCTCCGAGTACGCAGCCCCCAGAACCTCACACACATTGTCACGCGGTGTCGGGGACAACAACCCAGATCCTCCGGCGTTGGCCTCCTCCTCGTCGGAGTCATCGGAGTCCGAGGCCGCTAGCGCCCAGAACCTACTCCCGCCGCCGTGTGAAGTCCCCGGCGGCCGCATCGCCGCGGCGCGGCCCGCCGCGAGGTTGGCCCCACAGTCGCCTCAACGATCGCCCGTCGCCTCACCTTTCGCCTGTCGTTGCCCCTCTAGCCATGTCTATCCCCCTGTTCGTGCTGCCAAAAGGAGTTGAGAAATTCTTCAAGGGCACAGTCCCTCGGTGCATACAGTTGCGCACAAGCCCTCATTGCCACTGGAACGTACATTTGAGCCGCTACGAGGAGAAACTGGTCTTCAATGATGTCGAAGCTGGTTGGCGGAAGTTTGTAGATCACCATGATCTCAGGAATGGTGACATCCTGACCTCATCGTGGTTGAGGCGAACAAGATGGATATGAAGATCTACAGCGCAGCAGACTCGATGCAGAAGAATATTAAGTGTCGTGAGCACAAACATTTCGCTATCCCGCCTCGTACATGATGAAGTGAAGTTTACTGTACTTAGTGATAACATGAACTATGTTGTTGTGCTACCTCACCTTTTGGTTTTATCCTGAAATATGTTGGTCTGCTTAATGATCTTTTGCGATCATCGCCTGCAGTGATTTTGTGATCTTTAGAACTATGATGGTCCGTTACCTTACCTTTTGGTTTTATCATGAACTATTTTGTTCTGCTACCTCACCTTTTATTTGTATTATGACCCTGTCCCTAAATCTATTTCGTAGTCTACCTGCAGTTCTCACCTTGGTCAAATATTTAAGCCTACATCTACTCCCTCCATTCTGATTTACTTGTCGTGCTTTTAGTTCAAATTTGAACTAAAACCACGACGACGGAGGGAGTATTATCATACAACCTGGTAATCATTTTCCATAGCACAACCTGTACGTCTAAAGGTTTGATCATAATCAACTATGGTGTTTCTAGACACACCTAGTTAGCAAGAAGGCATGACAATATGGCACAGAAGAAAATATTTCACGTCTAGTGAGTTGGTATGTTTGTCCTGTCTGTTTTCAACTTTGACCAACACACACGCTAGCTGTGTAGGCGCTATAGCACAGTCCCGTCCCATCGGCATCTAGCAGTGCTGACCGAGCTGCCTGCTTTGTCATGCCTATCTGTTTGGCGCTCCATATACCATCGGTACAGGCGCGTGTTGCCTGCGAAGTTAGGCTGATAGGTGCAACCTAGAAGGCTCGAATTAACTTGGATGTCCTGATTTCCGTTAATCGTGCACGCTGCCACGGTGATCTTAAATTTGAACTCGCAGACATATTTGAGTTAACTCAAAAAATCTTTTTAACTCAAGAAACCAATTAAGGTTGTAGAACAAATTGAGTTAACGTTGACAGTAGTACAACTTAGTAAACTCAAACAATCCACCTCAATTTGAACTCCCAGAAACATTTTAGTAAACTAAAAAATGTAGTTTACTTTAGAAAAGAAATTCAGTAAGGTCACAAATTCAGAAAACAGGAAAATGTGTTGGACAAAATAACAATTCATTCAACGCTCGAGAGGATAATAAATTCAGTTATGTTAGAAAACCCGGAGAAATTCAGTTGAGGTTGGATAGGATAAAAAAATTAGGTAAGGATACAATTTATTTTAGACACCTGTACATACTTCTGTTAACTTACGAATTCAGAGCATAATAAATTCATTTATGTTACAACACCTGGAGAAATTGCGTTAAGGTTGGACATGATAACAAATTCAATTAAGGATACACCCGTACATACTTCAGTTAACTAACAAATTCAGTTCACACTGAAAGGATCATACATTCAGTTATGTTAGAACACCCGATGAAATTCAGTTAGCTGATAATTACAGTTAACTTTGGACAACATGACAAATTTGTTGCAGAGACAACATTTGGTGTGTATACGATTGCAGTGATTCGGAAGTGAAGAAACATGCATACGAGTACTATGTACAGAAAAGAAATTAATTACAGCCAAAAGTTGACTACGGAGCTAGGTCGGAAGAACAGGTAGCACTAAGGAAACGATATCTTCTGACTAACAAAAGGAGTGCTCGACGAGCTCATGGATGCCTTCAGTGCCTGTACGTCTTCCTTGCAGCCGGCATTATCGCATCCACGTTGGGCGTTGAACTCTGCCTGATCGGCTATACGCGCAGCCTCTTGGACGCACGGAGACTGTAGAAGTGCATGCTCTAGCCAATATAACCAAAAGAGCGATCTGATGAAAGAGACTAGGCAGCACATTATACGTCAACACTCCCCCTCACGTGTGGCTCCTTAGGCCTAAACGTGGACCGAAAGTCGGCTGCAATTTAGTTGTGTCAGCCGGGTCTTGAACTCAAGACCTCTTGGCTCTGATACCATGTAGAACTGCATGCTCTAGCCAATGGAACCAAAAGACCGATCTTATGGATGAGACTAGGCAGCACATTATACGTCAACACAGACCCTCCTCCTGGTGTCGCGTTCCGCCTCCGTCGCGTGCCAGCGGAGCTCAACAATGCATGCTGACAGGCGCCTGGCCTCGTCGGCCAGGCGTCCCAGCTGATCGTCTCGCGCCTGGATCATCTCGGCCTCTAGCATCGCCTGGTCCCTCATGCAAGCAAGAACTGACGCCGCTTCATGCACAGATAGGCGATACTTGACGCGGCGGTACTTCCTTTTTGTCCTCAGTCTCCTTGTAGGGGTGCCAAGATGTCTGTGGGAGTGGATGTAGTTTCTGAAGTGCAATGAGATTCGTCGCAGGAGGTGGGAGGGGTTAAAGACGTTGCTGGCTGAGGCAAGTGTACCGGGTGGCTTTCGCGGACGTGCCATACGGATATGGTGGGAATCAACTGAGAGGGGGATGCCATGGGTAGTGGGGAAATGTGTGCTGGAGGTAGGGGACACGCATTAATATACCTCCCGTACTCGCCTTTTTATTTGGAAAACGTTTTGAGCTGACGGACCGGCCGAACCTTACGCCGATCGTCTCCCACGCGCGAACAAGCGAACAGTGGCCCCATGCAAAAAAAACTATCCCCTTATCCCTTTCACACCGCTGCTATCGTCCACACATCCATCCCCTACCTTATCCCTTTCTCTCTCTTGTCGCTCCCCCGCACGACTGCCTACCTGCTCAGCTCCTTCATGTGCTCTTTTTTTGTGTGTGCTGGTCACCATATGCCACTCATGAGCACCAAATTCCTCTCTCTCTCTCTCTCTCTCTCTCACCTACCTCTAGCGGCCATGTCTTCCCCAAATGGGCTACTACCCCAGAGCTGCCACAAGCGATTCAGAATGTTCGAACCGTCCTATGAGCTCACATGCAGGGCAGCCATGGCTTACAAGCTCGAGGCGGACGGCGAGCTGGGGGCACCAAGGGAGGCACCCTTGATGTTGCAACAGGCAGTCTGGAAAGCTACAACTGATGTGAAAAAAAGCTTCAATCAGCGATGACAAATGCTGCAACCAACCACTGCACAACAAAAAAGTTACTTCCGGTGTCGCACAAAGCTTCAACCAGCATTGAAAAAAGCTTCGAACAACAAATGTTGATGATAGTGTTGGCTACAGCCAACAGGGGCCATGGGAGCTCTGCTCTTCGACGGCGAGGTTGCAAGCGTGGACGTCGGAGCTGCAACCGGCATGGGAGAAAGCTTCAACCCCATGAAAAAAAGCTTCAATGGATGTGGAAAAAAGCTTCAATAACAGAAAAAACTTCAACTCGTGTGTGAAAAAACTCCAACTGGCAAACGAGGGAGCTCCAAACCATAGAAAAAGCTTCAATCGATATGAAAAAAGCTTCAAACGGTGGAAAAAGTTTCAACCGAAGCGAAAAAAGCTTCAACAAGAGTTCAAAAAAAGCTTCAGCCGACGGGACAAGTCTGTGCACGCACGAGTGTCGACGGCGACGAGTGCCGAGCGACGAGAGGAGAGGGCGTGGGGTGCTACGACGAGCGGCGACGACAGGGAGAGGACGCGGGTGCTCGCGGGGTAGGAGGACGGAGGCTCGCGGGGCGAAGGCTTGTGGGGCGGAGGTTGAAGATGAAGTCAAAGAAGGATGAGATGCCAGATCTAATGGCTATTGGAGCCCAGATCGAACGGTTGCGGCCAGACCGGCCGGAAATTCGGCCGGCGCGCCGGCGCAGAGTGCTGGCCTTTTTATTTGGCGTGTCCAGGTCATGGATGGTCCGACTTATATAGGAAACTCCGCTTGGTATGCCGACTCTTCAGTCCCTTATAAACAAATATCATGCCTTTTCCCGAGACGTTGGATGGTCTAAGAGCATCTCCAATAGACGGTCCAAATGTAAAAATACCTAACTTTTGTACCGTCTGGGGCAAAAAACGTTGCTCCAACAGACGGTCCATATGTAAAAAAAATTGGACCGCGGCCTCCTCGCGATGTAAAATGCAACACCTAACGGTGCAAATTTACATCACGAGGTGCATCTGGTCCAAAACCAGCCGCCGCCCGCGAACGCCCAACCGCCTCTTCATTGTCTTTCCCGCCCGCCCGCGCCCGTTCGTCTGGCCGTGACCCT
>LR738712.1:429433350-429453951 GCA_902687465.1 Secale cereale
CCCCCCCGCCATCCGGTGCCGCCATGGCCGAAGGCGATGACCCCACCGCCTTCTCCGCCGCCGCCGCAGCCGGTGGGCTGACCAACGTGGCTGCCGCCGCTGCCGCCACTGCCATCTCACGCAACCGCTGCCATGTCGCCGCCCCCGCCCGCCGGCCCGGATTTGCGCCGCCCCGGCCGGTGGCCACCGCATTGGCGGTGAAGCCGGCGAAGGGACGAGGAGGCGATGGAAAAAGGCCAGCCAACCGCAGACGCAACCGAACCGACAGTTCTACGCGCCCGGTGAAGGTCTCTAAGGCGGCCGCGGCGGCTCGGGGCGATGACTCGCAGACGGTGCGGCCGGCGGCCTCCTCCAGCAGTCACACATCCATTCCTCAACCTCCCCTGCCGCCACCGCCGGTTGTGGAGGAAGATGTGGCCACGCCGACGGCCACCACCTCCAACATGTTCGACAAAATGTCGCAAAGGTATAAATTTTCCGGTTGTGCTCTCGTTTGTTGTTTCAAATTGTATGTGATCTTGATTGTTTGTGCGTACAGTTTTAGTCTTGATGATGAAGCTTTCATGCACACAACAAATGCGGCAAATGATGATTACATGTTTGCGTCACAAGAAGATGAAACCCAATATGATGATGACAATTTTGATGTGGCTGAACAGTGGCCGACGGCAGCCGCACGACCGTTTTCAGATTTTTACATCTTTGGTTTGGACCATCTATTGAAGTTGCTCTTTTGGACCATCAATTTGGACCATCTGTTGGAGTTGAGCATTTTTTGGAGCTCCAAAATGCATTTTTTGGCGGTCCAAGTTTTACATCTCCGGTTTTGGACCGCCAAAATTTGGACGATCTATTAGAGATGCTCTAACATAACAATAGGCACCCCTGAAATGCTAGCACCTCCACCCGCTTTTGTCCCCCACCTAGAAAACCCCCACCCCCTATACCGTATTCCTCTCCCTCTTCCCCCTTATCTTGTATTCGGATGGACCCAAGGCGAGGCGGCACGGTGCTTATGGATGCAGTGAATGAGGCTACATTTTGTAAGAATTCCACCCGCGCAGATCTGCTTTCATGTTGACGTTGTTAGGTGCAATAAATGCCTTTAAATGTTATATCAATGGATGTACTGATGAGGAGTGTTGTACCGTGTGGCTTTTTTGAAGCTGGAAACGCTGTGGTCGTTGCTGCCAGCCGGGTTCAGGTTTGATCCCTCAGACCGTGAAATCATGGAACATCTCCAGGCCATGTGTGATGACGACGGCGTCGGATCTCACCCTCTTATTCATGACTTCATCCCCACCTTGAATGAGGGTGTATGCTTGACCCATCCCGACAAGCTCCCAGGTTATGCGGTCCTCCTTCACGGCCATCTCATTTATTTTCGATGAGATGAGCTGCCTCTGATTGTAAATTTGCCAGGTTTGAGAATGGACAGCGTCCGCAAACATTTCTTCTATTGTCCCTCCAATGCGTATAGCAAGAGATCGAGGAAGCACCGGATGATACAGACTGAATGCCTTTGAGGGAACTACGTGGCACAAGACCGACATAAACTTGGGGATTAAGGTCAACGGCCGGTACACAAGCTGGAAGAAAGTGTTTGTGCTTCACACCAGGTAAGGCGACGCCAGGTACAACACCAACTGGATCATGTACCAAATACCACCTCAAAGAGCAACCCGCCAAGAAGAGGGGAGAGTTGGTCGCCTGGAAGATCTTCTACAAGATAGAGAGAAGGACAAACACAAGGACAATGTATTAGGCACTAAGGGAGTGTGCTTGCTTATGTAAAGGACCTTTTGCGATGCTACATGTAGTGGCGCGATCTTTTGGTATGGCCTGAAGTAGAAACAAAGTAACGTCTTCATGCATGATTGAATATATGGGTTAGGGTACTCAATTTTTTGCTTCTGTTCCTGATGTATCAATTTATGGTTGTGTAGCATGTCTTGTGGAATTTACTCTTTAGTAGTAAGCCTATGGATTTGAGCGGCCTTTCAGGGAACTTATGTCCGACCCCCAGATACTGATGATCTAAATCATATAATCCAGCAACCCGGGGAGTCAGCCCGCAAGCTTTGGAATAGGTTCTTAACTAAAAAGAACCAAATTGTTGACTGCCCGGACGTCGAGGCCTTAGCGGCCTTCAAACACAGTGTCCGGACGAGTGGCTGGCTAGACACTTCGGTCAAGAAAAGCCGAGGACAAAGGCAACCATAACCACACACATGACCCGCTTTTGTGCGAGCGAGGACAGTTGGCTCGCTCGTAGCAGCAACATCACCAGCGACCCTGGCACCTCTGAAGTCAGGGATGGCAATGGCAAGCCACGGCGCAATAAAAACAAGCATCGAAACAATACTGGAAGCACAGACGACACGGTAGTGAAGGCCGGATTCAGTGGCTCCAGGCCCGGTCAATGGAAGAAGCATTCAAAGGCAACAGAGACAGTCCATCTAGTTTGGACAAAATACCAGAGAGGCGCGAAATTCATGACACCCATGATAAACCTGTAAATCATACCAACCGAAACTGTTGGGTCTTTAAGCAAGACAGCAAGCTAAATGCCGAACACAAGGGGAAAGGACCTCAAAGCGAAGACGAGATGAACCTCGCCAGCCGAAACGGGGGGGAGGGGGGCAAAAGAAATTTCCATCGGAAGTAAAAACCATGAACATTATCTACATTACCCATATCCCAAGAGGGAACGCAAGCGTGCACTCAGGGACGTTTACGTCGTCGAGCTTGTTGCCCCCAAGTTCAACCCATGGTTGTCACATCCCAAGTTTTGTCCTGCACTTGGGTTGGTCTTACTTGAGCATCATGTTTAAATTTTGTTAAACTTGAAATGGGGATGCTCAAACCCTAGCACCTTGAATCCAAATAGGTCCAGTTTTAAAAATTTGCATTCAATAAACCCAAAATGCCTCCATCAATGTTTGATAATTTTGGCAAGGCTTTGAGACCAAACCAAAATTTAGGAACATTTTTTAAGATTTATTTTTGGGACTTTGAATTTAAATCATTAGCTATTTGAATTTGAATTATATTCATATAATTAGAATATAATTTCAAATACCCCTGAAATGTTTTATGAGCTTCTGGAAAAGTCCATCTAGCAAAATAAAAATATTCAGAGGAGTTTTGGCATTGTTTGAAATTGTTTAATTTCAAAACAGTGGCAAAAGATATTTAAAAAAAGAAAACAGAAGTTAAAATAGAAACAGTAACAGTATTAGGAAAAAGGAGAAGGACTACCTGGCCTTACCTGCGGCCCAGCTGGCGGCCCAGCCCGCCACCGCCGCCTCCCTGTCGTCTTCCTCCTTGCCAGGAGGACGAGCGCGCGTGCCGGCGCGTGGTCGCCGCACTCCGGCCACCTCCTGCCTGCTTGCTGCCTCTCCGACGCCGCTACGGACGCCACGCACCCCCTGGACCTCCTTCCACTCTCCCTCGGCCTCATCCCCTCCTCTAGCCCACTCTGTCTCGCAGCCGAGCGCCACCCGAGCGCTGACGTCGCCGCCGTTCGCCATAACCGCGGCCACCGTCCACCTCTCGCCTCGCCGGAGTGCCCAGTAGCTCCGCCTCGTTCCTCTCTTCCTCCTCGCCGAGATGCCCGACGCCAGAAGCCCCTGGAGCGCCGTCGTTGACCTCGTCTTCTTCCTCGGCCACAGGAGATCGCCGACGGGATTCCGACGCCGTCCGGCCCCCGTTGAGCCTGCTGAGACCTCCGACCGACCCCCTGTGAGCCCCTCCGTCGATCCCCTCTCTCCCCTCCGTCGATTTCGACCCCTAACCACGTCAGCCACCAGAGCCGAGAACCCCTCGCCGCCGGCCATGTCGCCGCCGTCGTTCTAGCCATCGCCGCTCGTGTCCGAGCTCACCACTGCACTCAGTGCACCCCTGCGCGTCGATTGAGGCCACCGGTTGCCCCTGCCGTGCGCTGCAACGCTGTTTTCACCGCAGCCAGAACTCCAGCGCCGCCGCGAGCTCCGTTCCGACGAGCTCCGCTATCCCCGAGCCCCCCCGTTGCCTCCATTAGATGTGCGAGCTCCCCAGCTACGCGTATCACCAAGCTGCCGTCCAAATGGTCGCCGGAGCTGCGTTTCCGACATCCTCCGTTGCCTCGGGTCGTCGCCGGCGGCCTAAAGCCGGCGGGTTGACCACTTTGACCGACGAGGTTTGACCCCCCGTCACTCACTGACTTGTGGGTCCATGCTACACTGACATTTTTATCTAGGATTAAATTAACACTAATAGTCTCTGTTAATTAGCCTCGTCACTGACCAGTGGGTCCCAGCGTCAGGTTTGACCTGGGCTGACGCTGTTGACCCGATGACGTCATCCTGATGTCATGCTGACGCAATAAGCTTTTTCTAGAATTTTAAATAAATCAGAAATGATTTATTTATTTCAGAAAATAGCTAAAACTTCTAAAAATCACAGAAAATAATCTATAACTCAGATGAAAATAATTTATATATGAAAAATGATCAGAAAAATCCAAGGAATCTGTTTATGGCATTTTCATGCATGTTTGAACAAGTTAAACCTTCTGATCAGGTCAAATCAATTAAATGACAATTAAATAATCACATATGAAGTTTGAATTTGAACCTTTGGTTCAAACCAACTTCATTTAACATGGTTGCTAGTTGCATTAGCTCAATCAACAGCATATTGCCATATCATGATCATGCATCATATTGTCGCATTGCATTGATTGTGTTCTCTCTTGTTTGCCGGTACTTGTCCCCTTTCAGTAGACGTGTTCCGACGATGTGATTGATGACACCGATGAAGACCCAATGTTATCTTCAGAAGTGCCAGGCAAGCAAAACCCCATTGAGCATTCCGATACAACCCCACTCTCTCGCTCTTGCTCTCTTTTAATGCATTAGGACAACAACGCTTCAACTGTTATCTGCTGCGGTAGTTGAACCCCTCTCCATTGCATGACCTGCCATTGCCACAGTAAATAGTTGAAACCCACTAGTATGAGTAGGAGTTGTTTGAGCCATGTTGTGCCTACTCATTCATGCTTTCTGGTTATGCCTGCTATTGCTTAGAGTTGTGTCAGGTCTGATTCATCGGGAATGAATTGGAAGGGTGATGAACATGTCCTACTGTGTGTGAGCTAAGTATGTGAACACGATTTGGTAAAGGTAGCGATGGGAGGCCATGTAGGAGTACATGGTGGGTTGTCTCATTGCAGCCGTCCTCAGGAACTGAGTTCTGTGTTGGTTGGTCCATGAAACAGCTACTACCACACATTGGGATCCTTAATTGACTCTCTCGACTTATTAATCGACATGATCTCTGTCCAGGAGTTGCAACTAGTTTCTGGTGTTTGTAGTTTACTGGAGGTCGTGCGCAGCGCTGACCCTCAGGGTGGGCTGTGACGCGGCAGGTACGTCGCATGGTGTACCGATTGCCCGTTTGGTGATGCGGGAACCCTGTACACATCGTTTGGGGCCGTGAGCGACACCCCGGCCGGATCTCCCCACGGATGGAAGCCAAATAGGCGATAAACCTGGACGAGAGACTTGTGTGGTTAGTCAGGTCGTGGCCGACACCCTCGCTGGGCCTCCGCTTGAAGGTTGCCGAGTACATGTCGTGTAAACGGTGGTAAGTGGTGAGAGCGTGTGTGAAGAAGTACACCCCTGCAGGGTTATATATAATCTATTCGAATAGCCGTGTCCGTGGAAATGGACTTCTGGGTTGCCTATTACAGTTCATAGACAAGTGAAAGTGGATACTCTAAACCACGCAAGATAAGCGTGAGTGCTATGGATGGCCTTCTCGTAGGGAGACGGGAGCGGATCCATAGTGGTGTATTGATTGGTGAATATGTGGACTCGTGTGCGCCACCTCAAAAGTATTACTTGCAGTCGTAGTTTAGGATAGCCACCGAGTCAAGCTGGCTTGCTGCAGTCAAACTCCACCACCCCCTTTGTTGATACTAATGCATATGTAGCTAGTTCTGATGTAAGTCTTGCTGAGTACCTTTGTACTCACGTTTGCTTAATTTATGTTCTTGCAGAGAGACTTCAGTCTCGCTAGTGGTTCCGTGTGGACATCGACGTTTAGCTTGTTACCTCAGCTACGATCTTGTACCCTTGTAGGATCTTGTAGATAGTCAGGCTTCTCAGCCTTTTTCATTTGTAGTTGTCTGTACTCAGACATGTTATGCTTCCGTTGCCTGTATGCTCTGTATGTTGGGTCATGTGACCTCTGTTTGTAATAAATGCTATGATGGCTCTTCCGGGCCTTTATCTATATGAGTTGTTGAGTTATGTTGTGATGCCATGTTGTACAGCACATACTTGCATGTTATGCGTACGCGTAATGTGTATTGCTATGTGTGGGATCCGACACCTAGTTGTTTACCCTTGGTAGCCTATCTTACAGGGAAATGTCTCCTAGTGCTTCCACTGAGCCTTGGTAGCTTGCTACTGCTCCGGAACACTTAGGCTGGCCGGCATGTGTCCTTCTTCGTTCCTGTGTCTGTCCCTTAGGGGAAATGTCACGCGTTGTTCCTTTAAGTCCTTGTAGCTTGCTACGACTTGGGTTCATACGTTGATGACCGACACGTTCGTTGCTGGGTCATGTATGCCTGTCTCTGTAATTTAGTGCCACTTTTGGTTTATAACTGGTCGTGTCGGCCCGGGTTCTCTGTCATATGGATGCTAGCGACACTATCATATACGTGTGCCAAAATGCGCAAACGGTCCCGGGCCAGGTAAGGTGGCACCCTTGGGGATACCATGCGTGAGGCCGCAAAGTGATATGGTGTGTTACAGGCTAGACCTGTGTGACTTAGGATCGGGGTCCTGACAGTTTTGGTATCAGAGCCTGCCTGCCTGTAGGATTAGTAAGCCAAACTGGTCGAAGTCGTGTCTTGAAATTCTTATTTATAATAAGGGAATTGATTGTGGAAGGTAACGTAAGGCTCTTTTACTCCTTTACCCCATGACCTTCTGATCTGAGTCATCTTCTCTTTTTCTACGGGGATTAAGAACTAGGATTCTCATTCTATTTATCAAGATCACGTTAATTGTGGATTCAACCCTCAGTTTAGTTTCTACTACTTCTGTTGGTTCAACTGCTGGTCCCGGAACCTTGACATTATGATGTTAAGTGGATATGCTACCCTTTGCTTGGATCTCATAAGTATTTTCTAGCATTTACAGCCGTTATGCTGTCCGAGTCATCCCAGGTTTCTAAATAGTCTGATGCATTTTCAAACCTTTCCTCCCTGTTTCCGATGTCCTTTTAGGCCAGATTAATCACACTAGTCAGTGTGTTGAGGTACTCTGTTACCTCGACACATGTGTTGGAGTTATTATGACCCTAGCTGTCTTAGAGGATCAACCAGTAATCCAGCAATGCTTTATATTCACAGTGTGATGATTCTGGCCATTATTCTCGAAAGCATCCCGTGATGCCATTTAGTTAGTAGGCATTCTAATTCTGGGTTCTTGAACCCAAGATTCATTTTACCTACTTCATGTTGGTAGTATTTGCTCGTCCCTTTAGGTTATTAGTAACCTTGTGATAGCCCTCGAGGTCTGTGGTTTATCATTCTTCTAAATACCATGAACCATCCTTGGCAGAAGTTCCTCCGAACCAAAAGATCGCAACCAGAGTGCTCTTGAGTAGTACTCCATTCATATGTGACTCTGCCAATTCTACTTTCTGCATGGGTTATCCGGAAGAAATATGTTGAACTCGTTCGACATGTTAATCTATGCATCCACAACTCAGAAGTTATATGTTCCTTGAGTTGTCTCCTTCTAGTTGTATCATGACCCCCATCTATCAGTTGATAGTCAGGAGTAGTTGTGCACTCGTGTTCATCGATGCCTTTTACTCTTGTGGTCTGTCAAGCCATTCTATTCTGGAATGACTAGGAGAACCAAACTCCAATACCTTATCCATGTCCAGGATTGGGTCAAAGAAGTTGTACTCCGCAGATGAAGAATGTTAATCCAGCTTCTAATATGTTCTAACTTGGAATATTACCATCTTTATGTCCAGAATGTCATGGGAATTGCGCATCATCCTATGAACTCTTGATACAGTAATACTTCTCACCATCGTCGTTCATTCCTCGGTCTCCGTGTTATGGTAACCGGAATATCGACAAGTGAATTGTGATGTGTGAAAACAATACTCCTAGCAACCCTGTTGCTTGGTAGTTAAAGGACAACAATTTCATTCTTAGTGTGTTGGTTACTGAATCACCATTTCTAAGATTGATCGTGCTACCTAGTCCACTTTCTTGGTGCACTCCTTGATTGATGAGTTAGGATTTCGTTAAGTCCTCGCTCATTTGATCATATCATTTTGCCCTGAAAAGCAAGATTGTTCTCGAGCTTAGTAACATATTGGTGGTTCGTGGTTTCCCGAATATCTTCTCGGAAGTATTACCAGGTTGTTTCCTGACCTCTATGTTGAGTTCGTGATCAAGTTGGTTCCTTATAAACCACCACTTCTCCAAGAATCTGTGTTGGATACCCTGAACTAGTTGGTTAAGCTAAACAACAACTTGGAGAGTTGGAAGATAAAAGCTTAATCCACATAGCTCACCTCAAAGGGATATCTTGTGTGTATATTGAAGATAGATGATATCTTCTTCAATTGATCTCCGTGATCATTTGTGGATCTATTGTCTTGTTCATACTTTGATTTGAGTATGGGTTATCGTCAAGTCAAATCAGAACCAATGATATTCGTAACGTTGTCTTACTCGTGGTTGATCCCTCGAGCATACACCGTTATATCTCTTGGTCTGACCAATGCTATCACCGTGTTCACTTAATAGTGGAATTCCACCTATATGGAAACCTGGATGAGTTATTGTTGAGCCCATCGACAACATCCCTATCCTCTCCATGATTTTGATGAACATTAAGCTAGTGTTGGAAACTTTGTAAGCAACGCCTACGTGTTCCATCATGAAGCTTACGCTTGGATGGAAGAAGTGACTTCCTCCAATTCATGTGCATTTGGTGCAAGTTGCTGCCGTGAGTTCGAGAAAGTTTGTTTTGCTTCCGTGGAATCATCCCAAGTCAGTCATGCATATGTGCGAAGTACTCTGTGGTTTGGAGACTTGCAACCTTCACTCTATATGTATCCTTAGCACACCAAGCCACTGATTGATTTGTTTAAGGAGAAGGAGTTCCTTCTTAAGAGCTAACCCGGGCTTAATCAAGGACTTCGATATCCTCGATGATGGTTCCCCAACCCGAACTTGGTAGTGTTTCATTGTAAGACTACTACGTGGTCATGTTTGTCTTGGACAATGTGTTCACATGTATGTTGCAGAACCAGCTCATGTTTTGGAGCTTGCTATCGTAGTTCACTCCTCGAGAATCTCGCAACGCCATCTCGTCGATTTGTGTTGTAAACTTTCATTTTTCTTTCTAGACTCGATGAGTCTGGAATATCCTGACACCAACCAGAACTGAATCTCAGGCAGATATGATGGTTGGAGCCTTTTTCCTAGAACTATAATATTGGTCTCTCAATAACCGGTAAAGTGGATGTCGTGGCCAACACACCCAGCCGAAAGACCTATTGTTGTAGTATCTTGATTGAAGAAGTTGGCCACCTCCCCACATGGACTTCGTAGGATTTACTCCCTAGTTGTTCCTTATGGATTGTTGTGCTCCTGAAGTCCGACCTTTTACTTGACGTTCTAGGTACCAAACCATTTTAATAAATGGATTGCACTAGCACGTCAAGGAGAACATTAGAAGCGGACTGCTAAATGTCTATCGGTCGATCATCCAGATTTTGCCCTTGACTCCGCTAAGGTGAAATCTGAGAAAGCGTTATCTTCCTTTGCATCTGCATCGTCCATCATTATTCATCATGGTAGCATGTTGTGTTGCCAGGATCCTTGACACGGATATTGGTAAAACTTTGATGAATCTGGGAATGCTCAAGTTCTTGAGAGCACGCTCAAGCACTAGGTGTTATCACTGGCACTAACCGGGATTGCTCCCAGTGTTCTTGGTTATGTTATAAACCCTCAAAGAGTAGATTTATCCTCTACTGTTGGGTTTCTTCCCAGTCACCAGAATCATTCCCAGCATTTGCATTTTGTTCCCAGCTTGCACCGCCAATGTGCCAATTCTCCATGGGTTACCGTTCTCAATCACTGCTGTTCAGGATTATCTTCAGCAATGGACTTGCCATGGGTCCCATCCATTTCCGATGATAACCAAAATCATCCCTTGTGTTGTCTTCAACAAGGTAGCCCACATCATCCATTCTGGCCGAGAATGTCATTCTTTCGGACTCCGTCAAACGATCGATTGTGATTTGCCTCCGGCCGGTATAGAGAGTTTCAATGATCTCTATATCAAAAGTAATTCTTCTTGCCACTTAAGGGAATAACTCTATGAGTCACCTTCTCTAAGGTGCCCCGTCTGGTGACCTTGATCACCATATCCTTAGGTGTGGAATTATTGCCACTAAGTGAACCTTCATCATTTGCTTCACTCCATTCCCCTGGAGGTGTACTCGGTGTCTCAGCTCAAGAGATGTTTCAACGTCTCACTCCAAGAGCTGATCTTGAGTTGCTCGATTTTTCTGGAGATTAATTTTGTAAAGTTTCTTTCGTCGTCATCGTGTTGGACAAGATCTCGAAAGCAAGGATGTCAGGATCAACATGATGCAATGAATCAGCAACTTCGAGGAGGACAGTTGAATCGAGAAGATTGTGTTAGTTAGTGTCCCCTCTGATTTCTTATCTCACGTCCTGAATCTCGGGACGAGATTCTTGTTTTAGTGGGGGTGAGTTGTCACATCCCAAGTTTTGTCCTGCACTTGGGTTGGTCTTGCTTGAGCATCATGTTTAAATTTTGTTAAACTTGAAATGGGGATGCTCAAACCCTAGCACCTTGAATCCAAATAGGTCCAGTTTTAAAAATTTGCATTCAGTAAACCCAAAATGCCTTCATCAATGTTTGATAATTTTGGCAAGGCTTTGAGACCAAACCAAAATTTAGGAACATTTTTAAAGATTTATTTTTGGGACTTTGAATTTAAATCATTAGCTATTTGAATTTGAATTATAATCATATAATTAGAATATAATTTCAAATACCCCTGAAATGTATTATGAGCTTCTGGAAAAGTCCATCTAGCAAAATAAAAATATTCAGAGGAGTTTTGGCATTGTCTGAAATTGTTTAATTTCAAAACAGTGGCAAAAGATATTCAAAAAAAAAAGAAAACAGAAGTTAAAATAGAAACAGTAACAGTATTAGGAAAAAGGAGAAGGACTACCTGGCCTTACCTGCGGCCCAGCTGGCGGCCCAGCCCGCCACCGCCGCCTCCCTGTCGTCTTCCTCCTTGCCAGGAGGACGAGCGCGCGTGCCGGCGCGTGGTCGCCGCACTCCGGCCACCTCCTGCCTGCTTGCTGCCTCTCCGACGCCGCTACGGACGCCACGCACCCCCTGGACCTCCTTCCACTCTCCCTCGGCCTCATCCCCTCCTGTAGCCCACTCTGTCTCGCAGCCGAGCGCCACCCGAGCGCTGACGTCGCCGCCGATCGCCATAACCGCGGCCACCGTCCACCTCTCGCCTCGCCAGAGTGCCTAGTAGCTCCGCCTCGTTCCTCTCTTCCTCCTAGCCGAGCTACCCGACGCCAGAAGCCCCTGGAGCGCCGTCGTCGACCTCGTCTTCTTCCTCGGCCACAGGAGATCGCCGTCGGGATTCCGACGCGGTCCGGCCCCCATTGAGCCTGCTGAGACCTCCGACCGACCCCCTGTGAGCCCCTCCGTCGATCCCAGCTCCCCCTCCGTCGATTTCGACCCCTAACCATGTCAGCCACCAGAGCCGAGAACCCCTCGCCGCCGGCCATGTCGCCGCCGTCGTTCTAGCCATCGCCGCTCGTGTCCGAGCTCACCACTGCACTCAGTGCACCCCTGCGCATCGATTGAGGCCATCGGTTGCCCCTGCCGTGCGCTGCAACGCTGTTTTCACCGCAACCAGAACTCCGGCGCTGCCGCGAGCTCCGTTCTGACGAGCTCCGCCGTCCCCGTGTCCTCCTGTTGCCTCCATTAGATGCGCGAGCTCCCCAGCTACGCGTAGCACCAAGCCGCCGTCCAAATGGTCGCCAGAGCTGCGTTTCCGACGTCCTCCGCTGCCTCGGGTCGTCGCCGGCGGCCTAAAGCCGGCGGGTTGACCACTTTGACCAACGAGGTTTGACCCCCCCTCACTCACTGACTTGTGGGTCCATGCTACACTGACATTTTTAGTTAGGATTAAATTAACACTAATAGTCTCTGTTAATTAGCCTAGTCACTGACCAGTGGGTCCCAGCGTCAGGTTTGACCTGGGCTAACACTGTTGACCCGCTGACGTCATCCTGACGTCATGCTGACGCAATAAGCGTTTTCTGGAATTTTAAATAAATGAGAAATGATTTATTTATTTCAGAAAATAGCTAAAACTTCTAAAAATCACAGACGATAATCTATAACTCAGATGAAAATAATTTATATATGAAAAATGATCAGAAAAATCCAAGGAATATGTTTATGGCATTTTCATGCATGTTTGAACAAGCTAAACCTGCTGATCAGGTCAAATCAATTAAATGACAATTAAATAATCACATATGAAGTTTGAATTTGAACCTTTGGTTCAAACCAACTTCATTTAACATGGTTGCTAGTTGCATTAGCTCAATCAACAGCATATTGCCATATCATGATCATGCATCATATTGTCGCATTGCATTGATTGTGTTCTCTCTTGTTTGCCGGTGCTTGTCCCCTTTCAGTAGACGTGTTCCGGCGATGTGATTGATGACACCGATGAAGACCCAATGTTATCTTCAGAAGTGCCAGGCAAGCAAAACCCCATTGAGCATTCCGATACAATCCCACTCTCTCGCTCTTGCTCTCTTTTAATGCATTAGGACAACAACGCTTCAACTATTACCTGCTGCGGTAGTTGAACCCCTCTCCATTGCATGACCTGTCATTGCCACAGTAAATAGTTGAAACCCACTAGTATGAGTAGGAGTTGTTTGAGCCATGTTGTGCCTACTCATTCATGCTTTCTGGTTATGCCTGCTATTGCTTAGAGTTGTGTCAGGTCTGATTCATCGGGAATGAATTGGAAGGGTGATGAACATGTCCTACTGTGTGTGAGCAAAGTATGTGAACACGATTTGGTAAAGGTAGCGATGAGAGGCCATGTAGGAGTACATGGTGGGTTGTCTCATTGCAGCCGTCCTCAGGAACTGAGTTCTGTGTTGGTTGGTCCATGAAACAGCTACTACCACACATTGGGATCCTTAATTGACTCTCTCGACTTATTAATCAACATGATCTCTGTCCAGGAGTTGCAACTAGTTTCTGGTGTTTGTAGTTTACTGGAGGTCTTGCGCAGCGCTGACCCTCGGGGTGGGCTGTGACGCGGCAGGTACATGGCACGGTGTACCGATTGCCCGTTTGGTGATGCGGGAACCCTGTACACATCGTTTGGGGCCGTGAGCGACACCCCGGCCGGATCTCCCCATGGATGGAACCCAAATAGTGATAAACCTGGACGAGAGACTTGTGTGGTTAGTCAGGTCGTGGCCGACACCCTCGCTAGGCCTCCGCTTGAAGGTTGCCGAGTACATGTCGTGTAAACGGCGAAGTGGTGAGAGCGTGTGTGAAGAAGTACACCCCTGCAGGGTTATATATAATCTATTCGAATAGCCGTGTCCGCGGAAATGGACTTCTGGGTTGCCTATTACAGTTCATAGACAAGTGAAAGTGGATACTCTAAAACACACAAGATAAGCGTGAGTGCTATGGATGGCCTTCTCGTAGGGAGACGGGAGCGGATCCATAGTGGTGTACTGATTGGTGAATATGTGGACTCGTGTGCGCCACCTCAAAAGTATTACTTGCAGTCGTAGTTCAGGATAGCCACCGAGTCAAGCTGGCTTGCTGCAGTCAAACTCCACCACCCCCTTTGTTGATACTGATGCATATGTAGCTAGTTCTGATGTAAGTCTTGTTGAGTACCTTTGTACTCACGTTTGCTTAATTTATGTTCTTGCAGAGAGACTTCAGTCTCGCTAGTAGTTCCGCGTGGACTTCGACGTTTAGCTTGTTACCTGAGCTACGATCTTGTACCCTTGTATGATCTTGTACATAGTCAGGCTTCTCAGCCTTTTTCATTTGTAGTTGTCTGTAGACATGTTATGCTTCCGTTGCCTGTATGCTCTGTATGTTGGGTCATGTGACCTCTGTTTGTAATAAATGCTATGATGGCTCTTCTGGGCCTTTATCTATATGAGTTGTTGAGTTATGTTGTGATGCCATGTTGTACAGCACATACTTGCATGTTATGCGTACGTGTAATGTGTATTGCTATGTGTGGGATCCGACACCTAGTTGTTTACCCTTGGTAGCCTATCTTACAGGGAAATGTCTCCTAGTGCTTCCACTGAGCCTTGGTAGCTAGCTACTGCTCCGGAACACTTAGGCTGGCCGGCATGTGTCCTTCTTCGTTCCTGTGTCTGTCCCTTAGGGGAAATGTCACGCGTTGTTACTTTAAGTCCTTGTAACTTGCTACGACTTGGGTTCATACGTTGACGACCGACACGTTCGTTGCTGGGTCATGTATGCCTGTCTCTGTAATTTAGTGCCACTTTTGGTTTATAACTGGTCATGTCGGCCCGGGTTCAGTGTCATATGGATGCTAGCGACACTATAATATACGTGTGCCAAAATGCGCAAACGGTCCCGGGCCAGGTAAGGTGGCACCCGTGGGGATACCGTGCGTGAGGCCGCAAAGTGAAATGGTGTGTTACAGGCTAGACCTGTGTGACTTAGGATCGGGTTCCTGACAATGGTCGGCTTGTCCGATTACCTTTGATCGTAGGGATCATCCAACTAGTATCCGTCATGGAGGATCAGCGGCCTTAGTGCTCGATCCTATAATCGATGGATACCATCTTACTCGAGTCCTTATGGACGGCGGCAACAGTCTCAATCTGATATACTAAGACATTGTCCGCAAGATGGGGATAGACCCATCAAGAATTAAGCCCAGCAGCACTACCTTTAAAGGAGTAATACCAGGTGTTGAAGCCCGCTGCATGGGCTCATTAAAATTGGAAGTTGTGTTCGGCTCTCCCGATAACTTCCGAAGCGAAGAGTTACTCTTCGACGTTGCTCCTTTCCGAAGTGGCTATGATGCACTACTCGGAAGAACGGCCTTCGCCCGCTTTAATGTGGTCCCGTATTATGCTTACTAAAAGCTCAAAATGTCTGGACCACGCAGCGTCATCACGGTCAATGAAAACATGGAGCGCTCCCTCTGTACGGAGGAAGACACTGCGGCCCTAGCAGCCGAGGTCCAAAGCGGCTTATTTAAGCCGAACAGTTCATCTGTCATCAAGACCACAGACACGGCTAAACGTGTCTGGTCCTCACTACAATACGTCGACTCAGAGGAACCTGATCTCGATTAGCAGTTACGCCCATGTCGAATGCCCCATAAGGCGGTAGAACATGTACCTCGCGTACACAATTATGCCCTCCAAATACCTTGGGCGGCACCGGGGGCACACTGCATACAAATAGTCCATAGTTCGGCTTGACCCTATTCGGACTCTGAAATACATTTTCTTTTTCAAATTCATTTACAAGAACCTACATTGTTTACAAGTGTGTAGGACACTCTTTTCCAGAATCCTGTTTTCTTTTTTACAAGCGGCCATTATAATTCTCCTCTTCAAGGACATATTACCAAGGAGAAATAGGCGCAGACGTGCAGCTGGGCCACGTGTTGAGATTTCTTTTTAGATTCAGGCTCTGTGTAAACCTTCTTTCTCTCTTTTCTTTTTCTCTTTTTTCATGTAAAATGCACAAGGATGTTATCGGCATTACCTGTAACCACACGGCTTGCCGTATTAAAAGGGATATAAAAGAAGCAGTTTGGTCCAATTCGTTTGGAGTTTATAAAATTACCAACTGTGTTCTCTCCCCAATTCACATTGCCGCATGTGTGTTAATACCTGAACTTAATACCAGGGGCTGCATTCGGCCTGGCACACCTCCAAAAGTCCGAACACCTATAGGGAATTGTTCGGCGTTCCGAAAATTCCATTATATGCATCGGCTCCAAATCATGTCTTTGGTCTATAGTTGGGTTGCCCGGCTCCTGTGCTTGCCACCTTACGTTCCCCATTGTTTGGCTAAGGTAGTAAAGGGCGAACTACTGCAATTGTACTTCTGGTTCGTCCGGTCAAGTATCTCAGTAGAGAAAGCCAAAAACTAACTGTCATGATAAAGCGAGAGCCGGTCAAGCGATGCGGTGACCTAGTGTTATACTATGATTGACAGCGATCCACTCCGTGTTATAAAAGGGGATGGTCTTCGCCCAGCCGCGTCAAATGGGCATGTTGAGTAACGTGATTGTATTAGGAAACATAGATTAGACTAGGAAATATTCTGGCTTGCCTTGTACTCCAAGTAGATCATATACTCCTGTATATATGCCCACGTTGCTCAAGCAATACAACAACTATTCCACCAATCCTCTCTCTTCCTTCTAACATGGTATCAGCCTAACCGATCCAAACCCTAGCCGCCGTCGTCGCTTCCGCACCGCGCCGCCCCCGAGGCGAATCTTCGTGATCATCCCCGGGGGCCGCGCAACCCGTACCTAGGGTTCGTCCGCCGGTCATGTTGACCGGCTGCCCTAGAAAGTCTTTTTCCCGAGCCCTTGCCCGGGTTTTTCTCTCTCTCGCCGATCGCTTTGATCGGCGTTAACTTTTTGGTTTTCCGATCTAAGATCGGTTTGCGTCGCCCACCGCCATCGTTGACACCCGCGCGCCTCTACTACGACACTAGCGCGACTGGCCGGCTACTCATCGACCCACGGCCTCGCGCGACAGGCGGCCCCTCAAGGTCGTCGTCCACGCGTCGGCCAGCCCGTCGACCTGCGCCGGCCGTCACCATCCTGCTCCGACTGGGACACCTGCATCGCCTTCACCCGGCGGCCTCGTGCTATGCGGCGGCCAATCATAGCCTTCGCTCGCGCGCCGCCCCGCCAATCGATCCACGCCACCTGCCTCCGTCGCGTCTTCACAGCGGCCCTGCGGGTTGCCTCGTCGGCTTCATCTCGAACTCCGCCGCCACCCCGTCTTCACCAAGCGGGGTCCGACCTCGCGCGCGATCGGCTTGATCACCCGTTCGCCACAGCGATCCGCCTCATCTACGCCATGCGATCGACCTGGCCCGTCTGTTACGTGCGCCTCGGCAGGTCCCGTGAAGATCGTCCCAAGTACTGCGCGCCTCTCTGCCGATCGAGCATTGGGATGCCGCTGCGTCGCCCCGTCGGGACGCAACGCCTTCGCCCCATGGTTCTCCTCGCGGCTGCATCGACTCGTGTTGCGTCGCTCCTTCGGGCCGTAGTGCCGCGATACACGGTCCCTACCGCCGCCCCGAGGCCGTCTCCGCGGTTGCACCGACTCGCGAACCGCCGTTGCGTTGCCCTTTTGGGCCGCAGCGTCGTGGTCCGCGGTCCCCGCCGCCACCCCGAGGTCTTCCCGCCATCGCCCCGACCCGCCTGCCGCCGCCGCGTCGTCCCTTCGGGCTGTAGCACCGCGGCCCGCGGTCCACTCCGCCGTCACCGCGCGTCGACTTCCCGTGGTATGCGCCGCACCATCTCTCTTGGCGCGGGAACGTCACCGTCCGCGCCGGTCTTCGTCATGCTGTCAGGGTTCTTCGCCTACTTCGAGCACCACCGCCGCCCTCCTAACCTAGCCACCGCCGCTGCCGTCAGGCCGCCGCCGCTGGTCTTCTTTGGCCGCCGCAGCCGCTACCTTCGTAGCCGCCGCCGTCGCCCGTCCACCCCCTTCGTCTTCGTCCTAGCACTAGCCCGTCGCCAGCGTCGCCGTCATCTACCCCGACCACTTCGTCTACTCCGACCACCGTTGGTGACATCGGCCCACGTCGATGGACGCCGCAATCATCATCGAGTTCTTCTTTGCTGGCCCCTCCAACTTCTTCGACATGGCGTACAGCTCGTGCAGGTCCCTCGTCTATGCATGCCCGGTGCTGGCAACATCGATGCGTGCCTTCATCCACGAGGTGTCCCCGGGCCTGGCAAGCCTGGTCGATGCTTCGTCAACTTCGTCTTCGTCCGTCTACGCATGCCCGGTGCTGGCAACACTGGTACGTGCCTTCGTCTACGATGCGTCCCTGGGCTTGGCAAACCCACCGCGACGCATCGTCAACAACATCTTCTTTCCAGCGCACCACTACTTCGACACCACAATGCCCATGCTAACTCGGCGCCCCCTTGCGCCCGCGGCTCCACGGCGACTTCCTCGACACCGGCTACCCCGACTCGACATTGACTACGGCATTTTTCGCACGGCTACCTCGACCACGACTTCACCACATACGTTCTCGGCTACATCGACAAACGGCAAAAAGGGCTACCGCCTGCTTGAGCAACCTCGTCGGTTTCCACTCCAGCCATGACTCTGTGATGCATTGACCATTCCGACTGTGGGGGTGTCCGTTGGCTTGCCTTCAGATTCTTCTTAGTCTCACCGTCTATGTCGCTACCGTTATGACTACGGGGGGATGTTGAGTAACGTGATTGTATTAGGAAACATAGATTAGGGAAGCCCTACACGCACCAGGGGCTAGTACTTAGGGAAGCCCTACACGCACCAGGGGCTAGTACTTAGCCCCACTAGTCAAGATCCTATGGCTAAGTGAAAGCAATAAAGCCGCATAGTCTGATTGTCTGGTTCGCCCCGCGGACACCTCCTTTATGGACCAAGACGTTGGATAAAGAGTATTCACGCGCATAACCGAACACCCCTGTAATATTTATACGGGGGCTGAAGCCAACAACTGGAAACTTTCAAATTTAAATAAACAGCCGCACAGGAGGAAAAAGTCGCTTATAATACAGAAGCACAAAACTTATATACATCGGCACACATGCATAATCCTTCAATCCGAATACAATCATTCAAAAATTACATCCTTTGATCACCGGCCCTCTACAAGGCGGGCTCCTTCTAAGACATCACCAAAATACCTTTCCGGTTTCCGATGATCCTTGCCCTCGGGCGCACTAGCAGTTGCTATCTCCGTGGCCTTCATCTTCGCCCAATGCACCTTGACGCGGGTGAAGGCCATTTGAGCACCTTCTCTGTAGGCCGAACGCTTTAGAACATTACATCACATACCTCAAAGCCAATCAGTAGGCTGTTGAAGGCTTCGTTCAGTCCGCCTTTAATGGACTGAATCTTCTCCAAGACCGCACTCATCAGAGTGCGGTGTTCCTCTATGATGGAAGAACTTTGTCGTGCTTCCTCCAGAGTATTCGACGCATCCGGATTGACGGTGGGCGCCGGTGGAGCAGTTGCTCCCTCCCCCACTACGGGGGGCTGATTTCCCAATTCCGGAGCCGCACTGCGCTCCAGAACGGTGTTCGGCAGGGGCCCGGATTGCTTTGGCCCCCCCGTCTTCGGTTACCATGGGGATTGCTTCCCCTTGGTTGACGGCGGCCAAGGGATGGACCTCGGGTGCCCTTTCGTCCGCCCCACTCACACCTGCGGGAGCAGGGGGAGTTTGTAGAGAGGACACCTCGGCATCCTCTACAACGGGCGACGAGCCCCGCGGAGGCGTATCGCTCTCCACCATCCCCGGCGATAGGGAATTCCCCAATGACAGTGAAGCCACGGGGATGTCATGCGGAGGACTATATAAAGGAAAAATGACATTAGATGCTGGAAAGAAAAATTATCCGAACATAAGCAGTTAACGTGTAAATACTTATGATTCGGCTAGGGGCTTAATCCTGGGCTGAACTCGGAAGCTGTGTTCGAACGTTGAATCGGAACTATCTGGAAGATTTCGCTTCTTCCTGGGCGCGGCCTGTCCTGCGTCAGCGGGGGGCGCTCTTTTCGTCCCCCTTACCTGGACGGGGGAGTCATCTTCTTCTTCATCATCCTCCTCTTCTTCTTCGAGGGAGAGGTGGGATCCAGTTTCCCTGGACCTTGTGTCTGCGGGACCTGTAGGGCGGGGGTCACTCTTGACCTCCTTTCCCTTCTTCTTGGCCTTCTTCTCCAGAGCCTTGTACGGCGCCGGAACAAACATTGTCGTCAGCTGAGGCGTCTCCGGTTCTTCGGGCAAGGAAGCCGGACACTTGATCCACTGCGCCGTTTTCACCCAGGCCTGGATAGAACGCAAAATTTCTAACTCCTCTTATAATTGAGGTATGGACGGGGTATATATTCAGCAGAAATTTTGATTACCTCTGAAGCAGTGAATGCTTTGATGAAGCCCTTGTCCTCGGTCTTCACCGGCCACCCCTTCTGGGCCTTGAAGAGATGCTTCTAGATGACTTTGTGTGTGGTGCCGAAGAGATGCTTCAAGGTCCGGGACCCTTCCGGATTGAACTCCCATAAATGGGAGTCTAGGCGTCGGCAGGGAAGGACGAGGCGGATGAGCATTACCTGAATCACATTTGTGAGGAGGGTGCCCTTGGCAATCATGCCAGAGATGCGATTTTGGAGGGCTAGCACCTCTGCCTGAGACCCCCCCC
>LR738712.1:429454044-429470955 GCA_902687465.1 Secale cereale
CCCCCCCCCGCCGCCAATCTGGACTCTTGTCGGTCCAAGAGGTCACCCTCTCTGGGGGTCCAGATCTAAATGCGGGCGCCGCCGCCGATTTGGCCTCGCCGGGCTCGGTGATGTAAAACCACTCCTGCTGCCAGACCTTGTTTGTCTCCACAAAGGCCCCCTTTGGCCAGGTGGCGTTGGGGAGCTTGCTCACCATGGCTCCTCCGCAATCCGTGTGCTGCTCGTCGACCACCTTCGGCTTCAAATTGAAGGTTTTGAGCCATTGGACGAAGTGTGTGTGTGGGGGGGGGGGACGCGGAGGAATGCCTCACGTAGATTTATGAAAGCATATGTGGAGAATTAATTTCGGGGCTAGATCATGGAAATATAGCCCATAGAAAAATAAGAGACCCTGTACAAAGTGGTGGAGAAGGAATCCTAGTCACCGGATGAAGTGGGAGAGGAAGACAACCCTCTCACCCACCTTAGGGACGGTGATCACTTGGTCCTTTTTAGGGACCCGGTGCGCAATATTATCAGCGAGATAGCCCGCAGTCCGGAGATTTTTCACGGTCTTCTTCGTGACCGTGGAAGCCTCCCACTTGCCTGTGATGCCCCAAGACCGACACTCTAGAAGACTTCCATATATTTCCTGATGGCCGTGTGTTTCATTTGTGTTGGCTCTATTTATTTTTGCATTGCATCATGTCATCATGCCATCATGTCATTTATTTTTTCAAAACTCAACTAAATATATTGCATAGATCGTTTGATCTATTTAAATCGAGGGAATTCACATGATGATTTCTCTTTATAACATATCTTCCTAATAATTATGGAGCTATTATAAATATTCCGATAATTAGGAATTTACCACAACACACTTGCATGTTAAAATCCTTTGTCCTTTCCTTCTTCTAGTTTTTACTCTCAAATCTTGTCTATAATTCTTATCCCTATTTTCGAGGTTCCTCCAAAAATCCTCAACATTTTTGGGCACTTCCAAAACAAGTCCTAGTTCAAACCCATTTGAATAAAATTCAAATGAGTTTGAATTCATCTTCATGCCCATGCCCACTTCCATGTATCTGGGATCAAGCTCATTCTTATGAGTTCACAGAATTAACCCCCCTTCCCGTATTCTTTTCCTACCCTCTCTTCCTTTTTTCTCTCTCTATTCATTTTTTGCTAAAGATAATAGAAGGAGAGAGAAGAGAGCCTAGAAGCCAGGACTGCCTGCTTCCCCGCAGTCCATTTGGCCCAAGGCCCAGCCACTGGCCTCGTAGGCCCATTCCCCCTCTCCTCTAACCTTAGTCCATTATTACCCTCCTCGAAACCCCTCCACTCTCCCTCTCGTTCCCACACTGCCGCCACCTCTCATCCCCTCGCACGAGCGCCTCCTTGATCCGATCTGGATCGGGAGTGACCTCACCGACCGGAACTCCAGTAGGCTGCCGGAGCCACCATCAGGACCTCGGCCTTGTTTCCCCTCGTGCCTCCCCGACGCTCGGCCCCGAGTGCCTCCTCCTTGTCACCTCGTTGATGGCGCATCTCTAGCCACGAGTCCGGCGAGTACCGGCGCACCTCTGCCCAGACTCCGCCCCGTCCCCGCCTTTCCTGCGTCATCCCTCAGAGGAATTTTTCCAGCCGCTGCTCCCTGCATCTCGAGGTGTCGCTCGTAGCGCGCCTCCCGCGCCCAAGCTTCCCCGTGCCCGCTCCACCTCGTCACCCTGGACCCCGCCCCTCCTCGCCGGCAAGCAGCCACGGGCCACCCAGTTCTTCTCCGAGCTCCTGCCGTTGTTGTTCCACGCGCCTCCGGCCAGATTGGATGCCCCAAGTCCAGTTCCGTCAGATCCCCATCGCCCGCTGCCTCCTCTATATCGCCGGCACGCCCAACCTCTTCACCGCGTTGCTCCCCTGCTTCTGCGAGCACTCGAGGACGACAAACAGAGCCGTCCCGCGGCCACCATCGTGCCTCCCGATGTCGTTCCTCCTCCATCGCCCTAGTTGTTGCTGCTAGACCACCATCACCACTGTCGTCAGCACCTGGTTTCCTTTCGGGAGATTCATTTTGTCCATCATGGGTACCGTCATCTCAAGACCCGAACGACTACGACACAAGTTCATCTACCTCCCACGATGACCTGCAAGTACCCCGTTGGGTTCGTTGAGTTTGGAAAGTCTGAAAACCAAGTACCACGGCATCCACCGACCGGCAAGAACCTCTATGCCTAGATGAACAAGTACCCCTTCGGATACGCCAAGTTCAACTACGACCGATGATGCAACAAGTACCTCTACGATGACCCAAACATCTACAAAAACGGGTACCATTACCGTTGACCCACGAAGACCCCGTCGACGTCAAGTTCCTCGCCATGGATGCCGACAAGAAAGCGTGTCCTGCTACCGTCGCCGAATACCGTCAAGTGAACGACTACCATCGACGTGTACGACTACGAAATGTGAACGACTACTTCGATGACGGCCCCGTGAACAACTACTTCCACTACCGCCGCGAGAACCACTACGTCCACTACGACTCGAACCTCCCCGAAACACACGCTTCAAAGGTATAACCACCGGAACGACGACCCGTGGATGAATGCATGTGTTGTTTGAGATGCTCATGTTTGAACCTTGTTCGAATTGTCACTCGTTTCCTTGACACCGTCACGTGGGAACCCGGTTACCGGGAGCACCCCACCATCTTGCATGACACGCTCCTGTCATCATTCTTTTGCACCGGTCTCTCAACGAGTTACTGGGACCGATATGTTGTCGTGGCATCATTTTTGGATTCGCCACCGTGGCACCCCTTTCCTTCCACCACGGTGACGAAATACTCATTATCATCTTCATGTCAACTTTTAAGAAAAATTGCATAAAACTTGCGTTTGTCATCCGCATCATGATAACAACATTTAAAATGACTAAAATTGTAGCTTGCTTAAAAAACGCTAAATATGCACATGGGGATTTTCCGAAATTGTTGTTTATTAATTTTCGGCCTCATTTAAATTGCCTAGATATGTAGATTAATTGTGCTTCACCTCTTGCCATGTTTAAAAACATTTAATATATTTTGGGTACATAAACAGGAGCAAACTAAATAATTGAATGTGGTGTTTCGTCAATATGCAACTTGTTGCATATCGAGCTCCACTTAACTTGTAGTTTTGTTTGTGCACTTTGCCATGCCATGCATATTTAAACCGGACATGCATCATACTTGTTCGTGCATCATGCCATGGTTATGAACGTGTGTTTACGATGTTGTTTGATTTTTACGGTTTTGCTTCTTAGTTCCGGTAATGTTGCGTTGTGAGTATTCGTTAGACTACGCTTGGTTCGTCTTCATGGCTTCGTCTTCTTCATGGACTCGTTCTTCTTGCTAGCGGGATCTCAGGCAAGATGGCCGCCACCTTGGATGTCATTACTATCATTTCCATGCTAGTTGTCTCGATACTATCGCTATATGTCGCGCTACCTATCTATTTGTTGTCGGCCTCGCATTGTTGCCGTGAAACACCCTCTAACCTTTGACACCATCCCAGCAAACCGTTGTGTGGCTATGTTACCGCTTGCTCGGCCCCTCTTATAGCGTTGTTAGTTGTAGGTGAAGATGAAGATTGCTCCATGTCGGCACTTGGATTGTTGGAATATCACAACATATCTTATATTAAATTAATGCACCTATATACATGGCAATGAGTGGAAGGCTTGGCCTTTTGCTCGGTGTTTTGTTCCACTCATGCCGCCTTAAGAACCGATAAACCAGTGCCGGCTTGGCCTTGATTTTACGTTCCTTACATGGTTGGGGTTTATGGGGCCCCCTTGCTTCTTCGCTTAAAGTAAAGCTTTCTCGAGAAGATCCAACTTTGGTTTTACCATTTGCCTAATAACTAAAACTTGCCGAGGGAGTAATTAACCCGAGGATTTATTAATTCAACTCCCCGGGCCAGTGCTCGACTTGAGTGTTGGCCCACCTATTTAGCAGTCGGCGGTGCCGCCTCGGGGCAACTCAGGTATTCTGGCTATCGTCCACTATGCATAGACGGATGAGTCCATGGATAGAGAGAGCGCGGCTCTAGACACGGGTTTTGACTCACCGGAAGATCTCCTTGGGCTAGTTTTCCTTTCTTCGAAGAACTTGTGCACCGGGATTCCGAGGACGCTCAGGCCTTCCCTAAGATAAGGGGTTTTTACCTCTTGTGATCATGAGAGCTTGTTATGGGCTAAGTTGGGACACCCCTGCAGGGTTATGATCTTTCGAAAGGCGTGCCCGCGGTTATGTGGCAGATTGGAATTTGTTAATATCCGGTTGTAGAAAACTGGTGAGAGGATCCGAAATAAAATACACCAACCGCATGAGTAACCGTGACCGTCTCTTTTCATGTTGAGAAGAGAACACGGTGGGGTTATGTTTGACTCGTAGGTAGTGCAGAATCACTTCGTGATCGTTACTAGTTTGCGACTGTTTGCGTAGATGCTCATCTTATTCTTGTACCCGTAAGTTAGCCACCATATAATGCTTAGCCGCTGCTGCAACCTCACCACTTAACCTCTCCATACCCTTTAAGCTTTGCTATTCTTGATACCCATGGTTATGGGATTGCTGAGTCCTCGTGGCTCGCAGATACTACAACAACAGTTGCAGGTACAGGTTTCTGGACTTAACGTGAGAGCGATGTTTACGTGTGTTGGAGTTCTTTCTTCTTCTTCATCGTCGGTCTTGAGATAGGTTCCTGGTCAGCAGCCTGGGATAGCAGGATAGATGTCGTGTGCTTTTCATGTTTTCATCTGTAGTCAGATGTCTTGTGTATGATGTGTTGTATTCATGTGGCAATTGTATGACTTGTATGTATCCCCATCTATTTATGTAATGGTATGATGTAATGATATCCATCTTGCTAAGCGCCCGAAATGCGGTTTTGCCCCAATCACAAGTTCATCACGTGATCGGGATAGAATCACATCTTGGGCGTGACATTGCCCTTAGAACCGGATCCGGCCATGTGTACGAAGGGAGGCGGTGGTTGAGATGTCAAGAGTTGCGGGCGCAAGAGCTGTGGGCGCTGGGGCTAGGGAGATTGGAGAACTAGGGCTTGAGGAGAGTGTGGGGTTAATGGGACATATTTGAGTCCTTTTATAAGCGGGGAATGCTAAACGCCCCCCACTCGAGCCGTAAACCTCGCCGGTTCCCAATGAGGTTGTGCGTAAGGCGTGATTAAGATGCTCATGTCACATTGACAAGGATCCCATAATAAGCGCGCATGGTCTCAGTTTTGACAAGACGTTCCAATGAGGCTATACCTTGAAACGCAAAACTGTAGCCAAGAAAACAGTTTGATATATTAAAGGGTCAAATGTCACGTTTCGCTGAAAAGTTGTCGGTAAAGACACAGTATCCTTTTTCGATACCTTGCCTTCGAGGCTAAGGGTTTGTACTAACCATGCAGAGCCGGACATAGTACCTTTGTGTAGGGAATATTGCTACAATGTGTCCGGGAGGAGGAACCCGCCTTGCAATGCCGAAGACAGTACGCGAGCCGAACTCATCATCATCGAAGACTGATTCAAGGGCTACTAAGGGAGTCCTGGAATATGGGGTCCTCAAGTGGCCGGATCGCTTGTTATGGGCCGGACTGGTGGGCCGTGAAGATTATTACTGAAGACTATCTCCCGTACCCGGATAGGACTCCCATATGTGTAAATAGCAAGTTTAGAGTCCGGGTGTAACACTTTCCTTCCTCTGCAAGATGGTCATGTACAACCCTAGGTCCCTCCGGTGCATGTATAAACCGGAGGGTTTAGTCCGTAGAGACAAGAATCATAACAATATCATACGCTAGACCTCTAGGGTTTAGCCTTTATGATCTCAAGGTAGATCAACTCCTGTAACCCGATATTCATCAAGATCAATCAAGCAGGAATTAGGGTATTACCTCGATCGAGAGGGCCTGAACCTGGGTAAATATCATGTCCCCAGTCTCATGTTACCATCAATTCCCAGACGCATAGTTCGGGACCACCTACCCAAGATCTGCCGGTTTTGACACCGACAGTGGGCGTCCGAGCTTACAGGCAGATGTGAGGTGTTGTTTCTAGTTCTAGGTGGGAGTGGGATTGGGGAAAGGGTGGCGTAGTGAACGCTTAGAGATGGCGTGTGCCTTATATCATAGTCCAGATCCGTCGTACCCCAAGGCGGCGCACGTTCAAATTTTCGGGGAAAACGAGGTCCATTCTGAATGTCAACTAATTTGGTGCGGTAATCCTCGAAAATGGGAAAAATGGTATGGCGTGGTACACATGCGAATGTCGTTCCCTATCCTCCGCCCCTCCTTTACCCACGACATTTATATCGGAAACTCTTAAAAGCGGAATTCCTCGAAAATTTACTTGAACTTTTATTTCACGCACCAACCGCCCACCAACCCCACGATCTATTCCTTCCCATTTGATTAACTTCCTTGGCTGATTGCCTGCCGCACAACTTCCAACCCATAGGAACGATCCTTGCGGTTTTGTTCTGTGCCGAAACACTCACCGGAGCCATGGATGAACCAGGCGGCAGACGGCCAAGACCAGTCTGATCCATGGATGAACCAGCGACAGGCGGCCTACACCTGTCGGAGCCATTGATGAACTAGGCGCCAGTAGGCCCAGATGGCTCGCGGGCCCCATGTTCGAAGATGCATTGGAGGTGATCGCATCTACAATTGACGTCTTGATGGACACAAGGCTCGCCTCTAGAGCTCAAGGTTTGTCAAGGCTATCGTTAAACATTCATGGAAGTTGCACCTATTCCTTGGTCTTCCCTGCCTCTTCGAGGACGATCATGTCCCAGGGCCCTTATCAGCCCCGGTTGGCCGGCGTTGTAGTATCATGCTGCTGGACAACCAGATTTTGACAGGCACTTGGGTTGCTTCATACACGAGGTTAGAAGTCCATAATTATTCCATGTTGGTGAATTATGCACTGTTCCATCCACTCGCGGGCATGGGTTGGCGCGAAATAAGATTGGATGGCGTACATAGGGGATAACACAGAAATCAGATTACACAATGTGTACACTGTTGTGACCATGGATGCGTAACCGCCGTCTAAAATTGGTTTTGACTCTACTGATGCGGACCGACGAAAGATGCGATATGATTACACTGAAGCAGAGTTGAAGAAGGTGGTCATTAGATATGCACCAACAAGGTACCATCAGTACAACGACCACTATCTCATCGTTGTTTTCGACATAGCGGTGGCTACCAGGGACAGTGACCAAGGATGGTGCCGGCTGGCTCTCGCGCAGTTTTGCCCCGCCAAATACGAAGACGCTCTACGCCCCGACGGTCGGATCTACGCGCTCATAGACGAGGGGAGTTGTTTCGCAACAATGCTACAGCTACGGGAAATTTACTACGGACCGAGGCTCACGGACTGAGCTGCTATCTATTAGTTGGGGGAAGGAGGGACCCACACCAGAAATTCAGGGGGAAGGGATGAATTAGGAAAGAACACATCCGCCTGTAGAATTCTGTCCGTAATAAACGTCCGTAAGTGCATCATTTTCGGTTGTTTCGTCTGGCATGCCGACAGCTATGGTAAGTGATCGTACCATTTATTAACTTTTGCCTACTCTATACTAAATGATTTATGTATTCTTCGTAGGGACGACACACCCTCCTGTGAAAATAAGTTCGCCATGGCTGGAAGTTCCACCTCCCCTAGGGCTGACATGGAACTTTGTGATCGACGGCAAGGGATGGGGAGGCATCGTGTTATTTGTCATCACTTTTGGTCAGGTCGCAGGGGAAGAAGGCAATAAACCTTACCTGGATCGGACCCTCACCGTGTACACGGGTACCGTAGATCCTCCAAAGCATGCCATGATGTCTAACTTCCTCTGGTCCGGCACTGACCACTTATGTGAACATGTAGGGTTTCACTGCTTGGTATTTTGCTTGTAAGGCAGTGAGGATGATGTACGTGATGCTGCATGGGCAGCCATGAACTTTATTACCGACCGCTCTATCTTTGTTTGTGACAGCTACCCACTAATGATGAAGATGACACCAAACGGTATACTAGCAAACTTGCAACAGGCCGACGGTCTGCCTTTCATGAAACCGGGTTGTGTGTTCAGTGCCCACAGGCGGCTTGGATGAGGAGCGGCATACCGTGTCCCTCACATGTGACGCTTCAGCCTGGATGGGGCTCCTGCATTAGTTACCCCTCTCAGAAGCTACCAGACCTCGTCTAGAAGCCCCACAATGTGGATGGTGCCGTCCATGGCGCGCATCCGGGACTGGAACATACCGTAGGACGAAGCAAAGGACATGGACTATTTCGATGCCATGTGAGAATGGCGATGAGTTCAATTAACCTTCTACATATTTACTCGTCCTGCAGTTAAAGCGTGCAGTTTTAATGTTGTTGTCGCATTGCGTGGTAGATTGTGTTTGATGCACTACTTAGCACTACTTACTGCCTCATATGTTTACTTTTCATTGCCAAGTATTGTCTGAATTTATACATGATCTAACAATGATTCATACGGGATTACGTTCCACATGAGAACATCAACATCACAACGATAACGCAAGATGATAATGGCACCATCTCAGTACACAACAGAGGGCCTACATCGTATGTCCGAAGACTAAATACGCCATAACGTCTTGTACGAATTGGCTAGCCAACTATGGTTCTCCTCCATAAGGCGATTCTTCCTTTCTTGCATTGCAATATCCTCCAGGTCTTAGGCGGCCTTCGCCTCACATTCCCGCTTGAGCCGCTCAGATTCACGAGTCTCCATTTTTCGATGCCACAAAGCTTCAACTTTTTTGTCTCTGATCTCCTCTTCCATGCGGAGTTCCTCTTCAAAGACCTTCCAAGCTTGGTCCAATGTGTCTGGATCGTACAACGAGCACCATTGAGTTATGTCTTTGCAGTGTGTGCACCACACTGCATCTGGCGTGCGGTGTTGTCTGACCTAGACGCCATATAGCCGGCGACGATGGGGGAGGACGGACTGCGTGCGTCCAAGTGTCCGTAGGCTTCTTACGTAGGGCAAAACGGGCTCGGCTGCTAAGCACATAATCGTCGTACACATCTGGGCCATCGACACATTGGAAAACGTAGCAACATAGCTGACTCTGAAATGTAGATATGAACTATGTTAGCAGGATACTTTGCGTGCATAATCCTATTAGAGGAAATGAGCAAAAAATAGAGCTCCCAATGTCCACAAGAGCAGTAAGCAAGACCCACCGTATCTGGATGCATCGACTGGAATATGTATGACGGGTCGCCATAGTAGCATAGCAGAACGGGTAGCCTAGGTGGGACTGGAGCATATTTTGAAGCAACGGTAGGGTACTTACCATTGCTCATCTTGGCGAGGTCACGGAGCCTGTTGAACTCATCCTATTCCACATGACGCTATGTAAATAAACCATTACGATAGATCTAACAAGTTGGTAACGAACAAATACGATCCGAAAGCACGGAAAGCAGGGGTAATCACCTCCAAGAACCATGTCCATGTCAATCATGCAAAGTGTTGGATGCTCTTGCGGCCGCTTTGGGAGAGGCGATGTGTAGATTTGAAACACAGTGGGGGAGGGGGTGGGGGTGGGTGGTATACGGGTGGGTGAGGGGTGCTATTATAGTGTTGTGAACACACCAGAGTATACCACGCTAGATTGTGTGGCACAACTGATTATAGATACATACGTCAGACAAACTGGTGTAAGCTACTCCCTCCGTCCCATAATATAAGAACGTTTTTGACACTACACTTGTTTCGTCCTAGTGGTAAACAGCGGCAAGGTGGGCCTGGCCTAGCGGCCGGTGTCATGATTGGGAAATTACATCTCCCACATTGGTTGTCCTAGCTCGTATCTCCCACTGTCATAATATGCGGTCCCTGATGTTTTGCCCATCTCCACTGTATAACGTGGTCCTCCTTGTTATATTGATATGGTTCATACCGGGTTCATTGTCAAATAACAATTCTTATTTTTTAGAAGTATAATAGTGTTTGAGATAGAGATAAGAGTTAGAGATAGGATTGGTTTAAACCATGTACGACTTGTCCCCTACTCCAAGTCTCTACCCCACTTGTACTCCTACATATACCCTACACAAGGGTCAGATCAATACAACAAATATTGTAGGTTCTATATTTTCTACATGGTATTAGAGCGGTTTCTCCAACGACGCCGATCCTAGGACCTTTCACCACTTCCGCAGCGCGCCGCCCCCGGGGAGATCAATCTCCTCTCCCCGGGGGCGCGGCACCCGATCAATCAAAGAATAGATCGGTTCTCTTAGTTATTAAGTTAGATTATATCAATTCCTGTTTTCGAAATTCTAGTAGATTGATTTTATTTTTATTTTTCCAAAAATAATCCAACGAGTCTCAAATTCCGGTGAAAGCAGTGCAAAATCAGCGGCGACTAAGGCAAGACGTGCGGATGCTTCAATCCGAACAAGCACGGCCTTCTACATCGACCTCAGGTCCCTCGTCACCTGCACCTGCATCGACTTGGGCTCGCGGGGCGACGGCACACACATATTGGGTTTACTCCAATCTGCATCGAACCCACGGCTGCATCGCCTCCAGCTTCATTGCCAAGTGCATCCATCCACGTGCACAACAAGATGTCATGCATGCATCACCACGGGAAGGCACCAAGGCACCAGAAGCACTCGCTGGCTTCGTTCCATCCATGTACGCCACCAAGCGTCTGCAGCATACACCTCATCCTCGACTTCGCGCGCGCGCGGATTCATCGACGAGCCAGCCACAAGATCTTTGAGCAAACCCTAGCAGCTGTTCGAGCAAACCCTCGCAGCTGTGGTGCACGATGCCTCCACAATACTAGGCACCATGAATCACGGGAGGGCGAACTCCCATACGCATCTACACCCACTGGTGAAACTACACCAACGTCTCCATCGAGACGTCTGCTGCAACTGCACTGTCATCTACACCACCGATCGACATCTCTGCATCGACCCTGTGCCACTTCATCGAGCTGTACGACCACGCCGGCCTATGAGCCAACATACTTCTTCAGCACGGCGCGACATCGAGACCCCGTCGCCACGAGGGACGCCTCCAAGCGACGCATAATCGCTGGCATGCCGCTGCGACGCCGACACTCCATCGCCAAGGTCTTCCTCAACGTGGTCTTCACCAACATCATCTTCGACACACCGCCGCCGCCTCATCCACAAGATGGACAACTAGTGTCCTCTGACATAATTTTTTCTGCAAGACGCGACCACGACGACGGCAATGACTACGTCACGGCGACGGCATCGACCGCGTCATCCACGATAGCATGACTGCATCGACACAGCGTCACTTCAGTGACGACCCTACACAGCCACACGGTTCTGGCAAAACCGATGTGTGCTCGATGGGCTTCTTCCGGTCTTGGCAAAACCGGCGGACTCATCGCCGACGACACCCTCTGACATTCGCAAGGTGCATTGTCCACGTCTGCAGCTCCGTCATAGCGCAAATTTTTTTTGCGCCTCCGGCTTTGTGCGGCTTCATCATCCAGGACGAGTACACCGTCGACCACGACTACATCGACCAAGGCTACATCACCATGATCGGCTACCTCGACATCGACATTAATGGCTTGGTCTACAGCAACACATTGGCAACAACTCCAGTCAACAGCGTCCGCGTCGTCACCAGCGTCCACACCACTCCCGCTGTGACTGCGGGAGGGAATAGAGGAGAGTCAAGGGACGCACCAGAAGGGGATGCAGTCACCGCACTAGGTGTCAACCCATCAGAGACGCAGTTGATGATGGCGCAGCGGAGAAGACGACAGAAGCACAAGACTTAAATTCAGTCGCAATCATCCGCTTCACTCCCGATACGACTGAGGGGGGATGTTAGAAGTATAATAGTGTTTGAGATAGAGATAAGAGTTAGAGATAGGATTGGTTTAAACCATGTATGACTTGTCCCCTACTCCAAGTCTCTACCCCACTTGTACTCCTATATATACCCTACACAAGGGTCAGATCAATACAACGAATATTGTAGGTTCTATATTTTCTACATGGTATTAGAGCGGTTCACTACTAGGAAAAGGGCTATAGATGGAATTGATACTAATGGTGCACCAGACAAGCAGTGCGCCATTAGTATATAGTAATGGCGCACCAGCAACAGATACGCCATTAGAGTTCGAACTACTAATGGCGCGCCAGGCCCAGAGTGCGCCATTAGTATCAAGAAGTTTTTTTTTTGAACTAGCGCGCCTATCCAAACATACTAATGGCGCATCCAGACAAAGTGCGCCATTACTAGTTGCAACTAGTAATGGCGCACCAGTAGTAAAGTGCGCCATTAATGCTCTTTTTTTATGATATTTTTTATTCTTTTTTCTACAAAACTACTAATGGGGCACTGTCCCAGAGTGCGCCATTACTAGTTTAAACTAGTAATGGCGCACTGTGCGACAGTGCGCCATTAGTATGTTATATTGTTTTTTCAAAACTAGTAATGGCGCACCTACTATAAATGCGGCATTTAGTAACCTTGATTACTAATGGCGCATTTATAGTTGGTGCGCCATTAGTAAGCGGGCAGCAACAAGATATTTTGGACAGCCTCTCCTACCACACTCACTCCCCCCCCCCACTTCTTCATTCTCTCCACCTCCTCTCCTCTCGGGTCCCTCCTCTTTTTCACCTCATTTCCACCATATATTCATTCAAATTAAGTGGTTAAATTACCTTGTTTTGATAGGTAAGTAAGGGGGGAAGCTATATTTATGTTGTTCTCCATACAACAATGTGCACATGCACTTTTTATGGCCTAGCTAGATCTATGTATGTTTGTGGTGTTGCATATGTTTGTTGTGTTGCATATGTGTTTGTGTTTGGAGGTGTACCGGTATTTGAAATGCGATAGTTGCCAATATTTTCCCGGAATGTTGATTCATTTCCGTTTCGGTGAGAATTTTGGCATTAAGCATTCATTTTTGTCCTATTTTTAGGGAAAGTCATGGCAAATTTTTTCTTGGTTCTAAAATATCGTTTTGCTCTACCCCGCAGGCGACCATGGTGCGCACGATGACCGAAGGCATCGTGAATAGGTTTTTGATGTCCGCGAAGGCCGAGATGCTTCAAAAGAACGAGACGGAGATAAGATGTCCGTGTCGAAGATGCAAGCTGAAGAGCCTTATTGCGGACCCGGATTCCGGGCAGGTGCGGGACCACCTGCTCTTGCGTGGTTTCATGGATGGCTATCGGTGGCAAGGTGATGAAGATGACTACGAAGTCGTCCATGGGGGCCGGGCAAGAAATGAGGAAGGGCAGCAAGACAACCACCGCGGCTCGGGCGGGAGAGAAGACGAAGAATCCCCAGGAGATGATCACGACGGTGATGCTATACACAGTCATCATGTAGAAGATGCAGGACATGATGATGAGGAAGATGCCAGAGCAGACGACGGGCATGATCATGAAGATGATGATGCCGGCGGAGCAGACGACGCTGAACCATCGATGGGATGGGTGCAGGACCCTCATATTCAAGAGCTGCTTCTCAAGCAGACCGATAACGCAAGAGCTGCCGCCCGAGAGAAAGCCAAGATGGATCAAATTGAGTTAGACGCGGTTACTCCATTGTATGAAGGATGCAGGCCCGAGGATACCCGCCTGAAAGTAACGCTCATGGCTCTGGAGATGAAGGTAAAACACAAAATGACCGACGCATGCTTCGAGGAGAACATGTCATTCTGGCACGAACGTCTTCCCAAGGGGAACAAGTGCCCCACCAGTTTGGAGGAGGCGAAGAAAATCGTGTGTCCTCTGGATTTACCGCACGTGAAATACCATGTGTGCATGAACAATTGCATCATTTATCGGGACGAGAACGCGGAGTCTACCATATGTCCGGTGTGCGGCGTCACTCGATACAAGAAGAGGAAGAAAGCTCCTCGAAAAGTGGTGTGGTACTTTCCGATCACTCCTCGTCTGCAGCGGTATTTCGCGGACCCTAAGGTAGCAAAGCTCCTGCGTTGGCATGCGGATAGGGAGGAGAAGAAGCGAGAAGATGACGCAAATGATCCGGAGATAGATAAAAGGACAAGATGCTGAGTCACCCTAAGGATGCGAGCCAGTGGCAAGCGTTGAACTTCGAAGACCTAGAATTTGGGAACGATCCAAGGAACATCATGCTGGGCGCGAGCACCGATGGAGTCAATCCGTTTGGCAGCCAGAGAAGCACACATAGCACCTGGCCTGTGTTTGTGTGGATGTACAACCTTCCCCCCTGGTTGTGCATGAAGAGGAAGTACATTCACATGAGTATGCTAATTGAAGGACCAAAACAACCAGGGAACGACATCAATCTGTATCTGGGGCTGCTGAAAGAGGAGCTAGACACGCTGTGGAAAACGCCAGCCAATACGTGGGACGCCGCGAAGAAAGAATATTTCCCTATGAGAGCCACGCTGCTCACGACGATGCACGACTATCTCGGTTACGGATATGTCGCGGGGCAGGTGGTCCACGGATTTTCTGGATGCGTCAGGTGCATGGATGTCACAACGTATCGCCAGCTAGATTGAGATCCCGGGTCTTCGAAAACCGTGTTCATGGTACATCGAAGGTGGCTTCGCGACGATGACCTGTGGAGAAAACGCAAGGATCTGTTCGATGGTGAAACCGAACCCCGAGGACGCCCGCGTACGAGGAGCGGCGAGGAAATAGACGAGCTGTTGAAAAATTGGAAAGATTGCCCATTGCCGGGAAAGAAGCAAAAGGCACCAGAGCCGGGAAAGAAGTGAAAGGCGCCAGAGCCGCTGCTGAAGGTATGGAAAACGAGGTCTGTTTTCTGGGACTTGCCGTACTGGAAGATCCACCGTGTGCCTCACAGCCTTGATGTAATGCATATCACGAAGAACGTGTGTGAGAGTCTGCTTGGTACCCTGCTCAACATGCCAGAGAGGACCAAAGATGGGCCGAAAGCAAGGGCAGACTTGAAATCAATGGGCATCAGGCAGGAGCTTCACGCTATATATGATGATGATGATGATGATGATGATGAGGCGAAGCAAGACACGGAAAGTCGTCGCAAAGGCAAAAATGCCAAGAAGACCGGAAATGACTACCCTCCCGCGTGCTTCACTCTAAGTCAGGAGGAGATCGAGCAGTTTTTCACCTGCCTCGTAGGAGTACAACTTCCTTACGGTTACGCGGGGAAGATAAGTAGATACCTAGACCGGGCGAAGCTGAAGTTCAGCGGGATGAAGTCTCACGACTGTCACGTGCTGATGACGCAGATACTTCCAGTTGCAATCTGTGGTATCATGGACGCGCATGTCCGTGAAACCCTATTTGGCCTATGCAACTTTTTCGACGTCGTCTCTCGGAAGTCTGTTGACGTGAGGCAACTCAGAAGGCTATAGGAAGAGATCGTGGTGATACTATGCGAGCTTGAGATGTACTTCCCGCCCGCATTCTTCGACGTTATGGTGCATCTGCTGGTCCATATCGTGGACGATATCATCCAACTCGGGCCGACGTTCCTGCACAGCATGATGCCGTTCGAAAGGATGAATGGTGTCATCAAAGGATACGTTCGCAACATGTCACGTCCAGAGGGAAGCATAGCCAGGGGCTTTCTGACCGAAGAGTGCATCTCCTACTGCACGAATTATCTAGGCATCGAGAACCCCGTTGGTCTGCCCGTCAATAGGCACCTCGGCAGGCTCGCTGGATGGGGTCACCGTGAGGGTCGCCGCGAAATGCATGTCGACTTCGAGGGTCGACTCGCCGACTTTGAAAGAGCAAACCTAGTCGCGATACAACACATAGACGTGGTCGATCCTTGGGTGGTTCAGCACAAAACCTTTATTGAGAAGACATACAATGACTGAGGCCAACAGAGGACGGACGGAGATATAATCAAAGAGCACAACTCATGTTTCACGCGTTGGTTCAAGCAGAAGCTTCTGTCTTACCCTTTACATGATGATTCTTCCGCGGAAGAACAACTCATATTCGCCTTGTCACAGGGCGCCGAGCACAACCTGATGACCTATGAGGCGTACGATATCAACGGCTACACATTCTACACCGAGGCCAAGGACATGAAGAGCGATGGTTATCAGAACTCCGGGGTAACGATGGAATCCTACACCGGTAATGACAAGGACAGATACTACGGAAGGATCGAGGAGATCTGGGAGCTGAGCTACGCTGGAGAGAAGGTCCCGATGTTCCGTGTCAGATGGGCCAAGAGCGTCCTAAAAGAAGACCGGTATTTCACCACCATGGTTATACCCGAAGCCAAATCCAAGACCGCGGGCGCAAACGTCACCGCGAAAAATGAGCCATGGGTACTGGCTTCCCAAGTTGACCAATGCCTCTTCATTACCGACCCGTCAAAGCCCAGTCGTGTTGTCGTGAGGAGAGGCAAAAGGAAGATCATCGGAATGGATGGAGTAGACAATGAGCAAGACTTCGACAAGTACGGCGACCCGAGGATCGAACATGACGACAATAATGAAGTAGCAGCATACACCATAAGAAGAAGCAGGACCACCCTACCTAAAGGACGTCCGTTCCACAGAAGAACTCCATTTGCGAAAAAGAAGGGCAAAAAGATTGTGAACAGATAGCTAGCTAGCTAAGATCGTTTGTATTTAAATCGTAGCCTTCATTTCTCGATTGTATTTCATGGGCACTTTTTGAACTATCATGAATATTTTTAAATTTCATGGACACTCGATCTCGATCCCCCTCGTCGCCGAGAGCACCCCCCGGTCCACCGGCCGCCGCCGCCGACCCCTACTCAACCGCCGCCGCCGACACCCCGTACCCCTCCCCTACTCAACCGCCGCCGCCGACCACCCCCGCACCCCTCCCCCTACTCAACCGCCGCCGCCG
>LR738712.1:429471522-429576733 GCA_902687465.1 Secale cereale
GAGCGCCGCCTCCCCCCAGAGCGCCGCCACCGGCGCCCTCCGCCGCCTCCGACAAGGCCTCATCAAGGAAGGAGGAAGAAGCCTCCCCCCAAGCCCTACCTCGTCGGTGGCTCCCCCCAAGGCCGCAGCTTCTCCACCCCGCCTTGCTCCTCCGCCGCTCCACCAAGGTAACCCTCCCTGCCCCGAGCAGCTTCTCCTCCTCCTCGTTCCGTTACACGCCATTAGGTGTCAATACTATGTTTGTCATAGTCAACATTGGGGGAAAACAAGCTTTATCACTTGGTGTCAATACTATGGTCTGGATCCTTTATTCCTACCACCAAGTTTACTATGTGCAAAGAACAATTTGAACACTCTTTTAGAGTGTTATTAGATATGGCCCTAGGCACAGTAGGAACAAGAGGAATTAACTGAAAATTGACTGCATAACAGGAGCAAGTTTGTTTCAGCCTGTAGATTGCAACCACCTATTCACTGGTCGTACAATCATCTACATCGCATGGACCGTTTTTCTTCTTTGGGTCAACCTTAGTTCAAACAAATGAACTGAATTTTCTAAAGTTAGGTGGCTTCTGATAATTTAGTTCATTTTTTTAAGGGTTCATGGCACTTTTATTTAAACTATGGCAGAGTTACATTTAAGAGTATATGTGATAAAATAAACATGTGAGTATCATCTACCCAATCATAGCTAGTTTTAGAATTCATAACAAAAACACAAGATAATGTTTCCTAGGAAGCTTAGAGTTATAGTAGATGCAGACGTGTTTTTAAATGACACTGGTTTGGGCTGTATCATCTACCTTGTCAGTCTGTCACAGTGCATATACATTGTTTGGTAGCTGGTTTGGGCTGCCTGCCTTGCCGCTTTAGCAAACTAGCCTTAGCAAAGCATGCTCTTCATCTAGGAGTTGGTCGTCATGTTTGGTTAGGCAATCCTGAATATCTTCACTTCGTCCCTGTAAAAATTGTGATGCATGAATAAAAAGTTTTGCGAGGTTGCCTACAAAAAGGCAAACTAGCCATGGTAAAAAAGTTTTGCGAGGTTGGAGAGCCTCTTTTTTTCGAGGTTGCCTCTAAGAAAAAGCCACTGCACTAAGTCTCCCCCGGCCTCAGTTCCTAAGATTTTTCCTTCCTGATATGTAAATCATGAAAATATGCTTACACCTAATGGATGGAAATATGTTTATACCTAATGGATGGAAATATGCTTCCTGATGATGCATGGAGATATGCTTTCCCAAAAAAAACCTTCCTTATCAGTATGCTTGTGATTGCAATGTCCTAAGTTTAATCGTAGACTTCTTTTGAACCGAACCGGAGCTTGCTAGAAATAACAAACACGGCAAGTTTTTTTTGTCTGAAATTGTGTTCTTCGTGTTCATCATATATCACCAGTTCATTTATGGAGTTCTAGAAAGAAAATGGTACTGATTGTGTGTGCAACTATGCATTACATGATTTAAAATGTGGTTGCTTATATGAAGAAAATTTTGGTCAATAAAAAAAAAGAACAATCATAATTGTCAATGCGCTGGGTTTTGTTTTGTTTTATTAGATGATCAATTAATACCCAGAGGCTTCGGCCAGCCAATTGGTTGATGAGCATAAATAATTAATAGGTTCCTGTTTGGACATATGTTGATGTGAGTAACTGAGTATTATCCTTTTAAATTGTTATTCTCTGAGAATTCATTTTTGTACTTGTCCTTCTGTGTTGTTCTTTAGAGTTAATTGTAGTTCAGCTTTCCTGGCTACTCATTCTTAGGGACAATCTGTGTTGTTCTCTATCATAAATGTATAACTGAGAAATGTTTTTTGCACTGGAGGAGGTGAAAGCACAACCATATACAGTACTTGCTAAGATGGCAAGGCTGGAGCAATGTATACATCCTCCTAGTTGTATACAGTACTTGCACTGGAGGAGGTGAAAGCACAACCATATACAGTACTTGCACTGGAAAAGATTTTTTGCCACTTATATCCTAGTTGTCTCCCGAAGATTTGTACTGTACTACATCCTCCTAGTTGTCTCCGACCATCGCGTGTCGTGATGATTTTGCAGGTACCCCGAGAGGCCCTTGAGTTTGCTGGAATGTTGATTAACTTCCGTTCCGGCAAATTCGGGTACTCCATATGTCCTATTTTCAGCAAAGGTCATGCTGAAATTTTCCGTGAATTTTAGCATGACTTTGCTAAAAATAGGACATATAGGGTACTTGTGACTAATGCATGGGCCGGGGTATCTTAGTGGTTAATTAGGTAGGATCAAGTGCCCCTTTTTCTAGCTGCATTAAACCATAGGCGGCAATAGAGCCAAGTGATTAGGCCCAACTTAGATTTCTCCTTCCTAGCTTAGCTTTTAGGATGCCTCGGTGTCGACAAACCATAAATTATGAAACCTTGGCTTTTAGGGTGCCTCGGTGTCGATAAAAACCAAAATGATGAAAGCTTAGGCTTTTAGGGTGCCTCGGCGTCGAAAAACCCACAATTATAAAAGCTTAGCTTTTAGGATGCCTCGGTGTCGACAAACCCTAAATGATGAGACCATGATCTTGTTCCTTGACAATAACTAACTTTTTGACCAAACTTTGTTCCTATTTAGAGAGAAACATGGCCAACAACGATGAGGCCGGCGGTTCGGGCGGGAAGGCATTCTGGGAGCTGTCCCAGGAGATGGAGGAACAACCTCACTTGTATGAGGACGCCGCCTTCCCCACCGATCCTGGAGACCACTGATGGTACCGCGGAGGATGACCCCACTGATGCCACCACTGATGGTGCCGCCGAGAATGCCACCACTGATGATGGCGGTGCACGCACAGATGGAAGCCAACCGAAGAGGCAACGGAAGGATCGGCGCCCGACCGTGCTCCGCACCCTCAAGGAGGAAGTTACTGAAGTGGACTCCGATGGGAATCCAACGGCGCCCGAACGAATAGTCAAGGGGTACTCGCTTCAGCTCGGGTGCATTCTCCGGAGCACCGTCTCGATCAACAGCGAGAACCTGAGGCATCCTGACAACGGGAATTACCGCAATCTCCTCTTCACGAAGCTGCACGAACGATATAAGTTCCCCGCTCAATTTGATAACACAAGCCTCAAAGGGAATAAAGTGAACAATGCTGCCCTCACGAAGATGAGCAAGGCCCTATCTACTTGGAAAACCAATGTGAAGAGAATGATCGAGAAAGAAGAGAGTTATGAGAAGATCAAGGAGAAACATCCTTCAATCACCGAAGATGACTACAACGACTTCAAGATCAATTGCTCGAGCACCGCACACTCTGAATCAAGTCAGTGGGGGGAAGAAATGCGGGAGCTCAACTTAGGGGAACACACACTCGGTCCCGACGGTTACAAAGTGGCGGAGCCTATATGGGACAAGGAGGAGGCGGACCGTGCCGAGCAAGGCCTACCGCCCCTCTTCGATAAATACGGTGACAAGCAGACCAGGAACTTTGTCAGGGCCCGGTACAAGAAGGACCCGAAAACAAAGGAGCTGACCACGGATCCGAAGACCAGGGCGCTTGAGGCTGTTCTGGTAAGGAATACACCCCCGCGTAATTAGCTCTATATGGTTGCATTCTAATTAATGAAGCCAAATTTATAAATGATTCACATTCCTTCCGCAGGCGACTGAAAGCAGTAGCGCGGGGTCGACTAAGGGCGGCCCTTGGGACACGACTCTAAATAGGGCGTTGAATGTAATGAAGAACAAAGATAAGCTCGAGAAGCCGACGTCAGCTGGTCGTGTGGCCGGCAAAGGGTTGTCGACAAAATGGTCGTCATACTATAACGCTGGTGAGCGAAAGGAGAAAAAGACCAGCTCGGGAAGCCAGGCGCGCGAGGTTCAAGAACTCAAGGCACAGGTGGCGCGGATTCCGGAGATTGTCCAAGAGCAAGTGCAACAACAGCTCGGAGCGATGATCACCGCCATTGTGCCTAGCTTGATCGAGGGGTTGCAGGCGTGGATTGCGGGCGGCTAACAGGGGCCGCCCCCGATTCCCAGCTTCACGGCCAGCAACTCGCAGAACGCGATGGCGGGGCCATTGGTGTCTCCGGCAGAGGCGGCATTGGTGTCTCCGACGCCGGCACGGGAGCTTAATGCACCCGGGTGTACGCCGGCCGGCACCTCTGCAGCAAGCGGCCCCTCCATCAACTGCACGCCCGCCGTTGGCGGTGCCTCGACATTAGCCGAGCTCGACGCCATCATCACGGTAACTAATTAAGCCTCTCTCGGCCGAGGACTTCATCTCCTTGCCTTTGACTGGGCATCCCTGACGCCCTACATGTTTTCGCAGGGCGCCGACGACGTTCCGTGCACTCTCCTGCACTTCATGAACAACGAGTTGGTCGATGTCGCCAAGGGCAAAATCGTTCAACCGGGCAACCCCTTGTTCCACAGTACCCAGATGCCACCCAACTTTTTTAGGGTTCAACTGGTTCGGGTGCTGCCAGGCTGCGACGAGGTGTTACCTCCGATTCGACCCGTCGGGGCCGACGATGATGACGTCATGACCCTCGGCGCCTGCCTGAGCTGGCCCCTGCTTTGGCCGAAGAGCCAGATTCGTTTGGGGGCGGGGGAAACCACCCCAAAGACAACACCGCCAGTCGTGCCGGCGCCAAGTCGTCCCCATGGCAAGTCCGCCGCAACGGTGCCGGACATCCCTATGCCACTGGATCCAAACATGCATATGGCACAGGATCAGAACGACGACGACGATGATACATTTGCCAACGTCGATCAGTACTTTGCCAATCATGGGTACGGTGACGACTTCATGGGGCCTCCTTCTCAAGAACCCAACCCAACAAAAGACATGCGCGATCAAGCCGGTACCATAGAGAAGCCAAGTTGCAACAGGCTCGTCTGCCGTTCAGCTCTCAGGAGACGCCTCCAGCTGCCGACTTCACCGAGCCTCAGATAGGCGAGGTAAAATATTATCAGCCCCAACACACTAAAGAAGGCGGTCTCTGAGCAGAACTCGGTCGCAATTCAGGAGATCAAGAAGAAGCCACGCAAAAGAAAAACTAACAAGGGTGCGAGCCAGCCGGCACCGAGTACGATCCGTGCTCAGGACGGGCCACCTTCACCTGAGGATGTAATGAGGAGGGTGCATGTGGCGGGTAGGCCGATGCTACCGACAAATATGCTCGATGCTGCAACCGGTGCTATGCGGAGTCTGCATGACAGTGTTCTTTCTTTGGAGAAGCGGCGTCTCAGAGAGAAGGATGTGGCATACCCGGTTTTCGCGGCCAAGGTGCCGGAGGGCAAGGGCTTTGTGGATAACTCCATCGGGGGTACGATCGTCCTGCGGTTTGATGACATCCACGCTATGTTGAACCTTCTTCCGATGCACTACACCTTCGTTCGGCTATTTTCGCTGAGTATGGAGATGTGGATCATTCGCGGCAAGACCCCGGACATCGTGATAGTCGACCCCTTCTACATGCGTGCCAAGTTCTTGGGCAGCGCTGGGGACCGGCAAGTCGCGAGTTCTTACCTCGAAGGCGTCATTCTGGAAAACCGAGATAAGGATAACTTCCTCGTGCCTTACTTTCCCGAGTAAGTCCTCCGCCTCAACCGCCCCGTAACATATGAATTCTTAGATTTCGATCGTTCTTCTTTTAACATTCCGTGTTTTCTGCAGTGACACACAGTGCACGCTCATCCTACTAAGCCCCAAATATTCCATGGCCACGTATTTCGACCCGGACCGTCAGTCGGCTGTAGACTACACAAATGTCAAGAAGGTTCTTGATGATGTTCTCCCCGGCTATGCCAAATCTGGAGGCACCTTCACCAGGACAGCTCGTAAGTACGGCAAGCACGTGTTCTCCCACAACACGACGTTCTGCTGCGTCAAGCAGCCGCCTGGCGGTCAGAAGGGTGCCTACTACGCCATCCATCACATGCGGGCGATCGTACGGGACCATCATCAACTTCTGCTACCGACTAAGCTCAAAGATTGGGCCGCGAGCGTGTCGGCAATCCAGGACGCGGACATTAGACAAGATTTCTTTCGCATCCAGTCGGAGTTTGCGGAAATCATCCATCAAGATGTCCTTCGTACCTCGGGGCAGTTCTACCTGAGAAATCAACCGTCGAACAGTGACATCGACACAATGCTACAAATGCAGGCTGACAACGCCCGTGATTTCATGACTCCCACGATAGACGGCGGCTTCATCCACGCTCCGGTGCATTGAGTCGAGTCGAAAGCAGTGATGTTGTGTCTAGTTCTGAAACATTGATTGGCTCATGTTGTAATTAAACTTTAATGAACTTGTAGTATGTCTCTTTGGTTTCGAGAGTCGTTCAACTTAGATGTAATCGATGCTATTAATGTCTTGCTTTTCTCTTTCGATCGTTCTGTTGCATACTTATATATTGCTTATGAATTGTCTGTGAATTGGTACTAACGTTTCGTTTGGCTAGTAGCGATGCCGTCATATGTCGTGTACAAGGGTAAGGTTCCCGGAGTCTACGACGACTGGGAGGAGTGTCGGAGACAGGTTCATCAATTCAGCGGTAACAGTTACAAAGGGTACACCACTAGGGCCGAGGCCGAATCTAGATACGCCCGCTATCTAGCGGGAGAGGGGAGGGAGCGTTGGAGGAACCGGATGAAGACGAGTTTCATCGTGATGATGCTCATCGTGATGACCGCAGCTCTCTTCTATGTGATGGTAGTTTAGATGATCGATATCGACTTGTAATGTGAAGACAAACTCGCTACTCGCGGTCTCGAGACTTGTAATGTATTGTTCTATCTTTGTTCGGTCTTTTCAATTCGGAGACTAATATGATGAATTGTATTCGGAGACTAATATGATGAATTGTATTCAGAGACTAATCTTCTATTGTATTCGATGAATTTGTTGTTGATGTGTGCTGTCTATATTCTGTGCAATTATACATTTTGTAATCTGTGCAAAAAAACAGAAAAATAATATTAAAAAAACATAATATTCATACTAATGGCGCATCACAGCAGAGTGCGCCATTAGTATGCCAAAGGATACTAATGGCGCATTACCAGCCAGTGCGCCATTACTATGCGGACATTACTAATGGCGCATCCTGCTGGAGTGCGCCATTAGCATGCCAAAGCAACTGGCTACACATGGCCCCTGGGAGGCATACTAATGGCGCACTACTGTGCATACTAATGGCGCATCTGCGGTGCTCCATTAGTATACCAGATACTAATGGCGCACCAGAGGTGCGCCATTAGTAAAATATACTAATGGCGTGCTAGTAATGGCGCACCACTAATGTGCCATTAATGGCCAAATTAGGTGCGCCATTAGTAGGCCTTTTCCTAGTAGTGGTTTATCCAACGACGCCGATCCTAGGACCTTTCACCACTTCCGCAGCGCGCCGCCCCCGGGGAGATCAATCTCCTCTCCCCGGGGGCGCGGCACCCGATCAATCAAAGATTAGATCGGTTCTCTTAGTTATTAAGTTAGATTAGATCAATTCCTGTTTTCGAACTTCTAGTAGATTGATTTTATTTTTATTTTTCCAAAAATAATCCGACGAGTCTCAGATTCCGGTGAAAGCAGTGCAGAATCAGCGGCGACTAAGGCAAGACATGCGGATGCTTCAATCCGAACAAGCACGGCCTTCTACATCGACCTCAGGTCCCTCGTCACCCGCACCTGCATCGACTTGGGCTCGCGGGGCGACGGCACACACGTATTGGGTTTAATCCAATCTGCGTCGAACCTACGGCTGCATCGCCTCCAGCTTCATTGCCAAGAGCATCCATCCACGTGCACAACAAGATGCCATGCATGCATCACCACGGGAAGGCACCAAGGCACCAGAAGCACTCGCTGGCTTCGTTCCATCCGTGTACGCCACCAAGCGTCTTCAGCGTACACCTCATCCTCGACTTCGCGCGCGCGCGGATTCATCGACGAGCCAGCCACAAGATCTTTGAGCAAACCCTAGCAGCTATTCGAGCAATCCCTCGCAGCTGTGGTGCACGACGACTCCACAATACTAGGCACCATGAATCACGGGAGGGCGAACTCCCATACGCATCTACACCGACTGCTGAAACTACACCAACGTCTCCATCGAGACGTCTGCTGCAACTGCACTGTCATCTACACCATCGATCGACATCTCTGCATCGACCCTGTGCCACTTCATCGAGCTGTACGACCACGCCGGGCTACAAGCCAACATACTTCTTCAGCATGGCGCGACATCGAGACCCCGTCGCCACGAGGGACGCCTCCAAGCGACGCATAATCGCTGGCACGCCGCTGCGACGCCGACACTCCATCACCAAGGTCTTCATCAACGTGGTCTTCACCAACATCATCTTCGACACACCGCCGCCACCTCGTCCACAACATGGACAACTAGTGTCCTCTGACAGAATTTTTTCTGCAAGACGCGACCACGACGACGGCAATGACTGCGTCACGACGACGGCATCGACCGCGTCATCCACGATAGCATGAATGCATCGACACAGCGTCACTTCAGTGATGACCCTACACAGCCACACGGTTCTGGCAAAACCGATGTGTGCTCGATGGGCTTCTTCCGGTCTTGGCAAAATCGGCGGACTCATCGCCGACGACACCCTCTGACATTCGCAAGGTGCATTGTCCACGTCTGCAGCTCCGTCATAGCGCAAATTTTTTTTGCGCCTCCGGCTTTGTGCGGCTTCATCATCCAGGACGAGTACACCATCGACCACGACTACATCGACCAAGGCTACATCATCATGATCGGCTACCTCGACATCGACATTAATGGCTTGGTCTACAACAACACATTGGCAACAACTCAAGTCAACAGCGTCCGCGTCGTCACCAGCGTCCACACCACTCCCGCTGTGACTGTGGGAGGGAATAGAGGAGAGTCAAGGGAGGCACCAGAAGGGGATGCAGTCACCGCACTAGGTGTCGACCCATCAGAGACGCAGTTGATGATGGCGCAGTGGAGAAGACGACAGAAGCACAAGACTTAAATTCAGTCGCAATCATCCGCTTCACTCCCGATACGACTGAGGGGGAATGTTAGAAGTATAATAGTGTTTGAGATAGAGATAAGAGTTAGAGATAGGATTGGTTTAAACCATGTATGACTTGTCCCCTACTCCAAGTCTCTACCCCACTTGTACTCCTATATATACCCTACACAAGGGTCAGATCAATACAATGAATATCGTAGGTTCTATATTTTCTACATTATTGTGTTGTCTATTTCTCCTTATTGAGTGTTGGCGGGTTTGGTATGTTACCAAACGATAACCCTGATCACTATAGCGATTAAATACATCTTTCACCATATCATGGAAAGTAACATTGAACACAACACAATATTAAACTAAAGTAGTGCATAGTTGAGAAAAGTACGATAATAAACTGAGCGACACAGTCAGAAAGATATCGAACTTAACTACACATAGTGATCTTCGTGATCACATACCATCGGAGCTTCAACCAGTGATGGGTTGAATATCGTCACCTCCCAGTAATTAGGCCACACAAATTCGAAATGAAGAATGTAGCCGACCGAGACCTTTGTGTCCTTCACAAAACGAAGCCAACCCTCGCTGAGGAACATATTTCCCTTCGAAGTTCTCAGCTTGACTTACCAGGAGCAGCTTCTGCCAACATGAAGGTTAACCGTATGGTGCCCCAGCTTACCACAGGTCAGGCGCTCAGCAAACTTCTTCGGTATAGGAAAGGTTGATTGCAGGTGAGGGGGAATGAGGATGCTAACAAATTTTGTTCCTCTACTCGGTTGGAGTATATGACCAATCGAAACGGGTCAACCCCTCTTCAATTTTGTAGCGGAACCTTCAATGCTAGCATCCTATTCCAGCGGAACCATCATCTTCTCCTGCTCCTCGTGGAGAGCATCCCTTGTCATCTTCATCTTCTTCGGCTTCTGCTGGCCAACATTCCTTACTGGCTTCATCTTGTCCTGCCCATCCATGTCCTCCTCCTGTTCCACGCATGCCATCTTATTACTTTTATGCTCGTCCTGTGCAACCTCCTTCATCGTCTTCTTGTTCTGCTCGTCATGTGCAACCTCCTTCATCTTGTTCTTCTTATCTTCTTTCACAACACCCGCCGATGAACTTGATCCAAGGCATCGTTGGCTACCACAGAAAGAAGGCGGATAGGTTAACGCGTCAGCCATTTTGTTTTGATTTCGCCTATGTTTCTGACTCACGCGCACACCGCCACCATTATGGTGCTTTTCCTCAGTGCACACCACCGTTAGCTTCATGACGGTGAGCATGTTTTTGTCTTGCTCGTTGTCTGAATCTTTGATCATTATAGGCACGTCAGCCATGCCTCTGGTGGAATTAAGAAACATCAACGGCTAACCATCAGTAAATGGAATCCTGAACCATATAACAAATCCTAAAGTTATCGTCGTTTAGGACAAACCAATCCGACAGTCAAAACTAAAGAATAGCAATGCTTTCTAATGGACTGTCCTAAAAATGGATCATTACACGTAGTGCTAAACAGTTTATGGGCGGACAAAGAGGTCAACAATCTTGATCACAAGAATACCAACCAAAGCACTATGCGACCTTATTTCGCCCACACCCTGTCCACCCCTAATCTAATACACAGGAAAACGTTTGAACGTTGTAAAACAAAAAATCAAACTATGTTGGCTACATTCCTAAATCTTCAGCATTAGTAACTTGTGGTCGGGCGCGAATGGAGGGTGCTCTAAACAAGATGAATAACCTAAATCCAATGGTTAAAAGGAGGTGCACCTTTAAGGCGGGGGGGGGCGAGAGGATGACAGCAAGGACTGGACGGCTGCGAGAAGGGGATGGCCTAGACAACGAGGCGACGACCGAGACGCCGGAGCTCCAATGCGACCGAGCTTCCAGCGCGAACGGTGTAGAATGCGAGAGGGTTGGGGGGTTTTCGGCTGGGGAGGAATGGGAACAGTGCCCACTGGTTTAGATATATTGATGACCCAGACGGATCGACGAAACCGGACGCATGTTCAGTAACTCACTGCACCTGCCTGCCTTTTTGTGTATGACATGCGGGTCCAACGTAGGACAGGGCCCACCTATCATCTACATGTGTATGGCACGGTCCACCAAAAGGAATATCTCTATGATTCATATCACGCCAGACAAATAGGCAAGACAGGTGAGCCGCACCAGTTAAAACAATTGGATGGTCCGACGGTATGGGTCACCTGATTATACAGATACAAGCTTGTAATGAACTAATACAACATAAAGATATAAACTACTACTGGTGGAATCATAGTGCAAAATCACAAGATCCAGCCAAGTACATGAGAACATGCTCTTTTTCGCGTACGAAACGCCAGCGATAAGCTCGACCAGGTTCGGACGACATCCCTTGCCTTATTGTCCCGCCTATGATTTGCCCATGACTATCAATGTCCAGCTCATCTAATTCACCAATTGAGGTCGACGCAGAGATATGCATAGCCAGCTCGTGTTTCAGCTAGACTTCTTCCGCCTGCAGCGCCCGATGAAACTCTTCCTTTTTGCCAAGAGCAAGGTCAATCTCTTCTTGTGTGGCGTAGAGGAAAGTGGATATGTCAGGATAGCATGAAAAATCCCTCTCTGCCCTGACAAACTCTTTGCAACACTCTATCTAACCGTCAATCTCGACCTTGATACGGCGCCGCCAAATCTCTTCCTGCCGCTCCAGAGTATGGTTGGAGCAAGATCCCAAGACATCTAGCGAACGTGGAGCTGCAAGATCCATCCTTCTTTATAGATGAGTATACTATACTACTATTGGAGGTTTCCCAATGTTTCAGAGACAAAACAACATATATAGCTACTAAAGTTCGATGCCATGTTAACTAACGTCGCACCTGACACGTACGTGTGACCATGCCATGCGAGCCAACACATAACATGCCTAAAGAACTAGTGTGTAACCATACTCGACCGCGACACTGAACAATAGCGTTAAATGTATCTAAACTTGGGGAAGCAAGTGTAACCTAATAGGACTGTTGGAACTATGTTGAGAAGCATAAAACATGCTATATCTTTGCATGAAACAACTATGGATGCACAAAGTGCTGGCATTTTTGAAAGGTTGGGAATTGTAGTGGCGTTAGTCAAAATCACCAGAATTCAAGTGGCATTTATCCAATTAAGAACACTCTGTTCTAAACTAATGAAAGAAGCAGCAAGAACCATGTAAGTCACAGCCATTATAGCTAATAATTCTAACAATGCCATCTAAGGATAAGGATTATGTAGTTGAATCCCCTAACTTAACAACAATAGCAAGTAAGGATAATAAATATAAGTTGTTGCATTCCCCTGGCACAGAACAATCTTCTTGCTTCATCGAGCATGCTAAGCAGATAGTTCGCGAACCAGTGCACCTTTGCTGTCATAAACATAACTCTTGACACAAGGATTCGCCAAGAAAGTGTCGTACATTTCCTTAATTGGACCTACAAACTCATGCACAAGTTGCATACTCACTATCTTAAGCTTTGGAGGGGATCTGAATATCAGTTTTAAGAAATCATGTTCATGATCTTCTCTCTGAAGCAATTGACCTGCACTTCTTCAAGACGGGTGAACGAGATACTTTGGCTTCTCCAATTCTTTGGCACCTCACAATGGCAATTTCTTGGGCATGCTAGCATCCCCTGTAGCAGATGAAGAGTATTAACATGTGGGTATTACTACTATTTATGCCTCCCTCATGAAGGGAAAAGAACCATGCAAAACTAGCGTCCACCCATACTACCCACGATGGGCAACGCCTGCAAAACTTCAAGTTCCCCAGGTAAGACGCATCAAGAACCATGCAAGTCACATCCTTTATAGGCAATACTTTCTGGAAATACCATATAAGGATAAGGATTACAGAGTTGCATCCCCTAACTTAACAACAATAGCAGGTAAGGATAATAAATATACAAGTTGCATCCCCCTCGCACAAAACAATCTTCTTGCATCGTGGAGCATGCTAATAAGATAGTTCCCGGACCAATGCGCCTTGTTGTCATAAACAGAACTCTTCACAGAAGGATTCGCCAAGAAAGTGTCATACATTTCCTTAATGGAACCTACAAACTTAGGCATAGGTTGCACACACACTGACTTAAGCTTTGGCGATGATCGGAATATCAGTTTTAAGAAATCATATTCATGATCTTCTCCACTGAAGCCATTGACCTGCACTACTTCAAGACGGATGAACGAGATACTTTGGCATCTCCAATTATTTGGCTCCTCACAACGGCAATTTCGTAGGCATGCTAGCATCCTCTAAAGTAGATGAAGAGTATTAACAAGCATTTTATTTATGAGCCAGAGTGGTATTTAACATGTGGCTATCACTACTATTTTTGCCTCCCTCAACAAATGGAAAATAGCACGTATTGCAATGTATATGTCTGTGAATACAAGAAAAAAAATGAAAGAACATGTAGCACGGATGCAAGATAGAACCCCTGGGCAGAATTACCTCCTACCAAACTGGAATGATGATGACAAGCATTTTCGTCACGGCACAAATCTGATGCAACCGAAAGAGACGCAACACAAATTGTCCAAAAACATGCCCAGGCGAAGCAATATTTATGTTCAATAGCGAGAAGTGGGTAACCGGAAGCTTCTCCAGCTCTTGTGCAAACAGCATGTCTTCTGCACACTCCGACTCACCATCCAAATAATTCTGCAAAACAATACAATTCAGCGGGATACCATGCATAAAAGGAATTGAACTTTTGATGTGCAAATTTAGCAGACTGGGTACGAACACGAAATACTAGACGCGTACAAGGAGCGATACTTGCGACTAGGGACATGAACGGGAGGGCGAAGCTGCGACCCTGTGCATCGCTTTCGCCGGTACTCAAGCATGAAGACTGTGATGTTGTCCACACGCGAAAAACCGAAAACAGGAGCCAGGTGTGTGAAGCAGTAGTCCCTGTCCAAAATTTCCACCATTGGCGCCTACATGGACATGCTGAGGTCTATGCCAGTCTCGAAATTCATTTCCAAATGCTTAAGCATTGGCGTCACGATGTTGATGCTGCTGCATACCATGTCACTTCTGAGAACAAGAGTCTGAAGTGACCTGGAGTGGACCACGATGTCGTATGTAGAAGATGTCACCTTCAGAAAGCGCAAGCACGGACAGAGGTTGACCAGGGTGCGGACATCCATGACGCTGCAACCGTCGAGGCATAGTGTCTCCACCATCGAGGACACGCCTGTCGGTAGACGTGCGAAGGAGATTTCGTTGTACGAGCTGATATGTATCACTATGGCGCAGTCGAAGCAGGGCAAGTCTGCTTCCATGTACCTAGGGCGTGTTTGGTGGCCCGCATTAGGCCCAGCCTGGCCCGGGCGGGAAGAATTTGGCCCGTTTGGTTTCCTACATTCACTGTGTGGCCCGCATCACACGAAACTTAAAGCACGTCTAGGCCAGGCCCAGGGGAAACGCACGAGTCGACAGTAGCTCGCGAGCCTGGCTCGGACGAGGCAGGGGAGGGCGACGCGCTTCTCCCCTCGTACGAGCAGGGGAAATGGCGCGAGCTCGCCCGCTTCGCCGAAAAATCGGCGGGAGGACTTCGGCTCACCTCCCGCCGCTCCAACCATATTTAGCCCCTCCCTCACCACCCCAACTCCCGCCGCCATTCTTCCTCCGTTCGCGCTTTCCCGCTGACGTGCATCGGCACCGACGAGCAGGTAAGCGGCGCATCTTCATCGGCGGTGGTCCACGGCGTCGGAGCTCCTTCATCGGTCGGCGTTCATCTTCCACCACCCTCCCCCTCGTCCTCAAGCTGCAGCCATGGCCTCTGTGAGTTCAATCCCCCTTTCTCTCTGTTCCTTCTAGCTAGATCTGAGTTGCAGCTAGGGTTTGATCTAGATACATGGTTGATTAGTGGTCTGATCTGTGAGTTGATATGGTTGGTTGCTATGTTGCGGTTGCAATTTGTGGTAGGGCTAGATGTTCAAGCATGTGGTAGGCTAGATTAGTAGTAGAGTTTGAAGTTGAACCTTGTGCTTGTGTTGAATCATGCTTAGATCTATGATTTGTAGCTATTGGTGGTCCATTTGTAGCATGATGTTTGTTGTAGATGTATGTTCCTGCTCATAGATTGTCTGGTATGCTTAGTATGATAGTGATGAAGCATGTGCTTGATATGATAGTGATGAACCATGTACATGTATGATCCTGCTTTCATGGATTGTCCGGTATGTTGTGTGCTATGCTCACTGTCAATGCGTGCTATGATTGTAGGACACGACCACGCAGACGCAAGATCTTAGTTAGGCCCTTGTCGTGTCCAACAGCCAGTTTGCTCCATCGTTTGTCGACGACTCGCAGCCTATGTTCGAGATGGCACCTGATTCAGAGGTGTTCGAGTCTGATTCCATCTATGTGCCAGTAGTGCTCGTTGAGCCAACTCCTCCTGCTGCTGCTGCTGCCGCTGCAATCAAGCTAGCAGCAGCAAAGGCAAAGAAGGATGGTAGGTCAAACAACATGAAGTGGCAGTCGTTCATGTCGACGTTCGTGCTGAACAAAATGTGTGAGCTCATATCTAGTGGAGTTAGGAATGACAAGGGCTTCAAGGAGGTGCACTTGAACACCATTACGAAGCAGGTGTTCGAGTTCTGTGGGCAAGAGGTGTCTGCCACCCAGGTGTACAACCACCTGAGGAAGTGGAGAAGTCGATGGATCCAAGTGTCCAAGCTGAGAGACCTTAGCGGCGCCTCATGGGATGAGAACACTTGCTCCATAGTTCTGGAGGCAGAGCACTACGCCGTCCATGTCACGGTTAGCTCACAACCCTCTTCCTTTTCATACTGTCCGCCATTGCCTACTCCTAATCGCAACTAACAACACTTGTGTTTCATTCTTAGGACCACCCAAGGGACGCTGAGTTCCTCAACACACCCATCCAGAACTACAACCAGATGCAGCACATCTTCGCCTTCCGGCTGGCAACTGGGAAGCATGCCATGGGCTCAAGTGAGCCTCTTGGTTCTCCCATGCTAGACTTCCCTGGGACACCGGACGTCGAGGTCCTTGATGGCCCTGACAAGCCCGCTGCGAAGCCCTTCGACAAGCCATTTGACCCCGTCCATGATAGGAAGAGGAAGAGAGGAGGCCTGATGGAGGAGGAGATCAATGTCTTTTGCAGCATGACTGAGGCGGTGAAGGAGGTGGCAACAGCCATCAGGGAGTGCAAGCCCCTCGACGTCCACCCTGACCTGTATGGCGCTGTCATGACCCAGGGTGGATTCAGCGACGAGGCTCTCATGGCAGCTCTCAGTCACCTGCTTGACAACAAGGCCCAGGGTGTTGGGTTCGTTGCATGGCCGACGCTCACAGGGTGTTGTGGCTCAGGAGCTGGCTGGGCAAGCACTACTACTAGAGTAGTGTTGCCTGTGAGCATGCATGATCCCCGACTGAGATGGCGGTGGCGACAATGACGATGATGACGATGACGACGTACATTTTGTGTAGCTAGGGCTCAAAAACTATTTGATGGTCTGTATATTTTGGTGAGGTGGTATATACTAACCCCTCACGCTAATGGTGAACTTGCGATGGTAGGATGATACCCTCTTTTGGATGTGGTGGTTGGTTAACACCAAGGTAGTGCTAGGTTGAACTTGCTATGTCGTATGATCATGCATGTTTTACTTCTCTTCTGCTCCATTGTTGTTTGTGTGCTACTTTGCTTGCTACTTGTGCTCCATTGAATTGCTGCTTCAAATCTTGCTCTTGTGCATTGCTAAGGCAAGTGGTATGTCATGTTCATCGGTGAAGTTCCAGGGGTTTATAGTTCATGGGAAGAAGCCAATGCACAAGTGGCATCGTATAGCAACAGCAACTATAGAGGGTTCAAGACTAGGCAGGCAGCAGAACAAGCTTACTCCGCCTGGGTGCGAAAGCACGGAGGCAGCAGTGTCGACAGTGCCAAGGTTGGAGCTGTCAAAGTGGAAGCTGTCGGATTACGGGCTCCGCAAACCCAAGAAGTTCGAACACAGGGGCGTGAACGAAGATCTCTCCCACTCACGTCTACCTAGCGTCTCGCCCTCGTCAGATGAAGAGATTCAAGCGAACAACAAGTAAAGCACACACGAATTTACCCAGGTTCAGGCCACCTTGCGGTGTAAAACCCTACTTCCTGCTTTGGTGGATTAGCCTCAGGAGGGCTTGGGTATGAACGAGCACAGTGGTTCCTGAGCTCAGGAGGAGAGCTTAGGAGGGTCAGGAGGCAAGGGTTCTTCCTCCTTTGTGCGAAGGCGGAGTCTCTGGATCCGATCCGAATCCCCCCCCCCCCATAGTGGAGACCCTACCTACTTATATAGGTGGCCAGGGTCCTCTTCCCCCGAAATGTTTAGGTGGGAAGGGATCCCACAACGGCCATTTTGAGCGGGAACACAAGGATGTTCCTATCCTGACAAAAGCGGTATTCGCCTGCAAAGGGATCAGACGGTGACGCGGTGGTGGGCTCAGTGGTGACATCCTCCCTGTCGTCCTTGCGGTCTTCGGTCTTCTTGCACCAATGGGGAAACCTTTGTCCCGCTCCTCGGGAACCTACGCCTGCGTTGTCTCCTTTGCACCAAAACGGCAACTGCGCTGCTGGCGCGGTGCGTCACTACTTGCGTCACTGCCTCCTCCTGAGGCAGGCTTAGCCTTGGATTCTCCGCCCCTCCGGAGCAACCTAGCTGAGGCTGCTCCTGAGGGGGTCTTGATGTCGTTCTCCTCGCTAGGCCTAGCCCCCTCGCGAGGGTCTTGAGCAGCTGGTCGATCAGCTGGGCCGTACTAGGCCATAGTAGGAGCGCGACGCGGCCCGCAGATAGGCAAGTCTGGGTACCCTGGTTCCCAGGACGCCGACAGTAGCTCCCGGGCCCAAGGTGCGTGTGGAGTTGGCTTCGGGGCGAAGCCTTAGTCGAGGACAAAGCGCCGCGGGCCCCAAAAGGCCGCAGTCCAGGCTGGCGCGTGACGGTTGGACGGGACGTGGCCGACTCCGCTTCCCACGCAGTCTCGGCAACCGTGTGACTTGACAACTCCTTGGCGCGGGTGGCAGGATCATTATGGCCGTGCGAGAGTGGCCGGCGATTGATCTTCTCGGCCTATAAACAGGGGGTGAAGCGCCACGCCCTTCACTTGACTGTTGCAGATCAACCCCAGCTTTTCTTACTTCTCCGAGGGCTTTTCATGGCGCCAATACATAGGTTCTCGGCCGCGCAGAAGGGGAAGACCCCGATGGTGGAGCACGAGCAGCTCCCACCGAAGAAGAGGCGCCGTGACTCTCCAAGGGTGCCCCTGAGGCTAGCGGATGCTTGTACGTGGTGCACGCGGGCGCCACCAGGAGCCCCACTTCACCTGGGTGCTCCGGCGACAGGAGGACGAAGCGGGGGCGGCGACAGGGGCGGTGCGGTCAGCCGCCCAGAAAGGCGAGTGATTTCACGCGCCCCGCCGCTGTCTCATACTGAAGACAACGTCCGCGAGTTTATCGTGTGGGCGGGAGCCCCTACGCCTGCGAGACCAAGTCCCTAGACAGGCTTCAGTCGTCACTGGTATGCTAGGTCGCGATGCCGTGGTCAAGGCTAGGAGGTGAGCGGCCCAGGGTCCGGTAAGAGCCCACGAGGCGCGATGCTCGGGAGGTCCCTCTTGGCGTGCAGGTAATCGACCACAAGGGCTGGCGAGAGGGGCTTTCGTGCTCGAGTGAATTCATAATTATGGTGGGTGGAGGTGTAGGTACGTGAGTAGATGCGGACGTTGAATGCTTATCTTAGTGATCCCCTGGGGTCAGGCGGCAATGGCACTTGATCTTCTGCTACATTTCCCGCGGAGCGAGACTCTGCACTTCTTGGAACTCGCCTCCTGAGACGCCTAGGCCGCCGCTGGCATGCCGGGTTGCGATGCCACGCGTGAGGCCAAGAGTTAAAGGTTCGGGAGCTAGTTGGGGCCCTGAGGTGCGATGCTCAGGAGCTCCCCCTTCTGCGCCCGAGTCGTCTTCGCGAGGGGGTGGCAGCAGCCGCTCCTAGGCCACTGAACATAGGGGGGCACGGCTTCCTAGGCCCTGGAGGTAAGGTCAAGGAGTTGGTGAAGGCGTTCCTCCGGGTTGCTGCTACCACGGCCGAGGAGGTAGAGGCTGGTGATGGCGCGCTTGGTGATGCCTGACCTGTTCCTGTCCAGATGAGAGAAATGCCAGTGCCTCAGGAAGGCGTAAGGACTCGCTTGAATTTGAAGAACTTGGTATTATTGTAATAGCTAGACTTGAACTTGATGATTTCCGTGCTTGCTTCCTTTCATGTTTGCTTAGGTGCTCTGAGTCGGCAGGGCCCAACCCCGCACATACCTCGATCGCCATTGAGCCCTCCGGGTGACGGGGGTTATCGCAATAACTAGACTCAAGGAATGAGGGGCTACATGGCTAGTGAGGCCCCTGGGTCACGATGCCCAAGGGTCCCCCTTGACGTTCAAGCGATCCCATTTGCGTTCTGCGTTGGCAGGGACCAGCCCCGCGCATACCTCGACCGGCGTTGAGTACCAGGCTCAAGGAGTGAGGGGCTACGTGACTAGTGAGGCCCCTGGGTCGCGATGCCCAGGGGTCCCCCTTGACGTACGAATGGCTCTCATGAGGGAGAACGAGCACCATACCTTGCTCACGAGCCTTCACCTAGGATGGGGGCACGAGAAAGCCAGGTGTCTCGGAACCTGGTAGGGTGGCGTCTGCCAGGCGTGACCTGAGCATAGCCCCCGTGCCTAGCCCCCCTCGCGACACCTGTCCAAGGAGAAGCTGTGAGCGTCGTGAGATGAAAAGCTCCCTGAGGTTGGTGCGACCGCTGGGGGCCGCCCTCAGTTGTTTATAACTAGCGCGGAGCATAGAGCTACCACACTTGCGCGGAGTGTGGGCATAACTGCGCCTCGGTCGTAGCGGCTAGCGCGGAGCTTGGTGCTTCCACTGGTTCATGGGCAAAACCGCTCCTCGGTTGGTTCTGCCAGCGCAGACCATCGCACTTCCACTGGACCGTGGGAGGGAGCCTCCCACTGGGAGAGACTCCGGGGCGTGTACAGCCCCGTCCTGACAAGTGGCTTGCACGGCAGGACAGCCAAGGTGTGTATGGGCCCTCCTCAGGACAAGCTGAATGACTCTGAGGAAGTTCTCGTGATCTTACGCATCACTCATGAGACCCTACCCTGAGGCGGGTTGCGCGTGAGTCTTCTTCTGCAAATGTGAAAAGAGATGCGTTGTGTCGACCTGCGCCGGGTGCATCTCTAGAGGGCATTGCATGAGAAGGCCGCAACACCAACGACCCCAGGAGGTGACGTTAGCGGGACCGGCCCGTAAGACAGAGCTCAGCCGCTGGATTTATCGACGCTGCAGGGACGGACCTGAGCACTGACGCCGTGCCCGGTCTTCTCATGCAATGTTCCAAAAGAAAAACAACCGGCGCGCGGTTCCCGCGTGAGCGAGGCACCTGCCACGGGCCCCCACTTACCCATCCACGATTAGCCCATGCGAGAACAAGGCACCAAGGACCACGGGAGGTGACGTCACGGGAATGGCTCGCGAGACAGAGCTCAACCCTTGGATTTAGCGACAATGCAGGGACGGACCCGAGCACAGGCGCCGTGCCAGTCCTTAATCATGGGGCGGTCGTGAGTGGGCTCGCAAGGGCTCATGACCTTAGTGGCGGTGAGAACGCCGAGCATATAGATAATGCAAATAGGAAGAAGCAACTAGCGTTGATTCATGCGCAAAAGAGACAGCTGTGGCGAGGTGATCCCCCAACAGCTCGAGGATGATGCAGCCCGTGGGGCGCCCTCGATTGAATACCTGAGACATCACCTGACACTTGTCGAAGAAGAGTTGGGGTAGCTGAAGACGCAAGCCGTGCGGGTCGCCCCTGAGGATCGTCGGGCTCTTGAGGCCCAGGGACTCCGGAGGCCCTCGGTTTGTCACGGGGTTCGGCTCCCGCTCCGTCTAGACCGCCCGCCACTGAGACTCCCGAGCTCCCAAAGCATGCCGCGCAAGGTGCTGGAACGTGGTGGCCGCGTTGCGGAAGCCGAGGAGTGTGCGAATGTAGCTGCAGGGGAGAGCCCTCCTCCAGCCGACTGCCGTTGGCCAGAATGGGCTCCAAAGAAGCGGCTCGGTTGAGGCCCGCGACGTTGATGCAGAAACGGAAGTGGTTGCTTCGATTGCGGGTAGGTGAGCTTGGTATCGTGCGGTTGCGCCCACCACATATGAGCCTTGCATACTGAAGTTCCTCGATAACCTGGTCGATGAAGTCCTGAGCCCCCTGCGCTATATGGCCCACGCTGGGCTCACAAAAACGCGCGTCGAGACATGCCTGCAGGTGGTGCCGAACACCTCTCTCGAGACGCTGGTCAGACCAGAGACGCTCCAGAGGAGAGCCCCCGAGCCCATCCTGAGAGGGGCGTCGGGCGCGCCTCCCTATGCAAGGGTGGAGGTCGCCCCGTCGGCAGGCGCGGGTCCTGAGACGGGGCCGTCAGGAGCCTCCATGTCCTGAGCTCCATCGGCGGGAAGGTTCTTCTTCTTCTTGGGGGGCGGTCTGTAGGGAGAAGACAGCTCCACCTTCGTCGAGGCTCTCAGCCGCCGCGGTATGGTAGGCGCGCTCGAGGGAACGCACTGCCTCCTTCTCGTCGGAGGCGATTGTGATGACTCCGCCACTCCCGGGCATCTTGAGGACGTTGTAGCCGTGATGGGTCGCTGCCATGAACTTGGCGAGGGCAGGATACCCAAGGATGGTGTTGTACGAGAGGTGGATGTTGGAGATGTCGAAGTCGATGAGCTCGGTGTGATAGTTGTCGTGATCACCGAAGGTGACGGGGAGGCGGACCTGCCCCATCGGGAGTGTGGAGCTGTCTGTGACTCCGTAGAATGGCTTGGTCGGGTGGAGCTGATCGTAGGGGACCTGGAGCGTCTCGAAGGTCTGGACAGAGAGGACGTTGAGCCCTACTCCGTCGTCGATGAGGGTCTTGGTCATGAGGACGTTGCTGATGGTCGGGGTGCAGAGCATCGGTAGAGCGCTGAAGGAAATATGCCCTAGAGGAGGAAATATTAAAGTTGTTATTTATATTTCCTTATATCATGATAAATGTTTATTATTCATGCTAGAATTGTATTAACCGGAAAATTAGTACATGTGTGAATACATAGACAAAACAGAGTGTCCCTAGTATGCCTCTACTAGACTAGCTCATTGATCAAATATGGTTATGTTTCCTGACCATAGTATGAGTTGTCATTTGATCAATGGGATCACATCATTAGGAGAATGATGTGATGGACAAGACCCATGCGTTAGCTTAGCACTGTGATCGTTTAGTTTTACTCCTATTGCTTTCTTCATGACTTATACATGTTCCTATGACTATGAGATTATGCAACTCCCGAATACCGTAGGAATACCTTGTGTGCTATCAAACGTCACAACGTAACTGGGTGATCATAAAGATGTTCTACAGGTGTCTCCGAAAGTGTTCGTGGTGTTGGCATAGATCAAGACTAGGATTTGTCACTCCGAGTGTCGGAGAGGTATCTCTGGGCCCTCTCGATAGTGCACATCATAATAAGCCTTGCAAGCAAAAGACTAATGAGTTAGTCACGAGATGATGTATTATGGAACGAGTAAATAGACTTGCCGGTAACGAGATTGAACTAGGTATAGAGATACCGACGATCGAATCTCGGGCAAGTAACATACCAATGACAAAAGGAACAACGTATGTTGTTATGCGGTTTGACCTAGAAAGATCTTCGTAGAATATGTAGGAGCCAATATGAGCATCCAGGTTCCGCTATTGGTTATTGACCGGAGATGTGTCTCGGCCATGTCTACATAGTTCTCGAACCCGTAGGGTCCGCACGGTTAACGTTTGATGACGATTGGTATTATGAGTTTATGAGTTTTGATGTACCGAAGGAGTTCGGAGTCCCGGATGAGACCTGGGACATGACGAGGAGTCTCGAAATGGTCGAGACGTGAAGATCGATATATTGGACGACTATATTCAGACATCGGAAAGATTCCGAGTGATTCGGGTATTTTTCGGAGTATATGGGCCTTATTGGGCCATACGGGAATAGAGGAGAAAGGCCAAAAGGAAGGAGGCGCGCGCCCCCCCTCTGGTCCGAATTGGACAAGGGGTGTAGCCCCCTTTTCCTTCTCCCTCTCCACCTCTTTCCTTCTCTCCTACTCCGGAAAGGAAAGGGGAATCCTACTAGGACTCCCCACACTTGGCGCGCCCCCTCTAGGGCCGGCCTCTCCCTTGCTCCTTTATATACGGGGGCAGAGGGGCACCCTAGGACACACAAGTTGAATTGTTTTAGCCGTGTGCGGTGCCCCTCTCCACAGAAACACACCTCGGTCATACCGTTGTAGTGCTTAGGCGAAGCCCTGCGCCGGTAGATACATCATATCTGTCACCACACCGTCGTGCTGGCGAAACTCTCCCGTGAAGCTCAACTGGATCAAGAGCTCGTGGGACGTCATCAAGCTGAACGTGTGCTGAACGCGAAGGTGCCATACGTTCGGTGGTTGATCGGTTGGATCGTGAAGAAGTTCGACTACATCAACCGCGTCACTTGACGCTTCCGCTCCTGGTCTACGAGGGTACGTAGACACACTCTCCCCTCGTTGCTATGCATCTAGTAGATAGATCTTGCGCGATCGTAGGAAAATTTTGAAAATACTACGTTCCCTAACAGTGGCATCATGAGCCAGGTCTATGCGTAGATGATATGCACGAGTAGAACGCAATGAGTTGTGGGCGATACTAGTCATACTGCTTACCAGCATGTCATACTTTGCTTCGGCGGTATTATGAGATGAAGCTGCCCGGACCGACATTACGCGTATGCTTATGCGAGACTGGTTTCACCGTTATGAGCACTCGTTGCTTAAAGGTGACTGGCGGGTGTCTGTCTCTCTCACTTTAGCTGAATCAAGTGTGCCTACGCCCGGTCCTTGTGAAGGTTAAAACAGCACGTACTTGACGAAACATCGTTGTGGTTTTGTATGCGTAGGTAAGAACGGTTCTTGCTAAAGCCCGTAGCAGCCACGTAAAACTTGCAACAACAAAGTAGAGGACGTCTAACTTGTTTTTGCAGGGCATGTTGTGATGTGATATGGTCAAGACATGATGAGTTATACGGTTTTGTATGAGATGATCATGTTTTGTAAAGTTATCGGCAACTGGCAGGAGCCATATGGTTGTCGCTTTATTGTATGAAATGCAATCGCCATGTAATTGCTTTACTTTATCACTAAGCAGTAGCGATAGTCGTAGAAGCAATAGTTGGCGAGACGACAACGATGCTACGATGGAGATCAAGGTGTCGCGCCGGTGACAAAGGTGATCATGACGGTGCTTTGGAGATGGAGATCAAAAGCACAAGATGATGATGGCCATATCATGTCACATATTTTGATTTGCATGTGATGTTTATCTTATTATGCTTCTTATTTTGCTTAGAACGACGGTAGCATTATAAGATGATCCCTTACAAAATTTCAAGGTACAAGTGTTCTCCCTGAGTATGCACCGTTGCGAAAGTTCTTCGTGCCGAGACACCACGTGATGATCGGGTGTGATAATCTCTACGTTCAAATACAACGGGTGTAAGACAGTTTTGCACACGTAGAATACTCGGGTTAAACTTGACGAGCCTAGCATATGCAGATATGGCCTCGGAACACTGGAGACCGAAAGGTCGAGCGTGAATCATATAGTAGATATGATCAACATAAGATGTTCACCATTGAAACTACTCCATCTCACGTGATGATCGGACATGGTTTAGTTGATTTGGATCACGTGATCATTTAGATGACTAGAGGGATGTCTATCTAAGTGGGAGTTCTTAAGTAATATGATTAAATTGAACTTTAATTTATCATGAACTTAGTCCTCGTAGTATTAGCATATCTATGTTGTAGATCAATAGCTCAGGATGTTGCTCCTCGTTTATTTTTTTATATGTTCCTAGAGAAAACTAAGTTGAAAGATGTTAGTAGCAATGATGCGGAATTGTTCCGTGATCCGTGGATTATCCTCATTGCTGCAAAGAGAATTATGTCCTTGATGCACCGCTAGGTGACAATACCTATTGCAGGAGCAGATGTAGACGTTATGAACGTTTTGACAAAAGCTCGGTATGATGACTACTTGATAGTTTAAGTGCACCATGCTTTACGACTTCGAACCGGAACTTCAAAAACGTTTTGAACGCCACGGAGCATATAAGATGTTCCAAGAGTTGAAATTAGTATTTCATACACACGCCCGTTTTGAGAGGTATAAGACTTCTGACAGTACTTTGCCTACAAGATGGAGGAGAATAGCTCAACCAGTGAGCATGTGCTCAGATTGTCTGGGTACTACAATTACTTGAATCAAGTGGGAGTTAATCTTCCAGATAATATAGTAATTGACAAAGTTCTCTAGTCACTATCACCAAGTTAGTAGAACTTCGTGATGAACTATAATATGCAAGGGATGACGAAAGGAATTCCTGAGCTCTTCGCGATGCTGAAGTCGGCGAAGGTAGAAATCATGAAAAAGCATCAAGTGTTGATGGTTAACAAGACCACTTGTTTCAAGTAAAGGGCAAAGGGACAGAAGGGGAACTTCAAGAAGAATGACAAGCAAGTTGTCACTCCCGTGAAGAAACCCAAAGCTAAAACTCAAGCCTGAAACTAAGTGATTCTACTGCAAAGGAAATGATCACTGGAAGTGGAACTGCCCTAGATACTTGGCGGATAAGAAGGATGGCAAAGTGAACAAAGGTATATTTTGATATACAGATTATTGATGTGTACTTTACTAGTGTTCATAGCAACCCCTGGGTATTTGATACCGGTTTAGTTGCTAAAATTAGTAACTCGAAACGAGAATTGCAGAATGAACAGAGACTAGTTAAAGGTGAAGTGACGATGTGTGCTGGAAGTGGTTCCAAGATTGATATGATCATCATCGCACACTCCCTATACTTTCGGGATTGGTGTAAAACCTAAATAAATGTTATTTGGCATTTGCGTTGAGCATGAATATGATTTGATCATATTTGTTGCAGTACGGTTATTCATTTAAAGTCATAGAATAATTGTTATTCTGTTTACATGAATAAAACCTTCGATGGCCATACACCCAATGAAAACAGTTTGTTGGATCTCGATCGTGGTGATACACATATTCATAATATTGAAGCCAAAAGATGCAACGTTAATAATGATAGTGCAACTTATTTGTGGCACTGCCGTTTAGGTCATAATGGTGTAAAGCGCATGAAGAAACTCCATAGTGATGGACTTTTGGAATCACTTGATTATGAATCACTTGGTGCTTGCGAACCATGCCTCATGGGCAAGATGACTAAAACTCCATTCTCCAGAACAATGGAGCGAGCAACAGATTTGTTGGAGATCATACATACAGATTTATGTGGACCAATGAGTGTTGAAGCTCGCGGCGGGTATCATTATTTTCTGACCTTCACTGATGATTTGAGCAGATATGGGTATATCTACTTAATGAAGCACAAGTCTGAAACATTTGAAAAGTTCAAAGAATTTCAGAGTGAAGTGGAGAATCATCGTAACAAGAAAATAAGAGTTCCTACGATATGATCGTAGAGGTAAAATATGTGAGTTAGCGAGTTTGGCCTTCAGTAAAAACAATGTGAAATAGTTTCACTACTCACGCCACCTGGAACACCACAGTGTAATGGTGTGTCCGAACGTCATAACCATACTTTATTAGATATGGTGCGATCGATGATGTCTCTTACCGATCTACCACTATCGCTTTTGGGGTTATGCATTAGAGACAGCTACATTCAAGTTAAATAGGGCACCATCTAAATCGATGGAGATGACACCGTATGAACTGTGGTTTGACGAGAAACCTAAGCTGTCATTTCTTGAAGTTTGGGACTGCGATGCTTATGTGAAAAAGTTTCAACATGATAAGCTCGAACCCAAATCGGAGAAGTAAATCTTCATAGGATACCCAAAAGAAATTGTTGGGTACACCTTCTATCACAGATCCGAAGGCAAGGTCTTTGTTGCTAAGAGTGGATCCTTTCTAGAGAAGGAGTTTCTCTCGAAAGAAGTGAGTGGGAGGAAAGTAGAACTTGATGAGGTAATTGTACCTTCTCCCGAATTGGAAAGTGGAACATCACATAAACTAGTTCCAGTGATTCCTACACCAATTAGTGAGGAACCTAATGATGATGATCATGAAACTTCAGATCAAGTTTCTGCTGAACTTCGTAGATCAACCAGAGTTCGTTCCGCATCAGAGTGGTACGGCAACCCGGTTCTGGAAGTCATGTTACTGGACCATGATGAACCTACGAACTATGAGGAAGCGATGATGAGCCCAGATTCCGCAAAAATGGCTTGAGGCCATGAAATCTGAGATGGGATCCATGTATGAGAACAAAGTGTGGACTTTGGTTGACTTGCCCGATGATCAGCAAGCCATCGAAAATAAATGGATCTTCAAGAGGAAGACTGGCGCTGACGGTAATGTTACTATTTACAAAGCTCGACTTGTTGCGAAAGTTTTTCAACAAGTTCAAGGAGTTGACTACGATGAGACTTTCTCACCCGTAGCGATGCTTAAGTCTGTCCGAATCATGTTAGCAATTGCCGTATTTTATGAAATATAGCAAATGGATAACAAAACTGCATTCTTTAATGGATTTATTAAAGAAGACTTGTATATGATGCAACCAGAAGGTTTTGTCAATCCTAAAGGTGCTAACAAAATATGCAAGCTCCAGCAATCCATCTATGGACTGGTGCAAGCATCTCGGAGTTGGAATATACGCTTTGATAAGTTGATCAAAGCATATAGATTTATACAGACTTGTGGTGAAGCCTGTATTTACAAGAAGTGAGTGGGAGCACTACAACCTTTCTGATAAGTATATGTGAATGCCATATTGTCGATCGGAAATGATGTAGAATTTTCTGGAAAGCATAAAGGAGTGTTTGAAAGGAGTTTTTCAAAGAAAGACCTTGGTGAAGCTGCTTACATATTGGGCATCAAGATCTATAGAGATAGATCAAGACGCTTGATAAGACTTTCGAATAGTACATACCTTGATAAGATTTTGAAGTAGTTCAAAATGGATCAGTCAAAGAAGGAGTCCTTGCCTGACTTGTAAGGTGTGAAGTTGAGTAAGACTCAAAGCCAGACCACGGCAAAAACATATAGAGAGAATGAAAGTCATTCCCTATGCCTCAGCCATAGGTTCTATAAAGTATGACATGCTGTGTACCATACATGTTGTGTACCTTGCCATGAGTTTGTCAATGGGGTACAATAGTGATCCAGGAGTAGATCACTGTACAGCGGTCAAAATTATCCTTAGTAACTGGATGACTAAGGAAATGTTTCTCGATTATGGAGGTGATAAAGAGTTCGTCGTAAAGGGTTACGCCGATGCAAGCTTTGATACTAAATCCAGATGACTCTAAGTATCAATCTGGATGCGTATTGAAAGTGGGAGCAATTAGCTAGAGTAGCTTCATGCAGAGCATTGTAGACATAGAAATTTGCGAAATGCATACGGATCTGAATGTGACAGACCCGTTGACTAAACTTCTCTCACAAGCAAAACATGATCACACCTTATTTCTCTTGGGTATTAATCACATAGCGATGTGAACTAGATTATTGACTCTAGTAAACCCTTTGGGTGTTGGTCACATGGCGATGTGAACTGTGGGTGTTATTCACATAACGATGTGAACTATCGGTATTAAATCACATGGCGATGTGAGCTAGATTATTGAATCTAGTGCAAGTGGGAGACTGAAGGAAATATGCCCTAGAGGAAATAATAAAGTTGTTATTTATATTTCCTTATATCATGATAAATGTTTATTATTCATGCTAGAATTGTATTAACCAGAAACTTAGTACATGTGTGAATACATAGACAAAACAGAGTGTCTCTAGTATGCCTCTACTAGACTAGCTCATTGATCAAAGATGGTTATGTTTCCTAACCATAGACATGAGTTGTCATTTGATCAACGGGATCACATCATTAGGAGAATGATGTGATGGACAAGACCCATCCGTTAGCTTAGCACTATGATCGTTTAGTTTTACTGCTATTGCTTTCTTCATGACTTATACATGTTCCTATGAATATGAGATTACGTAACTCCCGAATACCGTAGGAACACCTTCTGTGCTATCAAACGTCACAACGTAACTGGGTGATCATAAAGATGCTCTACAGGTGTCTCCGAAAGTGTTTGTGGTGTTGGCATAGATCAAGACTAGGATTTGTCACTCCGAGTGTCGGAGAGGTATTTCTGGGCCCTCTCGGTAATGCACATCATAATAAGCCTTGCAAGCAAAAGACTAATGAGTTAGTCACGATATGATGTATTATGGAACGAGTAAATAGACTTGCCGGTAACGAGATTGAACTAGGTATAGAGATACCGACGATCGAATCTCGGGCAAGTAACATACCAATGACAAAAGGAACAACGTATGTTGTTATGCGGTTTGACTGATAAAGATCTTCGTAGAATATGTAGGAGCCAATATGAGCATCCAGGTTCCGCTATTGGTTATTGACCGGAGATGAGTCTCGGTCATGTCTACATAGTTCTCGAACCCGTAGGGTCCGCACACTTAACGTTTGATGACGATTGGTATTATGAGTTTATGAGTTTTGATGTACCGAAGGAGTTCGGAGTCCCGGATGAGACCGGGGACATGACGAGGAGTCTCGAAATGGTCGAGACGTAAAGATCGATATATTGGACGATTATATTTGGACATCGGAAAGGTTCCGAGTGATTCGGGTATTTTTCGGAGTATATGGGCCTTAATGGGCCATACGGGAATAGAGGAGAAAGACCAAAAGGAAGGAGGCGCGCGCCCCCCCTCTGGTCCGAATTGGACAAGGGGTGCATGTAGGATCAAAAGTATGTCTAGAGGGGGGGTGATTAGACTACTTGACAATATAAAAAATCTGCCTTTTGATCATGCAATGTTTTTGGCAGTTTCACAATTAAGATCAATTCAAGTAACACGCTACACATGCAATTCTAGAGTATAAGCAGCGGAAAGTAAATTGCACATGTAGTAAAGAGAGGTGGAGAAGATCAAACGCAGTTTGGAGACACGGAGATTTTTGTCGTGGTTCCGATAGGTGGTGCTATCGTACATCCACGTTGATGGAGACTTCAACCCACGGAGGGTAACGGCTGCGCGAGTCCACGGAGGGCTCCACCCATGAAGGGTCCACGAAGAAGCAACCTTGTCTATTCCATCATGGCCTACGCCCACGGAGGACTAGCCTTACTCGGGGTAGATCTTCACGAAGTAGGCGATCTCCTTGCCCTTACAAACTTCTTGGTTCAACTCCACATCTCAAAGACGGAGGCTCCCAAGCGACACCTAACCAATCTAGGAGGCACCACCCTCCAAAAGGTAAAAGATGTTGTTGATGATGATGAACTCCTTGCTCTTGTGCTTCAAATGATAATCTCCCCAACACTCAACTCTCCTCACTGATATGGCTGTGGTGGAAGAAAGGATTGAGTGGAAAGCAACTTGGGAAGGCTAGAAATCAAGTTTCATATGGTAGGAATGGAATGGCTTGATCTCAACACAAGGGTAGGTGGTTCTCTTCTCAGAAAGTGTATGGTAGGAGTGGTAGACTTTCTGATGGCTCTCTCCACGAATGAAGAGGGGGTGGAGGGGTATATATAGCCTCCACACAAAATCCAACTGTTACACACATATTTGAGCCATCTCGGTGAGACCGAAGTAAAAACTCGGTCAGACCGAAAGTTCAAATATAGTGAACGTTGGGATTTTCGGTGGGACCGAAAATACCATCTCGGTGTGTCCGAAGTGAGTCAAAGGTAGGAGCTTGCCATCTCGGTGGGACCGAAATTAACAACTCGGATATTCCGAAGTGATGTCAATTGGTTACAGAAGGTTGACAGTCCAGTTTCGGTGAGACCGAAACTCAAAATCGGATGGACCGAGAAATTAGGGTTTGGAAGAATAACTGAGGTGGTTCATCTCGGTGGGACTGAGTTTGCAGAATCGGTTTGTCCGAGATTACTTATGAGTGTGTTAAGTAGTGAAGAGTGCTGATAGTTGAGGGAGCTAGATCACTAAGCACTTGAGCAACCAGATCATTAACACAACCTCATCCCCTTTTAATAGTATTGGCTTTTCCTATGGACTCAATGTGATCTTTGATCACTAAACCAAAAATAGAGTCTTGAGCTTTTGCCAATGCTTGTCTTAGAATTTTGAGGGGTCCACTTCTTCAGACATTTCCATACCCATATCATCGAACTTCTCTGAAATGATTCTCAAGTAAATATTAGTTCAATGATATATATGTTGTTATTAATTACCAAAACCACCCGGGGATTAGTTGCACTTTCAATCTCCCCCTTTTTGGTAATTGATGACAACATATAGATCAAAGCTTCGACAAAAGATATAATCAATGAATAATATCGTCGCTTTGAGAAGTATGTGATAAACAAGAGCTCCCCCTAAATTTGTGCATTATTTAAAATTTGCGTTTGAATGCAAATGCACAATCGATTAGGATTATGGGTCACTCTTCCATGTCACATACATCTTGGTGGAGCGCACAAAATGATAAGAATGAATAACATGCACTCAATCACCAAGACAAGAGTAAATAGCCATACAATAAGGAATAACATATGATAAGTATTAAGCACACATTAAAGCATAGTATGACTAAGCACTCATTAAGGTAGCATCAAACGTAGTAGCAAGCACACTGAAAGTTTCGAAAGATCAAAAGAAACCAATGTATCTCAAAGAAACCGGCAAAAGAACGAAAGAGCACTCTCTCTCTCTCGAAGCCCTATGATCTATACAATTTCTCCCCCTTTGGCAACAGGTTACCAAAAAGTTCGAAAAGGTATAGAACTAAGCGTCACTGCGGGCTCTGCTGGCGGCTCCCGTCTGGGTAGATGTCGGTGTAGAAATGACTGCATCGGCGAAGACTTCTGCTGATGTCTGCGCTGGAGGAGTGGATGCTGGAGCTGGAGTAACTGCTGGAGCTGTAGCTGGTGCTGAAGTGGTAGCCCTGGAGTCAGTCACTGGGATAGCTGCAGATCTGGATCCTCTGGGAACCGGAGCAGTCTGGCGATGAGAGTCTTGGACTAGATCATCCTGCATGAGTTCTGCTCTCTCCTGCCTTGCTTCTTCCATGTCTGCCTCAAGCTTGTTGACGGACACCTGAATCTCTGTCAGCTTCACGTCCAGAGCGTGGATCTTGTCCTCAACAATCCTCTCTAGGCTCTCCTGAGATTGCTCAATGCTGGCCAGGCGTTGTTCAATCCTCTGGGTAGCTTCAAGAATCTGTTCTCTAAAGCTCTTTGGCTTAGCTGCTGCTGCCTCTCTGTCAGCTTTAGCTTTCTTCGCAGCTTCGATTTTGGCCTGTCCTTCAACTGAGGTTGGATCCTCCTCATCCATCACAACTACGTTGTCCTCATGCTCTGGCTGCAGTGGCAAGTGCTTCCTATCCAACATGAATTTGCCCGTGCCAAACTTGGCATTGATGAGCATCTGAATCTGCGGGGCAAACCCACACGACCTCTTCTGATCAGCTACAGTCCTCTTAATGGTTTCTACCATTAAGTACATCACCTTGAAAGGTGCCTTCTCATCGAGAATGTGCAGCATGTTGATAGAATAGCCTCGAATCATGCGGTGGTCTCCAGACTTAGGCATCAATGTATGCCTCAGAATAGTGTTAGCGGTGGTCAGACCTGCCTGGAGATAGTACACTGAGCCAAGCTTCCACCCTTCCAAATCAGCAGCGGGGATCTCCTTGTACATGTTCTTCATGGAATCATGACTCTTCTTAGGAATCCCATAGACATCAATGTCGTCCTCTCTCTGCACTGGAGCATTCAGAAGTTCTGCCCATTCTTCAACAGACGAAGAAAACCTTTGACCTTCAGTCATCCAGGTGATCTTGCCATCAGGATAGAAGTGGGCTGTGGCGTAGAACTGCATGATCATCTCGTCATTCCAAGCTGTCAGCTCTTGACCCACAAAATCAGCAACTCCACATGCAGTAAAGCTCTCATGCACATGGGTAAAGAAGTCTCGGTGCTCTTCACTGTCAATGTACTTCCAGTCAACATACCTGGTGTCAGCAACAATGGGCTTCTTATCCATCAGCACGGTCTCATAGAAGTCCTGCTGCTCTCTGGTGTGGAATCTGGGGTCCACAGCAGTCCTTCTCCTTACAGCATATGGATCAGACTGTCTCCATAGCCTGAGACCTTTATCCTTCCTTGCCTTCATGTCCTCAGCTTGAGGATGAGCATCATTGTGGAGTGGCAACTTAGGACGGAGCTTAAGCAACACATGCTCTTCATCTGATTCAGACGGTGGCATCTCACCTTTGTTCTTCTCAGAAGCTGGAATGCTCCTGGTTGTTCTCTTGGGCTTGTCTGGAGCTGCCTTTGCTTGAGCAGGCTTCTTGGGCTTAGAGGAGGCTTGAGCCCGAATAGCATCACCCATGAACTTAGCTTTCTGAGGAGGAGGCTGGGGTGCATCTTCTTCTTCTTCTTCAGCGGCTGCATCAACTTGAGGTTCAGCATATACTACCCTCTTCCTCTTGGAAGTTTTCTTCACCTTACTTGGAGCTGGCTCTTCCAAGTTGAGCTTCTTTGCAACAGCTGATTGCTTTACCTTGCTTGTGCCTTTCCTTGACTGCTGCCCTTGGTGCTCTTTGGCAACCACATTCCTCTTTGGCTTGGAGGTAACTTCCTCAGCAATGAAGTCGGAGTCGTCATCATCAGAATTTCTCTTCTTCCTGGTCCTGGTGGCTGCAGGAGGCAAACCACTGGGGGTGCTCCTCTCACCATCATCACTGGAACTGCTAGCAGGACTTGTATCTGCCTCTGGAATCTCAGCAAAAGGAGACTCAGACCTGTTCTGGCTGTCACTGACATCTGACATGGCTGACAACCTGTGAAAAGATAAGGTATAGGCAGAGTAGAAGAGTTATCACAACTGCAGAGGTTTTTGCAAAAAAAATGAGTTTAAAACTTAGTTTTGAGTTTTCACAGAATGTATTTCGGTCAAACCGATTTTAAGTTTCAGTGAAACCGAAGTGTATACAGAGGCCTACACACCACTTTCGGTCAGACCAAAATGGGTTTTGGTCTTACCGATAACCTAGGGTTTCACTGAAACTAAGTTTCGGTCACACCAATTTGCACAACTCGGTTAGACCGAATGATGCAGTGCAATGGCCAGAGGCCAAATCCGTCATTCCGAGTTTCAAAATCGGCTTCACCGAGATGCGTTCCGTGGAAACCTAAACCTAAGAATTTCGCTCGAAACTAGAGGATCTGATCCGATGTTTAGGGAATATCTCAAACGTGGATTGATTCAAGGCAAGCCATTCGTGCAAGAATTGGATGGGGGGCACGAAAGGGATCGGGACTCACCCTAACTTGGTGGAGTCCCTCTACGGCGGCAACGGCGCGGAGAGGATTACCGTTGACGGCGGCGGAGACCTGCGGCAAGGGCGCACAGGCGACGACGGCGACGATCCGAAGACCAGGGCGACGGCAGCAGGGGACTTGGGGGCGAACGGTTTGAAGAGTTAAATCGCGCGCAGCCCTCAGATATATATATCCCCATGCTGTCGGTGGGACCGAGTTGAAAAACTCGGTGTCACCGAAATGTATAACTGCTGTGCAGTTACGCATATCGGTCAGACCGAGATTTTGAACTCGGTTTCACCGAGATGAAACCTAGATCAGTCTAAGCGTTTCGGTTGGACCGAGATGAAAAAGCCGGTCAGACCGAAATGGACTTAGAAGGTTTTGGAAGTCAGCCTTAGACGGATCGGTGGCTCCGAGTGCTCCTCACTCGGAGAGTCCGAAAATGACTTGTTCAAAGTTGTGATATGAGCATGAATAGAATTTGAGACAAGAAAGCATAGATAGCTAGGGAAGGTGCTTAGGCATTCTTGTCCATCCATTTGGCCAGAAAAATCAAAACAATCAAAACGACAAATGGATGTCCTTGAATGGATAAAATCATGCATTCAACATGCTCACACAATAAGATAGCAACTGAAATATGTGTCAAACATGCACAACCAACACTCTAGCTACTAGCACACAATTTGTCGATGACTAGGTCATCTATATATGAGTATTTTGACTTAGGAGCCAAATGAGAACATTTGATCATAGGTCATACTCATCGTTTAAGCACAAGTGGGGTTACCACTTTTACATAAAGCATTTATGTGTTCACATCATTTGGAGATGCTTTTAGCTCAATTTTTAGAGCAAAGCTCCCCCTAGATGTGAGAACCCCTTTTGAAGGGTCAAACTAACCTTGGGTTGTCGTAGAAGACTTCATGTAGATGTTGAAGATGTGGATGCTCAATGTTGATGTAGATCATCAAGAGTTGGGAGCTATCCTTTGGATTAGGGCACTTTCAATACCTACATGGGTTAGTCCCACAAGGAACAAACAAGAATATCCATAGACATAGATTGAAGTTCACAAAAGATGATGTCCATGAAAGCAATGATTACCTTGTCCCTTGACTGACCAACAAGAGGGTTTGTGACTCCATGAACTAGTGCATGATGTGGAAGTTGATTGCACAAGTTCTTGCCAAAATGAATATGATTGAAGTTTGTTGGCGGAGTCACCCTCAAGAATCTTCTAGTTCTTCTTCTTTGGGATCCACATCATATTGATGGGAATCCTTGGGGTTGTAGTTGAGCTTGACGAAGTAGAACTTGATGTGTCCTTGGGAACCCACTTGACCATGGCTTGAGGTGCTTCAATGAATGCATCAATCTCCTCTTGAAGCTTGTCCTTGGCCTTTAGCTTGTGGTCTTGTGGTGGAAGGTCATCTTGAGCTTGTTCCACATTGGAAGAAGTAGGATCATACTTCTCCTTTTGTGAAACAAACTGTGGAGTAGGGTATTGACCTTCTTCCCACTCAACACCTTCGGCGTTGAACTTTCGCTCAAAACCAATCCCTTGATTCTTCCGGTGTCTTCCTTGTTTGCGAACAATCTCCTCAAAGTTCTTGCTTCCGGCAAGACTCTTGTAGACACCTTTCTCTATGATTTCCTTCAATAAGCTATTTTCTTGCTCAAGTGTAACTTGGCTTGAAACATTGTTAGTGGAATCAAGAGAACTACTAGAAGTAACAATATTGGATTTGACATTGTAATTGTTACTACTAGAGGAAGAATTTTTCTTATGCTTGTCATGCTTAGTCTTAATAGGTGGCAAGAAATTAGACAAGAGAAGTCGTTTGGCAAGATATGAAGAACTCTTCTTTCGAAGATCGTCATTGATCGCTTTTAGAAACTCATGTTCTTGCTCTAGAGTGAGCTTCTCGAAGCGTAGCTTCTCATGAGATCTTAGGAGCTCTCTATGATCTTCTTGAGTTGTTTCATGAGCTAACTTAAGAGTGTTTAGTTCTTTAGTTAGACGCTCAATCTCCTTCATAGCATTGTCATTCGACTCTTCTCGACTATAAAGACTACTAGCATTTTCATCATTACTAAGCTCACTAGATTTATCATGCAAGAGCTCATCTTCACCAAGCAAGTCATCCTCATCACTATCAAAGTCAATGAATTCAGGGTGTGTTACCTTGGGGCCTTTAGCCATGAAGCATCTTCAAATTCCCTCATTTGGTGAATCAAATAAGTCGTAGGAGTTGGAGTTGGAGGATACAAGTGCAAGTCCGGCAACACCTTCATCTTGACTATAGTCGGAGTCGGAGTGATAGCTTCCATCGGATTGATTGTCGGAGTCGGAGCCGGAGACCCATTCACCTACATGAGCTTGATGTCTTCTTCTTGTGTAGCTCCTTGATGACTTGTCTTTCCTCTCCGAATTCTTGCTTCTCCGAGAGGGTCTTCGTTCATAACGATCATCTCTACTCCTTCTCTCTCTCCGAGGTGACTCATCTCTTGCTCTTCTTCTTGGAGATTCTTCTCTTCTCTTGTGGGGAGCCGTACACTCATTTGAGAAGTGTCCGGGTCTTCCACAATTGTAGCAGTTTCGATCACGACTAGAAGATCTCTTTTCATCATATGATCTAGACTTTGAGCTTCTTTCTTTGCCTCTATTCTTGTAGAACTTGTTGAAGTTCTTGACCATTAGGCTTATCTCTTCATTGGAAATTAGCTTGTCACTTGAGGTAGTAGGAGCATCACTTGTAGCTTTGTAAGCACCACTTGACTTATTGTGAAGCTCTTCCTTATCCTTAAGTGTCATCTCATGAGCAACAATTCTTCCAATGACTTCAGTTGGCTTGAGAGTCTTGTAGTTTGGCATCATTTGGATCAAAGTGCACACGGTGTCATACTTTCCATCCAAAGCTCTGAGAATCTTCTTAATGATGAATCGGTCGGTCATTTCTCCGCTTCCTAAGCCGGCAATCTCATTTGTGATGAGAGCAAGCCTAGAGTACATTTCAGCGACTCCTTCACCATCCTTCATCTTGAACTTGGCAAGTTGTCCTTGAAGAATATCTAGCTTTGATTCCTTCACAGATTCAGTACCTTCGTGCATTTCAACCAAAGTATCCCAAATCTCTTTAGCATTCTCAAGACGGCTGATTTTGTTGAACTCCTCGGGACACAAAGCATTGAAGAGAATGTCACAAGCTTGAGCATTGTTTTGCAACATCCGCAACTCTTCCGGTGTAGCTTCGCGATCCGGAACTTTTCCTTCCTCGAAGAAATCACCTTGCATACCAACACAAATAATGCCCCATGCGGCTGGGTTATGACCAAGAATATGCATTTTCATTTTATGCTTCCAACTAGCAAAATTTGTACCATCAAAGTAAGGACCTCTACGATAATTACCCTCACTAGATGCCATACTCTCCTAGGTTGTGAAACCAAGCTTATGGAGTCCAATGCAATGGAAACCAAAACAATGGAGACCAAAGCTCTGATACCACTTGTAGGATTGAAAGTATGTCTAGAGGGGGGGTGATTAGACTACTTGACAATATAAAAAATCTGCCTTTTGATCATGCAATGTTTTTGGCAGTTTCACAATTAAGATCAATTCAAGTAACACCCTACACATGCAATTCTAGAGTATAAGCAGCGGAAAGTAAATTGCACATGTAGTAAAGAGAGGTGGAGAAGATCAAACGCATTTTGGAGACACGGAGATTTTTGTCGTGGTTCCGATAGGTGGTGCTATCGTACATCCACGTTGATGGAGACTTCAACCCACGGAGGGTAACGGCTGCGCGAGTCCACGGAGGGCTCCACCCACGAAGGGTCCACGAAGAAGCAACCTTGTCTATTCCATCATGGCCTACACCCACGGAGGACTAGCCTTACTCGGGGTAGATCTTCACGAAGTAGGCGATCTCCTTGCCCTTACAAACTTCTTGGTTCAACTCCACATCTCAAAGACGGAGGCTCCCAAGCGACACCTAACCAATCTAGGAGGCACCACCCTCCAAAAGGTAAAAGATGTTGTTGATGATGATGAACTCCTTGCTCTTGTGCTTCAAATGATAATCTCCCCAACACTCAACTCTCCTCACTGATATGGCTGTGGTGGAAGAAAGGATTGAGTGGAAAGCAACTTGGGAAGGCTAGAAATCAAGTTTCATATGGTAGGAATGGAATGGCTTGATCTCAACACAAGGGTAGGTGGTTCACTTCTCAGAAAGTGTATGGTAGGAGTGGTAGACTTTCTGATGGCTCTCTCTACGAATGAAGAGGGGGTGGAGGGGTATATATAGCCTCCACACAAAATCCAACCGTTACACACATATTTGAGCCATCTCGGTGAGACCGAAGTGAAAACTCGGTCAGACCGAAAGTTCAAATATAGTGAACGTTGGGATTTTTGGTGGGACCGAAAATACCATCTCGGTGTGTCCGAAGTGAGTCAAAGGTAGGAGCTTGCCATTCTCGGTGGGACCGAAATTGACAACTCGGATATTCCGAAGTGATGTCAATTGGTTACAGAAGGTTGGCAGTCCAGTTTCGGTGAGACCGAAACTCAAAATCGGATGGACCGAGAAATTAGGGTTTGGAAGAATAACTGAGGTGGTTCATCTCGGTGGGACTGAGTTTACAGAATCGGTTTGTCCGAGATTACTTATGAGTGTGTTAAGTAGTGAAAGGTGCTGATAGTTGAGGGAGCTAGATCACTAAGCACTTGAGCAACCAGATCATCAACACAACCTCATCCCCTTTTAATAGTATTGGCTTTTCCTATGGACTCAATGTGATCTTTGATCACTAAACCAAAAATAGAGTCTTGAGCTTTTGCCAATGCTTGTCTTAGCATTTTGAGGGGTCCACTTCTTCAGACATTTCCATACCCATATCATCGAACTTCTCTGAAATGATTCTCAAGTAAATATTAGTTCAATGATATATATGTTGTTATTAATTACCAAAACCACCCGGGGATTAGTTGCACTTTCAGTGCAGCCCCCTTTTCCTTCTCCCTCTCCACCTCCTTCCTTCTCTCCTACTCCGGAAAGGAAAGGGGAATCCTACTAGGACTTGGGAGTCCTAGTAGGACTCCCCACACTTGGCGCGCCCCCTCTAGGGCCGGCCTCTCCCTTGCTCCTTTATATACGGGGGCAGAGGGGCACCCTAGGACACACAAGTTGAATTGTTTTAGCCGTGTGCGGTGCCCCTCTCCACAGAAACACACCTCGGTCATACCGTTGCAGTGCTTAGACGAAGCCCTGCGTCGGTAGATACATCATATCTGTCACCACGCCGTCGTGTTGGCGAAACTCTCCCGTGAAGCTCAACTGGATCAAGAGCTCGTGGGACGTCATCAAGCTGAACGTGTGCTGAATGCGAAGGTGCCGTACGTTCGGTGCTTGATTGGTTGGATCGCGAAGAAGTTCGACTACATCAACCGCGTCACTTGACGCTTCCGCTCCCGGTCTACGAGGGTACGTAGACACAGTCTCCCCTCGTTGCTATGCATCTAGTAGATAGATCTTGCGTGATCGTAGGAAAATTTTGAAAATACTACGTTCCCCAACAAGCGCCTGGGGATGCGGTGCACTTGAGCTGGTCCTTGGGGTCAAAGGCGATGACCTGCTTGGTCCACCTGAGGTTGCGCGTGGAGTCAGGCCGGGGAAGCGCCGCGTTCACCTCGCGAGCGAACTGCTTGAAGATGGGGTGGGAAGCCGAAGCATGGGCTCCTCCCAAAATGCATTCCACCACACGTGGCTCCTGAAAGCCCCCTGCTCCATCTCCCTGGCGGTCGTCGTCGTTCCTTCTTGGCGGTGGTGGCAACGGAGGCAGACCTGCGTTGCCCTGAGGGCGACCCTCACGAGGTTGGTCGCACCAGGGGGCGTCACGAGGCTGCTCCTGCCAATGGTCTTCACGAGGTTGGTCACGCCATCCTTGGTGCGAGTTCCTGCCGTCCCAGCGTCCTCCACCACAGCCCCCTCCGCGGCCGTAGCCACGGTTGTCGCGCTCAAGGCGCTGATACGTCTCCAACTGTGACGCCCGAGACCGACGTCCCAGAAGATTCCAGATGTTCCGGGTTGCCCGTGTGGTTCTTTTGTGCTTGTGTTATTTATTTTTGCATTGCATCATGCCATCATGTCATTTTAATTTTTGCATCTCAACCTAAATAAATCGTGTGGACCTTCGGTCCATTTAAATCGAGGGAAGGTGACTTCTCTTTATAACATATAAAAGCCTCCTAATAATTATGGAGCTATATTAATAATTATTCCATTCCTCGGAATTACTCAAACACACTTGCAATATTTCCCCATTGTCTTTTTCACTTCGAGCTTCTCCTTCTAAAATCTTGCAAATAATTCTTTCCGTTGTTTCGAGGCTCCTCCTTTTATCTAGACTCCTTTTAAACTCCTTGAGGCAAACTATTTATTTTAGTTTGCACTCCCCCTTTTGCCGGAACTATTTTGTGAGGTTGGTTTTTACTCCATAAAGCCTTTCAAAATGTTCCATCATTTTCCCCCCCATGTTTTGGCCTCTTTTCTTTTTATTCTGAATCCCTCTCTATTTATTTTTGCTGAAGAAATAAATTAAAGGAAGAGGCAGCCAGCCTCCCAGGCCTCCTAGCCTCTCCAGGCCCATTCATCTAGCCCGACCGCAGCCCATCTCCTTTTCCTAACCCTACCGACGCTCGCTTCCATCCCCTCGGTCCACTGTTTCCCTCAGCCGCCGCCAGTCTCCTTCTTCTCCTCGCTAGTCCCTCGTCCTCTCTGCCCCGACACCATCTCTCTCCGTCGCCAAGACATGGCCCCGATCCCCTCGGCCCCGTCCTCCCTTTCCCTTCCCGTCGCAGCCGCGCCCCGGGTTCCCGCCTTCGTCGCCGCCCCAGCTGGCCTCCAGCTTCGATCTTCTCCAGCGCGAGGAGCCCCAGGCCCGTGCGGCCTCTCCCCATCGCCAGAGGTCCTGCGCCCTACGCCCGACGGCCATCCTGGCCGCGACCTCCCTCCGTCCTCGAGGAGCCCAGGTCCCGCGGTCCTCCTCCTCCGCGCCCTAGCGCCGGCCAGGAGCCCGGCCGGCCAGAGCCGCGCCCGCCGCGCCTGGTTCTTCCCCGACCGCCCGTCCCCAAGCACTCCAGCAGCCGCGCCAGAGCCGCGCAAGATGGCCGCGACGCCCCGCCTCGCCATCCGGCCAGAAGCCCGGTGCCCTTGCGCCCTGCGCCTCCCCGTCGTCCTCAAGGCCGGCGCCTTCCCTTCCCAGCGCCAGCAGCGGCCAGGAGCCTCGCTCCTCCCGACGGCGGCCCCGGCCCCGACGTCCTACCTCCAGGGCCGCGAGGTCCTCTCCAGCAGCGCCGTACCCTCCGCGCCAAGACCCCGAGCGGCTGTTCCCCTCTTCTGCTTCGTCCCGGAGAACTCGAGTTGCTGCGCCGTGGCCTCGTCGCCGTGCTGCCCTTGTTTTGCTGCTGTTGTAGTTTTGTTCTTTTTGTTTTGTTGCTGGTGTTAACCTGAACAGAGAACGACTACCGCTAAAGACCGCAGTGACCCGTTTACGACTACCGGCGACCCGACCAAGTACCTCTACACGGCAAAACGACTTGTACCTCTACGGAAAACGAGCCCGCGAACGACTACATGTGTGATGCGCCGAGTACAACTACATCCGTGTACGACTACGTGAACGAGTACCCCTACCGTCGCCCGAACGTCTACCCTCGACATGTACATCTATGGCCGAACGTCTACCATCGCCGAGTACCACTACTTCCTCTACGAGTTGCGAGAACGACTACTTCCCTCTACGGAACGACTTCTTCCACTACGACCTCGAACCCCTCCGAGAACGATGGTTCCGAAGGTATAACCCCGTCGATGACCCGTGACCCGTGTGTTTGCATGCTTGCTTGTGTTGTATGAAATGCTCCTCGTGTGTGCTTCGAGTCCGTTGTGCCCTCTTTTGTCGTGTTCCTCGGTTGCCTCGCCACCGACTCGTGGGAACCCGGCAACGGGATCACCCCATCATCTTGTTCAACTCGTTCACTCCATCTTTTGTTTTGCACCGGTCTCTCAACGAGATACCGGTACCGATATGTTGCGTGGCATCATTTTCGGATCGTTGCCGTGGCACCCTTTTCTTTCCACCACGGTGACAAATGCTTCATATCTTGTTTTTGTCAACCTTTTAAAACTTGCATAAACTTGATCATGTCATCCGCATCATGTTAACAACCTTTGAATGTTTAATTGTTGTTTGCTTATAATTATTAAACATGCTCATGGGGATTTTCCGGATATGTTGTTGTTACTTCCGGCCTCATTTAAATTGCCTAGTTAGTATAGTTTTATTATGCTTCACCTCTTGCCATGCTAAAACATTTAATCTTGTCTTGTAAATAATGAGAGTCAACTAAATAATCAATGTGGTGTTTCGTCAATATGCAACTCGTTGCATATTGATCTCCACTTAACTTGTAGTATTTGTTTGTGCACTTTGCCATGCCATGCATATTTAAACCGGACATGCATCATGCTTGCTTGTGCATCGTATGCCATGTTTATGATTGTGTGTTTACCGTGTTGTTTTCTTCTTTCCGGTTGCTTCTCTTGTTAGCTTCGGTTTCGTTCCGGAGTTGTGAGGATCCGCTCGACTGTTGCTCCGTCTTCTTCTTGGATCCGTTCTGCTCCCTTGTGGAATCCCAGGCAAGATGATCATACCCTTGGATACCTTTACTACCATTGCCATGCTTAGTTGTCTCGATGCTATCGTTACATGTCGCGCTACCCATCTTTTATGTCAGCCCTCTCCTTGTTGCCATGAAACCTCTAACCTTGACACCTTCCTAGCAAAACCACTGTTTGGCTATGTTACCCGCTTGCTCAGCCTCGCTTGCTCAGTCCTTCTTATAGCGTTGTTAGTTGCAGGTGAAGATGAAGTCCGTTCCAGGTGGGAACTTGATGTTGGTTATATCACAATATCTATAATTATTATTAACACACCTTATATACTGGGCATGGGTGGAAGGCTTGGCCTTTTGCTCGGTGTTTTGTTCCACTCATGCCACCTTAGGCGCCGATAAACCGGCATTATGTTCCTTGATTTTGCGTTCCTAACACGATGGGTGTAATGGGGACCCCTTGACAGTTCGACTTTGAATAAAACTCCTCCAGCAAGGCCCAACATTGGTTTTATTTGCTCATAATAACAACTTAATTAATTAATTAAATTTGCATAGGGAGTTAGCGCTACCCGAGGATTCTTAATTCTACATAACAGGGGGGGCCAGTGCTGATGGTGTTGGTCCCAAACTAGAGCCACTTGCGGATACCACCCAGTTCGCTGGGATCTTCGGTATCTGTACGTACTGCTCATCCGGTCGTGGCCTGAGACGAGATACGCGCGGCTACTATCAGGGTGTCGGCACGCCGGGAGGTCTTGCTGGACTTGTTTTACCATTGTCGAAATGACTTGTGCTACAGGGATTCCGAGCCTGATCGGATTTTCCCTAAGATAAGGAGTGATGATATTATATTTATCACTTCAGCTAATCGTGAGAGCTTGTGATGGGCTAAGTTGGAACACCCCTGCAGGGTTATGAACTTTCGAAAGCCGTGCCCGCGGTTATGTGGCAGATTGGATTTTGTTAATGTCCGGTTGTAGAAAACTTGACAGAGGATCCGAAGTAAAACACACAACTGTGTGAGTAACCGTGACTGTCTCTTTTCACTTTGAGAAGAGAACACGGTGGGGTTATGTTTGAACGTATGTAGTTAGGATCTTTAGCGATCACCTCTTTTGCGACCGTTTGCGTAGCTTCTCATCTTATTCTGGTACTCGTAAGTTAGCCACCATATTATGCTTAGTCGCTGCTGCAGCCTCACCACTTTACCCTCTTCCTACCCACAAAGCTTTGCTAGTCTTGTTACCCATGGTTATGGGATTGCTGAGTCCTCGTGGCTCACAGTTACTACAACACCAGATGCAGGTTCAGCCGAGTTTGATGCAGAAGCTGGTTCAGTGCTTCACCAGGAGCTCGTTGAAGAGTGTGGCCTTTTGTTTGTGACGTTTCGATGTTCAGTAGTGGTTTCTACTAGGATTCGATCCTGACCTGTGGCTTTATGTTGTTTGGTATCTTTCTTTTGGATCTTACCCTTAGATGGGCTGTGATGTTCTGAATGATGTATTGCTTATGTAATGTATTGTGTGAAGTGGCGAGTGTAAGCCAACTATCTCCTTTTGCATTTTAATCCCTCTTTTACATGAGTTGTGCAAAGATACCAAACTTGAGATCATTCTAGGATGGACTTATACCTTTAAGTCGTGCCTCGACACGTAGGAGGTATAGTTCCATCCTGGGCATTACACCAACGTATCTATAATTTTTTATTGTTCCATGCTATTATTTATGAAGTTTTGGATGTTTAATGGGCTTTATCATTCACTTTTATATCATTTTTGGGACTAACCTACTAACCCAAAGGCCGAGTCTAGATTGCTGTTTTTTTGCCTATTTCAGGGTTTTGCAGAAAAGGAATATCAAACGGAGTCCAAACGGAATGAAACCTTCGCGAGAGATATTTTTGGAGGAAATCACGCTCGGGAAACGTCAAGACCAAGTCAGGGGACGAAAGGCCTGCCCTCGAGGGTGGGGGCGTGCCCCCCTTCCCAGGGCGCGCCCCCTGCCTCGAGGCTGGCCCACACGGCCCCCGGTGCCCTCCTTCTTCCTATATATACCTATGTACCCCAAAACTCCATACGCAGAGAGAAAACCCTAATTCCACCGTCGTTGCTTCTGTTCCCGTGGAGATCCCATCTTGGAGCCTGTTCCGGGAGGGGGATCCATCACGGAGGCCTTCATCATCATCACCATCGCCCTCACCATGAGTTGTGAGTAATTTACCACAGACCTTCGGGTCCATAGCTAGTATCTAGATGGCTTCTTCTCTCTCTCTGGATCTCAATACAAAGTTCTCCTCGGTCTTCGAGGAGATCTATTCGATGTAATCTCTTTTTGCGGTGTGTTTGTCGAGATCCGATGAATTGTGAGTTTATGATCAAGGTTATCTATGAAAGATATTTGGTTCATCTCTGGACTTTTATGTGTGCTCATAATATCCTTGCAAGTCTCTTCGAATTATTGGTTTGGTTTGGCCTACTAGATCTATATTTCCTGCAATGGAAGAAGTGCTTGGCTTTGGATTCAATCTTGCGGTGTCCTTTCCCAGTAACAGTAGGGGCAACAAGGCACATATTGTATTGTTGCCATCGAGGATAAAAGGATGGTGTTTTCATCATATTGCTTGGGTTTATCCCTCTACATCATGTCATCTTGCTTAAGGCATTACTCTGTTCGTATGAACTCAATACACTAGATGCATGCTGGATAGCAGTCGATGTGTGGAGTAATAGTAGTAGATGCAGAATCGTTTCGGTCTACTTGTTTCGGACGTGATGCCTATATACAATGATCATGCCTAGATAGTCTCATAATTATTCACTTTTCTATCAATTGCTCGACAGTAATTTGTTTACCCGCCGTAGAATACCGCTATCATGAGAGAAGCCACTAGAGAAAACTATGGCCCCTGGGTCTATTCTCAACATATCAATCTACATCTACTTTACTTTTCTGTCTTTTATTTGCTGTTTTATTAAACTAAAAATACCAAAAATATAATTATCATCTCTATCAGATCTCACTTTCGTAAGTGACCGTAAAGGGATTGACAACCCCTTATCGCGTTAGCTACGATGTTCTTATTTGTTTGTGCAGGTGCGAGGGACTCGCGCGTGGTCTCCTACTGGATTGATACCTTGGTTCTCAAAAACTAAGGGAAATACTTACGCTACTATGTTGCATCTCCCTTTCCTCTTCGAGGGAATACAACGCAAGCTCAAGAGGTAGCAAGAAGAATTTCTGGCGCCCTTGCCGGGGAGGCTTACGCAAAAGTCATATACCAAGTACCTATCACAAACCCTTATCCTTCGCATTACATTTTTTTGCCTCTCATTTTCCTCTCCCCCACTTCACTCTTGCCGTTGTATTTGCCCTTCTTCTGCCATGTGTTTATTGTCTGCTTGTTTCTTGTTTGCTTGTGAGCTATGCGCCCTCAATTAGCTTGCATCTTTGCTTGCTAAAGTATGGATCCTCATCCACTTGCTAATATCTTTAAGAAATCCAATTATGTTGAACCAATTGCTAGTGAGCTACGTGCACTAGATTATCTTTATGGGGTTTTGCTTGAAATTCCCGAATTTGAAAATTGTGAGAAATGTCAAAAGAAAAAGTGATTCATGATAGCTTGCTAAGTAAAAATTATGATTGCAATGATGTTACTATAAATTCTATTGATGTCAATTGTGCTAATAATATGCAAAACCCTAAGCTTGGGGATGCTAGTTTTGCTATGTCTACTACTTGTTACAATGATCATGATTGGGGTGATTCTTCTTATGATCTTGAAAATTTATTTAATCCCCATGATGAATATAAGATTGATAATAATGTTTGCATTAATATTGAAAGTGGGTTTGGAAGAGTGTCAACTTTAGATCCCACATACTTGGAGAATGTTCAATCTTATGAAACTTTTGATAAAAGTGGGTTTGGGGAGGTCATGCCTTTAGTTAATGTTAATCCCGCTATTTTGGAAGAGTGTCAACTTTGCGTGCATGTGGATCATGCTGAGAATATGTTATGTGATAGCTATTTTGTTGAATTTGATCATGAGCCTACATGCAATTATTATGAGAGAGGGAAATATGGTTGTATAAATTTTCATGTTACTAAATTACCTCTTGTTATGTTGAGATTGCTATTGTTTCTTTCTCCTTCCTTGCATATGCTAGATCTTGCTTGTCTTGGTAATTTGTTTTCCTATAAGATGCCTATGCATAGGAAATATGTTAGACTTAGATGTGTTCTTTCACATGCCTTGTGATGCTCTCTTTGTGCTTCAATTCTCATCTTTCATGTGAGCATCATTGAATTATCGTGCCTAACTAGGGGCGTAAAATGATAGCGCTTGTTGGGAGGCAACCCAATTTTATGTTTTTTTGATTTTATTGCTGTTAGGGAATAAATATCTCATCTAGCCTCTGATTATATGTCTTTTCATGTTTTGTTTAGTGTTTGTGCCAAGTAGAACCTTTGGTAAGACTTGTGTGAACTTTATTTGATCTTGCTGTGAAAAACAGAATCATTAGTGCTCGCTAAAGTAGACTTCAGATTTTACTGGAGCTTTATTTTTAGTTGATTCTTTTTTATGCTAATTGGTAGACAAATTGCGAAAATTTAAAAATTTAGTTTGAAGTTTTTGGAGTTCCAGAAGTAGGCGAACCCTGCAGATTACTACAGACTGTTCTGTTTTTGACGGATTCTGTTTTTCGTGTGGTGTTTGCTTATTCCGATGCATCTATGAGTAATATTGGAAGATATGAACCATAGAGAACTTGGAGTACAGTAGGTTTAACACCAATATAAACAAAGAATGAATTCCTTGCTGTACCTTTGAGTAGTGGTTTGCTTTCTCTTACTAACGGAGCTCACGAGAATTTTTGTCTAGGTTATGTGTTGTGAAGTTTTCAAGTTTTGAGTATTGCTTTGATGGACTATGGAACAAGGAGTAGCAAAGGCCTAAGCTTGGGGATGCCCATGGCACCCCAAATAAGATCAAGATAATCAAAAGCCTAAGCTTGGGGATGCCCCGGGAAGTCATCTCCTGTTTCGTCTTCATCCATCGGTAACTATACTTGTAGCTATATTTTTATTCGCAACATGCTATGTGTTTTGCTTGGAGCGTCTTGTATAATTTGAGTCTTTGCTTGTTAGTTTTCCACAATAATACTTGCTGGACACACCTATTTGAGAGACTTAAATATGGCCTAGAAATTATTAGAACACTCTATGTGCTTCACTATATCTTTTGAGTTGAATAGTTTTTGCTCTAGTGCTTCACTTATATCTTTTAGAGCATGGTGGTGGTAATATTTTGTAGAAATTGTTGAAATCTCATGCTTCACTTATATCCTTTTGAGAGTCTATTAAAACAGCATGGTAATGTGTTTAGGTTAAAGAAACTAGTCTACACATGATAAACATCCAATGTCAATGTTGTAAAATTTTCACACCAAGTGCATTGAATAGAATGAGATGTTGGATGCTTGATAATTGTTTTGAGACATGAGGATAGTGATATTAGAGTCATGCTAGTGGAGTTATTATGAAATTGAGAAATACTTGTGTTAAGGTTAGTGATTCCCGTATCATGCACGTATGGTGAACAGCTATGTGACGAAGTTAGAGCATGAGGTATTTGTAGAGTGCCAACCTTTGTGTGGAGGTCGGGGGCGCGCGATGGTTAAATCCTACCAACCTCCCCCCTTGGAGCATGCGTTGATTGCTTTGTTTTTTATGACTCGTAGATTTTTGCAATAAGTACATGAGTTCTTATGACTAATGTTGAGTCCATGGATTATACGCACTCTCACCCTTCCACCATTGCTAGCCTCTCTTGTACCGTGTAACTTTCGCCGGTACAATAAACCCACTATATATCCTTCCTCAAAACAGCCACTATATTGTTCCTCAAAGCAGCCACCATACCTACCTATCATGGCATTTCCATAGCCATTCCGAGATATATTGCCATGCAACTTTTCACCGTTTCGTTCATATGACACGCATCATATTCTCATAGTGCCATGCATGATCATGTAGTTGACAACGTAGTTGTGGCAAAGCCACCATACATAATTTTTCATATATGTCGCTCTTGATTCATTGCTTATGCCGGTACACCGCCGGAGGCATTCATATAGGGTCATACTTTTTTGTAGTATCGAGTTGTAATTTCGAGTTGTAACAAAAAGTGTGTTGATCATCATTATTAGAGCATTGTCCCGTGTGAGGAAAGGCCAATAAAAAAAGGGAAAGGCCCAAAAAAATAGAGACGGGCTAATAAAAAAAGAGAAAAGCCCCTCCAAAAAAATGAGAGAAAAGAGAGAAGGGACAATTGTTACTATCTTTTTCCACACTTGTGCTTCAAAGTAGCACCATGATCTTCATTGTGGAGAGTCTCATGATTAGTCACTTTCATATACTAGTGGGAATTTTCATTATAGAACTTGGCTTGTATATTCCAACAATGGGCTTCCTCAAATGCCCTAGGTCTTCGTGAGCAAGAAAGTTGGATGCACACCCACTAGTTTCTTTTGTTGAGCTTTCATTCATATTTAGCTCTAGTGCATCCGTGCATGGCAATCCCTACTCACTCACATTGATATCTATTAATGGGCATCTCCATAGCCCGTTGATACGCCTAGTCGATGTGAGACTATCTCCCTCCTTTTTGTCTTCTCACAACCACCTCTATTCCACCCATAGTGCTATATCCATGGCTCACGGTCATGTATTGCGTGAAAGTTGAAAGGTTTGAAAAAAACAGAGTATGAAAACAAATGCTTGGCTGAAATCGTGGTTGTGCATGATATGAATATTTTGTGTGATGAAGAGGGAGCATAGCCAGACTATATGATTTTATAGAGATAACTTTCTTTAGCCATGGTATTTTGAGAAGACATGATTGCTTTGTTAGTATTGCTTGAAGTATTGTTATTTCTTATGTCAATATAGACTTTTAGCTTGAATCTTTCAGATCTGAACATTCATGCCACAATTAAGAGAATTACATTGAAAAACTATATTGGTTAGCATTCCACATCAAAAATTCTTTCTTTACCATTTACCTACTCGAGGACGAGTAGGAATTAAGCTTGGGGATGCTTGATACGTCTCCAACGTATCTATAATTTTTTTATTGTCCCATGCTATTATTTATGAAGTCTTGGATGTTTAATGGGCTTTATCATTCACTTTTATATCATTTTTGGGACTAACCTACTAACCCAAAGGCCCAGTCCAGATTGTTGTTTTTTTGCCTATTTCAGGGTTTTGCAGAAAAGGAATATCAAACGGAGTCCAAAGGGAATGAAACCTTCGCGAGAGATATTTTTGGAGGAAATCACGCTCGGGAAACGTCATGACCAAGTCAGGGGATGGAAGGCCTGCCCTCGAGGGTTGGGGGCGCGCCCCCTTCCCAAGGCATGCCCCCTGCCTCGAGGCTGGCCCACACGGCCCCCAGTGCCCTCCTTCTTCCTATATATACCTACGTACCCCAGAAACTCCATACGCAGAGAGAAAACCCTAATTCCACCGCCGTAGCTTCTGTTCCCATGGAGATCCCATCTTGGAGCATGTTCCGGGAGGGGGTGTCATCACGGAGGCCTTCATCATCATCACCATCGCCCTCACCATGAGTTGTGAGTAGTTTACCTCAGACCGTCGGGTCCATAGCTAGTATCTAGATGGCTTCTTCTCTCTCTCTAGATCTCAATACAAAGTTCTCCTCGGTCTTCGAGGAGATCTATTCGATGTAATCTCTTTTTGCGGTGTGTTTGTCGAGATCCGATGAATTGTGAGTTTATGATCAAGGTTATCTATGAAAGATATTTGGTTCTTCTCTGAACTTTTTATGTGTGCTCATAATATCCTTGCAAGTCTCTTCGAATTATTGGTTTGGTTTGGCCTACTAGACCTATAGTTCTTGCAATGGGAGAAGTGCTTGGCTTTGGGTTCAATCTTGTGGTGTCCTTTCCCAGTGACAGTAGGGGCAGCAGGGCACGTATTGTATTGTTGCCATCGAGGATAAAAATATGGGGTTTTCATCATATTGCTTGAGTTTATCCCTCTACATCATGTCATCTTGCTTAAGGCGTTACTCTGTTCGTATGAACTCAATACACTAGATGCATGCTGGATAGTGGTCGATGTGTGGAGTAATAGTAGTAGATGCAGGCAGGAGTCGGTCTACTTGTCTCGGACGTGATGCCTATATACAATTATCATGCCTATATAGTCTCATAATTATTCGCTTTTCTATCAATTGCTCGACAGTAATTTGTTTACCCGCCGTAGAATATCGCTATCATGAGAGAAGCCACTAGAGAAAACTATGGCCCCCGGGTCTATTCTCAACATATCAATCTACATCTACTTTACTTTTCTTGCTTTTATTTGTTGTTTTATTAAACCCAAAATACCAAAAATATAAACTATCATCTCTATCAGATGTCACTATCATAAGTGACCGTAAAGGGATTGACAACCCCTTATCGCGTTGGCTGCGAAGTTCTCATTTGTTTGTGCAGGTGCGAGGGACTCGCGCGTGGTATCCTACTGGATTGATACCTTGGTTCTCAAAAACTGAGGGAAATACTTACGCTACTGTGCTGCATCTCCCTTTCCTGTTCGAGGGAATACAACGCAAGCTCAAGGGGTAGCAGGCGCTGCCCGACGCGCCCGCTGTTCATCGCCCTAAGCTCTTGACAGTCGTTGGTATTGTGGCTGTGAACATCGTGGAAGACGTAGTACGGACAGTTGTCTCTGGGGGGGTCGTTGTACCCGCAGCCATGCTTCACTTCTGGCTCTGCAGCCAGCACGGCGGATCCCTTGCGCTTTGCTTCCTTGGCCTTGGCCTTTTTGTCGTTAGCCTCCGCTTCACGTAGCTCCAGGAGGGAGAGGTGCCCTTCCTCCGCCCTGGCGCACTTTGCCGCGAGCTTGAACATCTCGAGGGCTGTGCACATATCCTCATGGATGGCGAGCTCCTCCCTCATCCTGACGTTGCGAACGCCGTCGGAGAACGCCGAGATGATGGCCTCGTCCGAGACCTTGGGGATCCTGAGGCGCATGGTGTTGAAACGCTGGATGTACTTCTGTAGGGTCTTCCCAGGCTGCTGCTTCACGCAGTGCAGATCCGCAGCCGCCGGGGCTCGGTTGCGGGTACCCTGGAAGTTGGTGAAGAAACGCTCACGTAGCTCCCCCTAGGAGGAGATGGATCTCATGGGGAGGTTCAGGAGCCAGGAGCGAGCGCCATCCTTGAGGGCCATGGGGAACCAGTTTGCCATGACTTGCTCGGTGCCGTTGGACGCCTCGATGCTCAGCTCATAGAGCTGGAGGAACTCTGTGGGGTCGGTGGTGCCATCGTAGCGCGGAGGTAGATCCGGCTTGAACTTGCCACGCCAGACAAGCCGTTGCAGCTCGGGAGCTAAGGCGCGACATCCAGCCACGCTCATGATTGCAGGCGCCCCCTGCGCCTGCGGTGCTAGTTCTTGGGGCGCCGGCGCCACCACCTCCTGTGGTGCGCGGTTCTGGTGCTGCAGGACGGGGGGGCCCACGAGCTTCTGCCTAGGGATGTGGAATCACCTGGCAGCTCTCCTCGTCATGCACAGGGGCCCCGCGGGGCGGCTCACGCCACGGAGCCTCGCGCCTGACCCCCTGGCCGGCGCCGTGGAGCGGAGGTGGAGCCGGGACACCATGGTCCTCGTCCCCCGCCATGAGTGACGGAGGACGGGAGGAGTGAGTTGGCGCATGTACCTCCCCGGCGGCGTTGACGAGCTCGGTGATGCGGTGGAGCCTCTCGTCGTAGAGGTCGTCCGTCGAGCGGTAGCGCACGAGCTCCCGCGCCATCAGTAGCGCGGGCTGCTGGTAGACCGGCCCGCGGCGGATCAGTGAGGACGACACCGCAGCCAGCGAGGGTGACGGCATTGTCGTGTGGCCATCGTGCCGCACGGACAGCGGCATCGACGAGTCCTGCTGCTCGTGGACGGCCGGGTCGGTGGCGGCGTCGGCGACCGGCGACTTGGGGCGGAGCGGTGCACCATTGCACGCGAGCGCTGTCTGAGCGACGTTGGCGGCGCGGCAGGCGGCGCACGCTCGGCGTGAGTCCACCATGGCAGCGAAGCGAGGTCGACGACGAGAGCGGGACGAGGTCGTCGGAGAGGTGAGATTTCGACACGCCCCCTACCTGGCGCGCCAAATGTCGGATTACGGGCTCCGCAAACCCAAGAAGTTCGAACACAGGGGCGTGAATGAAGATCTCTCCCACTCACGTCTACCTAGCATCTCGCCCTCGTCAGATGAAGAATTCAAGCGAACAACAAGTAAAGCACACACGAATTTACCCAGGTTCAGGCCACCTTGCGGTGTAAAACCCTACTTCCTACTTTGGTAGATTAGCCTCAGGAGGGCTTGGGTATGAACGAGTACAGTGGTTCCTGGGCTTAGGAGGAGAGCTCAGGAGGCAAGGATTCTTGCTCCTTTCCGTGAAGGTGGAGTCTCTGGATCCGATCCAAATCCCCCCCCCCATAGTGGAGACCCTAGCTACTTTTATAGGCGGCCAGGGTCCTCTTGCCCCGAAATGTTTAGGCGTGAAGGGATCCCACAACGGCCATTTTGAGCGGGAACACAAGGACGTTCCTATCCTGACAAAAGCGGTCTTCGCCTGCAAAGGGATTAGACGGTGACGCGGTGGTGGGCTCGGTGGTGACATCCTCCTTGTCGTCCTTGCGGTCTTCGGTCTTGTTGCACCAATGGGGAAACCTTTGTTCCGCTCCTCCGAAACCTGCGCCTGCGTTGTCTCTTTTGCACCAAAACGGCAACTGCGCCGCTGGCACACGCTGGCACCCCATGGCGCGGTGCGTCACTTCTTGCGTCACTGCCTCCTCCTGAGGCAGTCTTGGCCATGGATTCTCCGCCCCTCCGGAGCAACCTAGCCGCGGCCGCTCCTGAGGGGGTCTTGATGCCGTTCTCCTCGCAAGGCCTAGCCCCCTTGCGAGGGTCTTGAGCAGCTGGTCGATCAGCTGGGCCATACCAGGCCGTAGTAGGAGCGCGTCACGACCCGCAGACATGCAAGTCTGGGTACCCTGTTCCCAGGACGCCGACAGAAGCTGCTAAGGTGGATCGTCAGTTCGGCTTGAAGCTGAAGAACTTCATCATCTTCGCCCAGTTCGTCACCATTGTTGTGTGGTGGCGTTGGTGTGCTAGGTGTGATCATTGTGGGTATGCTCACCAACTAGGGTACAAGGTAAGCACAACATGTACGCCTTATGCAACCAAACGCCGTGTTCATGTGCCGCTAGGGCCAATGCAGCCAACCAAACAAAGTGCACTTGTGTATTACCTAATGCAGGGACTAGGGATGCAGGCAACCAAACAAGTTGCATATGGCATATTGATAACCCATAAGTGTAAGGGATCAGTTGTAGCCTCTTTCGATAAGTAAGAGTGTCGAACCCAACGAGGAGCTAAAGGTAGAACAAATATTCCCCCAAGTTCTATCTGAAAGTGCAGTATATCGACTAGAGGGGGGGTGAATAGGCGATTTTTATGAAATGCTTCAAAACATGGTAGCTTTGAAGACAAAAGATAAACTCAGTCCTATTGGTATGCAGCGGAAAGTAGACTACACTAGACTAGCCATAGTCAAGTATTCAATGAAGTGAAAGCACGAAGACTAATAGCAGCTAGGCAGTAGGGATCATGATGGAAGAAGGAATGAAGCCAATCACAATAAGTAGATACTTAGTGAAGTCAATCAGATAGGGCAAGCATGTAATGACTTCACAACATAAAACGATAAGTAAAGGGAAGGAAAGGATGGAACCAGTAGCTCGGGGAGGACAGTGATTTGTTAGACCAGTTCCAGTTGCTGTGACAATTGTACGTCTGGTTAGGGAGGCTGAGATTTAACTCAGAAGACCGCTTCTTCACCTTATTCCCCTTGAGCTAAGGACACCTAGTCCTCGCCCAATCGCTCTAGTAAGTCTTCAAGGTAGACTTCCAAACCTTCATATACTTCGTTCACCGGCGATCCACAATGACTCTTGGATGCTCAGAACGCGATGCCTAACCGGCTGGAGGAAACACAATCCTCAAGTGTAATAAGTCTTCAGGTCACACAGACAGAAAGACTTCAGTGATGCCTAACACTCTTTGGCTCTGTGTGTTTTGGCTTTGTCCTCGCAAGGATTTCTCTCTCAAACGCTTCGGAGGTGGGTTGCTCTTAAATGACAAAAGCCGTGTAATAACTCTGAGCAGCCACCAATTTATGGTGTAGGGGGTGGGCTATTTATAGCCACTGGGCAACCCGACCTGATTTGTCTGAAGTGACCCTGGGTCACTAAGGAACTGACACGTGTTCCAACGGTCAGATTTCAAACACTCACACGGCAACTTTACTTGGTCTACAAGTAAGGCTGACTCATCCAACTCTGGATAAGATTTTCTCTCATAGTCCTCGCTCGAAGACATAGGATTTGGTTGAGCATCACTTCAGTCACTCTGACTTAGATCACTTGGACCCTACTTAACAGTACGGTGGTTCCTATGACTCAACAAAGAAGAAAAGGAAACAACGAAACATCTAAGTCTTCATTCTCCATACTCTTCACACAATGTCTTCTCTTGTCATAGTCTTCAATATGATTATCTTCATATACCACCACCGATGTCAATGTCTTCATACATTTTTAGGGGTCATCTCCGGTAGGTAAACCGAATCAATGAGGGACTATTACCTGTGTTATCCTGCAATTCTCACAAACACATTAGTCCCTCAACCAGGTTTGTCGTCAATACTCCAAAACCAACTAGGGGTGGCACTAGATGCACTTACAATCTCCCCCTTTTTGGTGATTGATGACAAACTGGTTGAAGTTTTCAACGGGGATAAAGATATGTGAAATTGTAAAGGATAAAGGTATTGTCTTCGTAAGTAGCAAAAGGCTCCCCCTGAAGATGTGCATATAGTTGATTTGCCTTTGAATGAAAATGCACATGGCATGTTGTAATTGTGGAGATCCTCTTCAAATTATGAAGACAATTCATCATGCACAGTTGATATGTCGAAGATAATGACATGCATAATGAAAAATGGACGTCTGCAATAATGACTAAGTGCGGAAATATAAGGTAGAAGATGCAGAATTTATCATCGCATTACAGAGTAGCATAAAACGTAGCAGACGACCATCAGTTTAAGTGTTACAACTCAAAGAACCAAATGTAGCAAAAACGAGAGTTGTAAACACTAGGCAAAATATAAAGCACCCGCCCATATGGACCCGCTTGAAGACTATCAACTCATATGCTTCTCCCCCTTTTGTCAGCAAGGACCAAAAAGGTTTGAAGACATAGAGCCTCTACTCATTCCCAGTTGGAGCAGGAGAGGATCCAGGATCGACGTTGGTGTTTGGCGGTGCAGAGGTAGTTGGTGCAGTGTCGATGCGCGCTGATGTAGGAGGAGGTGAGGTAGCATCATCTTGATCATCGATCACCCTGGCGTCAATTGTTGCAGCGGAGGAGGAGTATTCAGAATCTTCAAGAGATGGAGTTCGACGCATAACAGCATTCCTTGGAGGAGTGTGGTCAAACTTGAATCTCTCTGTGAAGCCATCGTCTTGAAGATCCGCTTCAGCACTCAGCAAGGTCAAACTCTTCCAAGACCTCCGACAGGTTTCATGAGCAACAAAGGCATTCTTGGTGGCAAGATTGCGAATGTGATTTACATCCACCAAGAGGCTTTGCATCTGACGGTTTAGCCAGTAGTGATGCTTATCCTGTTTCTGATGGTGGGAAACCAGAAGCTCTCGGTTATTGAGAACACGAGATCGCTTCTAAGGCCTTTGGGCGATGGTGCTCTCAGTAGCTTCGGTTTCAGCGTGTCGAGGTAGACGAGTATGGCCAGCCAGAGGATAAATGCGTGAGACTGCTGGAACTCCTTCAATCTGCTGAGTGAAGCTCTGGTGATCAGCGTTGTGAAGACTAACAGGCTCTTTTGCAGGCTCTTGGTATATAGCTTCAGCTAACATATCAACCTCAGGCAAGAAGATATGATGGTTGCGAGCATAGGGCTGATAGGTGATAGCTGAATGCAGCTTGATGAGGCGCATAATCCACGGGGCATAGAATTTCAGACCAAACAGATCAGATCCAGACATAGCCAATTGCCTAATGTAGAAATCTTGAGCATTGAAGCTGGTGCCATTGAAGATATAGAAGAGCAAAGTCTTCATGGTGCCTTGAAGCTTGGCTGATGAAAAATGTCCTTTGACGGGCCATAGAGTACGCCTAATGATATGATAGATGGTGCGTGGCAGGTACTCTAGGTCTTCAACAAAGAATTCCTTAGGATATTCAGCATCACTTGGCAGAGGCTTCATCATGCTTAGCATTTGGCTCATGTTGGGCTTGCGCTTCTGAAAGATACTCTCCAAGGCTTCATTGTGCAATTGACAGCCAGGTTCATACAGATCTCCTGGAGTGGGCAGGCCAGTAAGCTCAATGAGATCAAAGGCTTTGGCTTCATGATGGACATTTCCTGTCATCCACTCAAGGACCCATGTCTTCGGATCCCTGCTGTAGCCTCGAATGTGGAGGGTTGCATAGAATTGCACAAGCAGCTCTTCATTCCAATGCTCCTTGTCAGATACAAAATTTAGCAGGCCAGCATCACGGAAACAATCAAGAGCTTCCTCTAGACAGGGCAGACCAGCAATAGCTTCAGTGTCAAGACGCATATGAGGGAAAATGCGCCCTTGATCATATAGTACTCTTGAGTAATAACTGCGCTGCTGATGGCTCCAGAACCTATCTGATAATATTTTTGGCTTGGAATATGGGTTCTTGGCGCTGTCAAAGAAGGTGTTATGCACAGTGAAGCTATTGGCATTGAATGACCCTTGAGAGGTAGCAATACCTAGAAACCTTGGCAGTCTTGGCTTAGGCTTCTGGACTTGAGGCATGTGCTCAACATGATGATCAAACTGAGGACCAGCAGCATGCGGTCCAGTAGTAGGTGGTGGAGTCAGAATGGGCCACCGGACAGTAATGAGCTGATCATCTTGGTTGTATGCTTGCTCAATTGTATGGGGCCTAGGAGGCGGAACAGGAGCAGAGGCATTAGCTTCAGGCTGCAGATTTGCTTCAGGTGCAGCACTGGCTTTAGGCGCCATCACTTCAGGCACCATTGTGTCTTTAGGTGCCACATTAGCTTCAGCCATGACCACGTCATTGGCTTCAGTGTTGGTGGTGGCAGCCTCTGAATTTGTAACCTCCACTTCAGGAGCTGGAGGGTCGGATACGTTCTCCTCGAGAACAGGGGTTGTGGCAGGACGTTCATCTTCCGCTTGGGGTTGTTCTTCTCCTTGGGGTGGTTCTTCTTCGGCTGATGCAGCCGGAATATCTTCAGCCACTTTGGCTTCAGATTCTGAGGGGTTCACAGTAGGAGCAGCGTCAGGTGCAGATGGTTGCTCTACTCCTTCTGGAACACTTGGGGCGATGACTTGAGGCCTTGGTCCTTTGCGAAGCCTGCGAAAAGCTGGCGACGCCTGAGGGGATGGAGGTTGTTGGGCCTCAAAGTCTTCATCTTCAAGCACCAAACTGGTGTCTTGAGTTGGCTGAGGTGTGGCTGGTGTATCCTGTGGGTGACCAGCCCACGAGTCATCCTGTGCAATTGGCGTCAATGGATGACCAATGCTGATGCGTTCGCTGTTCGTAAGAACAGGCGAATATTCAACGTTGTACTCGATCTGAGGAAGGACTTCATCATCTTCAACATTGTCATGAGGACCAATACCTTCAGCCACGGTGGGGTCAGCAGCTGGAATGTCTTTAGCCTCTGTGGGAGCAGGCTCATGGACTGTCAGGTGACGTTCTCTATGGGTAGATGCAGGGCGAGCAACTGATATGGGCTCGAAAAAGATAGGCTCTTTGGAAGCAGCCTTATCCTTATTTGTATTGCGTTTCTTGGTGGGTGGAGCTTCATCAGTAGTCTGCTTGCGCTTGCGAGCTTCTGCTTCGGCCACCTTTGTCTTCTTGAGCTCCGAAGCAGTTGGGGTGGCCTTAGGCTTCGTGCCAGTCATGCTGGCAGGGAAGACTATGCTAGGCATTTCCTGCCTTGATTCTTCAGCTTCGAGCACATGTTGCTTCTTCTTCTTCTTGGCAGCCATCCTTGGGTCAATGCCAGGACGCCCAAGGGCCTTGCGCTTTTCAGCTTCATTGAAATCTTGAACGCATTTGGCAGCCAAGTCCTTGATTCGCTCACGAGAACCTTTAGCTTCATCACGCCTCTAGCGAAACGCTTCCTTGAGCTCATGCATCATAACTTTGAAGTTTTGAATCTCTTGTACGCTGAGCTTGTCCATATGCTTCTTGAACTGAGCCTTTTCATAATTGATCTTTTGCTTCAGCTCTACTATCCTCTGAGCCAGAGCTAGTTCCGAAGCAATGGCTCCATGAAAGGAGACGTTGAGGCCAATTGGAAGTTGAAGATCGTCGAAGCTGAGGTTGGGGGTGTCAAACCATTCATCAATGAAATTATTGAGCACTTCCACGTCAAAGAGCGGCAAATCATTGAAGATTTCAGCATCTTGCTTGCTCTTGATCAGTTGCTCCAGAGCATCGTCACCAAGATCCTCATCGCTCGAGAGATCAAGGGCTTCATTGGCAGTCTTTAGAACAACGTTAGGAGTGAGAGCTGGACTGGGGTTGCGTGATGGCTTCTTCCACAGCTGTCTGCTCTTGGAGATACGAGAGTGTTCCTCAGATTGCACACTTGGTGTTGGTGGAGCAGTGGCCAAAGGCTTCACTCTAGAAGCAATTGGTGGAGTGGTCCTCGAAGCCTTGGATTTCTTCTTCTTGGGCTTCGGGGTTGCAGGCGCTTCTTCAGAATCAGCATCAGCTGCAGGTTGATCCACATCCGCCCCTTGAACCCTGATGTGACTGATGAGGCCTTCTAAGTTGTAGAAGGGCCCGACCAGGTTTGGTTCAGCTTCGCGTGTGCCATCAGCGCGGGGCACAGAGGGGCCAGGATTGAAGTCCAATCCCCAATTATTATTGTTCTCTTTGGCTGAGTTCTTGGCATATTGAAGATTTCGCTTGAACAAATTGTCGTCGCGACATGAGAGCAGAGGACTAGGATCAGCATCAGTAGGTTGAGGCCCTCTGACCATGCAAGGATTGAAGCCTTGAGCAATGGCTTCAACACGAGTCTTGGGTGGAAGATTTTTGTAGGTGATATCTCCCCACGGATGCTTGATGGCGTTCTTTTCAGCATACTCTTGGGTCACGAACCTGTACTTGAACCACTGTTCAGCCCAATATCTTCGAATCCATTGGATTCGTGTCTTCCTCTGATTATAATCCTCCTCTGGATCAGTTTTGTACATCTCAATGAGATCAGGAGGCAAATCTATGGAGGTGTTGCCACGGCGCTGTCTGCCACCCTTTCTAACTATCTTGTCAGTAGCCATAGGCTTCAATCTGAAGGGCTTCAAACTGAATGGCTTCAAAACTGGCAAATGCTTCGGTCTGCTGGTCAGATAGGAACTGTCTTCAGGGGAGTGAATGTGACGCTGCAAGAATTCTGAAAATGAATGCGGACTATGAGAACCAAGGGATTCTCCCACGGACATGTACATGTGACAGCATTAGAGATGCGAGGGAAGGGGAAGACATCATAGGCATTCTCAAAAGTTTTTGAAGATAAAACATTTTTGAAGACTTTGACCTCATAGCGCGAAGACATTCACTCATATGATGAGAGTTGGTTCCAGATTTGTACGAATCCACGAATAAGTACAAGTGAGGAATCTAACTATGTTTGAAGCATATGTGAATGTACTAGGCAAGATATGAGATGCAGACAGGATAGATCTATATATTTGTGTAGGCAAAAACCTCTTGTGGTAAAAGTGATGAATCTCTATGGATCAAGAAGATGGTAAAAGGCAAGTTTTATTTACCACACGATGAACTGCTTAGACGGAGAGGAGTTGGATGCCCAGCAGATCGATCTTCCGTGCCCTAACTTGGCGACAGATGACAGCTACGGCGACGGCGACGGCGGAGTAGATGATGTCCGCGGTCGGCGTGAGGACAGCATCGACGAGGTTGCAGCAGCGAAGCGCTTCGTCGTCGGCATTGTCGAGAGCTAGCGAAGGCGGTAGGGTTGGTCGAGGTGGAGAGGTGGTAGAAGAACTTTTGACCGTGATGGGACGTGCATTTATAGGCATGGGAGACGGCACAGCGCAATTACGCAGGTGCCCCTGGCGGTTCACATACGAGGGACACGTGGCGGTCATGTAACGCATTGGGAGTTGTCCCACGATCCCACGTACACCACGACTGTCGGAGTGGTCGTTCCGACTTCTCCGGGATTTAGGCATAAAGGATGGAGCATTAAAATCAGATTTAAAGTTTGTCTCTGTATCTTCTGCTGACAAGGATGCAGAGAAGATATTCGACGGATTCAACAGAATGCATATGATTTGGACAGACAGAGTGTGAGATGAGAAAGCATAGAGAGGTTAGGGTCCAATCACATTCACTTAGTTCAAAAGATTCAAATACGAAGACATAGCTATAAGTGAATGATGTTGAGGACAGAACACAACTCTCTCTCTCTCTCTCTCTCTCTCTCTCTCTATATATATATATATATATATATATATATATATATATATATATATATATATATATATCCTATATGAAGATAAACCAAGTGCGAAGACTTTGCAAATGTAACGCCACGAGAAACACTTCAAACAAGAATTTGGTGGTGGCGTTACCCACCGTATAGGAAGTATTAGACCCAGACACGGCACACAATTATCGTGGCGCTCCGAAGTCAATTTCCATGTTAATGTATTCACACTTAGAATGTAAGTCTTCATTGATTGAAGATACACTTTACTTCGTGTGTTGCACATCTAAGTCATCAATATGCATAAGTGTTAGGATGTGTGCCTGATTATAGGACATTTGAGGATTCTAAGATATTTAGCTCACACCGCAACTTGCAAAACCTTTTCTCATCCAAGGGCTTTGTGAAGATATCTGCCAGTTGCTCTTCAGTGTTGACGTGTATGATATCAATATCTTCCTTCATGACATGATCTCTGAGAAAGTGATGACGAATCTCGATGTGCTTTGTCTTCGAGTGTTGAACTGGGTTGTTGGCAATCTTGATAGCGCTTTCATTATCGCAGTAGAGTGGAACATGCTTCAGATGAACGCCATAGTCCTTGAGCGTTTGCTTCATCCAGAGAAGCTGAGCGCAGCAAGATCCAGCAGCAATGTATTCAGATTCAGCAGTGGAGAGTGATACACAATTCTGCTTCTTTGAAGACCAACAAACAAGAGATCGCCGTAGAAAGTGACATGTGCCTGATGTAGACTTGCGATCAACTATGTCACCAGCATAATCAGCATCTGATAATCCAACTAGATCAAACTCTGAGCCCTTTGGATACCATAATCCTAGAGTTGGGGTGTAAGCCAAATATCGAAGTATTCGCTTCACAGCTAAGTGATGCGACTCCTTTGGTGTCGCTTGATATCGAGCACACATGCAAACACTAAGCATAATATCTAGCCTAGATGCACATAAATAAAGCAAAGAACCAATCATGGAGCGGTATACCTGTTGATCAAACTCTTTACCATTGGCGTCGGGACCCACATGGTGTTTAGTAGGCATTGGCGTCGAGTACCCTTTGCAGTCTTGCATTCCAAACTTTTTCAGGCAATCTTTAAGATACTTCTCTTGAGATATGAAGATGACGTTGCTTTGCTGACAAATTTGAAGACCAAGGAAGAACTTCAGCTCACCCATCATGGACATCTGATATTGCTCTTGCATCATGTGACCAAACTCATCACTGTATTTTTTGTCAGTGCAGCCGAAGATAATGTCGTCCACGTAGATTTGGCAGACAAATAGTTCATCATCATATGTCTTCGTGAAGAGTGTGGGATCTAGGGATCTAGGTTTGAAGCCTTTGCTCTTCAGGAAGTCTTTGAGTGTGTCATACCAAGCACGAGGCGCTTGTTTGAGGCCATACAGTGCCTTGTTGAGTTTGTATACCATATCAGGATGTTTTGGATCTTCAAAGCCAGGTGGTTTTGCAACATACACCTCTTCTTCAATCCTTCCATTGAGAAAGGCACTCTTTACATCCATTTGATATAGAAGTATGTTGTGATGATTTGCATAGGCTAGCAGTATACGAATAGCTTCAAGTCTAGCCACAGGAGCGAACGTTTCATCGAAGTCAATCCCTTCGACTTGAGTGTATCCTTGAGCAACGAGACGAGCTTTGTTTCTGACCACTTGACCATGCTCATCTTGCTTGTTGTGATAGATCCATTTTGTGCCTATTATGTTGTGCTTGCGAGGGTCAGGACGCTTGACAAGTTCCCACACATTGTTCAGCTCGAACTGTTGAAGCTCTTCTTGCACTGCTTGAATCCATTCGGGTTCCACAAAAGCTTCAGCCACTTTCTTGGGTTCAGATATTGAGACAAAAGCAAAGTGCCCACAGAAATTTGCAAGTTGTGTTGCTCTTGAGCGAGTAAGTGGACCAGGAGCATTTATGCTGTCAATTATCTTTTCAACTTGTACTTCATTTGCAACACGAGGATGAGCTGGACGAAGATTTTGCTCTTGTTGTACATTGTCATCGTCAGGAGTGTTGTCTTCAGGCTGAAGATTGTCGTCAGGTTGATTTGGAGCAGAGATGATGAGTTCCTCGTCAGGTTGTGCTTCAGAAGGCATGATCTCACCGGTTCCAATTAGCTTGATAGATTCATTTGGTAAAGCCTCATCTAGCACAGTTGGTAGGGACTCTCTTTGTGAACAATTTGTCTCATCAAACCGCACATCAACAGTTTCAACAGTTTTATAGAGAAAGATGTTGAAGACTATGTAAGAGTGTGAATCCTTTCCATATCCGAGCATGAAGCCTTCATGTGCTTTTGGTGCAAATTTTGACTGGTGATGAGGATACTTGATCCAGCACTTAACTCCAAATACTCTGAAGTAACTTACGTTAGGCTTCTTTCCAGTGAGGAGTTCATAGGATGTTTTCTTTAGAAGCTTGTGAAGATAAACACGGTTGATGATATGGCATGCACTATCAATAGCTTCGGGCCAGAACCTTCTTGGTGTCTTATATTCATCGAGCATCGTTTGAGCCATCTCAATTAGAGTTCTGTTCTTGCGCTCCACGATCCCATTTTGCTGAGGTGTATACGGGGCTGAGAATTCATGAGTGCTTCCCATTTCATCCAGATAAAGATCAAGGCCAGTGTTCTTGAACTCAGTGCCATTGTCGCTTCTGATATGCTTGATCTTGATGCCATAGTTGTTCATGGCACGGTTGGCGAAGTGTCTGAAGACATCTTGCACTTCAGTCTTGTAGAGTATTATGTGCACCCATGTGTATCTTGAATAATCATCAACAATGATGAAGCCATAGAGACAGGCTGTGGTAGAGAATGTGGAGTAGTGAGTAGGGCCAAATAAGTCCATGTGAAGCAGCTCGAAGGGTTTGGATGTCGTCATGATTGTCTTCGAGGGATGCTTGGCTCTAGTCATCTTCCCAGCTTCACAGGCACCACATAGATGATCTTTCTTGAACTTGACTTCCTCGATGCCTATGACATGCTTCTTCTTTGTGAGGGTGTGCAAGTTCCTCCTGCCAGCATGTCCTAGCCTCCGATGCCAGAGCCAGCACTCTGAAGCTTTTGCTAGAAGACATACGGCCATCTGCGGTCCAGCTGAGAAATCTACCATATACAGATCACCTTTTCTGTATCCTTCAAATACTAAAGACTTGTCAGATTCCATTAGTACAAGGCAATGATATTTGCCAAAGATCACAATCATGTTTAAGTCACAAAGCATTGAGACAGACATTAAGTTGAAGCCAAGAGATTCAACAAGCATGACTTTATCCATGTGCTGATCTCTTGAGATTGCAACTCTACCTAGACCCAATACTTTGCTTACCAATATCACCAAATGTGATGTGACTCTTGTTAGATGGACGTACGGCTGAGTCCATGAGAAGATTCCGATCATCAGTCATATGATTTGTGCATCCGCTATCCATAATCCATTCTGTAGACTTTGGTGTCACTCCTTACAATGCAGATAGGAGGATAGGCTTCACCACAAGCCATTATGAAGCATAAACATTTGACATATAAGTGGATTATGGAAGCTCAGACGAGGGTTAGGACTGATAAGATGTTTAGCAACTGATTCATGAGCAGTATGAGCAGTAAGTCATTTGGGCATTTGATCTTGTGCCCTACAAGTGTTTTAGGTGCCCAGCAATAGCATCAGAAGCTTTCGATTTTTGGCTGGAGACCTTTCCCTGTAAGAGAAAGTTAGTTTTTCTTAACCACCCACATTTTGAGGGGTGGCTTAGAAGCAATGAGTCTAAGAGCAGCATCTGAGAATTTTGGCCTTGGAGCCCTAGCAAATAGTCTTGCAGGAGGAGAATAATACTCATAAGAATAGGCAGAAAAATTCTTTGTTTTATGAATATAGCGGTTTGAAGAAACACGCTCATATTCATGGGTCTGAGTATGGTTTCCCTGCAAAACATCCGCATTAGGGTGACTCAGGTGAGTCATTTGTCTGTATGAAGCCTTAGGACCATATGAAGCCTTTGGTCTGGGGTTTGTCTTCTTCCCAGGAGGTGTCATGATAACATTTGCTGGAAATTTCTCAAGACAACCTTTGGGTACCCAGATCTTCTTCATAGGTGGCACATTCCTGCAGTTAGTACCAATATACCTGGCAAACACTTCACCATTTTGATTCTTAAACAGTTTATAGTTTGCATCAAAGGATTCATCAATGATAACAGGATTAGCACAAGTGAAGCCAGATAGGGTAGATGGATCCACTGAAGGTTCCTTTGCAGCAACCCATGTGGTTTTGGGATACTTCTCAGGCTTCCAGTATGAACCATCAACATTCATTTTCCTGTCGAACCCAACACCCTCTTTCCTAGGTTTCGGTTCAGTATCTGCTTTTTGAGGACATCACATAGAGTCTGATGCCCTTTGAGGCTTTTGTACATCCCTGTTTCAAGCAAAGTCTTCAACCTAGAATTTTCATCAGCAATAGTAGTGGTATCCTCAGCAGAGGGGTTAGTTACCACATCAGTAGTTGAAGATATTGTAACAGTGGCAGCAGTAGAACATTCAGCAACAGATGTAGCGTTATCACGCTCAATGCATTTTAGACATGGTGGTTCAAACTCTTCGTGAGTGGAGCTTCTCAGCTATGCACGGAGTGACTCATTTTCTTTTTGAAGATCTTCATGAGCCGCTTTCAATTTCTCAAGTTCTCGTTTCCTTTGAATGTAATCGTGGGAAAGCTTTTCATGAGTTTTTGAGAGCGATTCATAAAGACCTTCAAGTTCCTTGTACTTAACATGAAGATTTTTTATGTCTTCAATTAAGGACTGAGAACGGGTCATTTCCGCGTCCAACAGGTCATCGCTTTTGTCTAACAGTTTTTGAATATGTTCCATGGCTTTCTGCTGTTCAGTGCCAATTTTAGCAAGTGTTTTGTAGCTAGGTTTTGATTCACAATCAGAGTCATCTTCACTAGATGTTTGAAAGTAAGCATTGCATGATTTTACCTTGGCACCGCGTGCCATGAAGCAGTAGGTGGGAGCAGATTCGTCGTCCTCATCATCAATGTTGGGGACGGGGCCATTGTCTTCAGTGTTGAAGATGGACTTGGCCACGTAGGCAGTGGCTAGAGCCAGACTCGCAGCACCAGAATCAGACTCCTCCTCCGACTCCACCTCCGCCTCTTCAGAAGCAGACTCTTCCTCAGAATCCATCTCCTTGGCAACAAACGCGCGAGCCTTGCCAGATGAATTCTTCTTGTGTGATGAATACTTTGATGAAGACTTAGAAGAAGACTTTGAGTATTTCTTCTTTTTCTTGTCATCAGAATCATATTCCTTGCTCTTCTTCTTCTTCTTCTCATTGTCCCACTGAGGACACTCAGAGATGTAGTGACTGGGTTTCTTGCACTCATGACAAGTTCTCTTCTTGTAGTCATGTGTAGAAGCTTCATCAATTCTTGAGCTAGATCGTGAAGACTTTCTGAAGCCTTTCTTCCTAGTGAATTTCTGGAACTTCTTCACAAGCATGGCAAGCTCCTTTCCAATGTCTTCAGGATCATCAGAACTGCAGTCAGATTCTTCTTCAGATGAAGAAACAACGTTTGCCTTTAAGGCGCGAGATAGGCCATAGTTGGGACCATAGATGTCACGTTTCTCAGATAGCTGGAACTCATGTGTGTTGGGCCTCTCAAGTATATCAGACGAATCGAGAGTCTTGAAGTCAAGGCGTTCTTGAATCACCAGGGCAAGGATATCAAATGAGCTGTCGAGTGATATCAGGAGAGTCTTGACGATTTCATGCTTGGTGATTTCAATGGCGCCAAGTGCTTGAAGCTCATTTGTGATGTCAGTGAGACGATCGAATGTGTGCTGGACATTCTCATTGTCATGTCTCTTGAAGCGATTGAAGAGATTGCGAAGGACGCTGATCCTTTGATCTCTCTGGGTAGAGACTCCTTCATTGACCTTTGAGAGCCAGTCCCAGACTTCCTTTGACGTGTCCAGAGCACTTACACGACCATACTGTCCTTTGATCATATGACCACAGATGATGTTCTTGGCCGTTGAATCCAGTTGGACGAGCCTCTTGACATCAGCAGGGGTGATACTTTCACCAGTCTTGGGACCGCCGTTCTTGACGACAAACCAGAGGCCCACGTCAATGGCTTCAAGGTGCATGCGCATCTTGTTCTTCCAGTAGGGATATTCGGTGCCATCGAAGACGGGGCATGCAGCAGAGACTTTGATTATCCCTGCAGTCGACATAGCTAAAACTCTAGGTGGTTAAACCGAATCACACAAAACAAGGGAGTACCTCGCTCTGATACCAATTGAAAGTGCAGTATATTGACTAGAGGGGGTGAATATGCGATTTTTATGAAATGCTTCAAAACATGGTAGCTTTGAAGACAAAAGATAAACTCAGTCCTATTGGTATGCAGCGGAAAGTAGACTACACTAGACTAGCCATAGTCAAGTATTCAATGAAGTGAAAGCACGAAGACTAATAGCAGCTAGGCAGTAGGGATCATGATGGAAGAAGGAATGAAGCCAATCACAGTAGTTAGATACTTAGTGAAGTCAATCAGATAGGGCAAGCAGGCAATGACTTCACAACATAAAACGATAAGTAAAGGGAAGGATAGGATGGAACCAGTAGCTCGGGGAGGACAGTGATTTGTTAGACCAGTTCCAGTTGCTGTGAAAACTGTACGTCTGGTTAGGGAGCCTGAGATTTAACTCAGAAGGCCACGTCTTCACCTTATTCCCCTTGAGCTAAGGACACCTAGTCCTCGCCCAATCACTCTGGTAAGTCTTCATGGTAGACTTCCAAACCTTCACAGACTTTGTTCACCGGCGATCCACACTGACTCTTGGATGCTCAGAACACGACACCTAACCGGCTGGAGGAAACACAGTCCTCAAGTGTAATAAATCTCCAGGTCACACAGACAGAAAGAATTCAGTGATGCCTAACACTCATTGGCTCTGGGTGTTTTGGCTTTGTCCTCGTATGGATTTCTCTCTCAAACGCTTTGGAGGTGGGTTGCTCTTAAACGACAAAAGCCGTGTAATAACTCTGAGCAGCTACCAATTTATGGTGTAGGGGGTGGGGTATTTATAGCCACTAGGCAACCCGACCTGATTTGTCCGAAGTGACCCTGGTTCACTAAGGAACTGACACGTGTTCCAACGGTTAGATTTCAAACTCTCACACGGCAACTTTACTTGGGCTACAAGTAAGGCTGACTCATCCAACTCTGGATAAGATTTGCTCTCATAGTCTTCGCTCGAAGATATAGGATTTGGTTGAGCATCACTTCAGTCACTCTGCCTTAGATCACTTGGACCCCACTTAATAGTGCGGTGGTTCCTATGACTCAACAAGGAAGAAAAGGAAACAACAAAACATCTAAGTCTTTGTTCTCCATAGTCTTCACACAATGTCTTCTCTTGTCATAGTCTTCAATATGATTATCTTCATATACCACCACCGATGTCAATGTCTTCATACATTTTTAGGGGTCATCTCCGGTAGGTAAACCGAATCAATGAGGGACTACTACCTGTGTTATCCTGCAATTCTCACAAACACATTAGTCCCTCAACCAGGTTTGTCGTCAATACTCCAAAACTAACTAGGGGTGGCACTAGATGCACTTACACTGTCGACCACAGATACAACTCTACGTACGCTTGACGTTTACTTTACCTAGAACAAGTATGAAACTAGAAGTACTTTGTAGTTTTTGTGGAATAGGTTTGCAAGAATATAAAGAACACATAAATAAAACTAGGGGATGTTAAGATAAATAAACAATAAAGTTAGTGATAGCAAGTGTGGAAAAGTGGTGGTAGGAGTTGCAAAATTGCCCCTAAGCAATTGACTACGTTACTAGACAGATAGCAAGTTTTATGTGGGAGAGGCCACTGCTAGCGTGTCAACCCTTACTTGGAATTCTATGCACTTATGATTGGAACTATTAGCAAGCATCCGCAAGTACTAACGTTGTTAAGATAAAAGCCAACCATAGCATTAAGATATATTGGTCCTTCTTCAATCCCGTATGCATCAATTTCTATGCTAGGTTGAAGCTTCTGTCACTCTTGCCATCCAATATGTAGTCCTATCAACATACAACTAACCCTATGGTGTGATCCACGCGCGCGCTCATATGATGGGCACCAAAGGACAGCAACATAACCACAAGCAATTTAAATCAATCATAGCAATTCACCAATCACCGATAGGACAATGATAATCTACTCGGACATCATAGGATGGCAACACATCATTTGATAATAATATGAAGCATAAAGCACCATGTTTAAGTAGAGGGTACAGCGGGTTGCGGGAGAGTGGACCGCTATAGATAGATGGGGGAAGGTGATGGAGATGTTGGTGAAGATGACGGAGGTGTTGGTGTAGATCGCCGTCACACGATGATGGCCCCGGTGGCACTCTGGTGCCACCGGAAGCGAGGGGGAGAGAGGCCCCTCCTTCTTCTTCCTTGACCTTCTCCCTAAGTGGGAGAAGGGTTTCCCCTCTGGTCCATGGCCTCCATGGCGGCGGAGGGGCGAGAGCCCCTCCGAGATTGGATCTGTCTCTCTGTCTCTCTCCGTTTCTGCGTTCCCAGATTCTGTCCCTTCACCGTTTCTTATATTCCCGGAGATTCGTAACTCCGATTGGGTTGATTTTTTGACACAATTTTTAACCGGATATTAGCTTTCTTGCGGAGAAATAAGGGCATCAACCGCCTTACGGAGTGGCCACGAGGGCCCAGGGCGCGCCTGCCCCTGGTGGGCGCGCCCCCCTACCTCGTGGGCCACTCGGGCATCGTCTCGTGTTGGTTCCGCTTCCCAAAATTCACATATATTCCAAAAAAATATCCTTCCATTTTTGTTCCGTTTGGACTCCGTTTGATATGGATATTCTGTGAAAAAAAAACTGGAACTGGCACTGGGCACTGGATCAATATGTTAGTCCAAAAAATAGTATAAAAAGTTGCCAAAAGTATATGAAATTTGTAGAATATTGGCATGGAACAATCAAAAATTATTGATACAGCGGAGACGTATCAGCATCCCCAAGCTTAATTCCTGCCCGTCCTCGAGTAGGTAAATGATAAAAAAGATAATTTTTGACGTGGTATGCTACCTAGCATAATCTTGATCATGTAATCTAATCATGGCATGAATATTAAGACACGAGTGATTCAAAGCAATAGTCTATCATTTGACATTAGGACAATAATACTTCAAGCATACCAATAAAGTAATCATGTCTCTTCAAAATAACATGGCCAAAGAAAGTTATCCCTACAACATCATATGGTCTGTCTATGCTCCATCTTCACCACACAAAGTATTTAAATCATGCACAACCCGGGTTTTAGCCAAGCAATTGTTTCATACTTTAGTATTCTCAAACCTTTTCAACTTTCACGCAATACATGAGAGTGAGCCATGGACATAGCACTATGGGTGGAATAGAAGGTGGTGATAGACAAAAGGAGGGAGAAATTATCACATTAACTAGGCAAATCAATGGACTATGGAGATGTCCATCAATCGATATCAATGTGAGTGAGTAGGGATTGCCATGTAACGGATGCACTAGAGCTATAAGTGTATGAAAGCTCAAAAAGAAAACTAGTGGATGTGCATCAACTTGCTTGCTCATGAAGACCTAGGGCATTTGAGGAAGCCCGTCGTTGGAATATACAAGCCAAGTTCTGTAATGAAAATTCCCACTAGTATATGGAAGTGACAAAACAAGAGACTCTCTATTATGAAGATCATGGTGCTACATTGAAGCACAAGTGTGGAAAAGGATAGTAGCATTGTCCCTTCTCTCTTTTCTCTCATTTTTTTGTTTTTCTTGGAGGGCTTTCTTTTTTTAGCCCCTTTCTATATTTTTTTAGGCCATCTCTTTTTTTTGGCCTTTCCTCACATGGGACAATGCTCTAATAATGAAGATCATCACACTTTTATTTACTTACAACTCAAAGATTACAACTCGAAGCTAGAACAAAATATGACTCTATGTGAATGCCTCCGGTGATGTACCGGGATGTGCAATGATCTAGCATAGCAATGACATCAAAAAACGGACAAGCCATGGAAACATCATGCTAGCTATCTTACGATCATGCAAGGCAATATGACAATGATGATGCGTGTCATAATAAACGGAATGGTGGAGTTACATGGCAATAATATCTCGGAATGGCTATGGAAATGCCATAATAGGTAGGTATGGTGGCTTTTTTTAGGAAGGTATATGGTGGGTGTATGGTACCGGCGAAATTTGCGCGATACAAGAGAGGCTAGCAATTGTGGAAGGGTGAGAGTGCGTATAATCCATGGACTCAACATTAGTCATAAAGAACTCACATACTTATTGCAAAAATTTATTAGCCATCGAAACAAAGTACTACACGCATGCTCCTAGGGGGAGGTTGGTAGGAGTTAACCATCGCGAGCTCCCGACCTCCACACAAAGAATGACACTCAATAAATAAATCATGCTCCAACTTCGTCACATAACGGTTCACCATACGTGCATGCTTCGGGAATCACAAACCTCAACACAAGTATTTCTACAATCCACAACTACCCACTAGCATGACTCTAATATCACCATCTTTATATTGCAAAACTATTGCAAGGAATCAAACATATCATATTCAGCGATCTACAAGTTTATGTAGGATTTTATGACTAACCATGTGAATGACCAATTCCTGTCAACTCTCTAAATAGATATAAGTGAAGCTAGAGAGTTTAAATTCTTTCTACAAAAGATATGCCCATGCTCTAACAAATATAGGTTAAGCAAAAGAGCATTCTACAAATGGTGGTTTTCTATGTGAAGAGAAACAGGCAATCCAAACTTCGAATGATATAAGTGAAGCACATGAAGCATTCTATAAAGCCATACTCCAACGATATAAGTGTAGTGCAAAGAGCATTCTATAAATCAACAAAGGACTATCTCATACCAGCATGGTGAATTTATTAAAAGAAAAAGAAAAAACACACGACGCTACAAGAGTTTACGCATATCATGTGAATGAAACGAATCCGAAAACATACCGATACTTGTTGAAGAAAGATGGGATGCCTTCCGGGGCATCCCCAAGCTTAGACGCTTGAGTCTCCTTGAATATTTACTTGGGGTGCCTTTGTCATCCCCAAGATTGAGCTCTTTCTTCTCCTTATTCTCACATCGAGACATCCTCGGTCTTCGAACACTTCATCCACACAAAACTTAACCGAACTTTTAGTGGCGGGGTTAGTGCATATGATCAATAAAATCCCATCATGTATTGCTCTAACATTATTGTATAATTATAAACAAACATTATTGTCGGTGTATTTGGATCGACACCTATGGGATCACAAGAATCCCTACTATGGTTGCGGGGCGCGGGGTTGAGAGAAGAGCGGATCTAACGATCAGGACATGGTTCCTTTACCCAGGTTCGGGCCGCAAAGATGCGTAAAACCCAACTCCTACTTTGGTGGATTATATGTTGGTGTTCTTCAGCTAACGAGGAGCTCCAAGAGAGTCGTGAGGAGTTCTAAAAAGCCGAATCCTTCTCCTGGTCTCCTCGGGCCTCCTTTTATAGGGAAAAGGGGTTGCCACAGTGGCACACAGGAGGTGGAAAGGGTACAGTGATGCGAGGTTATCCCTCGCATTACAGGACAAGGTGCATTTAATGCGCCCAGCTTAGGTGTCCTTACTTTATCGGGGACGGGGGGGAGACGTCCACCTTATCCGTCGCCGCTCCTCCTCGTGTTGACACACGCCCTGGCTAGCGGTGCCTGAGGTGCCATGTAGGCAGACAGGCAGCTGAGCTGGCGCAACGGCGGGTCTCCACGAAGATCTGTGGGTTGCCACGCAGGAGCCTGTCCAGCTGGTTGGGTCGGCAGCTGCGTGGGTCGGTGAAACGCAGTTGATGCGGGCCTGACGGTGGCCCCATGGGTGTCCTCGACAAGGGCCTTGCCGGGGGCCCCGGCAAGGGTCTTGCCGTGGCGCCTGCCGTCATCCCCGGCAAGGTGCTTGCCGGGGGCCTTCTAGTCCTCCTTGGCTGGGATCCCGCCAAGGGTCGTCGTCTTCTTAACTTGCATCTGATCTTGAATGTCTTCACAAAGATCTGCATGCTACCACGGGGATATCTCCCGAATCCTCGCCCTATGGGGGCGGTGGACTCAAGGGTGATTCGCTCCGTAGGCGCGGGGCGAGCTGCCGCGGCAAAGGTCTTGTCGGGGCTGCCAGAGCCGGCCCCGACAAGAATTTTGCCGGGGGAAGCCGCTTCATCCATTTGCTCTTTGTGGTCTTGTTATTGGCGTCGCTCCAGTCTCCATCGAGCTGTAGTCTTACCCTGGCTCGCCTCCCTCGCCATGCTTGGTGTGTGGGCGCCGTGGCTCAGACTGCCCGTGCACAGTCATGGGGGTACAAAAAGTGTACCCCTCTTTTTGTACACCGACAGGAGCCCCCAGGCCTGGGCCACACATAAGCGCGACACATTGTTGGGCCAGGCCCAGAACGGTCCGCGGGCACGTGGGGTGGTTTTCACCGTGGTAAAATTTCCGCCCGCTGCGCCTCCCACGACCCGCGCGTGCGGCGCGGGGTGGAGGGGCATGCGTGACGTGGGCGGCATGCGTGGGGTGGTTTCCGCAGGCATGCATCACGTCGCAGTAAATGTGAAAGGAGGCGGCCCGCGCCTTCCTCATAAAAGGGGGGAGGTGTGGGGGCGTGGCCCGCTGACTGGATGGGGCCGAGGCGCGGTCTGCTAGGCGTCCACTCCCCACGATCACGGGGTGGGGAGAGGTCGCCTCACCCGTCCCTTCGGTCCTGCACGTTCGCCACGTGTCTCCCATGCGTTCGAAGTGGCGAGCGGTGGAGGCGGGAAACCAAGCCGTCGCTGGTTGGGGCGGCCGGTCGGTCCCAGCCGCCCTTCGCCTTCTGCGTCTTGATTGGCCGAGCGGGGCGGTCGAGCTCTAGCCCCGCCCCTTTATAAAGGGCGGGGGGAGGGGACGGCGCCCTGCACTCCTCCATCTTCTTTCTCCTTCAGCTTCTGCTCCTTTCTTATGTCCGCCATGAAGAAGGAAAACCCCGGCTCCTCAACGGTGGCGGCGAGGGTCGCTGCTCGACAGCGCGTCCCCCCTTCTCCTGCACCCGTAGTGGCCGAACCAGCCACGAGAGAAAGAGGGAGGGGGCGGGGCCGTGGGCGAGGCCGGGGTGCTCGGGGAAGAGGAGGACGGGGCGGCTCACCGGCCTCGCCCCCGCCAGCAGCTCCTCCTCCAGTGGAAGGTCATTTTGGAGATGACCCCTGTGAGTTCTTCATTAAGATGCGGGGGTCGCCGCGCCGTCGCCTTCGTCTCCCGACTCCGTTTGCACGGGAGATGGAGGTGAACCCGCCAGAGTCGCTGCGGCTGCACATGAGGGGTTGTGGGATCAGTGGCACGCGGGCCCGCATCGACTTCCCTGCCCCTCATGTGATGTATCTTCGCCAAGGATGGAAGAGGTTCGCTCGCATCCACAGCCTGACGGATTGGCTCACCCTCCACTTCAAGGTTATGGGGGATGGCCACCTCTCCGTCAAGGTCTTCGGGCACCTCGGGACTCGCGCGAGGTGCTGCATGGAGAGCTCCTCTGATGACGAAGACTCCTCCTCGAACTAGGGTGATGAGGAGGACAGCGATAGCGACGACGAGGGCGGGGGACGGCAGGATGACGGGTCCGACTAGGTGTCGGGCGCCGCTGCTAGTGGCACCGGCGACCCCATCATCCGTGTCGCCGGCTCCTTGAACTTCTCGGGGCCGTCTCCTTGGCGGCTGGCGTAGGGAGGCTGTGGAAGAGGAAGAGGAAGAAGGCGGGCGGCAAGGTCGTCATGTCGAAGTACGCGGGCACCGACGCCTTCGTCTCCTACTGACGTCCTGCCGCCTCGTCTTCGAGCTCATCCTCCGGCGCCGTCATCACCGTCCAGCCCTAGGGAGGCCGCCGAGATGCCTTCTCGGTGTCTTCTGCCACCCGTAGCTCGCCTAGGCGCCCCTTTTGCCCTTCTCGCCTCCTTGACCTATCTCCTGAGGAGAGGGACAAGAAAGGCATTACGGGCATCTTATCTCTTTTTAGTCTGTAAGCCTTCGGGCATCTGTTAAGTTTAAAACTTGTAATCCCCTTATTCATGTTTTTCATTCCCTACAGACTGTACATGAATGGAATGTTTTTAATGAAAAAGGAATGTTTGCCGGGTCATTTGTTCATAGGTAAAAACCCACAACAGGGAATAAATCCCTGATATCCTCAAGATAAACATTTTCTCGCCCGGCAACAGGCCCTGTCATTTCCCTACTTCACTCGACCTTTCTCACGCCCTTGGCGGAGGCAAGGATGAAACGGGCTTAGGCTCCTCGTTTTATCCTTTTGCTGCCGCGACTACAACCAAACCTAGTCCTAGGAACGAGACTTAGGGCCTAGAGTTATGGGAGCACGGTAGCTTAAGGAAAAGAACGAGGTATCACATACCTCAGTCCATAACAGAATGCATGATAAGGGAAAAAGGACTTATCTGAAGCTGCAGCCCCCGGCAACCCTGGTCTGCCGTGGGCGAATTCTTGCTCTTGCAGCCCTCGGCAACACTGGCTTCTCGGGGCCTAGGCACTGATTTGTTCTTCTTTCCTCCCTCCAAGTGGCTTCGGCAAGGATGCATGTGCGTCCTGTAAACCAAGGAAGACAGAGGAAAGACAAAGACTCGACCTCTAAGCTAGGGGTTAGCCGCTGCTAAGCACTATCAACCCTAACCAAGGACGAGACTCGACTCAGCATGGATGCTAAAACTTAGGGCGCCGGCGCTTCATTTATTTATGCTCAGGGTCTGCGCCTGGCTTTGTACAAAGGGCTACATGCCTTGCCGGCAAGGCTCGTACAAAAGGGTGGCTTTCCGGGAGGCCCAGCAAGCCGCGCCTTATGGGTAAAACTTGTGAAGATGCTCGATGTTCCAGGAATTACTCACCAGAACGGCATCCTCGGTCTCCAGGCGGACAGCGCCAGGCCTGGTGACTCATATTCCCCGATAAGGGCCTTCCCACTTAGGCGTCAACTTGTTCGTATTCCTCAAAGCTTCGGGCATGAACCTTGCGGCTATGGTAACGGCACAAGGCTTGCTGGTACCGCGCTGCTCTCACAGCCGCCCGAAGATGATCTTCCTCAAGGAGCATTGTGTCGTCTTGTCGCAATTGCTCTTGCTCAAGCTCATCATAAGCGAGCACTCGAGGCAACCCGTATATGAGTTTCGTGGGGAGAACTGCTTCTGCCCCGTATACCAGGGCAAAGGGCGTCTGGCCGGTGGCTCGATTTGGCGTCGTCCTGATCGACCAAAGAACCGCCGGCAATTCATCAATCCAGCAACTCCAGCTCTTGTGCAGCCTGTCAAAGGTCTTTGTCCTTAATCCTCGCAGCACTTCAGCATTTGCCCTCTCAGCTTGACCATTGCTTCGGGGGTGAGCAACGGAAGCGAAACAGACCTTGCTGCCGAGGTCTTGGGTATATTGCATGAAGGTGCGGCTTTTAAACTGCGTGCCGTTGTCGGTGATAATCCTGTTGGGTACACCAAAACGGCACACTAGTCCCTTGAAGAACTTGACGGCTGACTGAGCTATGACCTTCCTCACTGCCTCCACTTCTGGCCACTTTGTGAACTTGTCGATTGCAACGTACAAGTACTCAAAGCCCCCGATGGCGCGGGGGAAAGGGCGCAGTATGTCGAGCCCCCAGACCGAGAAGGGCCAGGAGAGAGGAATGGTTTGAAGGGCTTGAGCTAGTTGATGAAGTTTCTTTGAATGGAATTGGCACGCTTCACACCTGGTGACCAGCGCCGCCGCATCCTGGCGGGCAGTGGGCCAGAAGAAGCCTTGCCGGAATGCCTTGCCGGTAAGGGATCTTGACCCTATGTGGGATCCACATATGCCTCCATGTATCTCTGCCAATAGCTCCAGTCCTTCCTCTCGAGGGATGCACTTCAATTTCACACCGTTCGGTCTCCTCCTGTACAGGACGTCATCGACGAACTGGTACATGGCGGACCGACGGGCTACTTTCTCCGCTTCTTCCTGCTCCTCAGGAAGTTCCCCAGCCTGAAGGAATCAGACGGTATGCTGCGCCCATGCTGGAGCCTGGGGCTCGACGGCGAGGACTAAAGGCATTTCCTCCGCCAAGGGAGTGGCCATCTCGACGGCAAAAGCTTGACGCTCCGCCGGAGTTAGCCCTCCGGTGGCGGGCTCAGTGTCTCCGGCAACATCTTTGTCGGCGGCTCCGGGGAGCTCGGCGGGGAAGTACTTGCCGGGCCCTGACTTCCTCCTCTTTTTCTGCTCTGTTGATGGATCAACGGATGGCTGAGAAAGCTGAAGCACAAAGGTACCTGGTTCCACAGGTAGTTATAGGGCAGAGCGCTTTGACAGGTAATCGGCGATGTCGTTCTCCGCTCGGGGAACGTATTCTGCCTGTATACCGTCAAAGTGCTCTTCCAACTTTCTCACTTCATAAACGTAGGCCTTCATCAACGGGCTCTGGTAATCCTTGTTGACTTGTTTGACGACAAGTTGCGAGCCGCCCCTAACAATGAGCTTCTTGATTCCGAGGTCCGCCGCGATCCTAAGACCAGCAACCAGCCCCTCGTACTCGACATTGTTGTTCGTTGATACCTCCCTAGGGAAGTGCATCTGGACCACGTACTTGAGGTGCTCTCCAGTGGGCGCGACCAGCAGTATGCCGGCCCCGGCGCCCTGCAAGGAGAAAGCCCCATCAAAGTACATGATCTAGTTGCAACTTGCCTCTTTGCCGGGGAGAGCAGTTTCTTGGACTTCTTCATCAGGCGTTGCGGTCCATTCTGCGACGAACTCTGCCAGGACTCGGCTCTGAATTGTCAAGGTACTTTCAAACTTGAGGCCAAAGCTGGACAGCTCCAGTGCCCACTCTACAATTCTTCCTGTTGCATCTGGGTTGTGCAATATCCTTTGCAGAGGGAGGCGAGTGATGAAATGATCTCGTGTGCCTGGAAGTAGTGACGCAGCTTCCTCGAGGCCATAAGAAGGCCGAAGAGCAATTTCTGCACACCGGAGTACCTTGACCTAGCCCCCTGCAAGAGGGAGCTAACAAAGTAGACTGGGTGCTGCATCATCTTCTTCTTCGGCTGCACTCCAATTGGCTGTGTCGCCTCTGCGCCAGTGGCACCAGGCTCCGTTGCTGCTATCACCTCATCATCGATTTCTCTCTGCGCCACCAGTGCGGCGCTGACCACCTGGTTTGTTGCCGCTAAGTATAGCAGCAACGGTTCCTGTGGTCGAGGCGCAACCAGTATTGGCGTGGAGGAAAGATACTTCTTCAGATCCTGTAACGCTGCTTCCGCTTCCGCCGTCCACTCCATTAGGCCCGCCTTTTTCAAAATCTTGAAAAAGGGGAGGGCACGCTCAGCAGACTTGGAAATGAACCTGCTCATGGCGGCAACGCAGCCGGCAAGCCGACGCACATCCTTGACCCGCTTGGGTGCTTCAATCTGCTCTATAGCTTTGATCTTGTCCGGATTAGCTTCTATCCCACGCTGCGACACAAAGAACCCGAGAAGCTTGCCAGACGGAACGCCGAAGACGCACTTCTCAGGGTTCAGCTTGAGGTTGATCTTGCGTAGGTTCACAATTGTTTCTTGTAAATCTGCTACGAGGGTTGCCTTGTTCTTGGTTTTGACCACTATATCATCCATATAAGCCTCCATATTTCTATGGAGCTGGGGTTCAAAACCGATTTGGACGGCCCTTGCAAAAGTCGATCTAGCACTCTTCAACCCTAAAGGCATTCGTACGAAACAGTACGTACCACATGGGGTGATGAATGTTGTCTTCTCTTCGTCTTCTCTTGCCATGAAGATCTGGTGGTAGCCGGAGTAGGCATCGAGGAATGAGAGCAGGTCACACCCTGCCGTGGAGTCAACAATCTGGTCTATGCGCGGCAACGGGAAGGGGTCCTTGGGACAAGCTTTATTGATATCTGTGTAATCAATACACAGCCTCCACTTCCCATTTGCCTTGCGCACTACCACTGGATTGGCCAACCACGTCGGGTGGAGCACCCCTCTCACCAAACCCGCAGCTTCCAGTTTCCGGATCTCCTCGGTGATGAACTCTTGCCGTTCCAAAGCTTGCTTCCTGAACTTCTACTTGACGGGCCGCGCATGAGGACAGACAGCAAGGTGGTGCTCGATCACCTCCTTGGGAACGCCGGGGATGTCGGATGCTTGCTAGGCAAACACGTCGACATTCGCCCGCAGGAAGGTGACGAGCGCGTCTTCCTATTTTTTGTCAAGGGCGGAGCTTATGGTAAAAGCCCCTCCCGTGCCATCCTCCTTGACAGAAACCTTCTTGGTTCCTGGCAGCGTAGCCCTGGATCTCTTGTTTCTGCTGGTGGAGCTCTCTGGCACGTCCTCGACAGGAGCGCGACACTCCGAAGAGGTGCACTTGCCGGAGGGGGTGTCTGAGGTCTCGCCGGTCTTCTTCTTTCTGGTGGAGCTCTTAGGCACGTCCTCGACGGGAGCACAGCACTCCGAAGAGGTGCGCTTGCCGGAGTGGGCGCCCGAGGTCTCGCCGGTCTTCTTCTTCTTCCCTCCCGAGGCTCCAGTGGCAGGAGCAAGTGCCCCCGTAGCGGTAGTTGCTGCAACTGCTTGCTGGTACAATTGGTCGGCGCAAATCAGCACATCTTTCTTGTCAGAGGGGATGGTGATGATCGTCACGGGCCCTGGCATCTTCAGGGTGTTGTAGGCATCGTGTGACGCTGCCATGAACTTGGCCAGTGCTGGGCGGCCAAGGATCCCATTGTAAGGCAAGGGGATCTTGGCAACATCGAACACGATCCTCTCAGTTATGTAGTTCAGATCACTTCCAAAAGTCACGGGCAGCGTGACTTTCCCCTTCGGTTGATTCCTCCCTGGGATGACCCCCTGAAACGTGCCCGTTTCCTCAGGTCTCCATCAGGTGGGCGAAAGTATGTTCAGACCGGCCCCGCCATCGACTAGCATCTTCGTCACCATGAGGTTGCGTATTGTCGGCGAAACCAACAATGGCAAGCACCCGACCGCAGTAGTGCGTTCAGGGTGATCCTCGGCGTCAAAGATGATAGGTGTGCTGGACCATTTCAGCGGCTTTTGGGCACCAGGCGATGGCTCTGCTGCAATAATCTCACGCGCCCATTGTTTAAGTTGGTGGTGAGAAGCATGCAGCGAGGCGCCACCATCGACGCACATGCCGTCCGTAGCCTTTGAAACACTTGGCCGCCGGACTCGTCGTCCTCTTCGTAATCGTCGTCTTCAGGTCTTCTATCGCGGCCCTGGGCGGGCCTTTCTTGCTGTTTATCCTTGCCGCGACAGCCTGCTTGGCCGTCACGCTTCTTGCTGGATCCGTCAACGCCGTCTTGGCCCTTCTCCTTCACCCACCTCTCATATTCAGTTCTTTGCTTCTCAGCAAGGAGCTCAACCTAGTGTCAGTCCTGGAGATCATGGCCCTTGGTGCGATGGATCTTGCAGTATCGCTTGCCGGAGTTTCCTGGCTTCTCGGCAGCCGCCAAGGCCCGGCAGGCGACACACCCGGCAATTTCTTTGCCACGGTCACCTGCCTTGGTTTTCTTGGCGGAGCCGGTGTCATCAGATCCCTCGACGGCAAGCACGGCCTTCCCCTTGCGCTTCCTGTTACGGTTCCGGCCCTTCTTCGCTGGAGCAGCGGTATCCTCGTCCGAGGAGTCGGTTTCTGCACCGGCGCTTTCGCCGGGGTACTTCCTTCCCTCTTCGGCCCGGGCACATCCGTCGGTAAGAACGTAGAGTTCCGCCACATCCTTTACCTTGGTCATCGCCAGCTCTTCACGCATCTTGCTGTTGCGCATGTTCTGGTGGAACGCGCTGATGATGGCGGCAGGGTGAACATCGGGGATATTGTACTGTACCCGGCTGAATCTCTGTATGTACTTGCGCAGAGTCTCGCCTTCCTTCTGGGGTATGACATGCAGGTCACTTGCTTGGCCATGGGCTTGGTGGCCTCCGGTAAAGGCGCCAACAAACTCATGGCACAAGTCGGACCAGGAGGAAATAGAGTCTACTGGCAAGTGCATCAACCACGACATGGCGTTAGGTTTAAGAGCCAATGGAAAGTAATTCACAAGCACCTTATCGTCGCGGGCCCCGGCAGCTTGCATCGCGATGGTGTAGATGCTGAGGAACTCCGACGGGTGGGTCTTGCCATTGTACTTCTTGCCAACGTCAGGCTTGAAGGTGCGGTGAGAGGGCCACTGGAACTGCCGCAGCTCACGGGTGAAAGCTGGACAGCCTACCTCGTAGGGTAGACCTCCAGGGCTTTCCGGTGCTGGGCGGTCCGCAGCAGGCCCTGCTCGCCTGTCTGACTGGTGGCGCGTTCCGCGCCGGCGCTCGATGGTGGTTCGAGCGTCTTCATGAGCTCGCTCCTGAAGAACTTGACGCTGGTCGCCGCGGGTCCGTGGGTCGGACAATGCTATGGAGATGGCATCGCCCGCGACATCTCGACGGGTCGACGCACGCGGCACTGGACGAGGAGGAGGCGAATGCACCGTAGCCACGGCGCTGCCAGCTCTCCCGCCGCCGGTGCGTGGGACCCCATCGTAGCGTCAGCCTAGGAGCTCCGCTGGATTTAGGTCATCCCTGTTGGCGATTGCGACAAGGCTTCGGATGGTGGCTCTCCATTCGTCAAGTTTCCCCGTAACGGGAGGAAAGTCGAGCAGCAACTGCGTGCGCGCCAAAGGTTCGGCTAGTGTCAGCGGTAGTGAAACCTGCACGGACTGTGACGCGCTTCGACCCCTGACCGTGTCAGGGGGAGCTCCATCATAATCCCGCGGTTGCCTAACTTCTCCACCAGCGCTTCGGCGGGCGGGCGGGTCTTCTACGTCCTGGGAGTGGCGCTCGGGGCCCTTCCCATGGCGACGTCCGGGATCTTCGGGGTGACGACGCCGTCCGTCGCGCGCTGCTTGAGAAGAGCGCACTGTCGGCGCCGGCGTGGGAGTTCTGGAGGCCCTGGCATCGCCCTCGGGTGATATGGCCGCGACCTTGGAAGGCCCCGCGCCACCCGCGGAGGGTCGGGCTCCATCTTTGGAACTGGCGGTGTGCGGCCCGTTACCAGGCGCACAAACGTCGCCACCTCCCAAACTCCGGCTGTCGGGATGGCGTTGGTGTTCGCGAGCAGCGCCCCGAGTCCTTTCCGCGACTGGTCCGCTGCTCGCCCACGTCGGGACGGGCTGTCCGGCTTCCGACTGGCCAACCGCCACAGTTGTCTTCTTCTTGGGCGCCATGACGATGCAGGAACGCCGAACTAATCGCTAAAGCCGATTCTCACAACTGCACCCCCTACCTGGCGCGCCAAAGATGTCGGTGTATTTGGATCGACACCTATGGGATCACAAGAATCCCTACTACGGTTGCGAGGCGCGGGGTTGAGAGAAGAGCGGATCTAACGGTCAGGACACGGTTCCTTTACCCAGGTTCGGGCCGCAAAGATGCGTAAAACCCTACCCTGCTTTGGTGGATTATATGTTGGTGTTCTTCAGCTAACGAGGAGCTCCATGAGAGTCGAGAGGAGTTCTAAAAAGCCGAATCCTTCTCCTGGTCGCCTCGGGCCTCCTTTTATAGGGAAAACGGGTTGCCACAGTGGCACACAGGAGGTGGAAAGGGTACAGTGATGCGAGGTTATCCCTCGCATTACAGGACAAGGTGCATTTAATGCGCCCAGCTTGTCACACCCTGCATTTTGTAACATGTTATTTGCATCAATGAAGCATGAAGATTTGGACCAGCAAATTTTTTTGGCATCATTTGGCTTTTATTTGGAATTGAGTTTTTCTTCATATGTGCTCATTAAAGTCAACTATTACCTCTTGTAGAATTCATCTCCATACCCAAAACTTCTGCCCAATGATCATAGCAAGTGTTATATAATGGTATAGTATTTTCTTACAAAATTAATTTGGCCAAAATGTATTTTTATAAATTTAGTATTCCTAAAACCCCTGAATTAAGGTTTGCACAGCAAGTGCTTGATTTAGGGTGAGAAAATTATTTCAAAAGGTGTATTTGAGACCTAGTAGTCATAGGACTCCCAGAAACCACAAAAGTATAATTTTAAAAGTTATTTTCCTATTTTATTTAAAAGATTTTTCTTAAGGCCAGAAATGATCTTTAATGGGGGAAAATTATTTAAGTATTTCAAAAATATTTGCCAAAATTCAGGGAGACTCATAGGACATATATTGTCCATATATAAGAGTTTCAACACTTGGTCATGTTCAAAATAATGGGCTAATCCCTCTAAAACCCTTTCTGGATATTTCAAGCTTTTGAAATATTTACAAAGGAAATATTCTCCAAAAATTCTAGGGAAATTCTATCATGTCATATATGGCATATTTGATGATCTTGCCAAGTCCCATGCCTTGGGAAGCAAGAAAACATCATCAAAACCCTTCCTAACCATTCTATCCATATTTGAAGTTTGAGCAACTCTACATTGCCAAACTTGTCCAAATGCTCTCAAACTTGGTGCACATGCTAGAAAGGCCTAATAAGGCATCTAGACCAAATGGCACAAGAATTTGGAGTAGGGTAACTTGATCAGAATACCCCAAAACCATTTCTGTTCAAATGCAAATTTGAACAACTTTACATTACCAACTTTTTACCTGGAGCTTCAAACTTTGTGGGCATGATCATAACCCCAAATGATGAAACAACACCAAGTGGTGCATCAAGGGGAGATGATTAGCTTGACTCAAACAAGATGAAGCCATTTCTGTTGATTTCTAGGGTTCACCAAAGTTACATTGGCTAGTTTCTTCAAATGAGCCCAAATTTGGTGAAACACCCTATTTTCATATAACATTCAATCCTGTTAAGTGTCATGGCAAGTGGGGATCATTTGCTTGATCAAAACTTGATCAAACACCTTCTGCAATTTTACCAAAACTACCATCTTGACCCCTTTTACTATTTACCTTGGCCTCAACTTTCTACCATAGCTCCATCTAGTTACTATCTACCTCCAGTAACTCCCCCATGTCCCCAGCTCCATGATTGAGGGGTGAAAACCCTAGTTCACCTTACTGGACAGCCATTTTCTACCAAGTTACCAGCTTCCTCTCTCTCTCATTGATCCTCCAGAGCATCCAAAGCCACACACGAGCTCCTTGCATCACCCTGGACCCCCCAGACACGGCGGACGCGCCCAGAGGGCCAATGGCATGCCATGGCATGCGATAAGGCCGCTCCAGAGCACGCTACAGTGCGCCCCCGCACTATAGCTTCGCCCAATCGCCTGCCCCCGACAGCCTCGAGCTCTCCCCTCGCGCTAGTCGATGCCCCTCGACGTCTGCGACCTCCCTGGCGTTGTCCCCCCTTCTCCTCCGCCCTCCAGTGGCCGTCTTCACACATGCGCTGGCCGCCCGCAACCTCCACTCGTCGGGCTCACACGCGCGCGCTGTCTGGAAGCCTCCCCGCTCCTCCTCTCCCCTCTGCTAGGCGTAGGACTCGTCCATAAGCCTCCCCGGCTCAATCACAGGCACCAGAACAGCCTCTGGCCTCGCCTGCAACCTCGCCGGCGCATGAGTCCACGGTGGACCGTGGGCTCGGCTATATAAGCACCCCCAAGCCTCTCCAACGGCACAGACAGCCTCCCCTCACTCACAGCAACACGCCAGTACCACTCACTCCTCCCTAGAAAGCCCATGTGCTCGGGATCGACCGGAGCTCCGCCGCGTCGGGCAACCGGAGATCTCGAGGTACATGCCCTCTCCGCCCTTCCTCTCGCTCGATTTGGAACCACCGCACCCCACTGATACTTTCCCCTCGCTTTTCCCTCTCTGAAGCTGTCGGAATCGGCCGGAGCAGCGACCTCCCGAAGCTCCTCCACCGTCCCACCTCGCCGCCGGCGAACCAAGCCTCCCCGGTGAGTCGCACCACCACCACTGCATCCGCGACTCGCTGATGAGTCCATCCCTGCCCTCCGTTGGCTCCGCTGTGCCCGGATTCGCCGCCGGTGAGCTCGCCGTCGCCGTGGCCGAGAGGTTGAAGATGACAGGCGGGCCCCGCCTGTCATCCTCACCACCCTCTCTCTCCCCTCGCAGCCGCTGAACGCCGGGCCCCGCCAGTCAAGTTTGAAATCCTGACGTGCGCGCGATGGCGCCCGTGCGGCTGGGCTGTTAACCCTGGGCCATGCACTGTGGCCACTCTGGCCCAGTTGCACAGGGCCTTTTCTTCTTTTTCTTTTCTGTAAAGTTTCAAATAATTTTACAGAAAAGAATATTTTCCCAAATAAATAAATTCCAACTCCTAAAATCTTGTAATATTCCAACCTATTTAATGGTATCACTTTCACATATCCATGAAACTTTTTTGTTCTGTTCAAATTTAAATTCAAATTTGAGCAATAAAACTCCTGTTCTAAAATCCTTAGATTCCATTCTGCAACTCCAAAACTCCAACTAAGAATTTTCTCCATCTTAGTTTTCCCTCTAGTATTTAACAAAAATAAGTTGACATTTTTCTGAGCACTTTGATTTTTCTGTTTTTATTGTGGTCTTATTTTCCCATTGATATTTTGCGAAGTATAGATACCGTATTTGACGAAGTTGCTGAGGAAGAAGGTGGAGAAGGATTTGAAGACTTTGAAGACCAAGCCAATCCAGGCAAGCAGCCATTTGACCATGATACACTTGTTCTTCGGAACCCGTTTGTTTCTGATGCATGTTGATGACCTAGTTGAACCACCACATGATGCATGCTTTGCTCATGATCTTGCTATGTGCTAGTTGTCATGCAAATAGATAGTAGTGATGCTTGTGATGCATGTGAGATATGAACTTTCGAGGTTGAAAACTTTTCATAAACCCCGTCGGGTGCCCCTAATGCCCGAGGGTGATGTTGAGTTAGGTCGTCACTTGAGGAAGAAGTGATGTGCCGGTAAAATCTTGTGCATGGGTGAAATAATGGATTAGATTTATGTGTGACTACCGTGCCAACCAAACTTGTGCAACCACTCCACCCCTTATGGGACGGGGATTTATTGATTACTTAGGTCGATACTAGCATGGTGCCCACATTACTAGTGACGGGAAGACTTGAGGTCTTTCCCGGGACCGGGTCGTGCTTGGATAGATGACCATGACTGTTTTTACAGGGCACCAGACACACCGTTGGTCCCTTCGGGTACGCGTGACATTGAAATTAGGGCAAGTCCCATGATCTATTGTTTGTACCCGAGGGCCGTGTACCAACGAGTGGACTCTATGTTAGTATCGTCTAAGGAAAGATAATGACCGGGTGCTTCCCCCGAGTACTTGAGGTACTGCGGGATCCTGGGTGACACGAAAGCTTCCCGGATCTTGTGGGTAAAGTGCGCAACCTCTGCAGAGTGTAAAACTTTTCGAATAGCCGTGTCCAAGGTCATGGACAGTTGGGTGGTGCTACTTAAACTATGTCCAGAATTTTACTTCATCGGTGCAAGTATGCGTGTGTGATGAGTCAAGGTGGTGACTTGACTCGAGGAGTTGAATCATACTCATGTTGATACCGGTAACCTGTCTTCGAGGTTACGTGAAGTTGTTGATGCATATACTTGATATTTATTCTAGTCATTGCTAGATTGCTCATTATTGTTCAAATTGCATTGTTACTTTGAACCACATCATGGGTTGCTTGCGAGTACATTCAAAGTACTCATTGGCTTGCCATTGGTTATTTAATTGGCCAGGCATGGAGGAACAGGAATATGAGGAAGAGTTCTTTGGAGACGAACATGCGAACTAGGACGCTATCCCAGTCAGAATGCCTGTAGGGTTAAGGCAGATGGCATGGGTTCTACCTATCATCGAAGACTTCCGCTATTTGAGTTATTTGCTATTCAGCCCGTGAGGCTTTATCTATGTAAGACTTGGCCATAATGGCCATAATTTGTGTAAGACGATTTGTATGGATGTAAGACTCTTGTTATTCAGCTTATGTGTGTTCAGTGAGCATTGTTCTCTGGGATCACTGTACACGTGCATTCGGTGATCTCGACTTCTAAGTCGGGGTCCCCACAGAGCTGGTATCAGAGCCATCCTGACTGTAGGAAGCCTTAGTTAGCATGGGCGTTAGTTAGTTGAGACCCCTTTTCAAAAACCTTCTGAACCTCTCTTCTTTTCTAAACCTGAGATTTCATCTGCTTATTAACCTCTCCTATTCCACCTTTGTAGATGGCCGCTGTACCCGAAGAGCACTTGACCACTGGGTTTCCCTTGCTTCTCGAGGATAGCCTCCAGGAGTGCCAGTTCCACCGAGCGCCCATCCTCACATACCTTGAGCATTGGGTTAGCGACACTGAGGTGGAATACCATGTGGAAGTGATCGTAAAGGCAAACGATCCTCCCACAAGTTGGTTCTTCGAGGGACCCCAAATGGCAACACTACCTCTCGTCGTCGAGGCTGCTGCACTCAAGGCACTAACCCGTCTCCGCGAGCTTCTTCCGGAGATGGTAGCCAAGATGACAACCCGCTTCTTGCCTTACCGGAAGGAAGGTGAAGATGAAAGCAGCGCACTAGCCCCTCCATTGAAGGAAGGACTCTCGCTTCGGTTCCAGACCTACTTCAGTCTATGTGCCGACAGCTTGGCACAAGACTTGGCCTCGGAATCAATGAAGCTCCGAGAAGAACTTCACAAGACCAAGGCACTTCTTCGTCGAGCACAAGAGAAGACAAATAGGATCAAGAAGGAAGGAGCACCTTCCGGACAGTCCGCTATCGCATACCGAGGCGGAAGGCCCTCCGAAGATGTATCTTCCAAGGATGAAGAACTACCTCGGCGACGCCGGATGACGGCAAGGGAATATCGCAAGCTTTTCCCTGCACCACCGACGAAGAACCGTCGTATCCAACTCCTCCACTCCCCCACACCTTCAAGTGACAAGGGGGCCCACACAGATGAAGACAAGGAGGAAGACCCAGAAGAGCCGGAATACGCAACCGAGCATTCCACCGCTTAGGCATTATTCGCTACTCGGATATGCCAGTTGTGACCTCTACGGTAGGATAGGTCGTGTAACCCCTATGCGCAGTCGAGTCCTTGTATGGTTCATATGAAACCATCTAGTGTTTGCTTTTGTTATGTTTGGATGTATGCCGTATTCTTCCTTCGGGAATATGTAAACGACTGCATCACCCATTTGGATTTTAATGAATGTGTCTTGGCCTTTTTGGCCCTTGCATGATTTGATTAGTGTCACACCCACCCCCTTACTAGGCACCCATCTATCTTGCTTTCCCTCTTCCAAGTCATGAGACCTTTTACCGCTCCAACAGGATGCCTGTTGTAACTCGTACTGGTACCTCTACCAAGCAGCGTGAAGCCGGAGCATCCGCTCAGTCAGAGGCAGGCCACGACCAAACCAACGACCAAGCTCCACCACCACCACCTCCTCCGAACATGGACATGGCTCAGCTTCTCCAAGCTTTCCGAGAGGAACGCCAAGCCAACACCGCAGCCCTTCAGTTGATTTCTGAAGCTGTCACCAACAACCTCCAGCCGGCGGGGAATGGCAATGGACATTCCACGTTGGCAGAGTTCAAGAAGCATGCACCGCCAACTTTCATCAAGACTACTGAACCCCTGGATGTAGACGACTGGGTCCGCACCATTGAGGACTTACTGGAACTAGTCGGATGCACCGAAGACCGTGAGAAGGTGTCTTATGCAGCCCACTGCCTCGGGAGGGACTGCTAGAGCTTGGTGGGATGGATTCAAGGTCATGCATGCTGAACAAGACATCACTTGGGTCAACTTCAAGGCACAATTCCGCAAAGCCCACATTCCTTCCGGAATCATGGCTATCAAAAAGCGTGAGTTTCGAGCCCTGAAGCAAGGAAGTGGCACTGTCAAGGAGTACATGCAGAAGTTCAGTGTTCTGTCAAGGTATGCCCCTGAAGATGTCAGCACTGATGCTGCAAAAAGGGAGCGCTTCATGGAAGGCCTCAATCAGACTCTGCAATACTCGCTTGTCGTGTGCGACTGCCCAACCTTCCCTGACCTGGTGAACAAAGCACTTATGCTTGAAGACAAGCGGCGTGCTTTGGAAGACACTCACAAGCGCAAAATGGTCAGCAAGGGAAGTTCCAGCAATCAGAAGCCTCGTCCGTGGCAGTCAGCCTCGGCCAAGCCAACCTATCAGCAACCAAGAGCTCCTGCACCCCGCACCAACTATCAGCCTCAGCAGTATGCCAACCCAAGGCCAGCTTTCAACCCCAATAACACTGGTGGCAACAAGATCAACAATCCAAACCAAGTCACTTGCTTTGGATGTGGTCAGTCAGGACACATCTCAAGGGTGTGCCCCAACAAGAAGCCTGATGCCCCGCGCCCCTATGCGCAGAACCAAGGACAAGGCCGTGGGATGCCACCAAGGAACCCAGCTCCTCGCAACCCGCCTAACCAAGGGAAGGGGCGTGTGAATCACGTCACTGCTGAAGAAGCCCAGGAAGACCCGGACGTCGTGCTGGGTACGTTCCTTGTCAACTCGGCACCTGCAACTGTCTTGTTTGATTCTGGAGCAACGCATTCATTTGTCACTCAAAGATTTGCATTAAAAAGTGGCATGACCCCTACACCCCTGAATAACCCTATGGTGGTACAAACCCCCGGAGTAGAGATGAGAGCCAAGATAGGTTGTAAGGGAGTCAGTATTACCATTAACGGTGTAGATTTCCTAGCAGACCTCATCGTCCTGAGATCACAAGGCTTGGATGTGATCCTAGGCATGAATTGGCTCAGCAAGCACCAAGGCTTGTTAGACTGTGCCAATCGGACAGTCACCGTGACCAATGACCAAGGAGTCGAAGTCAAGTTTGCTTCCAACTCCTCTTCCGCTCAAGCCGCTCAAGTCAACTGTCTGTCTGAAGTTGGGCTAGAGCAAGTACCGGTGGTATGCGAGTATCCTGGTGTCTTTCCGGATGAACTACCGGGAATGCCCCCTAACCGTGACATTGAGTTCATCATCGAGCTCGTGCCCGGAGCAGGACCCATCTATAAGAAGCCTTATAGAATGGGGACGGAAGAATTAGCCGAGTTGAAGAAGCAACTGGAAGAGCAGCTGAGGAAGGGATTTATCCGTCCAAGTGCCTCCCCTTGGGGATCTCCTGTTCTGTTTGCGGCAAAGAGGGACGGTACCATCCGCTTATGCATTGACTATCGTTCCCTCAATGAAGTTACAATCAAGAACAAATATCCACTTCCCAAGATTGAAGATCTGTTTGATCAGCTCAGCGGAGCCAAGGTGTTCTCCAAGATCGACCTCAGATCTGGGTACTACCAGCTAAAGATCAGACCCCAAGATATTCCGAAGACGGCATAACCAGATATGGCCTGTACGAGTGCACAGTCATGTCCTTTGGGTTAACCAATGCCCCAGCTTACTTCATGTATCTCATGAATAAAGTCTTCATGGAATATTTGGACAAGTTCGTTGTTGTCTTCATCGATGACATTCTTGTCTTCTCGAAGACGGAGGAAGAACACGAGCAACATTTGAGGATTGTCCTAGACAAGCTTCGGGAGCACCAACTATATGCCAAATTCAGCAAGTGCGAGTTCTGGCTGCATAAAGTTGGATTCTTAGGTCATGTCTTGACCGAGGAAGGATTATCAGTTGATCCCGCGAAGATCGAAGCTGTGACCCAATGGCAATCTCCAACGACCGTCAAGGAAGTTAGAAGCTTCCTCGGACTTGCGGGCTATTACCGCAAATTCATGGAAGGATTCTCTAGCATTGCACGGCCAATGACTCAGCTCCTCAAGAAGGACAAAAAGTTCGAGTGGACGCCAAAATGCGAAGAGAGCTTCCAAGAACTCAAGAAGAGGTTGACCACCGCCCCAGTTCTGGCAACACCTGATATTCACAAGGAGTTCGTGATATATTGTGATGCCTCTCGAACCGGATTGGGAAGCGTTCTGATGCAAGAAGGCCGAGTCATAGCATACCTCTCCAGGAAGCTACGACCTCATGAGGAGAACTACGCTAATAACGATCTTGAGTTAGCGACAGTGGTTCATGCCTTGAAGACATGGTGGCATTACCTCCTAGGGAAACGGTGTGAGATATACACAGACCACAAAAGTCTGAAGTACATTTTCACCCAAAAGGAATTGAACATGAGGCAGCGAAGATGGTTGGAACTCATCAAAGACTATGACCTCAGTGTCCAATATCACCCTAGGAAGGCTAACGTGGTGGCCGATGCCTTAAGCAGGAAGGCTTGCTCTTTGAATGCCATTATTCAGGAAAGGCAGCCAGCCTTGTTTAAGGAACTCGAACAATTCAGTTTGGAATTGGTCACCCCTGGATTTCTGGATCATTTGGAAGTCAGACCGACCCTGATGGACGAAGTCAAGAAGGCGCAAGATGGACACGCAAGCATCGAAGGCATCAAGAAGAAGATGAAGCTAGGCACGGCCCCAGGATTCTCTGAAGACGAGCACGGGATTGTTTGGTACAAAGGCCGCATCTGCGTACCAAACAAGACGGAGCTGAAGAACCTGATCCTGCAAGAAGCTCACGACACTCCGTATTCCATCCACCCCGGAGGAACCAAGATGTATCAAGACTTGAAGGCACGATTCTGGTGGCACGGGATGAAAAGAGAGATTGCAACCTATGTTGCAAAGTGTGATGTGTGCCAAAGGGTCAAGGCTGAATATCAGTGACCCGCTGGATTGCTTCAACCACTCAAGGTTCCTGAGTGGAAGTGGGATAAAGTCGGAATGGACTTCATCACTGGATTACCAAGGTCAAATAGAGGACATGACTCCATGTGGGTCATAGTCGACCATTTGACCAAGGTGGCCCATTTCATTCCTGTCAAGACTACTTATGATGGCAACCGGCTGGCAGCTCTCTACATCGACAAAATCGTAAGCCTTCACGGCGTTCCCAAGGAGATTGTGTTAGATCGAGGAACCCAGTTCACCTCAAGATTCTGGAAGAAGTTCCAAGAAGCCTTGGGAACCAAGTTATCTTTCAGCACGGCTTTTCATCCACAGACCGGAGGTCAGACAGAACGAGTAAATCAAATTCTCGAAGACATGCTCCGAGCCTGTGTCTTGGCATATGGAGCCAAGTGGGAAGATTGTCTCCCTTTTGTCGAGTTCTCCTATAACAACAGTTACCAGTCGAGCCTTCAGATGGCACCATTTGAGGTGTTGTACGGACGCAGATGTCGCACACCCCTCAACTGGTCAGAGACTGGAGAAGGGCTAGTCTTTGGACCGGATATTCTCCGCGAGCAGAAGAGCAAGTCCAACTAGTCAGAGAACGTTTGAAGGCAGCCAAGTCAAGGCAGAAGAGCTATGCTGACACTCACCGTCGGGACATGAGTTTCCACGTCGGGGACCATGTGTACCTGCGGGTAACTCCTCTGAAGGGAACCAAGCGTTTCCACGTCAAGGGGAAGCTCGCACCAAGGTTCATTGGACCCTTTGAGATCACTGCACGACGAGGAGAAGTGGCTTACCAGTTGGAACTACCACCTGAGCTGTCCGATGTGCACAACGTGTTCCACGTGTCACAACTCCGGAAATGCCTCCAAGTTCCGAACAAGCCTGATCTCTACAAGGATGTTGATCACCAAGCCATTGATCTGCAGCCTGATTTGACCTACCGCGAGAAGCCCATTTGCATCCTGGATGAAGCAGAATGGCGGACACGAAGCCGTACCATCAAGTACTTCAAGGTCCAGTGGAGCAACCACACGGAAGCAGAAGCAACCTAGCAACGTGAAGACTATCTTAGATCCGAGTTTCCCGATCTCTTTTAAGACCTAGTTTAGGAATCTCGGGGACGAGATTCTTGTAAGGGGGGTAGGTCTGTCACACCCTGCATTTTGTAACATGTTATTTGCATCAATGAAGCATGAAGATTTGGACCAGCAAAAATTTTTGGCATCATTTGGCTTTTATTTGGAATTGAGTTTTTCTTCATATGTGCTCATTAAAGTCAACTATTACCTCTTGTAGAATTCATCTCCATACCCAAAACTTCTGCCCAATGATCATACCAAGTGTTATATAACAGTATAGTGTTTTCTTACAAAATTAATTTGGCCAAAATGTATTTTTATAAATTTAGTATTCCTAAAACCCCTGAATTAAGGTTTGCACTGCAAGTGCTTGATTTAGGGTGAGAAAATTATTTCAAAAGGTGTATTTGAGACCTAGTAGTCATAGGACTCCCAGAAACCACAAAAGTATAATTTTAAAAGTTATTTTCCTATTTTATTTAAAAGCTTTTTCTTAAGGCCAGAAATGATCTTTAATAGGGAAAAATTATTTAAGTATTTCAAAAATATTTGCCAAAATTCAGGGAGACTCATAGGACATATATTGTCCATATATAAGAGTTTCAACACTTGGTCATGTTCAAAATAATGGGCTAATCCCTCTAAAACCCTTTCTGGATATTTCAAGCTTTTGAAATATTTACAAAGGAAATATTCTCCAAAAATTCTAGGGAAATTCTATCATGTCATATATGGCATATTTGATGATCTTGCCAAGTCCCATGCCTTGGGAAGCAAGAAAACATCATCAAAACCCTTCCTAACCATTCTGTCCATATTTGAAGTTTGAGCAACTCTACATTGCCAAACTTGTCCAAATGCTCTCAAACTTGGTGCACATGCTAGAAAGGCCTAATAAGGCATCTAGACCAAATGGCACAAGAATTTGGAGTAGGGTAACTTGATCAGAATACCCCAAAACCATTTTTGTTCAAATGCAAATTTGAACAACTTTACATTACCAACTTTTTACCTGGAGCTTCAAACTTTGTGGGCTGATCATAACCCCAAATGATGAAACAACACCAAGTGGTGCATCAAGGGGAGATGATTAGCTTGACTCAAACAAGATGAAGCCATTTCTGTTGATTTCTAGGGTTGACCAAAGTTACATTGGCTAGTCTCTTCAAATGAGCCCAAATTTGGTGAAACACCCTATTTTCATATAACATTCAATCCTGTTAAGTGTCATGGCAAGTGGGGATCATTTGCTTGATCAAAACTTGATCAAACACCTTCTGCAATTTTACCAAAACTACCATTTTGACCCCTTTTACTATTTACCTTGGCCTCAACTTTCTACCACAGCTCCATCTAGTTACTATCTACCTCCAGTAACTCCTCCATGTCCCCAGCTCCATGATTGAGGGGTGAAAACCCTAGTTCACCTTGCTGGACAGCCATTTTCTACCAAGTGACCAGCTTCCTCTCTCTCTCCTCGATCCTGCAGAGCATCCAAGCCACAGACGAGCTGCTTGCATCACCCTGGACCCCCCAGACATGGCGGACGCGCCCAGAGGGCCAATGGCATGCCATGGCATGCGATAAGGCCGCTCCAGAGCGCGCTACAGTGTGCCCCCGCACTGTAGCTTCACCCAATCGCCTGCCCCCGGCAGCCTCGAGCTCTCCCCTCGCGCCAGTCAATGCCCCTCGACGTCCGCGACCTCCCCGGCGCTGTCCTCCCTCCTCCTCCACCCTCCAGTGGCCGTCTTCACATGCGCGCTGGCCCCCCGCAGCCTCCACTCGTCGGGCTCACACGCGCGCGCTGTCTGGAAGCCTCCCCGCTCCTCCTCTCCCCTCTGCTAGGCGTAGGACTCGTCCATGAGCCTCCCCGGCTCAATCACAGGCACCAGAACAGCCTCTGGCCTCGCCTGCAACCTCGCCGGCGCACGAGTCCACGGTGGACCGTGGGCTCGGCTATATAAGCACCCCCCCCAAGCCTCTCCAACAGCACAGACAGCCTCCCCTCACTCACAGCAACACGCCAGTACCACTCACTCCTCCCCAGAAAGCCCCTGTGCTCGGGATCGACCGGAGCTCCGCCGCGTCGGGCAGCCGGAGATCTCGAGGTACAGGCCCTCTCCGCCCTTCCTCTCGCTCGATTTGGAACCACCGCACCCCACTGATACTTTCCCCTCGCTTTTCCCTCTCTGTAGCTGTCGGAATCGGCCGAAGCAGCGACCTCCCGAAGCTCCTCCGTCGTCCCACCTCGCCGCCGGCGAACCAAGCCTCCCCGGCGAGTCACACCACCACCACTGCATCCGCGACTCACTGCTGAGTCCATCCCTGCCCTCCGTTGGCTCCGCCGTTCCCGGATTCGCCGCCGGTGAGCTCGCCGTCGCCGTGGCCGAGAGGATGAAGATGACAGGCGGGCCCCGCCTGTCATCCTCACCACCCTCTCTCTCCCCTCGCAGCCGCTGACCGCCGGGCCCCGGCTGTCAGGTTTGAAATCCTGACGTGCGCGCGCTGGCGCCCGTGCGGCTGGGCTGTTAACCCTGGGCCGTGCACTGTGGCCACTCTGGCCCAGTTGCACAGGCTCTTTTCTTCTTTTTCTTTTCTGTAAAGTTTCAAATAATTTTACAGACAAGAATATTTGCCAAAATAAATTAATTCCAACTCCTAAAATCTTGTAATATTCCAACCTATTTAATGGTATCACTTTCACACATATCCATGAAACTTTTTTGTTCTGTTCAAATTTAAATTCAAATTTGAGCAATAAAACCCCTGTTCTAAAATCCTTAGATTCCATTCTGCAACTCTGAAACTCCAACTAAGAATTTTCTCCATCTTAGTTTTCCCTCTAGTATTTAACAAAAATAAGTTGACATTTTTCTGAGCACTTTGATTTTTTTGTTTTTATTGTGGTCTTATTTTCCCGTTGATATTTTGCGAGGTATAGATACCGTATTTGACGAAGTTGCTGAGGAAGAAGGTGGAGAAGGATTTGAAGACTTTGAAGACCAAGCCAATCCAGGCAAGCAACCCTTTGACCATGATACACTTGTTCTTCGGAACCCGTTTGTTTCCGATGAATGTTGGTGACCTAGTTGAACCACCACATGATGTATGATTTGCTCATGATCTTGCTATGTGCTAGTTGTCATGCAAATAGATAGTACTGATGCTTGTGATGCATGTGAGATATGAACTTTCGAGGTTGAAAACTTTTCATAAACCCCGTCGGGTGCCCCTAATGCCCGAGGGTGATGTTGAGTTAGGTCATCACTTGAGGAAGAAGTGATGTGCCGGTAAAATCTTGTGCATGGGTGAAATAATGGATTAGATTTATGTGTGACTACCGTCCCAACCAAACTTGTGCAACCACTCTACCCCTTATGGGACGGGGCTTTATTGATTACTTAGGTCGATACTAGCATGGTGCCCACATTACTAGTGACGGGAAGACTTGAGGTCTTTCCCGGGACGGGGTCGTGCTTGGATAGACGACCATGACTATTTTTACAGGGCACCGGACACACCGTTGGTCCCTTCGAGTACGCGTGACATTGAAATTAGGGTAAGTCCCATGATCTATTGTTTGCACCCGAGGGCCGTGTACCAACGAGTGGACTCTGTGTTAGTATCGTCTAAGGAGATAATGACCGGGTGCTTCCCCCGAGTACTTGAGGTACTGCGGGATCGTGGGTGACACGAAAGCTTCCCGGATCTTGTGGGTAAAGTGCGCAACCTCTGCAGAGAGTAAAACTATTCGAATAGCCGTGTCCACGGTCATGGACAGTTGGGTGGTGCTACTTAAACTATGTCCAGAATTTTACTTCATCGGTGCAAGTATGCGTGTGTGATGAGTCAAGGTGGTGACTTGACTCGAGGAGTTGAATCATACTCATGTTGATATCGGTAACCTGTCTTCAAGGTTACGTGAAGTTGTTGATGCATATACTTGATATTTATTCTAGTCATTGCTAGATTGCTCATTATTGTTCAAATTGCATTGTTACTTTGAACCACATCATGGGTTGCTTGCGAGTACATTCAAAGTACTCATTGGCTTGCCACTGGTTATTTAATTGGCCAGTCATGGAGGAACAGGAATATGAGGAAGAGTTCTTTGGAGACGAACATGCGAACTAGGACGCTATCCCAGTCAGAATGCCTGTAGGGTTAAGGCAGATGGCATGGGTTCTACCTATCATCGAAGACTTCCGCTATTTGAGTTATTTGCTATTCAGCCCGTGAGGCTTTATCTATGTAAGACTTGGCCATAATGGCCATAATTTGTGTAAGACGATTTGTATGGATGTAAGACTCTTGTTATTCAGCTTATGTGTGTTCAGTGAGCATTGATCTCTGGGATCACTGTACACGTGCATTCGGTGATCTCGACTTCTAAGTCGGGGTCCCCACACAGCTTAGGTGTCCTTACTTTATCGGGGACCGGGGGAGACGTCCGTCTTGTCCGTCGCCACTCCTCCTCGTGTTGACACACGCCCTGGCCAGCGGTGCCTGAGGTGCCATGTAGGCAGACAGGCAGCTGAGGTGGCGCAACGGCGGGTCTCCACGAAGATCTGTGGGTTGCCTCACAGGAGCCTGTCCAGCTGGTTGGGTCGGCAGCTGCGTGGGTCAGTGAAACCCAGTTGATGCGGGCCTGACGGTGGCCCCGTGGGTGTCCTCGGCAAGGGCCTTGGCGGGGGGCCCGGCAAGGGTCTTGCAGTGGCGCCTGCTGTCATCCTCGGTAAGGTGCTTGCCGGGGGCCTTCTAGTTCTCCTTGGCTAGGATCCCGCCAAGGGTCGTCGTCTTCTTAACTTGCATCTGATATTGAATGTCTTCACAAATATCTGCATGCTACCACGGGGATATCTCCCGAATTCTCGCCCCATGGGAGCGGTGGACTCAAGGGTGATTCGCTCCGTAGGCGCGGGGCGAGCTGCCGCGGCAAAGGTCTTGCCGGGGCTGCCAGAGCCGGGCCCGGCAAGGATTTTGCCGGGGGAAGCCGCTTCGTCCCTTTGCTCTTTGTGGTCTTGTTATTGGCGTCGCTCCAGTCTCCATCGAGCTTCAGTCTTACCCTGGCTCGCCTCCCTCGCCATGCTTGGTGTGGGGGCGCCGTGGCTCAGACTGCCCGTGCATAGTCATAGGGGTACAAAAAGTGTACCCCTCTTTTTGTACACCGACAATTACCCACTGTATGATATCATAATTCTATGGCCCCAAGTCAAGGAGGCATCAACAAGAATTCAAACATATGCAAATAATGAAGCTATAACAACAATCTGTGAAAACAGGACAGTCTGTAGTAATCTGAACATTAACCATACTTCTCTAACTCTAAAAATTCTGGAAAAATTAGGAAAAATAAACAATTTGTATAGCAAGACTTTGCAAAAAGTTTCAGATCCTTTCGACGTTCCGGTAAAAAATGTAAAATCACGCACTACAACCAAAGTTTCTGTTTTTGCACTGCACAAACCAACAAGCAGTTTAATCGTCCTAAAGGAAACTCTTGGCACATTATTTTTATAATACAATGGAATTGTACAAGGGGATAATTATTTTTATTGAAAACTTTTTGTAATAAAGGTTCACAAAGTTTCCATGGGCATGAACAAAGTTCTAGGCTAGCTCCCACTTTAACATGCTCGTCTTTCTCACTTTCGCTTTTCTTTCTGGAAAAGTTTTGGGTTCCCCTCTTTTTTTTTTTAAACTTTATAAAAGCACACAACAGAAATAAATGACTCTCTAAAAGTTCTGGGTTGTCTCCCTGGCAGCGCTTTCTTTAAAGCCATTAAGCTAGGCATATAGTGCTCAAGTAATGGATCCACCCGGATCCCAAGGTATATCAAAGCCAATTTTAATTAGCAATGATTTGGCATTTAGTAGTGAGCACAAAGTGATATGTGTCATGCAACAACGAAGTCTAACTATCTTCCTATGCATCAGCATGTCATAAAAGAATAATTCATGCACATCAAGTAAAGGCCAATGCATAGTATAAGCAGTTTCTTGCAATTTTATCGTGTTGGAAACATAGAGAGGCGGAGATGTAGTTCCTCTCTCATAATAACTGCAAGTAGGAGTAGCAAGCACATGCATATTATATTCATCAAAATAATCATGTGTAACGGAAAAAGGCAACCCATCAATATAATCCTTAATAAGTGCAAACTTCTCCGATATAGTATAGTTTGGAGAATTCAAAAAGATAATAGGACTATCATGCGTGGGTGCAATAGGAACAATCTCATGTTTGACATAAGGTACTATAGCAAGTTCATCTCCATAAGCATAATTCATATTGGCATCTTGGCCACAAGCATAGCAAGCATCATCAAAAATGGATATTTCAAAAGAATCAACGGGATCATAGCAATCATCATAGCAATCATCCTTCGGTAAGCACGAAGGGAAATTAAACAGTGTATGAGTTGAAGAGTTACTCTCATTAGAAGGCGGGCACGGGTGATCAATCTGCTCTTCCTCCTTTTGTTCTTTGCTCTCCTCCTCATCTTTTTCATCCAATGAGCTCACAATGTCATTAATTTCTTCTTCCATGGACTCCTGCAAAATATTAGTCTCTTCTTGGACAGCGGAGGAGTCCTCAATATAGGTTTAACATAGGCATTAGAAGCATAATTATCATAACAATATTTAAATATGGCAAAAATTTCAGATTTGTAAAGAGTAGCATCATACTTTTCAATCAAAGAAGCAATTTCATAAGCACCCTTAAAAGCAACAAATTCTTCAATTTATTGAACATCATAGTAACTATAAACACCCTTAGCATACGAAGATACGATTCCATTATCACTAAACTCACATTGGTAGGGAAGGTGTTTCTTAGGGTCTTTGGAACAACAACTAAAATCATATATTTCACATAAATTCCAAGCATAGCATTGCAAACGATGAATTTGATCCAGTAAAAGTTTCCCTTTTCAGATATGCGGTGTCGCACATAACAAGCATGCTCATCTAAAGATTTGCCCACAACTAAGCTAGTAGGGCTTTCAACCCGAGCACATAGGGATCTAAGATGATCCAAGTAAAAAGCTTCAGGAGTGTGATAGATTTTGAGTGGTTCTTCAACCATTGGTTCAGCAGGTACCACTATTTTTTTGTTATTTTGCGTTTCCTACCCATAACTAAAGATAGAGAACAACTTAGAACAGAAAATAAAATCTACTTAGTGATAAAGCAAACAAGCACACACGAGGATATTCACCCCACGCTATTGCTCCCCGGCAACGGCGCCAGAAAAAGGTCTTGATAACCCACAACTGTAGGGGATCAGTTGTAGCCTCTTTCGATAAGTAAGAGTGTCGAACCCAACGAGGAGCTAAAGGCAGAACAAATATTCCCTCAAGTTCTATCTACCACCGATACAACTCTACGTACGCTTGACGTTTACTTACCTAGAACAAGTATGAAACTAGAAGTACTTTGTAGTTTTTGTGGGATAGGTTTGCAAGAATATAAAGAACACGTAAATAAAACTAGGGGCTGTTAAGATAAATAAACAATAAAGTTAGTGATAGCGAGTGTGGAAAAGTGGTGGTAGGAGTTGTGAAATTGCCCCTAAGCAATTGACTACATTACTAGACCGATAGCAAGTTTTATGTGGGAGAGGCCACTGCTAGCATGTCATCCCTTACTTGGAATTCTATGCACTTATGATTGGAACTATTAGCAAGCATCCGCAACTACTAACGTTCATTAAGGTAAAACCCAACCATAGCATTAAGATATATTTGTCCCTCTTCAATCCTGTATGCATCAATTTCTACGCTAGGTTGAAGCTTCTGTCACTCTTGCCCTCCAATATGTAGTCCTGTCAACATACAACTAACCCTATGGTGTGATCCACACGCACGCTCATATGATGGGCACCAAAGGACAGCAACATAACCACAAGCAATTTAAATCAATCATAGCAATTCACCAATCACCGATAGGACAACGATAATCTACTCAGACATCATAGGATGGCAACACATCATTGGATAATAATATGAAGCATAAAGCACCGTGTTTAAGTAGAGGGTACAGCGGGTTGCGATAGAGTGGACCGTTGTAGATAGATGCGGGAAGGTGATGGAGATGTTGGTGAAGATGACGGAGGTGTTGGTGTAGATCGCAGTCACACGATGATGGCCCCGGTGGCACTCCGGTGCCACCGGAAGCGAGGGGGAGAGAGCCCCCTCCTTCTTATTTTTCCTTGACCTTCTCCCTAGGTGGGAGAAGGGTTTCCCCTCTGGTCCATTGCCTCCATGGCGGCGGAGGGCGAGAGCCCCTCTGAGATTGGATCTCTCTCTCTCTCTCTCTCTCTCTCTCTCTCTCTCTCTCTCTCTCTCTCTCTCTGTTTCTGCGTTCCCAGATTATGTTCCTTCACCGTTTCTTATATTCCCGGAGATCCGTAACTCCGATTGGGATGATTTTTTGACACAATTTTTATCCGGATATTAGCCTTCTTGCGGCGAAAGAATGGCATCAACCACCTTATGGAGTGGCCACGAGGGCCCAGGGCACGCCTGCCCCTGGTGGGCGCGTCCCCCTGCCTCGTGGGCCACTCGGGCATCGTCTCACATTGGTTCCGCTTCCCAAAATTCACATATATTCCAAAAAAACTCCGTCCGTTTTTATTCCGTTTGGACTCCATTTGATATAGATATTCTGCGAAACAAAAAACATGCAACAAACAGGAACTAGCACTGGGCACTGGATCAATATGTTAGTCCCAAAAAATAGTATAAAAAGTTGCCAAAAGTATATGAAAGTTGTAGAATATTGGCATGGAACAATAAAAAATTATAGATACGGCGGAGACGTATCACGTATTAGGGCATGTTTTTCCTCAACCAGGCTGGGTTGAGAAGGGTATGTATCGTGGGAACGATTCCGACAATAATAAGGTATAGGGTAAAGGAGCATGATCTATCGAAATGCATATGGGTGACACGGTGGTTTTAGCGAGTTCGGGCCTCTCACGGTGGAGATAACAGCCCTACGTCTCATGCTTCGGAGAGGCTTTGTTTATCTATGTATGTATCAGGAGATTATAATGTGTGAGAGAGGGAGGAATTGATCCTCATGCCTGAGCTCAGTCCTGAGACTAATGGCGATAGAGAGAGAGAGAGAGGGGAAGAATGAGAACCTGTCTAGTCTAGTGGTGGGGGTGGCTTATATAGAGTGCGCCACCCCCTCACCTCCTATGTTACAAAGTGGGGCAGTGATGCCATAATGTCAGATGATGCTTCGACTGCCTTGTCGACTGTTGGTCTTCGCATATCCGAGTGAGTCAGTCGACCGAGTGGTCGACTATCATCCAAGTGGACGGTATGTTGCTTGTCTGAGTGGATAGTATGTCTGTATGAAACTTATCTGGACCGACATGCTGTGTGGACCCCATGCTTTATGATATTTTGACCCTTTGTGGGCCTACCTGTTATGTGTATCCCCAACATTAGCCCCCGAATCGATTGTGATTTTGCAGAACAAGTTTGTGAAAGACACAATTTGGCCCGAGTGATTACGTAAATACTCGGTACCTGTGATCGTGCTTTCAGAAAACCAAGGTTTGAACAAAATCGTAATGGATTCCGGCACTGCGATTCCCGACTGTTCCGACAATAATAAGGTATAGGGTAAAGGAGCATGATCTATCGAGATGCATATGGGTCACACGGTGATTTTACCGAGTTCGGGCCTCTCACGGTGGAGATAACAGCCCTATGTCTCGTGCTCCGGAGAGGCTTTGTTTATCTATGTATGTATCCGTAGATTACAATGTGTGAGAGAGGGAGGAACGGATCCTCATGCCTGAGCTCAGTCCTGAGACTAATGGCGATAGAGAGAGAGAGAGGGGAAGAATGAGAACCTGTCTAGTCTAGTGGTGGGGGGTGGCATATATAGAGTGCGCTACCACCTCACCTCCTATGTTACATTGTGGGGCATTGATGCCATAATGTCAGATGATGCTTTCACTGCCTTGTCGACTTTTGGTCCTCGCATATCCAAGTGAGCCAGTCGACCGAGTGGTCGACTGTCATCCAAGTGGACGGTATGTTGCTTGTCCGAGTGGATAGTATGTCTGTATGAAACTTATCTGGACCCACATGATGTGTGGACCCAATGCTTTATGATATTTCGACCCTTTGTGGGCCTACTTGTTATGTGTATCCCCAACATTAGCCCCCGAATCGATTGTGATTTTGTAGAACAAGTTTGTGAAAGACACAATTTGGCCCGAGTGATTACAGAAATACTCGGTACCTGTCATCGTGCTTTCAGACAACCATGGTTTGAACAAAATCGCAATGGATTCTGGCACTGCGATTCCCAACTGGTCTGGGGTAAGTGCCCACGAGGAGCAACATGGTGACATTCGTTCATCTCTCGAAAGAGGTTAACTCGTGATCAAAGTATGAGTGTGTCATTAAATCTGGGTAACAAGACTGACGCATGGACTGCTCTCTCGGAGAGATGCCATTCTTATCCCGGAGGAACGTCAATATAAGTACACCCAAACTCGTGAGTTTTACACTTTGAGTCCTAGAAGAAGCCTCACAATAGGTCCACGGAGGAGCGTTAAACTCACCTGATAGGATTTTTTTTCCTTAGTCGACCGGAGCCTTAGGACTTTTTTGTTTTTGTTCGTCACTCGGAACGGTCAGGGCATACCGAGTGAAGATTACTCCAGTGGGGGCGCGCTGAGTGCACCCACAGGGTGTAGTCCCCGAGGCCGCCGTTGACTGCGGGCAGTCGGCGGGGGTCTGAGAGAAAAAATCTTCTTAGTTGGTACTGATCGAACTTGTTCCTCTCCGACTCGGAGTTCAAGTAGTACTTGAGGATCTGGTATTGGTCTTGATCGATAAAAATGTCTCTGTTTGGCTTCTCTTCTAGTGGGGGCACGCTGAGTGCACCCACTGGGTGTAGCCCCCTACCCTCTATCGGACTGGATGAGTCTGGCCGAGGGTTTAAGTTTCTAGCAAACCTCCATGCAGTCGGCACGGTAAATATATTGTAGTCTGAAATTGAGTCAATCAGATGGATCTTCACGCACTTGGCATGGTAAATAAGCTCAGTCTGGAACTGAATCAGTCGGACTGATCTGGATGTAGTGGTGAAGACACGTCCAACTAATGGTGACGCGCAGGGCGGCCGAGGGGCGAGGATGTGTACAACCGAGTAACGATGTGCGGGGCATACGAGTGGTGAAGACGTACACAACCGAATGGTGACGAGCGGGGCGGCCGAGTGGTGAAGACGTGCACAACCGAGTGGCGACGCGCGGGGCGGCCGAATGGAGAAGACGTACACAACCGAGTGGCGACACGCGGGGCTGCCGAGTGGTGAGGACGTGCGCAATCGAGTGGCGACGTGCGGGGCGGACGAGTGGTAAAGACGTGCACAACCGAGTGGCAATGCACGGGGCGGTCGAATGGAGAAGAC
>LR738712.1:429582216-429656227 GCA_902687465.1 Secale cereale
CGAGTGGTGATGAGGTGACAAACTGAGAGGCGACGCACGGGCGGCCGAGTGGTGATGAGGTCACCAACAGAGAGGCGACGCACGGAGCGGCCAAGTGGTTATGAGGTGACCAACCGAATGGCGACGCGCGGGGCAGCCGAGTGGTGAGGACGTGTCTCACGGAGCGGCGACGCGCGGAGCGGCCGAGTGGTGAGGATGTGTCCCGTCGCATGACGACGCGTAGGGCAGTCGAAGTGAAGACGTGCTCCACAGAGTGGCGACGCACAGGGCAGCCGAGTAGCGAAGAGGTGACCAACCGAATGGCGACGCGCGGAGCAGCCGAGTGGTGAGGACGTATCTCATAAAGTGGTGACGCACAGAGCGGCCGAGTGGTGAGGACGTGTCTGGTCGAATGATGACGCGTGGGGCGATCAAAGTGAAGACGTGCCCCACGGAGTGACGATGCGCGAAGCGACCGAGTGATGACGCGCTGAGCGATGAAAGTGAAGACGTGCTCCATGGAGTGGCGACGAACGGAACGGCCGAGTGAAGTAGAGGCGTCCCGCAGAGTGACGAAGCATGGGGTGTCCGAGTGACGGGTAGCCGAATGTCCTTGATATTTTCTTCCGAGTGGTTGTGGATGATGTTTCCTTTGATTTCATCTATGTGGGGTGTCGAGGAGGGAGATCGGAGCTACTCAGCACTGGGGCCAGGAGTCACTCGGTGCCGTGGCGCATCACCGAGTGCCTCCACCGCGTAGGTTGCTGCAGGGCGGCGGACACCGGAGGGACGAGCAGTCGTGCGCGAGGGTGCAGTTTACCCCGGTGCCTGCCTGCGCCTTGATAGTAGAGGTCATTGTCGAGCAGCCGACCGGATGAAGGAGTCATCGTGCACGGGGCCATGGCCAGCCTTTGGCATCCGCGCCACGTCGGGGAGCCAGACCGCTGTTCCGAGTGACTGGGAACGCCGCAGCCGTTTCGGTGGACGTTGCCACCGTGTAGTTGATGTCGGAGGGAGTTGGGTCTTGTCGACACGGATCGCGCCTTGCAGTCGACCTCGGTGGATGGAGCAGCGATGCCGGCTGCTGCGCTTCGTTCCTCGGGGGAGCCGTGTGTGGGGGTTCGTCGACGATGTTGCACATGAGGCTGGAGACTATGACAAACCGGACGACGCTGGTGGCCGTGCACGTAGGTTCAACGTCGGCCTCGCAGACGAAGCCATAGACGACGACGAGGCGGATGGCGCCGGTGGCTGCATGCTGAAGCCAATCAACCGAGTAACCTACACGTTAATTGTCCAGAGTGCAGAAATCATCTCCGGGCTGGCTGGTCGAGTGAACCAGTTTGTTAGCCGGCCGAGTGAAAAGGTCAATTGGTCGAGTGAACCACAGCTGGGCTGCAACCCGATCACGACACCATCAGCCGAGTGAAATAAACGGTGAGTCAGTCGGGCGAGGTTATTCGTCTCAGTGCCTGCAAGTTAGCAAGTACGCGCGCGTCCACGATTTTTTTTTGATGTACCAGCACTTCCCTACAAGTTAGCAAGTATAGCCAGCATATCCACCGAGAGTTTGGGCTTTCAGAACGGGGTGGCGGTGGATAGTGTGGGGCAGAGTGGTGGGCTGGCCCTGTGGTGGCGTGAGCATGTCAGTGTCACTGTTAGGCCATGGTGCCAATATTTCATTGATGCTACTGTCTGTCATGATGGGAAGTTTCACTGGTTTCTACGGTGAGCCCCGGACAAATCTGCGGAATAAATCCTGGGAGGCGATTCGTTTTTTGAGAGCTCAAGACAATCTCCCTTGGCTTTGCGCTGGTGACTTCAACGAGGCACTATATTATACCGACCAGCTGGGAGGGAATCTGCGAAGTTTCTCGCAAATGGAGGATTTTAGGGACTGCTTGGCCGACTGCGGCCTCGCGGACATGGGTTTCTCGGGCTATCCCTATACATGGGACAACAGAAGGGAAGGTTCCGAGAATATCAAAGTGAGGCTAGACCGTGCGGTTTGCTCGGATGCGTTCCTCGCTTGTTATCAGGAGTCCACTGTGGATCACTTAGTTACGGAGGAATCTGATCACCAAGCGATTTTGATCAGGGCTATGGAGACGGCTCCATGTGCAAACCTTGGAGGCCCGCGGCCTTTCAGATTTGAGGAGGCCTGGACCAAGCATGAGCAGTATGATAACATGGTCGCTGAGGCCTGGGAGGCGACGGGGTCGGGTGCTTTGGGCCTAGACGGGGTCTGGCAGCGGCTTGGTGCTGTCTCTGGCAGTATGCAGCGATGGGCTCGCGAGGTTTTCGGGTCTATTAGGAGGAAAATTGCCAAACTGAAAAAGCAGCTTGAGGAGGCAAGGCTGCGGGCTACCCATTCGGGAAACAATCAGGAGGTGCGGGAGATTGAGGACCAGCTGCGGGAAACGTTTGAGCGTGAGGAGATTATGTACAGACAACGCTCCCGTGTTGATTGGCTCCAGGCTGGGGACCAGAATACAAAGTTCTTCCAAGCACGGGCAACTCACAGAAAGAGGAAAAACACCGTTAAGGTATTGGTAAGGGAGGACGGATCTCGGGCGATGGTCAATGAGGAGTTGAGAGAGGTGGCCGCTGCTTTCTATGAACGTCTATTTTCGTCAGAGGGCTCGAATGGCGCTCATGAGGTTTTAGACAACATTGCTCCGGTGGTCTCTGATGAGATGAATGCTAAGCTAATTGCTTCCTTTACAGACCAGGAGATTGAAGATGCTTTGTTCCAGATGGGACCAACCAAAGCGCCGGGTCCTGATGGACTGCCGGCTTTGTTCTATCAACGCCACTGGGCGCTGATTAAAGATGATGTTTGTGGTGCGATCAAGGACTTCCTGAGTGGGGCAGCAACCCCGGATGCTTTCAATGCTACGGTTATTGTCATGATACCCAAAACTACTTCTTCGGAGTTGATGTCTCAGTTCAGGCCTATCAGTTTGTGCAATGTGCTTTATAAACTTGCAACCAAGGTCCTGGCGAATAGATTGAAGATCATCTTACCTTTCCTCATTTCCGAAGAGCAAAGTGCGTTTGTCCCAGGTCGCCTTATCACTGACAATGTGTTGATTTCCTATGAATGTGTGCATGCCATAAGAACGAGGAGAAGGAGGAGGACCCTGTGTGCGGTGAAGCTCGACATGATGAAGGCTTATGATAGGGTGGAATGGCGCTTCCTGGAGCAGATGATGGAAAAACTGGGCTTTGCCCCACAATGGGTCTCTACAATCATGCGATGTGTCTCAACGGCTAGTTTCTCGGTTAAAATCAATGGTGGCCTCTCAAGATCTTTCTTGCCATCTAGAGGACTGAGGCAGGGGGATCCCCTCTCCCCCTACCTTTTTCTGTTCTGCGTGGAGGGTTTTTCAGCCCTTCTTAGGCAAGCACAGAGAGACAACTTACTCAAAGGGGTATCCTTTGGGGGCACTGGCCCTCATGTCACTCACTTGCTGTTTGCGGATGACAGTATCGTGTTCCTAGATGGCTCGGAGGACAGTCTGACTACTCTCAAGCACATCCTTGCTAAATATGAGGCTGCCTCGGGCCAGAAGGTTAATTTGGACAAGTCCTCTATCTTCTTTGGTAAGGGTTGTTCAGAAGAGAATAAGGTTCTCTGGAAGCAAACTGTGGGGATTCAGTCGGAGGCCTTAAGTGAGAAGTGCCTTGGGCTTCCAACACAGGTTGGGAGGTCCAAAGACGGGTCTTTCAGATATCTGACGGAAAACTCAAAGAAGAAAGTGGGGGGCTACAAAGGACAGGGGCTCTCCAAAAAGGCCCGGGAGGTTCTTATTAAATCGGGACTGCAAGCGATCCCGACGTTCGCCATGAGTTGTTTTCACCTTGCAAAGAAGACGTGCCGGAACCTGACTTCTATCTCTTCAAAATTCTGGTGGGGTGCAACTAATGGCGAACGGAAGGTTCACTGGCTTTCGTGGGAGAAGATGTGTTTTCCAAAGAGGGATGGTGGGCTGGGCTTTAGGGATCCGCACGCTTTCAATCTGGCTCTTCTTGCCAAACAAGCTTGGCGGATTGTTACCACCCCAGCTTCTTTGGTGGCGCGTGTTCTGAAGGCTAGGTATTTCCCAGACTCGTCTATCCTCACGACCACTTGCCCCTCAAACGCCTCTTACACCTTTCGGAGTATTGTGCACGGGCGAGATTTGCTAAGGGAAGGCTTGGTTTGGAGGATTGGTGATGGATCTAGTGTTAATATCCACCATGCGAATTGGATCCCAAGAAGCGGGTGTATGCGACCACTGGGTCAGCAGTACATCCATGGGGTTACTAAAGTTGCTGATTTGCTGAATGAGGAAGGCACAGACTGGAATGCGGGGTTGGTAGATGAGATGTTCTCGGCCTCTGATGCGGCGGATATAAAGCAAATAGCCGTGGGGGGACCTGGAACTGATGACTACTTGGCTTGGAACTTCACAAGAAATGGCTCCTTCAGTGTCCGCTCCGCTTTTCACATGTGCATGTCTATGGAGCGCAAGAGGTCTGGGACGCCCAGTTCGTCGTCTTCGGTTGACAAGCATAAAGCCTTCCTTGCTCTGTGGGACACTAATGCGCCTGGGAAAGTAAAAATCCATTTCTGGCGCCTTATTCGTAACGGCCTTGCTGTGGGTGCGGAGCTGCATCGTCGGAGAATCAAAGGGGGGGTTTTCTGCCCTGCTTGCGGGAGAGAGGAAACCATCCTGCACCGGTTCTGGCTCTGCCCTCATTCACGTATGTTCTGGAAGATGCTCCAAGAGGAGATAGGTGGTGATCTTGCTATCCCCCCGGACTGCCTGGGGACGGGTAGCGGTTTGTACCACTGGTTGCTGGACTGGCTCACTGGAGCCCAAGAGGAGGAGCGCGAGCTGGTTATGCAGGCGATTTATGGTCTTTGGCTCGCTCATAACGAAGCTTGGGATGGAAGACAGATTGAACCAGCACATGAAATAGCAAAACGAGTTCTCCATCTTGTTCGGGAGTGGCGTGTTGTTCACCAACGGGAGATTCAGCTGCCTACTGCAAGAACGGACCAGAAGTGGGAAGTACCGGAAGAGGGTTGGTTCAAGATCAATTCAGATGGGGCCGTCTCAAAATCTGGTGGTTCCGGTGGTGGAGGTGCTGTTGTGCGGGATCATCAGGGAGCTTTTGTCGCTGCAAGCTGTTTTCATTTCCCTCATGTTTCAGATCCGGAGGCGACGGAGGTCCTTGCTTGCAAACATGGAATGCTGCTGGCTAGGGAGTTGAACCTGGATAGGGTTCATATTGAGCTGGACAGCTTATCTATGGTTCAGAGGATTCGAAGGGAGCAGCAGGATCTATCTGGGATCGGCCCTTGGATTAGGGAAATCAAGACGATGCTGGCTTCATGTGTTGAGTTTAAGGTCTCTTGGGTCCGCCGACAGGCGAACGTTGCAGCTCATAAGCTTGCTCGTGTTGGTGTTGGGGAGGGGGTGGGTTCGACCTGGTTTGGTACCCCTCCTGATTGTATCCTAAGTGTAATCTCGGATGACATTCCGAGCTATGGTTAATTTTATGCAATGAAGTTTTCCCTCAAAAAAAAAACATATCCACCGAGTTAACGGCATGCATGCATGCATGCACTAATTAACCAGCGATGAAGCAACCCACTTATGGCCCCAATAATTAGGTAAATAACGTTGTAAATGCTCACCAATTGGCCGCTTAATGAGGCCATTATACCTTGACGAAGCGGAGCCAACGGGGTTGCCTATTGGTGGGAGTCGTCCTTCCGTCCCCTTTTTTTCATGCATGCAGTTAATTGAACATGGAAATAGCCACGTTATGCATGCACTTACGGAGGAGTTTACGAGGCCTTGACTCTTTTGATCTCGAACAGCCTTCGGTTGCAGGTTGTGGCCGTGGTTGTTTTGTAGGTCGCCGCTGCAGCGCGCCTCTGCTGCGGAGACATCGCTAGCGACTAGCGCCAGAGGAAAGAGCGGTGCGCGTCTGCGACGTGTCGGGCCCACGCCTCCACCACGGAGACCGACAACATGAGGTGGGGTCGGCAGCCGTGCATGGGGGCTCAATGACAAGGTTGAAGAGGACGATGAAGCGGACGACGCCGGCGCCCTGTGTGACGACGACGAGGCAGACGGCGCCGTCCACCACGCGTAAAGGCTCAACGACGACGCCGATGGCCACGCCGACGACGGGGCGGACGGCGCCGGTGGCTGCACTCACACTCGGCTGTGCCGAGGTTGGGAGATGATGACGGGGCAGACGGCGTCGGTGGCCGTACATGCACTCGGTTGTACTGAGGTTGGAAGCGCAGCTGTTTTCTTGTAAGTGCTTCGATTGATGTATGTTTATGATACGTCTCCAACGTATCTATAATTTTTTATTATTCCATGCTATTATTTATGAAGTCTTAGATATTTAATGGGCTTTATCATTCACTTTTATATCATTTTTTGGACTAACCTACTAACCCAAAGGCCCAGTCCAGATTGCTGTTTTTTGCCTATTTCAGGGTTTGCAGAAAAGGATTATCAAACGGAGTCCAAACGGAATGAAACCTTCGCAGGAGTTATTTTTGGAGGAAATCACGCGAGATAAACTTTGGGGCCAAGCCAGAGGACAGGGGGCCCACCCTCGAGGGTGGGGGCGCGCCCCCCTGCCTCGAGGGCAGGCCCCGTGGCCCCTGGTGCCCCTCTTCCTCCTGTATATGCCTACGTACCGCAGAAACTCCGTACGCAGAGAGAAAACCCTAATTCCACCGCTGTAGCTGTTGTTCCCGTGGAGATCTCATCTTGGAGCCTGTTCTGGGAGGGGGATCCATCACGGAGGCCTTCATCATCATCATCATCACCCTCACCATGAGTTGTGGGTAGTTTACCACAGACCTTCGGGTCCATAGCTAGTATCTAGATGGCTTCTTCTCTCTCTTTGGATCTCAATACAAAGTTCTCCTCGGTCTTCGAGGAGATCTATTCGATGTAATCTCTTTTTGCGGTGTGTTTGTCGAGATCCGATGAATTGTGAGTTTATGATCAAGGTTATCTAAGAAAGATATTTGGTTCTTCTCTGAACTTTTTATGTGCGCTCATAATATCCTTGCAAGTCTCTTCGAATTATTGGTTTGGTTTGGCCTACTAGATATATAGTTCTTGCAATGGGAGGAGTGCTTGGCTTTGGGTTCAATCTTGCGGTGTCCTTTCCCAGTGACAGTAGGGGCAGCAAGGCACGTATTGTATTGTTGCTATCGAGGATAAAAAGATGGGGTTTATATCATATTGCTTGAATTTATCCATCTACATCATGTCATCTTGCTTAAGGTGTTACTATGTTCGTATGAACTCAATACACTAGATGCATGCTGGATAGCGGTCGATGTGTGGAGTAATAGTAGTAGATGCAGGCAGGAGTCGGTCTACTTGTTTCGGACGTGATGCCTATATACAATGATCATGCCTAGATAGTCTCATAATTATTCGATTTTCTATCAATTGCTCGACAGTAATTTGTTTACCCGCTGTAGAATATCGCTATCATGAGAGAAGCCACTAGAGAAAACTATGGCCCCCGGGTCTATTCTCAACATATCGATCTACATCTACTTTACTGTTCTTGCTTTTATTTGCTATTTTATTAAACCAAAAATACCAAAAATATAAACTACCATCTCTATCACATCTCACTATCGTAAGTGACCGTAAAGGGATTGACAACCCCTTATCGCGTTGGCTGGGAAGTTCTTATTTGTTTGTGCAGGTGCGAGGGACTGGTGCGTGGTCTACTACTGGATTGATACCTTGGTTCTCAAAAACTGAGGGAAATACTTACGCTACTGTGCTGCATCTCCCTTTCCTCTTCGAGGAAATACAACACAAGCTCAAGAGGTAGCAAGAAGAATTTCTGGCGCCATTGCCGGGGAGGCTTACGCAAAATTCATATACCAAGTACCTATCACAAACCTGTATCCTTCGCATTACATTTATTTGCCTCTCGTTTTCCTCTCCCCCACTTCACCTTTGCCGTTTTATTCGCCCTTCTTCCGCCGTGTGTTTTTCGTTCGCTTGCTTCTTGTTTGCTTGTGTGTTGCTTGCTTGCTTGTCATCATGTCTAGCACGCCTATCATTATCACCACTCCCGAGTGTGAGGTCCTCAACTTTAAACAAAGGGAGGGAGAAAGTTTAAAAGATGCCTGGTATAGAATTTGCAATGCTCAAGATAAGTCTAATAGGAAGCTTTCCACTTCCGTGCTTCTTCGCAATTTTTATGTCAGCATAACTCCATGGAGTAGATTTATCTTAGATACCACTACCGGAGGGAATTTCTTGGGTAGCCACACCGTTGACTCTTATAAAGCTATGACTAAATTATTTGGCTCACCACCTCTTACGGTTAATGGGACCATTTTAACTTTGGAGCATGTTATGCAAAGGTTAGAAATTATTGAGAACAAATTTGCTACGGTAGAATTGTTAGAGAGCTTGGATAGAAAAAATCACAATGAAATTACCCAATATGGATCCAAGGTAGGAGTTGTTCTGAAAAATCTTAAGGAAAAAGAACCCATGGTTAAAGAAAAGCTAGATCAGGATTCCACTAGAATCAATAAGCTTGAGGATGTTATCACTAATGTGGGTTCCGCTCTTTCCGCTATAAGAACTACTCCAAATACCTCCACTAAATTTTCTAAGTTCATGTATGTCCCTAAAGACAAGGGTAAAATATCTAGGCTTGCGGATATCAAAATCCATAAGTGTTCAACCTAATTTTCTTACTTTTGCAAGAGACCCTTTTGAAACCTTAGAATTTCTTGATTTCTTGCCCAAGATTTTGATTATTCGTAGGGACAAAGAAGTGCCCAAGAATCATAAGTGCTTAATCAAAGAATTGCCTTCCAAAGATGGCAACACCTAGATATATCTTGTATCGTGCCTAGCTAGGGGCGTAAAAAGATAGCGCTTGTTGGGAGGCAACCCAATTTTATGTTTTTTGTTTTTGTTGCTTTTAGGGAATAAATATTGCATCTAGCCTCTTATTAGATGTGTTTTCATGTTTTGTTTAGTGTTTGTGCCAAGTAGAACCTTTGGTAAGACTTGTGCGAAGTTTATATGATCTTGCTGTGAAAAACAGAATCGTTAGCGCTCGCTAAAGTAGTCTTAAGATTTTTACTGGAGCGTGCTTTTTAGTTGATTATTTTTGCTGCTGATTGGTAGACAAATTTCCCAAATTTACCAATTTAGTTTGAAGTTTTTTGAGTTCCAGAAGTAGGCGAACCCAGCAGATTACTACATACTGTTCTGTTTTTGACAGATTCTGTTTTTCGTGTGTTGTTTGCTTATTCCGATGCATCTATGAGTAATATTGGAGGATATGAACCATAGAGAACTTGGAGTGCAGTAGGTTTAACACCAATATAAACAATGAATGAATTCCTTGCTGTACCTTTGAGTGGTGGTTTGCTTTCTCTTACTAACGGAGCTCACGAGAATTTTTGTCTAAGTCTTGTGTTGTGAAATGTTCAAGTTTTGAGTACTGCTTTGATGGACTATAGAACAAGGAGTAGCAAAGGCCTAAGCTTGGAATGCCCATGGAACCCCAAGTAAATTCAAGATAATCAAAAGCCTAAGCTTGGGAATGCCCCGGGAAGGCATCCCCTCTTTCGTCTTCATCCATCGGTAACTATACTTGGAGCTATATTTTTATTCGCAACATGTTATGCGTTTTGCTTGGAGCGTCTTGTATAATTTGAGTCTTTGCTTGTTAGTTTGCCACAATCATGCTTGCTGGACACACCTATTTGAGAGAGTTAAATATGCCCTAGAAATTGTTAGAACACTCTATATGCTTCACTTATATCTTTTGAATTGCATAGTTTTTGCTCTAGTGCTTCACTTATACCTTTTAGAGCACGATGGTGGTAATATTTTGTATAAATTGTTGAACTCTCATGCTTTACTTAGATCTATTTGAGAGTCTATTAAAACAGCATGGTAAAGTGTTTAGGCTAAAGAAACTAGTCTTCACATGATAAACATCCAATGTCAATGTAGTAAAAAAATTCACACCAAGTGCATTGAGTAGAAAGAGATGTTGGATGCTTGATAATTGTTTTGAGACATGAGGATAGTGATATTAGAGTCATGTTAGTGGAGTAATTATGAAATTGAGAAATATTTGTGTTAAGGTTGGTGATTCTCGTAGCATGCACGTATGGTGAACCATTGTGTGACTAAGTTAAAGCATGAGGTATTTGTAGAGTGTCAACCTTTGTGTAGAGGTCGGGGGCGCGCGATGGTTAACTCCTATCAACCTTCCCCCTAGGGGCATGTGTTGATTTCTTTGTTCTGATGACTCGTAGATTTTTGCAATAAGTATATGAGTTCTTATGACTAATGTTGAGTCCATGGATTATACGCACTCTCACCCTTCCACCATTGCTAGCCTCTCTTGTACCGCGCAACTTTCACCGGTGCCATAAACCCACTATATATCCTTCCTCAAAACAGCCACCATATTGTTCATCAAAACAGCCACCATACCTACATATCATGGCATTTCCATAGCCATTCCGAGATATATTGCCATGCAACTTTCCACTGTTCCGTTTATATGACACGCATCATATTGCCATATTGCCTTTGCATGATCATGTAGTTGACATCGTATTTGTGGTGAGGCCACCATGCATAATTTTTATACACGTCACTCTTGTTTCATTGCACATACCGGTACACCGCCGGAGGCATTCATATAGAGTCATACTTTGTTGTTGTAGTATTGAGTTGTAATCTTGTGTTGTAATGAAAGTGTGATGATCATCATTTATAGAGCATTGTCACATGGGAGGAAAGGCTGAATATATAAAGCTCCTCCGCAAAAAAAGCAAAAAAAAGAGAAAGGCCAAAGAAAAAAAGGCCCAAAAAGGAAAAAAAATAGAAAAAAATAGAAAAGAAAAAAGGGACAATTGCTACTATCTTTTTCTACACTTGTGCTTCAAAGTAGCACCATGTTGTTCATTGTAGAGAGTCTCATGTTTAGTCATTTCATATACTAGTGGGAATTTTCGTTATAGAACTTGGCTTGTATATTCCAATGATGGGCTTCCTCAAATACCTTAGGTCTTCGTGAGCAATCAAGTTGGATGCACACTCACTAGTTTCTTTTGTTGAGCTTTCATTCGTATTTAGCTCTAGTGCATCCGTTGCATGGCAATCCCTACTCACTCACATTGAAATCTATTGATGGGCATCTCCATAGCCCGTTGATACGCCTAGTCGATGTGAGACTATCTCCCTCTTTTTGTCTTCTCCACAACCACCTCTATTCCACCCATAGTGCTATATCCATGGCTCACGCTCATGTATTGCGTGAAAGTTGAAAGGTTTGAAAAGATAGGGCATGAAAACAAATGCTTGGCTGAAATTGGGATTGTGCATGATATGAATATTTTGTGTGATAGCAAGGGAGCATAGCCAACACTATATGATTTTGTAGGGATAACTTTCTTTAGCCATAGTATTTTGAGAAGACGTGATTGCTTTGTTAGTATTGCTTGAAGTATTGTTATTTCTTATGTCAATATAGACTTTTATCTTGAATCTTTCAGATCTTAACATTCATGTCACAATTAAGAGAATTACATTGAAAAACTATATTGGTTAGCATTCCACATCAAAAATTCTTTCTTTATGATTTACCTACTCGAGGACGAGCAGGAATTAAGCTTGGGGATGCTTTATACGTCTCCAACATATCTATAAATTTGATTGTTCCATGCTATTATTTATGAAGTCTAAGATGTTTAATGGGCTTTATCATTCACTTTTATATCATTTTTGGGACTAACCTACTAACCCAAAGGCCTAGTCCAGATTGTTGTTTTTTGCCTATTTCGGGGTTTTGCAGAAAAGGAATATCAAATGGAGTCCAAACAGAATGAAACCTTTGCAGGAGATATTTTTGGAGGAAATCACGCAGGATAAACTTCGGGGCCAAGCCAGAGGACAGGGGGCCCACCCTCGAGGGTGGGGGGCGCGCCCCTTGCCTCGAGGGCAGGCCCCGTGGCCCCTGGTGCCCCTCTTCCTCCTATATATGCCTACGTACCCCAGAAACTCCGTACGCAGAGAGAAAACCCTAATTCCACCGCTGTAGCTGCTGTTCCCGTGGAGATCCCATCTTGGAGCCTGTTCCGGGAGGGGGATCCATCACGGAGGCCTTCATCGTCATCATCATCACCCTCACCATGAGTTGTGAGTAGTTTACCACACACCTTCGGGTCCATAGTTAGTATCTAGATGGCTTCTTCTCTCTCTCCAGATCTCAATACAAAGTTCTCCTCGGTCTTCGAGGAGATCTATTCGATGTAATCTCTTTTTGCGGTGTGTTTGTCGAGATCCAATGAATTGTCAGTTTATGATGAAGGTTATCTATGAAATATATTTGGTTCTTCTCTAAACTTTTTATGTGCGCTCATAATATCCTTGCAAGTCTCTTCAAATTATTGGTTTGGTTTGGCCTACTAGATCTATAGTTCTTGCAATGGGAGAAGTGCTTGGCTTTGGGTTCAATCTTGCGGTGTCCTTTCCCAGTGACAGTAGGGGCAGCAAGGCACGTATTGTATTGTTGCCATCGAGGATAAAAAGATGGGGTTTTCATCATATTGCTTGAGTTTATCCCTCTACATCATGTCATCTTGCTTAAGGCGTTACTATGTTCGTATGAACTCAATACACTAGATGCATGCTGGATAGCGGTCAATGTGTGGAGTAATAGTAGTAGATGCAGGCAGGAGTCGGTCTACTTGTCTCGGACGTGATGCCTATATACAATGATCATGCCTAGATAGTCTCACAATTATTCGCTTTTCTATCAATTGCTCGACAGTAATTTGTTTACCCGCCGTAGAATATCGCTATCATGAGAGAAGCCACTAGAGAAAACTATGGCCCCCGGGTCTATTCTCAACATATCAATCTACATCTACTTTACTTTTCTTTCTTTTATTTGTTGTTTTATTAAACCAAAAATACCAAAAATATAAACTATCATCTCTATCAGATGTCACTATCATAAGTGACCGTAAAGGGATTGACAACCCGTTATCGCGTTGGCAGCGAAGTTCTTATTTGTTTGTGCAGGTGCGAGGGACTCGCGCGTGGTCTCCTACTGGATTGATACCTCGGTTCTCAAAAACTGAGGGAAATACTTATGCTAATGTGATGCATCTCCCTTTCCTCTTCGAGGGAATACAACGCAAGCTCAAGAGGTAGGAGTTTACTTCGGCGGGAATTTCTGCCGCCAGTGGTCGAAAATAATAACCATCTGCATCATGGCTCGATAGACGCCATGCCCTACGGTGGGCGCCAACTGTCGTGGGAACGATTCCGAAAATAATAAGGTATAGGGTAAAGGAGCATGATCTATCGAGATGCATATGGGTGACACGGTGGTTTTAGCGAGTTCGAGCCTCTCGTGGTGGAGATAACATCCCTACGTCTCGTGCTCCGGAGAGGCTTTGTTTATCTGTGTATGTATCCGGAGATTACAATGTGTGAGAGAGGGAGGAACGGATCCTCATGCCTGAGCTCAGTCCTGATACTAATGGCGATAGAGAGAGAGAGAGGAGAAGAATGAGAACCTCTCTAGTCTAGTGGTGGGGGTGGCTTATATAGAGTGCGCCACCCCCTCACCTCCTATGTTACAGAGTGGGGCATTGATGCCACAATGTCAGATGATGGTTCGACTGCCTTGTCGACTGTTGGTCTTCGCATATCCGAGTAAGTCAGTCGACCGAGTGGTTGACTGTCATCCAAGTGGACGGTATGTTGATTGTCCGAGTGGATAGTATGTATGTATGAAACTTATCTGGACCCACAGGCTGTGTGGACCCCATGCTTTATGATATTTCGACCCTTTGTGGGCCTACCTGTTATGTGTATCCCCAACAGTATGCAATGTGACTACTGTTCCAAACTGGAACCAAACACGCCCCTAACGTATTGGTAACTCAAGTGGATCAGGTGCACCGAGAACCTGGCCGCAGCGTGCAGAAGGGAGGATAAGGCAGCTTCGTCGCAACAGTTCCTGGGCGAGATCTTGATGTCGACGGCGTTCGACACCCAAGGCGATGCAGCCAAGCCGGTGAGCGCGGCTTCGGTTTGGGCAGGCGTGACGTCGCGGAAAATGAGATCCGAGAGGTCGGTCCAATGGTCGCGCCACCGGCGCGAAAGGTGCGGGCGGTGCTGCGGGAGCACCGTAACCGTGCGAGGACCAGGAGGAGCATATTGTCAGGGAGAGCGCTGAGGCGGTCAGGTCCTCCGCAGGACGCATGTTGGCGTTCTGGGAACGGGGGTATCCAGACTTGCCTGACTGCGGCCCAGGGCATGGCTCATCAGGTGGCCTGGTACGGCACAACATCTTCAGCAACCACTCAAGGCCCTCGCGAGGGGCCGAGCCTCGCGAGCCAGATGATGCAAGACATCCCCTGGGGCGGCCTCACTAGGCCGGCTCATGAGGATCTGAGATATCAAGGCAAGGGGTACCTCGTGAGGTCCTCGTGACGTGAGCGGTGACGACCAAGGCCAGACGGGCACCAGCAGGCGCAGAGTGTCAGTTTCCTCTTTGGTGCTAAAGGAGTAGGTGTAGGCGAGGAGTCCCGAGGCGTCAGGCAAAGGTTTCCATATCGGTGCAACAAGACCAAGACCAGCAGGACAGCAGAAGGAGGTCATCACGGAGCCCACGGCAGCGTCACCACCAGAGCCTTTGGCAGGCGAAGACCACCTTTTGTCAGGATAGCTTGTACTAGTTGTCCCCCTTCAAATTTGGCCGTTGTGGGATCCCTTCCCGCTCAATATTTGGGAAAAGGACCCGTGCCACTATAAATAGGACTAGCCACCACATTGGGAGGAGATCATCTCGTGGGATCAGGAGTTGATCTCATCTTGAGTTGATCAGAGAGTAGGCAGACACCACAAGCTCACCCAAGCACGAGAACTCCTCTCCTCATGAGGCAGTTCATCCATGTACTAGTTTTTCATCAGCCTACAAGGCAATCCACCACACCACACTGGATTAGGGTATTACACCACACCGGTGGACCGAACCATTATAAACCTTGTGTCCCTTATTCTTCGGATCTGACGAGCTAGGCCTAGGGATCGGCGAGTAGACGAGCTAGGGCGGAAGGAGAGATCTTCGTGCACACCCCAGAGTTCGAACCTCAAGGGTTTTGCCAAAACCCAAGATCCGACATTTGGCGCGCCGAGTAGGGGTGTGCCGAAACTTCCCTTCCGTCGATCCGCGCTCCGTTGTCCCATCGGTTCCATGGCCGACGCTCGCAGAGCCCGTGCTGAGCGGCGGGCTGCCCTTGCCGCCCGTGCCACTCAGACTGCTCATGCCAGCAGACTACCCTGCCGTTCTCCATCGCCTGCCGCCACCGGCCCGGTGCGGCATGAATAGCGGTCCTCGTCCCTACACCCCCTCCATGCGGCGAGACGGTCACACCGCAACCCCATCGCTAACCCCAGAAGTCTCGTGATCCCAAGCTCGTCGCAGACCCGCGGACGCGCAGGCTGCGTTGCTCATGGCACACGAGCTCCTGCGCTACCACCATGTCGACAACTTCTATGAAGAATGGCTAGACCGCATCGCCGAGCTCGTTAGCACAGCTGGGGGCTCTACAGCACCGTCCCTCTCCCTGCCTCGTCTGCCTCCCCATGCGGACGATGAGGCCCATGAAGCTCCACTGCTACCCCCGCGTCAAGGCATCGTCCAAGACCCAAGGCACGTGGCCCCGCGGCATGACCGCCCACGCGTGGCGCAAGTGCACGAAGAAGGAAGCTGCCAAGAGATCCAGCGGCCCCGCGGGGAGCACCAGCTCTCCCTCCACCGCTGCGTCGAGACCACGTGTGTAATGCCCAGGATGGGACTATACCTCCTACGTGTCGAGGCACGACTTAAAGGTATAAGCCCATCCTAGAATGATCTCAAGTTTGGTATCTTTGCACGACTCATGTAAAAGAGGGATTAAATTGCAAAAGAGGATAGTTGGCTTACACTCGCCACTTCACACAATACATTACATAAGCATAACATCATTCAAAAACATCACAACCCGGCTACGGGTAAGATACAAAAGAAAGATACCAAAACAACATAAAGCCACAGGTCAGGATCGAATCATAGTAGAAACCACTAGTGATCGTCGAAACGTCACAAGCATACGGCCAAACTTCATCGAACTCCCAGTGAAGTACTTGAACCAGCTTCTGCATCAAACTCGGTTGAACCTGCATCTGGTGTGGTGAAGTAACTGTGAGCCACAGAGGACTCAGCAATCTCGTTCCCGGGTAACAAGACTATTTAAGCCTTGGGAGAGGATAAGGCTGAAGAAAAGAGTAGTGTCTGCAGCAGCAACTAGCAACTAGCTTACGTAATAGAGAGCGAGAAGAGAAGAGCCTCGGTCGAAAGATGATCACGAAGTGATCCTAACTAAAACCGGTCAAACATAACCCCACCGTGTTCAACTCCCGAATCCCTATTCGGAAATTGACAGTCACGGTACACACGCTGGTAGTGTATTGTAACATTGTGTCAAGTTATCTACAATCGGATATTAACAAGCTCCCATCTGCCACATAACCGCAGGCACGGCTTTCGAAAGTTCAAACCCTGCAGGGGTGTTCCAACTTGACCCATTACAAGCCCACGATCCGCGGAGTCGCAACTCCAAGGTGGGAAGACCCGAGTATTCTCGGAATCCCGTGCTCAAGTTAAACCGAACTAAGGTAAGGCTAATCCAGCAAATCCTCCCGGCGTGCCGACACCCTGATAGTAGCCGCGCGTATCTCGTCTCAGGCCACGACCGGATGGGCGATTCTACAGGTTATACCAGATACCTTAGGTTTCCCTAAGGCGGCCCCGCAGAACCCCCATTTGGGACCAACACCATCAGCACTGGCCCCCCCTGCTATGTAGAATTAAGAATCCTCGGGGACGCGACCCCCTATGCAAATTTAATTAATTAATTAAGTTGTTATTATGAGGCAAATAGTACCAAATGTTGGGACTTGCTGGAAAAGACTTAGCACTTAGCGGTTTATCAAGGGGGTCCCATACACCCCAACCGTGTTAGGAACGCATAATCAAGGAACATAACACCGGTTTATACGGTTCCTAACGGCATGAGTGGAACAAAACACCAAGCAAAAGGCTTAGCCTTCCACCCTTGCCAATATATAGATGATTTCATTTTAAGCATATATATAGTGTGATATAACCCAACCAAACTTCAACATGAAGCAAGCATCTTCAATCTTCACCTGCAACTAACAATGCTATAAGAGGGGCTGAGCGAAGCGTACTTAGCCAAGCAACGGTTTGCATAGGTAGGGTGGTTAAACAGGTTCATGGTTACAAGTAGGAGGCTGACAAGAAAGACATGGGCATCGAGGCAAAACTATAGAGCGGAACTACTAGCAATAGGCAAAGATAGTAATGTTATCGGGGTTCGGTCATCTTGCCTGGGATTCCACAAGGGAGAAGAACGGATCCAAGAAGAAGACGGAGCAACAGTCGAGCGAAACCTCACAACTCCGGAACGAAACCGAAGCTAACAAGAGAAGCAACCGGAAAGAAAGAAACAACACGGTAAACACACAAGCATAAACATGGCATACGATGCACAAGCGAGCATGATGCATGTCCGGTTTAAAAAATGCATGACATGGCAAAGTGCACAAACAAAACTACAAGTTAAGTGGAGCTCAATATGCGACGAGTTGCATATTGACGAAACACCACATTTAATTATTTAGTTGACTCTCGTTTATTAACAAGACAAGATTAAAAGTTTGTTAACATGGCAAGAGGTGAAGCATAAAAAACTACACTATTTAGACATTTTAAATGAGGCCGGAAATAACAACAACATATCCGGAAAATCCCCATGAGCATGTTTAGTAATTATAAGCAAACAACAATTTAACATATCAATGTTGTTAACATGATGCGGATGACATGATCAAGTTTATGCAATTTTATTAACAGTTGACATGAAGAAGATATGAAGTATTGTCACCGTGGTGGAAAGAAAGGGTGCCACGGCAACGATCCGAAAGTGATGCAACGGCATCATATCAGTTCCGGTAACTCGTTGAGAGTCCGGTGCAAAAGGAAAGAGGTGGCGTGAGCGAGTCGAACAAGATGAAAGAGGTGGGGTGATTCCGTCACCGGGTTCCCACGGGTCGGCGACGAGGCAACCGAGGAACATGACAAAAGATGAAATGGCACAACGGGCACGGAGCACACAAGAGAGACATTTCATACAACCACAACTAGCATCCACGGGTCATCCACGGGGTCGTCTCGTTATACCTTTGAAGCGCTCGTTTCGGGGCGGTTCGAGATCGTAGTGGAAGTAGTGGTGCACGGCCGTAGAGGAAGTAGTCGTTCACGTTTCCGAAGAGGAAGAGGTCGTTCACAGGGTCTTCGATGGTCGACGGTAGTCGTACACATGTCGTCGGGGTACTTGTCGTATCGCCATGTAGTCGAACTTGACGCATCCGAAGGGGGTACTTGGTCGGGTCGCCGTGGTACTCGTTCATGTAGTCGTTCACGGAGCTCATCTGACAAAACCACAGTACAAGGCAAAACAAAAGAACAAAAACGGCAGCACGCTAGTCGCTGTCGAGGCCATGGCAGCAAGGTCTTGGCGCTGAAGTGCTGGAGGCAGAGGCGGGCGGCTGGCTTGGCGAAGAAGGGTGCCGGTGCTCCAAGCAGGGCAGCGGGGCGGCCTTGGCGCCCGGCGCTCGTCGCATGGAGGCCCGGAGGGAGGTGGGGGCGCGGCGCGCTCGCGATGGAGACGAGGTCGTGGTGCTGTGGTGGCCGCGGCGTAGGAAGGAGGCAGGACCTCGGCGAGGCTGCGGCCCTGGGTCGCCGTCGTGACGAGGCGAGGTCAGGGCGGCTCCTGACCGACCGGCGAGGCGAAGCCGGGCGGCGGCGGAGGAGGGCCCCGGCTGAGGGTGGCGCTGCAGGCGGACGCCTTGGTGCTGGAGAAGGGCGACGGCGGCCTCGAAATCGGGGAGAGGGAGGCGCCATGGAGCCAGAGGACCGGTGACGCGGGCGCGCGCGCTGGGCGCTAGCGAGCGCTGGGGCTCGGCGTCCCTGGAGAAGGCCGCGACGGAGGGCCTAAGGCCGGAGGGAGACAGGGCGCGGGCATGGAGGGACAGGGCTGGAGAGCTGCGGCCTCGGGCCTGAGAGGGAGACCTCAGGAGCGGAGGAGCGCTCGGGCTTCTGGCTCGAGGGAAAAAGGGCCTCGCGGGCGACCTGGCGCCGGAGGAAGGACGTCGGGGGCGCCGGGCTTCGGCCATCTTGCGGGGCGCCAGGGCGAGGGAACGAGGGGTGATGCGAGCGGGGGAAAGAGAGGAGCAGGGTCGAGGGTTCGGGCGAGAGGATGAGGGTTGCGGCGCTGCCGCGCAGGAGGGAGAGAGCGAGGGATGAGAGCGAGCGCTGCTCGGGCTAGGGTTTAGATGGGGTCGGGAGAGGCTGGGCTGATGGTCCAGGAGGGATAGGCCTGCGGCTGGAGAGGCTCAAGAGGCCTGGAGGAGGCTTGGGCCTAGGGAGGCCTGAAGGCCAGGGAGGCTGGACTCCTTCCTTTTGTTATCTCCAAAAAAAATAGAAAAAGACAAAGAAGAAAAAGGAGGAGAAAGGAAGGGTTATGGGCAAAACTAGCACATGGAACTATTTTTCTCGGGTAACATAAAATGAGCACGGTCCGAGAAAATATAAAAGGCATGATCGGAAAATAATTCAAACATATTTGAATTTAATTCAAATAGTTTTGAACTAAGACTTGATTAAGGAAGTGTCCAAAAATGTTCGAATTTTCGGAGGAACCTCGAAACAACGGAAAAGAATTATTGGCAAGGTTTTCAAAGGAGAAACTCGAAGTGAAATAGACATGGGGAAAATATGCTAGTGTGTTATACTTAATTCCAAGAATGGAATATTTATTTATATAGCTCCCTAAATATTGAGAGGCTTTTATATGTTTTAAAGAGAAGACATTCTTCCCTCGATTTAAATGGACCGAAGGTCCACACAATTTATTTAGGTTGAGATGCAAAAGAAATATGACATGATGGCATGATGACATGATGCAATGCAAAAAATATATAACACAAGCACAAAGAACACACGGGCAACCCGGAACATCTGGAATCTTCTGGAATCTTCTGGGACGTCGGTCTTCGGGCGTCACAACTCTCCCACACTAACAGAGGATCTCGACCGGAGATCCTAGAGATAGCACCGGGTAAAAACGGAAGAGGAAGAGGTAAACAAAGTTGCTTCTTCGAGAAACGAGTGAAACCAAAGAACCTTGAGAGGTTGAACAAATTGAAAGAAGAATAGAACACAGATGAACGAAGTTAAGAGCACTTCGGTAAAAGGAGGAACATGGAACATTATCAGAACCTTGAAGGTTGAAAGACATGAAACAAGAGCTCACGGATGACAAAAGAATATGAAACTGCAACGGTATAGCCAAGGAATAACAATGACAGAATTTGGACAGCACTCCGTCTGAAAATGGAGGGAATTAACATGATCTTGAGGAGATGGAATGATACTTGCTGAAAACAACAACACACAGCCTCCGGAACAATTAAAAGAATGGCACAAGGGGTAAGAAGGATTCAGACAGGACTCCGGTTGAAAAGAGAGGAAAAGCTAGATAAAAGACGGAACTTGAATGAAGAATACAACACTCCGGTTAAAATGACAAGCAAGGGAGAGAACATGATCTCGATAAAACGAGATGATGGTTTGGAGAGAGCAACATCACAAAGCCTCCGGAATGAAAGAATAGAATATAGATCAACGAAAGAAATGAATGGAGAAGAAAATGACAACTTCTCCCAAAATGAATTTGAAAGAGCATCCTTACGAAGAAGGGTTGAACGGAGTTGTTGGGAAATCAACAACGAAAGAATAAGCTCGTTGTGGGCTTATGGAAAATATCTCAAAATTATGAGGTGACAACCAGCCACTAACAGAAATATTTGAATGGATTGAGATCAACAATGAGACGATAAACTTATTTCACCGGAATGATAAATAAAGAACTTCGGTCATTTATAGCACCATAAATAGCAACAATCCTTAGGAAAGCTTTTAGGTGAAATACAACCCAAGATAACTCCAATGAATAAATTGAAGGGTTGAAAAGATCTCTTGAACAAAGAAAATGATGGTTTTAAATATTTCATTCCTGACAACTAGTGAATCATAGAACATGAAGGAATTGTCAAAATGACATAACACCATCTCAAAAGATAAGGGAGAAGGAATTGCAATTGGAATGCATGATGAAGAATGCTTGAGCTCCAACAAGAATCTTGATGAAGACTTCGAGGATGAATAAAATGATGAACCACCATGAAAACTCCAGTAATGAAAGCATGAGAAGTGAAAGATGAAAAGAATAAGATTCAAGGCGTGCGATGAATTAGATGGAGCTTCGGAATGGTATAATTGAAATAACTTGGAGCTCCAAAAAACAAGATGAACAACTTAACATCAAGGATAAGATATGATGAACAAGCTCCAGACAAAAGAATTAAATCACCTTGAAGGAATAAGAATAAGAATTATGTTATGCATCTCCTTCACCAATTTAAATTGATGACAACCAAAGGATTGGCATACTACTTATTCTCGTTGGAAAGAATTAAAGAGAGATCTAGCACAAGCTTGGGTAAATATACAACGAACCACCGATAGGATTATGAAAAGAACAAATGAATTAAAACGATAACAACGGAAGGGTAACTTGAAAGAACCACCGTAAGAATATAGAGACGAACGAAGAGACATCAATGAAGAATAGTTGGAGGACGAAGTTGAAAACTGAGAACGAAGAAATATTCTGAAATGATGGCCTTCGGAGGATCACAAAGAAAAGAATTCATGAAAAATCTTGAGAGAACGGGCCAAGATTTAAGAGAAACTCATCTCCAGTCTTCTAAATCTGAGAAGACGATGAGATACACCACCATGAATTGTATCGGCACTCCGTAATGAAGAATTAAAAGGTTGAACCAAAGATGAAAAGAATTTGAAAACGATCTTGGAGAAGGCATGTGACTGATGGGGATCATTCTTACGTCACACTTGAAAGGAATTTCAAAATATCTCCGGAAAATAATTAGAAGAGTCAGGTAAGATCCTGGGAAAAGACCTGTGGGTTAGGGCCCACTCAAAGAAATCACCGTTGAAAAGATTGCTTGAGATATTGCACCGGTTGAATAAAATGGCTTGAATAAGATAACAATCCTTAAAATAATTAGAACGGATTAAGAATGGAATTATGAATCTTCAACACTCCGGATATGGATAGCAAGAGGAGAATGATTAATTGGTGCACCGGAATAAGAAAGCATTGTGAAATGGGGAAAAGGATAAGATCAACACCGAAATCTTGAATTACATCCACCGACAGAATTAAGAACAAAAGAATGATGAACTTGAAGCTCTTGAGCAACTTCACGATAAAGCACCGGATAAGGGCATTGAAGGAAAAGAATGAAGAAATATGACATGAATAAAATGGATATTTCATTTAAGAATTGCTGGCTCCATAAAGAAGAAGGGTGGGAGGGTGGGGAAACAAAGACAACTTGGGATGAATGAAACAAACAAATCGTCAGATTTCTCAACGACGTCCGTATGGAATAACTTGAAGAGAAGGCACACCGGTTGAAAAGGATTAACACGACCATCTTGATGATCAAGAGGAATTAGCACTCCCATAGAAATATGAGAACACCAACTAAGAAAGGTATGGAATCAACACTTGACATCGAAGCAACTCGAATACCAGAATCAAAACAAAACAAAGGATAGATGTGTAGCAGCCTAGTCTTCACAATATCATCCGAATAGAGAATTGAACGAATGAATTCCGCAGGTACATCAACTTGACGAGAAGCCACTTGGGGAACAAAAGGTAAATAAAAAAAAGGAATAAGGATCAGATAGAACAAATACAGGATAGGAGCTTCGTCCAACATATTCGTGCTGAAAGCTCATGGAACGTGTTACAAAAGGGTTTTGCAATCCCCGGATCAGCATAGCCAAGGACCCTTTAAGATGCAACTCCCGATCGGAACAAGCCCATAAAACCACTTCACTCAATGTAGAACCCCGAACTTCATATCGAGCACTCGTTGGAAGAATGCCTAGAACTACTGGATGAACCCACCTATTAATTTCCGAAAGTTTCCAGTTATGCAATCAGGTGTTGGGGATACACGGGAAGCACCGCGCAATCAACTCTAAACCTACATCCAGGTGTATCAATCCTTCAACACATAACCACTCTTTCTCGGAAACTGTTTACCTCGGACCTTCGAAACGCATCCACTATACAAGCTATGGCAATACTCCCGAACTACCTCCCCAGTACTGGGTGATGTCGGGGTTATCTTGCCACTAACCGCATAGGAGAGTTTTCGATGTCGGCCGTCTTAAGTATTCTAGTACTGCCGCGATGGATTTGTGACGACAACACCTCGGAGCTCAACTCCCCGGGACACTGCCACAACCCCTAATGTCAGGAGGCATCGAGAACAATGTTCTCGTCACAAAGACATCGGAACAATCCAAACAATACTCGCGAGATCCTAAAAAAAATTTGGTGCAATTTTTGAAAGTAGAAGAGGCAAGAGTAATCGTCAGGAGTCCTCACCAGAATGAAAAGAGATGAGAAGCAAAGAAATCCTACTCTCCGATATAAATATAGGACTCAAAACATTTTCAAGTGTGTGCCTAGACCCAACCGTCAACGATTCGATCAATCAGTGGGGGCTTCTAGGTCGGAGAAGGCTCTGAATACCAACTTGTAATGCCCAGGATGGGACTATACCTCCTACGTGTCGAGGCACGACTTAAAGGTATAAGCCCATCCTAGAATAATCTCAAGTTTGGTATCTTTGCATGACTCATGTAAAAGAGGGATTAAATTGCAAAAGAGGATAGTTGGCTTATACTCGCCACTTCACACAATACATTAGATAAGCATAACATCATTCAAAAACATCACAACCCGGCTACGGGTAAGATACAAAAGAAAGATACCAAAACAACATAAAGCCACAGGTCAGGATCGAATCCTAGTAGAAACCACTACTGATCGTCGAAACGTCACAAGCATACGGCCAAACTTCATCGAGCTCCCAGTGAAGTACTTGAACCAGCTTCTGCATCAAACTCGGCTGAACCTGCATCTGGTGTGGTGAAGTAACTGTGAGCCACAGAGGACTCAGCAATCCCGTTCTCGGGTAACAAGACTATTTAAGCCTTGGGAGAGGATAAGGCTGAAGAAAAGAGTAGTGTCTGCAGCAGCAACTAGCGACTAGCTTACGTAATAGAGAGCGAGAAGAGAAGAGCCTCGGTCAAAAGATGATCACGAAGTGATCCTAACTAAAACCGGTCAAACATAACCCCACCGTGTTCAACTCCCGAATCCCTATTCGGAAATTGACAGTCACGGTACACACGCTGGTAGTGTATTGTAACATTGTGTCAAGTTATCTACAACCGGATATTAACAAGCTCCCATCTGCCACATAACCGCGGGCACGGCTTTCGAAAGTTCAAACCCTGCAGGGGTGTTCCAACTTGACCCATTACAAGCCCACGATCCGCGGAGTCGCAACTCCAAGGTGGGAAGACCCGAGTATTCTCGGAATCCCGTGCTCAAGTTAAACCGAACTAAGGTAAGGCTAAGCCAGCAAATCCTCCCGGCGTGCCGACACCCTGATAGTAGCCGCGCGTATCTCGTCTCAGGCCACGACCGGATGGGCGATTCTACAGGTTATACCAGATACCTCAGGTTTCCCCAAGGCGGCCCCGCAGAACCCCCGTTTGGGACCAACACCATCAGCACTGGCCCCCCTGCTATGTAGAATTAAGAATCCTCGGGGACGCGACCCCCTATGCAAATTTAATTAATTAATTAAGTTGTTATTATGAGGCAAATAGTACCAAATGTTGGGACTTGCTGGAAAAGACTTAGCACTTAGCGGTTTATCAAGGGGGTCCCATACACCCCAACCGTGTTAGGAACGCATAATCAAGGAACATAACACCGGTTTATACGGTTCCTAACGGCATGAGTGGAACAAAACACCAAGCAAAAGGCCTAGCCTTCCACCCTTGCCAATATATAGATGATTTCATTTTAAGCATATATATAGTGTGATATAACCCAACCAAACTTCAACATGAAGCAAGCATCTTCAATCTTCACCTGCAACTAACAATGCTATAAGAGGGGCTGAGCGAAGCGTACTTAGCCAAGCAACGGTTTGCATAGGTAGGGTGGTTAAACAGGTTCATGGTTACAAGTAGGAGGCTGACAAGAAAGACATGGGCATCGAGGCAAAACTATAGAGCGGAACTACTAGCAATAGGCAAAGATAGTAATGTTATCGGGGTTCGGTCATCTTGCCTGGGATTCCACAAGGGAGAAGAACGGATCCAAGAAGAAGACGGAGCAACAGTCGAGCGAAACCTCACAACTCCGGAACGAAACCGAAGCTAACAAGAGAAGCAACCGGAAAGAAAGAAACAACACGGTAAACACACAAGCATAAACATGGCATACGATGCACAAGCGAGCATGATGCATGTCCGGTTTAAAAAATGCATGACATGGCAAAGTGCACAAACAAAACTACAAGTTAAGTGGAGCTCAATATGCAACGAGTTGCATGTTGACGAAACACCACATTTAATTATTTAGTTGACTCTCGTTTATTAACAAGACAAGATTAAAAGTTTGTTAACATGGCAAGAGGTGAAGCATAAAAAAACTACACTATTTAGACATTTTAAATGAGGCCGGAAATAACAACAACATATCCGGAAAATCCCCATGAGCATGTTTAGTAATTATAAGCAAACAACAATTTAACATATCAATGTTGTTAACATGATGCGGATGACATGATCAAGTTTATGCAATTTTATTAACAGTTGACATGAAGAAGATATGAAGTATTGTCACCGTGGTGGAAAGAAAGGGTGCCACAGCAACGATCCGAAAGTGATGCAACGGCATCATATCGGTTCCGGTAACTCGTTGAGAGTCCGGTGCAAAAGGAAAGAGGTGGCGTGAGCGAGTCGAACAAGATGAAAGAGGTGGGGTGATTCCGTCACCGGGTTCCCACGGGTCGGCGACGAGGCAACCGAGGAACATGACAAAAGATGAAACGGCACAACGGGCACGGAGCACACAAGGGAGACATTTCATACAACCACAACAAGCATTTACGGGTCATCCACGGGGTCGTCTCGTTATACCTTTGAAGCACTCGTTTCGGGGCGGTTCGAGATCGTAGTGGAAGTAGTGGTGCACGGCCGTAGAGGAAGTAGTCGTTCACATTTCCGAAGAGGAAGAGGTCGTTCACAGGGTCTTCGATGGTCGACGGTAGTCGTACACATGTCGTCGGGGTACTTGTCGTATCGCCATGTAGTCGAACTTGACGCATCCGAAGGGGGTACTTGGTCGGGTCGCCGTGGTACTCGTTCATGTAGTCGTTCACGGAGCTCACCTGACAAAACCACAGTACAAGGCAAAACAAAAGAACAAAAACGGCAGCACGCTAGTCGCTGTCGAGGCCATGGCAGCAAGGTCTTGGCGCTGAAGTGCTGGAGGCACAGGCGGGGCGGCTGGCTTGGCGAAGAAGGGCGCCGGTGCTCCAAGCAGGGCAGCGGGGCGGCCTTGGCGCCCGGCGCTCTCGCGTGGAGGCCCAGAGGGAGGTGGGGGCGCGGCGCGCTCGCGATGGAGACGAGGTCGCGCTGCTGTGGTGGCCGCGGCATAGGAAGGAGGCAGGACCTCGGCGAGGCTGCGGCCTTGGGTCGCCGGCGTGAAGAGGCGAGGTCAGGGCGGCTCCTGACCGGCCGGCGAGGCGAAGCCGGGCGGCGGCGGAGGAGGGCCCCGGCTGAGGGTGGCGCTGCAGGCGGACGCCTTGGCGCTAGAGAAGGGCGACGGCGGCCTCGGAATCAGGGAGAGGGAGGCGCCATGGAGCCAGAGGACCGGTGACGCGGGCGCGCGCGCTAGGCGCTAGCGAGCGCTGGGGCTCGACGTCCTTGGAGAAGGCCGCGACGGAGGACCTGAGGCCGGAGGGAGACAGGGCGCGGGCATGGAGGGACGGGGCTGGAGAGCTGCGGCCTCGGGCCTGAGAGGGAGACCTCAGGAGCGGAGGAGCGCTCGGGCTTCTGGCTCGAGGGAAAAAGGGCCTCGCGGGCGACCTGGCGCCGGAGGAAGGACGTCGGGGGCGCCGGGCTGCGGCCATCTTGCGGGGCGCCAGGGGCAAGGGAACGAGGGGTGCTGCGAGCGGGGGAAAGAGAGGAGCGGGGTCGAGGGTTCGGGCAAGAGGATGAGGGTTGCGGCGCTGCGGCGCAGGAGGGAGAGAGCGAGGGATGAGAGCGAGCGCTGCTCGGGCTAGGGTTTAGATGGGGTCGGGAGAGGCTGGGCTGATGGTCCAGGAGGGATGGGCCTGCGGCTGTTGAGGCTCAAGAGGCCTGGAGGAGGCTTGGGCCTAGGGAGGCCTGAAGGCCAGGGAGGCTGGACTCCTTCCTTTTGTTATCTCCAAAAAAATAGAAAAAGACAAAGAAGAAAAAGGAGGAGAAAGGAAGGGTTATGGGCAAAACTAGCACATGGAACTATTTTTCTCGGGTAACATAAAATGAGCATGGTCCGAGAAAATATAAAAGGCATGATCGGAAAATAATTCAAACATATTTGAATTTAATTCAAATAGTTTTGAACTAAGACTTGATTAAGGAAGTGTCCAAAAATGTTCGAATTTTCGGAGGAACCTCGAAACAACGGAAAAGAATTATTGGCAAGGTTTTCAAAGGAGAAACTCGAAGTGAAATAGACATGGGGAAAATATGCAAGTGTGTTATATTTAATTCCAAGAATGGAATATTTATTTATATAGCTCCCTAAATATTGAGAGGCTTTTATATGTTTTAAAGAGAAGACATTCTTCCCTCGATTTAAATGGACCGAAGGTCCACACAATTTATTTAGGTTGAGATGCAAAAGAAATATGACATGATGGCATGATGACATGATGCAATGCAAAAAATAAATAACACAAGCACAAAGAACACACGGGCAACCCGGAACATCTGGAATCTTCTGGAATCTTCTGGGACGTCGGTCTTCGGGCGTCACAACGTGCCCCCCGCCGCGATGGCGCGTGAGGACCAAGATCAAGTTCCGCCTACCCAACAAGCTCCGGTGTCGACAGCAGGCTGCAAGGCCCTTGCCCCCGAGCTGCGCAACGTCAACTGGCCCGGGAAATTCAAGCCCGACCTGCCTCCATGCTACGACGGCACCCCCGACCCTGCGGAGTTCCTGCAGCTCTACGAGCTGAACATCGAAGCGTCCGGCGGCAATGAGAAGATCATGGCGAACTGGTTCCCCATGGCCCTCAAAGATGGTGTGCGCTCGTGGCTCCTGAACCTGCCCACAGGATCGATGTCCACCTGGAGCGAGATGCGCGAGCGGTTCATCGCCAACTTCCAGGGCACCCGAGACCGCCCCACGGCAGCGGGTGACCAGCGGCGTATCAAGCAACAACCAGGAGAAACCCTACATAAGTTCATCCAATGCTTCGACAGTGTTCGCGTCAAGATCCCCAAGGTCACGAACGAGGCCATCATTTCGGCATTCTCAGATGGTGTCCGCGATGTCAAGATGAAGGAGGAGCTCGCCATCCACGAAGATTTGTACACGTCCCTGGAGTTGTTCAACCTTGCGACCAAGTGCGCCAGAGCTGAGGAGGGGCGCCTCTCCCTCGTAGCGCTCCCCGCTGCTGAACCTGAAGACAAGAAGGCCAAGAGCAAGGATGTAAAGCGCAAGGGAGTGGCAGTGCTCGCAGCTGAACCGGAGATGAAGTGCGGCCGCGACTACCCAGAATCCTCCAAGAGCGGTCGGGCGTTTTGCGCCTTCCACAACGTGCACAGCCACAAAACACCCATGAGTGTCAAGAGCTCAGGGCCCTCCGCGAAGGACGCGTCGTCCAATGCCTCGAGCGCGGCAACCGTGACTACGATCGCGGGGGAAGTCAGGCCGGGGACGCTGGGATGACCGTGGCCCCAACCAGGAGTGGCGTGATCAACCTCGGGAGGACCGTTGGCGCGATCAGCCCCGTGAGGACGCCTGGAGGGACAGCCTCGGGAGGGCCATCCTCAGGGTAGGGTGGGCCTTCCACCTCTGCCATCGCCAAGGAGAAACGACGACCAGGACGAGGGGGTTGGGGGCTTCCAGGAGCCACGTGCCATCGCCTGCATCTTGGGCGGAGCACAGGCCCCAGCTTCTCAGCGCCTCTTTAAGCAGTTCACCCAGGAAGTAAATGCGGCTCTCCTCAAGCTCGAGGCTACTCACCCACTCAGGTGGTCCAGGTGCCCCATCACCTTTAGTTCAGCAGACCAGCTCAAGTGCGCGGATACAGTCGGCGCCCTTCCGATGCTTTGTTTGCCCGTCATCAGCAACGTCCAACTTACCAAGACCCTCATCGATGGTGGCGCAGGGCTGAACGTCATGTCCATCGAGACATTCGACAGCCTCCAAGTACCGTACGATCAGCTGCTGCCTACCAAGCCCTTCTCCGAAGTGACTGGCGGCTCCACCACCCCCGTAGGGCAGGTCCGCCTGCCTGTCACCTTTGGCAAGCGCGAAACCTACCACACTGAGCTCATTGACTTCGATGTCACCCACATCTATCTCCCTTACAACGCCATCCTCGGGTACCCACCCCTGGACAAGTTCATGGTAGTGACTCACCACGGCTACAACGTCCTCAAGATGACAGGAAGCGGCGGCATCATCACCATCGCCTGTGAAGAGAAGGATGCAGTGTGCTCGCTCGAGTGCACTTACCAGGCAGCGGCAGTCGAGGATACACACAACGATAGCATCATCTACCCCCCTAAGGTCGTCCCCAAGAAGAAGAACCAGCTACTCGCCCTGGAGCCTCACGGGGATGCAACACAAAGCGGCAGCACCTCGGAACCTACACCTAGGGAGGAGCCGCCTCCCTCCCTCGCATAGGAAGTCACGCCCGGTGCCTCCCTCGGGCTGGGCTCGGGGGCTCTCCACTGGAGGGCCTCTGACTTAGCCAATGTCACAAGGGAGGCACTCGGGCACTGTCGGATCTAGGGTTCCGGCAAAACCCTTAAGGTTCGAACTCTCGGGTGCGCACGATGATCTCTCCTTCCGCCCTAGCTCGTCTAATCAACAACCCTAGGCCTATCTCGTCAGATCCAAAGAACAAGTGACACAAGGTTTATACTATTTTGGGCCACCGTTGTGGTGTAATACCCTAATCCAGTGTGGTGTGGTGGATTGCCTTGGTGGCTGAGGAAGAACTAGTACATGGATGAAATGCCTCCTGAGGAGAGGTGTTCTTGAGCTCGGGTGAGCTTGTGGGTGTGTGGGTGGTCTCGACGATCCGGTCGCTTTCTAAGGTGGTGGCTAGTCCTATTTATAGTGACATGGGTCCTCTTCCCAAATTGTGAGACTTTTGCCTGAGTTTTCTTTTTCCGTGGCTATGTGGTCTGGAAACTAAGAAGCTGAACTCTTCTTTCTTTCCAAAGTGGCTTGTCATCCTCATATCTATCCCTAGGCCCTGTCATTTTCATCCTTGACCTAACCCAATATTCTTTTTCCAAGGAATATTCCTTTTCTATTAAAGGAATAATTCTTTTTGCCCTAGGTTGTGAAGCAACCTATATTTCTGTCATTCCAAAAATTCCCAAGTAATTCTCATAAATTGTTTGGGTCATATCTTGATCAAATATGGCAAAACATTTCATTGCCATGTTCAAAAATAATCTCTAATAATCATTTTCCTATTTTGCCCTAAATGACACTTTGTGAAGCAAGTGCTATTTATATTTGCCCAATTGCCTTCAAACTTGGTGGACATCTTTTCATGTCCATATCATTGCTCTGTGCCAATTTTCATACTCATTTGCCTAGTAATTATTTTCCAGTGATTTTTCAAATTTCTGTCTAGAAAGAAACTTTGTGAAGGAAGTATATTATAGGCATGTCCAAATGTGATGAAACTTGGGCACATCCTTCATTTGATCAAATCATGCATCTCCATCCAATTTGAGCTCATGGAGATCATCGAAGTTGTCACAGCCCTAGACCAGCCCTTGCCTGTCTTGCTTGGTCTTCATGTGCATCATGTTTTAATTTCTCAGAAACTGGAAATGGGGATGTTCAAACCCTAGCACCAAATGAATTCAACTAGGGTCAAGAATAAAATCTTTTCCAATGACCCAAAATGCCTTCATCAATGTTTGATAATTTTGGCAAGGCTTTGAAGCCAAACCAAAAATAGTGAACATTTTTGTAGAATATTTTGGGCACTGAATTAAATCATATCTTATTTGCATTTGGGCATTTAAATTTTATATATTATTTTAAATGCTCAAATAATCATAAACTAAAATGTTTACTGTTGGATCTATCCTAAACAGTAGCCATGCTTGGTTTCATGATTTTTGGAAATTCCCTGGCATTTTTAATAAAGCCCTAAAGTTTACAAAAAATAGAAAACAGAAAGTATTAATAAGAGAGAGAGAGACAAGAGTTACCTGGCCCAGATCCTGTGCAGCCCAGCTGTCGCCCAGCACTGTAGCTGGCCCAGCCCAGCCGCCCCACCGTCTTCAACCTCCTGCCAGTAGGCAGGAGGGCGTGTGCTCGCCGCGCGTGGCCACACGCCGGCAACCTCCAGGCTGCCTGCCTGCTCCTCGACCCCCCTGGAGACGCCACGCACCCCCCTGGACCTCTCTAAGTCTCCCTTGATCTCTCTCCCCTCTACTAGCTCTCTCCCCCGCGCCACCGAACACGCCCATCGCCGCCGTTCGCCGTTGCCACGGCCACCGCCTCCCCCTCGCCTCTCCGACGAGCCCCCGAGCTCCGGCTCGCTGCCGCGCACCTCTACGCCGAACCGCAGGACCCCGGACGCCCTGAGGCCTCGTCACCGAGCTCATCCTCGACCGCCGGCGCCGGAGATCCCCCTCGACGCCTGCTCTGCTCCAAGCCGCCCCCGAGCTCGCCGTCTCCTTCATACGAACCGCCGTGAGCCCCTCTTGCTCCTCCCCCTATCTCCTTAACCACGCGCATGCTCTAGCTCCGACCCCCACCGTGCCCGCGAACTCCACGCCGTCGGTGATGTCGCCACCGTCGTTCTAAGCCCCGCCGCTCGTGTCCGAGCTCAGCACTGCACTCGGTGCACCCCCGCGCATCGATTTCGGCCACCAGTTGTCTCCACCGTGCGCTGTAGCGTCGTTTTCACCGACGCCCGATCGCCGGCCGCCGCCACGAGCTCAACTCCGGCGAGCCCGCTCCACCCCAGCTCCTCCCGCTTGCACCATTCGATGTGGATGAGTCTCCTCATTCCGTAGATGGCCTCGGCCTTCGATTTGGTCGCCTGTTGGCGTTTTCTGACGCGCCCTGCCATCTCGGCACTCGCCTGTGGCGAGCCGCCGGCCAGTTGACCCGCCTGACCAGGGGTTTGACTCCCCCTGAGTCACTGACTCGTGGGGCCTACCTCTATTTAATTAGTTTAGGTTATTAGGTTAAGTGCTAATCACCTAATTAGTTAACCCCTAGTGACACTGCCATGTGGGCCCCGCCCGGCTAACTAAACTAGGTTAGTGCTAATTAAGTTAGTTTAGTTAGTTGTGCCACTGACCTGTGGGACCCATAGGTCAGGTTTGACCTGGACCAGCCTCTGTTGACTGCTGACATCACAGTGACGTCATGCTGACGCAATAAGTGTTTTCTGGAATTTTAAATAAATCAGAAATGATTTATTTATTTCAGAAAATAGCCAAAACTTCTAAAAATCACAGAAATTAATCTATAACTCAGATGAAAATAATTTATATATGAAAAATGATCAGAAAAATTCAAGGAATCTGTTTATGGTATTTTCATGCATGCTTGAACAAGTTAAACCTGCTGATCAGGTCAAATCAATTAAATGACATTTAAATAACCACATATGGAGTTTGAATTTGAACCTTTGGTTCAAACCAACTTCATTTAGCATGGTTGCTAGTTGCATTAGCTCAATCAACAGCATATTGCCATATCATGATCATGCATCATATTGTCGCATTGCATTGATTCTGTTCTCTCTTGTTTGTCGGTGTTTGTCCCCTCTCAGTAGACGCTGTTCCGACGATGTGATCGATGACACCGATGAAGAACTATTACTATCTTCAGAAGTGCCAGGCAAGCAAAACCCCATTAAGCATTCCGATACAATCTCACTCTCTCGCTCTTGCTCTCTTTTACTGCATTAGGACAACAACGCTTCAACCGTTACCTGCTGCAGTAGTTGAACCCCTTTCCACTACATGACCTGTCATTGCCACAGTAAATAGTTGAAACCCACTAGCATGAGTAGGAGTTGTTTGAGCCATGTTGTGCCTACTCATTCATGCTTTCTGGTTATGCCTGCTATTGCTTAGAGTTGTGTCAGGTCTGATTCATCGGGGATGAATTGGAAGGGTGATGAACATGTCCTACTGTGTGTGAGGCTGTGAGCTAAGTGTGTGAACACGATTTGGTAAAGGTAGCGATGAGAGGCCATGTAGGACTATATGGTGGGTTGTCTCATTGCAGCCGTCCTCAGGAACTGAGTTCTGTGTTGGTTGATCCATGAACAGTTACTACCACGCATTGGGCTCCGGGCGCTCCAAGCTCTCTCGACTTATTAACTGCCCTTGTCCTCTGTCCAGGAGTTGCAACTAGTTTCTGGTGTTTGTAGTTTACTGGAGGTCATGCACAGCGCTGACCCTCGGGGCGGGCTGTGACGCGGCAGGTACGTGGCACGATGTACCGGTCGCCCGTTTGGTGATGCGGGAACCCTGTACACATCGTTTGGGGCCATGAGCAACACCCCGGCCGGATCTCCCCACGGATGGAACCCAAATAGGCGATAAACCTGGACTAGAGACTTGTGTGGTTAGTCAGGTCATGGCCGACACGCTCGCTGGGCCTCTGCTTGAAGGTTGCCGAGTACATGTCGTGTAAACGGCGGTAAGTGGTGAGAGCGTGTGTGAAGAAGTACACCCCTGCAGGGTTATATATGATCTATTCGAATAGCCGTGTCCGCGGAAATGGACTTCTGGGTTACCTCTACAGCTCATAGACAAGTGAAAGTGGATACTCTAAAACACGCAAGATAAGCGTGAGTGCTATGGATGGCCTTCTCGTAGGGAGACGGAAGCGGATCCATAGTGGTGTATTGATTGGTGAATATGTGGACTCGTGTGCGCCACCTCAAAAGTATTACTTGCAGTTGTAGTTTAGGATAGCCACTGAGTCAAAGCTGGCTTGCTGCAGTCAAACTCCACCACCCCTTTGTTGATACTGATGCATATGTAACTAGTTCTGATGAAAGTCTTGCTGAGTACCTGTGTACTCACGTTTGCTTAATTTATGTTTTTGCAGAGAGACTCCAGTCTCACTAGTGGTTCCGCGTGGACTTCGAAGTTTAGCTTGTTACCTCAGCTACGATCTTGTACCCTTGGGAGGGTCTTGTAGATAGTCAGGCTTCTCAGCCTTTTTCATTTGTAGTTGTCTGTACTCAGACATGTTATGCTTCCGTTGCCTGTATGCTCTGTATGTTGGGTCATGTGACCTCTGTTTGTAATAAATGCTATGATGGCTCTTCTGGGCCCTTATCTATATGAGTTGTTGAGTTATGTTGTGATGCCATGTTGTACAACACATACTTGCATGTTATGCGTACGTGTAATGTGTATTTCTATGTGTGGGATCCGACACCTAGTTGTTTACCCTTGGTAGCCTATCTTACAGGGAAATGTCTCCTAGTGCTTCCACTGAGCCTTGGTAGCTTGCTACTGCTCCGGAACACTTAGGCTGGCCGGCATGTGTCCTTCTTCGTTCATGTGTTTGTCCCTTAGGGGAAATGTCACGCGTTGTTCCTTTAAGTCCTTGTAGCTTGCTATGACTTGGGTTCATACATTGATGACCGACACGTTCGTTGCTGGGTCATGTATGCATGACTCTGTAATTTAGCACCACTTTTGGTTTATAACTAGTCATGTCGGCCCGGGTTCTCTGTCATATGGATGCTAGCGACACAATCATATATGTGTGCCAAAATGCGCAAACGGTCCCGGGCCAAGTAAGGTGGCACCCGTGGGGATACCGTGCGTGAGGCCGCAAAGTGATATGAGGTGTTATAGGCTAGACCTGTGTGACTTAGGATCGGAGTCCTGACAGCTTTGGTATCAGAGCCTGACTGCCTATAGGATTATCAAGCCAAACTGGTCGAAGTTGTGTCTAGAAACTCTTTAGTTATATTAAGGGAATTGATTGTGGAAGGGAACGTAAGGCTCTTTTTACTCCTTTACCTTATGACCTTCTGATCTGAGTCATCCTCTTCTTTTCTACGGGGATTAAGGAACTAGGCTTCTCTTCTGTCTATCAGGATCACGTTAACTGTGGATTCAACCCTCAGTTCAGTTCCTGCTACTTCTGTGTGTTCAACTGTTGATCTCAGAACCTTGACATTATGCTGTTGAGTGGTTATGCTATCTTGTGCATGAGTCTCAACTGTATTTTCAAGCATTTACAGTCGTTATGCTGTCTGAGTCATCCCAGGTTCCTAAATGGTCTGATGCATTTGCAAATCCCTTCTTCCTGTTCCCGATGCTCCTTTGGGCCAGATTAACCACACTAGTCGTTGTGTTGAGGTACTCTGTTGCCTCGATATACATGTTGGAGTTATTATTATGACCCAAGGTGTCCTAGAGAATCACCCAGTAATCTAGGAGTGCTTATATTTCCGGTGTGATGATTCTGGCCATCATTCTCGAAAGCATCCCGTGATGCCATTTAGTTAGCAGGCATTCTACTCCTGGGTTCTTGGACCCGAGATTCACTCTACTTACTTCATGTTGATAGTGTTGCTCGTTCCTTTAGGATATTAGTAACCTTGTGATAGTCCTCGAGGTCCGTGGTATATCATTCTTCCAAATATCATGAACCATCCTTGGCAGAAGTTCTCCCGAACCAAAAGATCACAACCAGAGTGCTCCTGAGTAGTACTCCATTCATATTGTGACTCTGCCAGTCCTACCTTTCTGCATGGGTTATCCAGAAGAAACATGCTGAACTAGTTCGACATAATGATCTATGCATTCACAACTCAGAAAGTTATATGTTCCTTTGAGTTGTTCCTTTCTAGTTGTATTATGACCCTCGTCTATCAGTTGATAGTCAGTAGTAGTTTTGCACTCGTGTTCATCGATGCCTTTTACTCTTGTGGTCCGTCAAGCCATTCTATTCTGAAATGACCAGGAGAAACAAACTCCAGTACTTTATCCATATCCAGGATTGGGTCAAAGAAGTTGTACTTCGTAGATGAAGAATGCTAATCCAGCTTCTGAACTGTTCTATCCTGGAGTATTACCATCTTTATGTTAAGAATGTCATGAGAATTTTACTATCTCTTATGAACTCTTGATACAGTGATACTTCTCACCATCATCGTTCATTCCTCGGTCTCCGTGTTGTTGTAACCGGAATACTGACAAGTGAATTGTGATGTGTGAAATCAATACTCCTAGCAACTCTGTTGCTTGGTAGTTAAATGGACAATAACCTCATCCTTAGCGAGTTGATTATTGAATCATCACCCTAAGGTTGATCGTGCTACCTAGTCCTTATTTCTGGTGCACTCTTCGATCAATGAGTTAGGATTTTGTTAAGTCCTCGCTCATTTGATCATATCGTCTTGCCCTGAAAAGCAAGATTGATCTCGAGCTTCCTAACATATCGGTGGTTTGTGATTTTTCGAATATCTTCTCAGAAGTATTACCAGGTTGATCCCTGGCCATTATGTTGAGCTCTTGATCAAGTTGGTTTCTCTCTAAACCACCCTTTCTCCAAGAATCTGTGTTGGATACCCTGAGCTAGTCGGTTAAGCTAAACGACAACTTGGAGAGTTGGAAGATAAAAGCTTGCGTGACTTAGTTCCTTCCAAGGGATATCTTTTGTGTGTGTGTGTGTGTGTTGAAGAAAGATGATATCTTGATCGATTGATCCTCGTGATCAATCGTTGGATCTATTGTCTTGTCCAAACTTTGATTTGAGTGTGAGCTATCTTCAAGTCAAATCAGAACCAATGGTATTCATAATGTTGTCTTACTCGTGGTTGATCCCTCGAGCATACACCGTTACATCTATTGGTCTGACCAGTGCTATCACCTTGTTCACATAGTTATGGAATTCCAGCTTATGGAAGCCTTGATGAATTTTTGTTGAGCCCATCGGCAACATGTTTATCCCTCCATGATTCATGTTGAACATTAAAACTAGTGTTGGAAACTTGGTAAGCATTGCCCTCGTGTCCCGTTCATGAGGTATATGTTCGATGAGAGGAGAGACTTTTCCTAATTCAGGTGTAATTGATGTAAGTTGCCACCGTGAGTTCGAGAAAGTTGTTTTGCTTCCTGTGGAATCATCCCAAGTCAGTCATGCATACGTGCGAAGTATTCTGTTGTTTGGAGAGTTGCAACCTTCACTCTATATGTATCCCTAGCACACCAAGCCACTGATTGATTTGTTCAAGGAGAAGAAGTTTCTTCTTAAGAGCTAGACTTATGCAAGGACTTCGATATCCTCGATGATGGTTCCCACCTGAACTCGGTAGTGTTTTATCATAAGACTACTACGTGGTCATGCTTGTCTGGGACAACGTGTTCACAGGTACGTAGCAGAACTAGCTCATGTTTTGGAGCTTGCTATCGTAGTTCACTCCCCAAGAATCTCGCAAAGCCGTCTCATCAATTTGTGTTGCAAACTTTCATTTTTCCTTCTAGACTCAATGAGTCTGGAATATCCTGACACCAACCAGAACTGAATCTCAGGCAGATATGATGGTTGGAGCATTCTCCAAGAACTATAGTATTGGTCTCTTGATAACCGGTAAAGTGGATGTCGTGGTCACCACACTCAGTCGGAAGACCTATTGTTGTAGTATCTTGATTGAAGAAGTTGGCCACCTCCCCATAAGGACTTCGTAGGATTTACTCCCCAGTTGTTCCTTATGGATTTTTGTGCTCCTGAAGTCCGAACTTTTACTTGACGTTCTAGGTACCAAACCATTTTAATAAATGGGTTGCTCTAGCACATCAAGGAGAACATTAGAAGCGGAGTGCTAAATGTCTCTCGGTCGATCATCCAGATTTTGCCCCTTGACTCCGCTAAGGTGAAGTCTGAGAAAATGTTGTCTTCCTCTACATCTGCATCTTCCATCATTATTCATCATGGTAGTATGTGGTGTTGCCAGGATCCTTGACACGGTTATTGGTAAAACCTTGATGAATATGGGAATGCTCAAGTTCTTAAGAGCACTCACAAGCACTAGGTGTTATCTCTGGCTCTAACTGGGATTGCTCCTAGTCTCTTCGGTTATGCTATAACCCCTCAGGAGTAGATTTACTCTCTACTGTTGGGATTCACCCCAGTTACCAGAATCATTCCCAGCATTTGCATTTTGTTCCCAGCTTGCACCGCCAATGTGCCAATTTTCCATGGGTTGCCTTTCTCAGCCACTGCTGTTCAGGATTATCTTCAGAAGTGGACTTGCCATGGGTCCCATCCATTTTTGATGATAAGCAAAATCATCCCTTGTGTTATCTTCAACAAGGTAGTCACATCATCCATTCTGGCCAGAGAATGTCGTTCCCTCGAACCCCGTCAAACGATCGTTGTGCTTGCCTTAGGCTGGTATAGAGAATTTCAATGATCGCTATATCAAAAGTAATTCTTTTTGCCACTTAAGGGAATAATTCTAGGAGTCATCTTCTTTAAGGTGCCCCGTCTGGTGACCTCGATCACCATCTTCAATAAGTGTGGAATTATTGCCTGTCAAGTGAACCTTCATCATTTATTTCACTCCATCCCTCTGGAGGTGTACTCCGTGTCTCAGCTCAAGAGATGTTTCAACGTCTCACTCCATGAGTTGATCTTGAGTTGCTCGATCTTTCAGAAGATCAATTTTGTAGAGTTTCTCTCATCGTCACCATTTTGGACAAAGATCTCAAAAGCAAGGATGTTAGGATCAACATGATGCTAGCAATCAACATTCATATGAAGGGCACTTGGATCATGAAGATTGTGTTAGTTAGTGTCCCCTCTGATTTCTTACCCTATGCTTGAATCTCGGGACAAGATTCTTGTTTAGTGGGGCTGAGTTATCACAGCCCTAGACCAGCCCTTGCATGTCTTGCTTGGTCTTCATGTGCATCATGTTTTAATTTCTCAGAAACTGGAAATGGGGATGTTCAAACCCTAGCACCAAATGAATTCAACTAGGGTCAAGAATAAAATCTTTTCCAATGACCCAAAATGCCTTCATCAATGTTTGATAATTTTGGCAAGGCTTTGAAACCAAACCAAAAATAGTGAACATTTTTGTAGAATATTTTGGGCACTGAATTAAATCATATCTTATTTGCATTTGGGCATTTAAATTTTATATATTATTTTAAATGCTCAAATAATCATAAACTAAAATGTTTACTGTTGGATCTATCCTAAACAGTAGCCATGCTTGGTTTCATGATTTTTGGAAATACCCTGGCATTTTTAATAAAGCCCTAAAGTTTACAAAAAAATAGCAAACAGAAAGTATTAATAAGAGAGAGAGAGAGAGAAGAGTTACCTGACCCAGATCCTGTGCAGCCCAGCTGTTGCCCAGCAGTGTAGCTGGCCCAGCCCAGCCGCCCCACCGTCTTCAACCTCCTGCCAGTAGGCAGGAGGGCGTGTGCTCGCCGCGCGTGGCCACACGCTGGCCACCTCCAGGCTGCCTGCCTGCTCCTCGACCCCCCTGGAGATGCCACGCACCCCCCTGGACCTCTCTCACTCTCCCTCGATCTCTCTCCCATCTCCTGGCTCTCTCCCCCGCGCCACCGAACACGCTCGTCTGTGACGCCCGAAGACCGACGCCCCAGAAGATTCCAGAAGATTCCAGAGATTCCAGATGTTCCGGCTTCTCCCGTGTGTTTCTTTTGTGCTTGTGTTATTTATTTTTGCATTGCATCATGTCATCATGCCATCATGTCATATTAATTTTTGCATCTCAACTTAAATAAATCGTGTGGACCTTCGGTCCATTTAAATCGAGGGAAGAATGACTTCTCTTTATAACATATCCTCCTAATATTATGGAGCTATATTAAATATTCCATTTCTTTGGAATTAACCGCTACACACTTGCAAATATTCTCCATGCCTCTTAATTCTAGTTTCACCGTCAAACATCCCTATATTTCTTTTTCCGTTGTATCGAGGCTCCTCCTAAAGTCTGGACTCCTTTCAAACTCCTTAAGGCAAGCTAATTATTTTAGTTTGCACTTCCCTATTTTTGTTGGAACTATTTTGTGGGGTTGGTACTATTCCATAAAGCCTTACAAAAATGTCCATCATTTTATTCTTGTTCTTTGCCTCTTTTCTTATTAATTTTGACTCTCTCTATTTCTTTATTCTGCAAAAGAAAAGAGATATAGAAAGAGAGTAGAGAGCAGCCTCCTCAGCCTTTTAGGCCAGCCTCCCATCCCTCGTGGCCCAACAGCCAACCGCCTCCCTCCATAGGCCCTCCTCCATCAGGCCCAGCCTTCTGGCCCAGGCCACCAGCCTCATTAGGCCTTCCTCCATCAGGCCCAGCCTTCTCTCGATTCCTAACCCTAGCGGTGCCCGACTCCTCCTCTCGTCCCTCTTTCCCTTAGGCCGCCACACTCCCACCGCTCGCTCCTCCCCTCGCGGCCGAACCCCATCGCCAGGACGTCCCGCTCGATCCCCCCGATTCCTTCCCCCGATTCCCTTCGCTCTCTCCTCGCACGTAGCGCCGCAGCACCGCAGCGCTCTCCCTCTTCTCGCCCCGCGCGCCATTGCCCGCGCCCTTCCCCTCGCAGCATCCGACCGCCGCCGCTTGCGACGCCCCAGGCGCCTGCCCTGGCCGGAGCCGCTCCCTCCATCGCCAGCAGCGCGCCGGCCGCCTCTTATCTCCGTCCTCAGGCCCGAGCCCCAGTGCCCAATCCTCCCTTCGTCGCCAGGCGAGCGCCGTGGTCTTCCCTCGGCCTGCGTCCTCCTCGAGCCGCACCAGGGCCGGCTAGGCTGCAGCAACACCGAGCGGAGCCGCCCTGCCTCCGGCGCTAGGAGCCCCAGGGCGCAGCTCCCTGAGTGCCTCCTCTGCCCGCCATCGTTCCCTCCAGCGCCGGCATCCTTCCCCTGCATCGGCCTCCTTCTCCTCGTTTGGCCTCGTCGCCCCGTGCTGCAGTGTCCTATGATTTTTTTTGTTGTGTTGCCATGTGCTACTGTTTTGACAGAGGACCTGCGTACGTCAACACCGAGACCGGTCCGACAATTTGTGTACAACTACGGTCGCTATGGATCCGTCAAGTACCACTACGCCCGGCGACTTGAACATCTACGACGCGAGAACGAGACCCCCCAAGTACCACGACGACCGACTCGACAAGTATCCCTACCGATGAACGAGAACAACTACTTTCCTCTACGGCATGTACCACTACCGTCGCCCGGAAACGATGGATGCGCCAAGTACATCTACGAACTCGACGCCCGAACGTCTACCGTCGCCCCGTGTACCACTACTTCCCTCTACGGAACGACTACTCGTTGGCGATCTCGTGAACGGCTACTTCCTCTCCGAACGTGAACGCCTTCTTCCTCTACGAACTCGAACCCCTTCGAGAACGATTGTTTCGAAGGTATAACCCCGAGACGATGCCCGTGGATGAATGCATGTGTTGTATGAGATGTTTGCCCTTGTGTGCACCGTGCCTGTTTCGTCCGTTTGTCATGTTCCTCGGTTGCCTCGTCGCCGACTCGTGGGAACCCGGTGACGGGATCGCCCCACCTTTCATCTTGTTGACTCGCTCACGCCATCTTTCCTTTTGCACCGGACTCTCAACGAGTTACCGGAACCGAGATGTTGCGTGCATCATTTTCGGATCGTTGTCGTGGCACCCTTTCCTTCCGCCACGGTGACATATACTTCATATCTTCTTCATGTCAACTTTTAATAAAATTGCATAAACTTGATCATGTCATCCGCATCATGTTAACAACATTAATATGTGTGAATTGTTGTTTGCTTATAATTATTAAACATGCTCATGGGGATTTTTCCGGAATTGTTGTTGTTATTTTCCGGCCTCATTTAAAATGTCTTAATAGTGTAGTTTTATTATGCTTCACCTCTTGCTATGTTAAAAACATTTAATCTTGTCTTGTAAATAACGAGAGTCAACTAAATAATTAACATGTGGTGTTTTGTCAATATGCAACTCGTTGCATATTGAGCTCCACTTAACTTGTAGTTTTGTTTGTGCACTTTGCCATGACTTGCATATTTAAACCGGACATGCATCATACTTTGATGTGCATCGTATGCCATGTTTATGCTTGTGTGTTTACCGTGTTGTTTCTTCCTTTCCGGTTGCTTCTCTTGTTAGCTTCTGTTTCGTTCCGGAGTTGTGAGGATTCGCTCGACTGTTGCTCCGTCTTCTTCATGGACTTGTTCTTCTCCCTTGTGGAATCCTAGACAAGATGACCGAACCCGGATACCATTACTATCTTTGCCTATTGCTAGAGTATCGCTCTTTAGTATATTGCCTCGATGCCCATGTTTTCCTGTCAGCCTCCTATTGTATCCATGATCCTGTGTAACCACCCTACCCATGCAAACCATTGATTGGCTATACGTAGGCTTGCTTAGCCCCTCTTATAGCATTGTTAGTTGCAGGTGAAGATTGAAGATGCTTGCTTCATGTTGAAGTTTGGTTGGGTTATATCACTCTATATAAATGCTTAAATGAAATCATCTATATATTGGCAAGGGTGGAAGGCTAAGCCTTTTGCTTGGTGATTTGTTCCACTCATGCCGTTAGGAACCGTATAAACCGGTGTTATGTTCCTTGATTATGCGTTCCTAACACGGTTGGGGTGTATGGGACCCCCTTGATAAACTGCTAAGTGCTAAGTCTTTTCCAGCAAGTCCCAACATTTGGTACTATTCGCCTAATAACTAATAAAACTTGCATAGGGACTAGCTATCCCTTTTATTTTAATTCAACAACCCCGGGCCAGTGCTCCACATGAGTGTTGGTCCGAAACGGGGGTTCTGCGGGGCCACCACGAGGAAACTCGAGGTTTGGTAAAAACCTGTAGAATCGCCCATCCGGTCGTGTCCTGAGACTAGATACGCGCGGCTACCTATCAGGGTGTCGACACGCCGGGAGGATTTGCTGGATTAGCCTTACCTTAGTTCGGAGTATCTTGAGCACGGGATTCCGAGAATACTCGGGTCTTCCCACCTTTGGAGTTGCGACTCCGCGGATCGTGGGCTTGTCATGGGCCAAGTTGGAACACCCCTGCAGGGTTTTGAACTTTCGAAAGCCGTGCCCGCGGTTATGTGGCAGATGGGAGCTTGTTAATATCCGGTTGTAGAAAACTTGACACCATGTTCCAATACACTACCAGCGTGTGTACCGTGACTGTCAATTTCCGAATAGGGATTCGGGAGTTGAACACGGTGGGGTTATGTTTGACGTGCTTTAGCTAGGATCACTTCGTGATCATCTCTCGACTGAGGCACCTTCTCTTGTCGCTCTCTTTCACGTAAGCTAGTGCTAGTTGCTGCTGCAGACACTTATTCTTTTCTTCAGCCTTATCCTCTCCCAAGGCTTAAATAGTCGTGTTACCCGGGAACGGGATTGCTGAGTCCTCTGTGGCTCATAGTTACTTCACCACACCAGATGCAGGTTCAGCCGAGAATGATGCAGGAGCTGGTTCAAGTTCTTCACCCGGGAGTCCGATGAAGATCGTGGCCGTTTGCTTGTGACGTTTTCGACGATCAGTAGTGGTTTCTACTAGGATTCGATCCTGACCTGTGGCTTTATGTTGTTTTGGTATCTTTCTTTGTATCTTCACCCGTAGTCAGGTTGTGATGTTTTGAATGATGTCTTGCTTATGTAATGTATTGTGTGAAGTGGCGAGTGTAAGCCAACTATCTCATTTTGCATTTTAATCCCTCTTTTACATGAGTTGTGCAAAGATACCAAACTTGAGATCATTCTAGGATGGGCTTATACCTTTAAGTCGTGCCTCGACACGTAGGAGGTATAGTCCCATCCTGGGCATTACAAGTTGGTATTCAGAGCCTTCTCCGACCTAGAAGCCCCCACTGATTGATCGAATCGTTGACGGTTGAGTCTAGGCACACACTTGAAAATGTTTTGAGTCCTATATTCATATCGGAGAGTAGGATTTCTTTTGCTCCTCATCTCTTTTCACTCTGGTGAGGACTCCTGACGATTACTCTTGTCTCTTCTAATTTCAAAAATGCACCAAATTTTTTTTAGGATCTCGCGAGTATTGTTTGGATTGTTTCGATGTCTTTGTGATGAGAACATTGTTCTCGATGCGTCCTGTCATTAGGGGTTGTGGCAGTGTCCCGGGGAGTTGAGCTCCGAGGTGTTGTCGTCACAAATCCATCGCGGCAGTACTAGAATACTTAAGATGGCCGACATCGATAACTCTCCTATGCGGATAGTGGCAAGATAACCCCGACATCACCCAGTACTGGGGAGGTAGTTCGGGAGTATTGCCATAGCTTGTATAGTAGATGCGTTTCAAAGGTCTGAGGTAGACGGTTTCCGAGAAAGACTGGTTATGTGTTGAAGGATGGATACAGCTGGATGTAGGATTAGAGTTGATTGCGCGGTGCTTCCCCTGTATCCCCAACACCTGATTGCATAACTGGAAACTTTCGGAAATTAATAGGTGGGTTCATCCAGTAGTTCTAGGCATTCTTCCAACGAATGCATGATATGAAGTGCGGGGTTCTACATTGAGTGAAGTGGTTTTATGGGCTTGTTCCGATCGGGAGTTGCATCTTAAAGGGTCCTTGGCTATGCTGATCCAAGGATTGCAAAACCCTTTTGTAACACGTTCCATGAGCTTGCAGCACGAATATGTGGAATGAAGCTTCTATCTTGTATTTGTTCTATCTGTTCCTTGTTCCTTTTTATTTACTTTTTGTTCTCCAAGTGGCTTCTCGTCAAGTTGATGTACCTACGGAATTCATTCGTTCAATTCTCTGTTTGGATGATATTGTGAAGATCATGTTGCATATCTATCCTTTGTTCTTGTTTTGATTCTAGTATTCGAGTTGCTTCGATGTCAAATGTTGATTCCATACCTTTCTTAATCGGTGTTCTCATATTTCTATGGGAGTGCTAATTCTTCTTGACCATCGAGATATTCATGTTAATCCTTTTCAACCGGTGTGCCTTCTATTCAAGTTATTCCATACGGACGCCGTTGAGAAATCTGACGATTTGTCTGTTTCATTCATCTCAAGTTGTCTTTGTTTTCCCCACCCTCCCACCCTTTTTTCTTATTCATGTGATATTTCTTCATTCTTTTCCTTCAATGCTCTTATCCGGTGATTTATCTTGAAGATGCTCAAGAGCTTCAAGTTCATCATTCTTTTGTTCTCAAATTATGCTGGTGGATGTAATTCAAGATTATGGTGTTGATCTTATCCTTTTCCTTTTTTCACAATGATTTCTTATTCCGGTGCTCCAATTAATCACTCTCCTCTTGCTATCCATATCCGAAGTGCTGAAGATTCATAATTCCATTCTTAATCCGTTCAAATTATTTTTGAGCATTGTCTTCTTATTCAAGCCATTTAATTCAACCGGTGCAATATCTCTATAGAAATCTTTTCCAACGGTGATTTCTTTGAGTGGGCCCTAACCCACAGGCCTTTTCCCAGGATCTTACGTGACTCTTCTATTTTTCTGGAGTTATACTCAAATTCTGTTAAAGTGTGACGTAAGAATGATTTCCATCAGCCACATGCCTTCTCCAAGATCGTTTTCAAATTCTTTTATTTCGTTGGTTCAACCTTTTTAATTCTTCATTCCGGAGTGCTCAACAATTCTTCATGGCTTTTCTCGTCTTCATTCTCAACATTTGGAGACCGGAGAAGTGTTTCTCTTAAATCTTAGCCGTTCTTCCAAGATTCGTGGTTCTAGTTTCATGCCATCCTCATTATTGTTTCGATTGTGAGGAATTCTTTTATGCCATCCGAAGCACTTCATTAATTCTTTTCTTTGTGATCCTCCGAAGGCCATCATTTCAGAAGATTCTTCGTTCTCAGTTTTCAACTTTGTCCTCCAGATATTCTTCATTGATGTCTCTTCGTTCGTCTCCATATTTTTTACGGTGGCTCGTTCAAGTTTACCCTTCCGCTGTTATCGTTTTAATTCATTTGTTCTTTTCACAATCCTACCGGTGGTTCGTTGAAGATTTACCCAAGCTTGTGCTAGATCTCTCTTTAATCCTTTCCAACAAGAATAAGTAGTATGCCAAATCCTTTGGTTGTCATCAATTTAAATTGGTGAAGGATAAGCATACAATAAATCTTATTCTTATTTCCCCGAGGTGATTTAATTCTTTTGTCTGGAGCTTGTTCATCATATCATATTCTCGGTTCTAATTCTTCATCTTGTTTTCCGGAGCTTCAAGTTATTTCAATTATATCATTTCAAAGCTCCATCTAATTCATCGCGGGCCTTGAATCTTATTCTTTTCATCTTTCACTTCTCATGCTTTCATTACCGGAGTTCTTCATGTTTCATCATGTTTTAATTCATCCTCGAAGTCTCCATCAAGATTCTTATTGGAGCTCAAGCATTCTTCATCATGCTTTCCAATTGCAATCCTTTCTACCTTATCTTTTCAGATGGTGTTATGTCATTCTTGACAATTCCTTCATGAATTGTGATTCACGAGTTTCAAGAATGAGATAATTAAAACCATCATTTTCCTTGTTCAGGAGATCTTTTCAACCCTTCAATTTATTCGTTGGAGTTATCTTGGGTTGTATTTCACCTAAAAGCTTTCCCTAAGGATTGTTGCTAATTATGGTGTTTGTAAATGACCCAAGTTCTTCATTTATCATTCCGGTGAGATAAGTTTATCATCTCCTTGTTGATCTCAATCCAATCAATTGTTTTCCATTAGTGGATGGTTGTCACTGTATAATTTTGAGATGTTTTCCATAAGTCCACAACGAGCTTATTCTTCTCGTTGTTGAATTCCCAACAACTCTGTTCAACCCATCTTGGTTAGGATGCTCTTTCAAACTCACTTGTCGTAGAAGTTGTCTTTTTCTTCTCCGTTCTTTTCTTTCAAACGATCTATATTCTATTCTTTCATTCCGGAGGCATTGTTATATTGCTCTCTTTAACCATCATATCGTTTTATCGAGTTCATGTTTTTTCCCTTGCTTATCATTTAACCGGAGTGTTGTATTCTTCATTCAGTTCCGTCTTTTATCAAGTTTGCCTCTCTTTTCAACCGGAGTGCTGTCTGAATCTTTCTTACACCTTGTGCTTTTCTTTTAATTGTTTCGGAGGCAATATGCTTTTGATTTCATCAAGTATCATCTCATCTCCTCAAGTTCATGTTAATTCCTTCCATTTTCAGACGGAGTGCTGTCCAAATTTTGTCATTCTTATTCCTTGGCCATACCATTGAGGTTTCATATTCTTTTGGTTCGTAAGCTCTTGCTTCACGTATTCTAACCTACAAGGTTCTTGTAATGTTCCTTGTTCCTCCTGCTTACCGGAGTGCTCTTAACTTCGTTCATCTCCGTTGCATTCTTTCCTTCAACTTGTTTAACCTCTCAAGGTTCGTGGTTTCACTCGTCTGTCAAAGAAGCAACTTTGTTTTACCTCTTCTTTTTTCATTTTTACCCAGTGCTATCTCTAGGATCTCGGGTCGAGATCCTCTGTTAGTGTGGGAGAGTTGTGACGCCCGAAGACCGACGTCCCAGAAGATTCCAGAAGATTCCAGAGATTCCAAATGTTCCGGCTTCTCCCGTGTGTTTCTTTTGTGCTTGTGTTATTTATTTTTGCATTGCATCATGTCATCATGCCATCATGTCATATTAATTTTTGCATCTCAACTTAAATAAATCGTGTGGACCTTCGGTCCATTTAAATCGAGGGAAGAATGACTTCTCTTTATAACATATCCTCCTAATATTATGGAGCTATATTAAATATTCCATTTGTTTGGAATTAACCACTACACACTTGCAAATATTCTCCATGCCTCTTAATTCTAGTTTCACCATGAAACCTACCTATATTTCTTTTTCCGTTGTATCGAGGCTCCTCCTAAAGTAAGGACTCCTTTCAAACTCCTTAAGGCAAGCTAATTATTTTAGTTTGCACTTCCCTATTTTTGTTGGAACTATTTTGTGGGGTTGGTAATATTCCATAAAGCCTTACAAAAATGTCCATCATTTTATTCTTGTTCTTTGCCTCTTTTCTTATTAATTTTGACTCTCTCTCTATTTCTTTATTCTGCAAAAGAAAAGAGATATAGAAAGAGAGTAGAGAGCAGCCTCCTCAGCCTTTTAGGCTAGCCTCCCATCCCTCCTGGCCCAACAGCCAACCGCCTCCCTCCTTAGGCCCTCCTCCATCAGGACCAGCCTTCTGGCCTAGGCCACCAGCCTCATTAGGCCTTCCTCCATCAGGCCCAGCCTTCTCTCGATTCCTAACCCTAGAGGTGCCCGACTCCTCCTCTCGTCCCTCTTTCCCTCAGGCCGCCACACTCCCACCGCTCGCTCCTCCCCTCGCGGCCGAACCCCATCGCCAGGACGTCCCGCTCCATCCCCCCGATTCCTTCCCCTGATTCCCTTCGCTCTCTCCTCGCACGCAGCGCCGCAGCACCGCAGCGCTCTCCCTCTTCTCGCCCCGCGCGCCATGGCCCGGCGCCCCTCCCCCTCGCACCATCCAACCGCCGCCGCTTGCGATGCCCCAGGCGCTTGCCCCGGCCGGAGCCGCTCCCTCCATCGCCAGCAGCGCGTCGGCCGCCTCTTCCCTCCATCCTCAGGCCCGAGCCCCAGCGCCCGATCCTCCCTTCATCGCCAGGCGAGTGACGTGGTCTTCCCTCGGCCTGCGTCCTCCTCGAGCCACACCAGGGCCGGCCAGGCTGCAGCAACACCGAGCGGAGCCGCCCTGCCTCCGGCGCCAGGAGCCCCAGGGCGCAGCTCCCTGAGTGCCTCCTCTGGCCGCCATCGTTCCCTCCAGCGCCGGCGTCCTTCCCCTGCATCGGCCTCCTTCTCCTCGTTTGGCCTCGTCGCCCCCTGCTGCAGTGTCCTGTGATTTTTTTTTGTTGTGTTGCCCTGTGCTACTATTTTGACAGAGGGCCTGCGTACGTCAACACCGAGACCGGTCCGACAATCTGTGTACAACTACGGTCGCTATGGATCCGTCAAGTACCACTACGCCCGACGACTTGAACATCTACGACGCGAGAACGAGACCCTCCCAAGTACCACGACGACCGACTCGACAAGTATCCCTACCGATGAACGAGAACAACTACTTCCCTCTACGGCGTGTACCACTACCGTCGCCCGGAAACGATGGATGCGCCAAGTACATCTACGAACTCAACGCCCGAACGTCTACTGTCGCCCCGTGTACCACTACTTCCCTCTACGGAACGACTACTCGTTGGCGATCTCGTGAACGGCTACTTCCTCTCCGAACGTGAACGCCTTCTTCCTCTACGAACTCGAACCCCTCCGAGAACGATTGTTTCGAAGGTATAACCCCGAGACGATGCCTGTGGATGAATGCATGTGTTGTATGAGATGTTTGCCCTTGTGTGCACCGTGCCCGTTTCGTCCGTTTGTCATGTTCCTCGGTTGCCTCGTCGCCGACTCGTGGGAACCCGGTGACGGGATCGCCCACCTTTCATCTCGTTGACTCGCTCACGCCATCTTTCCTTTTGCACCGGACTCTCAACGAGTTACCGGAACCGAGATGTTGCGTGCATCATTTTCGGATCGTTGTCGTGGCACCCTTTCCTTCCGCCACGGTGACATATACTTCATATCTTCTTCATGTCAACTTTTAATAAAATTGCACAAACTTGATCATGTCATCCGCATCATGTTAACAACATTAATATGTGTGAATTGTTGTTTGCTTATAATTATTAAACATGCTCATGGGGATTTTTCCGGAATTGTTGTTGTTATTTTCCGGCCTCATTTAAAATGTCTTAATAGTGTAGTTTTATTATGCTTCACCTCTTGCTATGTTAAAAACATTTAATCTTGTCTTGTAAATAACGAGAGTCAACTAAATAATTAACATGTGGTGTTTTGTCAATATGCAACTCGTTGCATATTGAGCTCCACGTAACTTGTAGTTTTGTTTGTGCACTTTGCCATGACTTGCATATTTAAACCGGACATGCATCATACTTGGATGTGCATCGTATGCCATGTTTATGCTTGTGTGTTTACCGTGTTGTTTCTTCCTTTCCGGTTGCTTCTCTTGTTAGCTTCTGTTTCGTTCCGGAGTTGTGAGGATTCGCTCGACTGTTGCTCCGTCTTCTTCATGGACTTGTTCTTCTCCCTTGTGGAATCCTAGACAAGATGACCGAACCCGGATACCATTACTATCTTTGCCTATTGCTAGAGTATCGCTCTTTAGTATATTGCCTCGATGCCCATGTTTTCCTGTCAGCCTCCTATTGTATCCATGATCCTGTGTAACCACCCTACCCATGCAAACCATTGATTGGCTATACGTAGGCTTGCTTAGCCCCTCTTATAGCATTGTTAGTTGCAGGTGAAGATTGAAGATGCTTGCTTCATGTTGAAGTTTGGTTGGGTTATATCACTCTATATAAATGCTTAAATGAAATCATCTATATATTGGCAAGGGTGGAAGGCTAAGCCTTTTGCTTGGTGATTTGTTCCACTCATGCCGTTAGGAACCGTATAAACCGGTGTTATGTTCCTTGATTATGCGTTCCAAACACGGTTGGGGTGTATGGGACCCCCTTGATAAACCGCTAAGTGCTAAGTCTTTTCCAGCAAGTCCCAACATTTGGTACTATTCGCCTAATAACTAATAAAACTTGCATAGGGACTAGCTATCCCTTTTATTTTAATTCAACAACCCCGGGCCAGTGCTCCACATGAGTGTTGGTCCGAAACGGGTGTTCTACGGGGCCACCACGAGGAAACTCGAGGTTTGGTAAAAACCTGTAGAATCGCCCATCCGGTCGTGTCCTGAGACTAGATACGCGCGGCTACCAATCAGGGTGTCGACACGCCGGGAGGATTTGCTGGATTAGCCTTACCTTAGTTCGGAGTATCTTGAGCACGGGATTCCGAGAATACTCGGGTCTTCCCACCTTTGGAGTTGCGACTCCGCGGATCGTGGGCTTGTCATGGGCCAAGTTGGAACACCCCTGCAGGGTTTTGAACTTTCGAAAGCCGTGCCCGCTGTTATGTGGCAGATGGGAGCTTTTTAATATCTGATTGTAGAAAACATGACACCATGTTCCAATACACTACCAGCGTGTGTACCGTGACTGTCAATTTCCGAATAGGGATTCGGGAGTTGAACACGGTGGGGTTATGTTTGACGTGCTTTAGCTAGGATCACTTCATGATCATCTCTCGACCGAGGCACCTTCTCTTCTCGCTCTCTTTCACGTAAGCTAGTGCTAGTTGCTGCTGCAGACACTTATTCTTTTCTTCAGCCTTATCCTCTCCCAAGGCTTAAATAGTCGTGTTACCCGGGAACGGGATTGCTGAGTCCTCTGTGGCTCATAGTTACTTCACCACACCAGATGCAGGTTCAGCCGAGAATGATGCTAAAGCTGGTTCAAGTTCTTCACCCGGGAGTCCGATGAAGATCGTGGCCGTTTGTTTGTGACGTTTTCGACGATCAGTAGTGGTTTCTACTAGGATTCGATCCTGACCTGTGGCTTTATGTTGTTTTGGTATCTTTCTTTGGATCTTCGCCCGTAGTCGGGTTGTGATGTTTTGAATGATGTCTTGCTTATGTAATGTATTGTGTGAAGTGGCGAGTGTAAGCCAACTATCTCCTTTTGCATTTTAATCCCTCTTTTACATGAGTTGTGCAAATATACCAAACTTGAGATCATTCTAGGATGGGCTTATACCTTTAAGTCGTGCCTCGACACGTAGGAGGTATAGTCCCATCCTGGGCATTACACCGTCGCCGCCGTTCGCCGTTGCCACGGCCACCGCCTCCCCCTCGCCTCTCCGACAAGCCCCCGAGCTCCGGCTCGCTGCCGCGCACCTCTACGCCGAACCGCAGGACCCCGGACGCCCTGAGGCCTCGTCACCGAGCTCATCCCCGACCGCCGGCGCCGGAGATCCCCCTCGACGCCTGCTCTGCTCCGAGCCGCCCCCGAGCTCGCCGTCTCCTTCATACGAACCGCCGTGAGCCCCTCTTGCTCCTCCCTCTATCTCCTTAACCACGCGCATGCTCTAGCTCCGACCCCCACCATGCCCGCGAACTCCACGCCGCCGGTGATGTCGCCGCCGTCGTTCTAAGCCCCGCCGCTCGTGTTCGAGCTCAGCACTGCACTCAGTGCATCCCCGCGCATCGATTTCGGCCACCAGTTGCCTCCACCGTGCGCTCTAGCGTCGTTTTCACTGATGCCCGATCGTCGGCCGCCGCCACGAGCTCAACTCCGGCGAGCCCGCTCCACCCCAGCTCCTCCCGCTTGCACCATTCGATGTGGACGAGTCTCCTCGTTCCGTAGATGGCCTCGGCCTTCGATTTGGTCGCCTGTTGGCGTTTTCCGACGCGCCCTGCCGTGTCGGCACTCGCCTGCGGTGAGCCGTCGGCCAGTTGACCCGCCTGACCAGGGGTTTGACTCCCCCTGAGTCACTGACTCGTGGGGCCTACATCTATTTAATTAGTTTAGGTTATTAGGTTAAGTGCTAATCACCTAATTAGTTAACCCCTAGTGACACTGCCATGTGGGCCCCGCCCGGCTAACTAAACTAGGTTAGTTCTAATTAAGTTAGTTTAGTTAGTTGTGCCACTGACCTGTGGGACCCACAGGTCAGGTTTGACCTGGACCAGCCTCTGTTGACAGCTGACATCACAGTGACGTCATGCTGACGCAATAAGTGTTTTCTGGAATTTTAAATAAATCAGAAATGATTTATTTATTTCAGAAAATAGCCAATACTTCTAAAAATCACAGAAATTAATCTATAACTCAGATGAAAATAATTTATATATGAAAAATGATCAGAAAAATTCAAGGAATCTGTTTATGGTATTTTCATGCATGCTTGAACAAGTTAAACCTGCTGATCAGGTCAAATCAATTAAATGACATTTAAATAACCACATATGGAGTTTGAATTTGAACCTTTGGTTCAAACCAACTTCATTTAGCATGGTTGCTAGTTGCATTAGCTCAATCAACAGCATATTGCCATATCATGATCATGCATCATATTGTCGCATTGCATTGATTATGTTCTCTCTTGTTTGCCGGTGTTTGTCCCCTCTCAGTAGACGTTGTTTCGACGATGTGATCGATGACACCGATGAAGAACTATTACTATCTTCAGAAGTGCCAGGCAAGCAAAACCCCATTGAGCATTCCGATACAATCTCACTCTCTCGCTCTTGCTCTCTTTTACTGCATTAGGACAACAACGCTTCAATAGTTACCTGCTGCGGTAGTTGAACCCCTTTCCACTGCATGACCTGTCATTGCCACAGTAAATAGTTGAAACCCACTAGCATGAGTAGGAGTTGTTTGAGCCATGTTGTGCCTACTCATTCATGCTTTCTGGTTATGCCTGCTATTGCTTAGAGTTGTGTCAGGTCTGATTCATCGGGGATGAATTGGAAGGGTGATGAACATGTCCTACTGTGTGTGAGGTTGTGAGCTAAGTGTGTGAACACGATTTGGTAAAGGTAGCGATGAGAGGCCATGTAGGAGTACATGGTGGGTTGTCTCATTGCAGCCATCCTCAGGAACGGAGTTCTGTGTTGGTTGATCCATGAACAGTTACTACCACGCATTGGGCTCCGGGCGCTCCAAGCTCTCTCGACTTATTAACTGCCCTTGTCCTCTGTCCAGGAGTTGCAACTAGTTTCTGGTGTTTGTAGTTTACTGGAGGTCGTGCGCAGCGCTGACCCTCGGGGTGGGCTGTGACGCGGCAGGTACGTGGCACGATGTACCGGTCGCCCGTTTGGTGATGCGGGAACCCTGTACACATCGTTTGGGGCCGTGAGCAACACCCCGTCCGGATCTCCCCACGGATGGAACCCAAATAGGCGATAAACCTAGACTAGAGACTTGTGTGGTTAGTCAGGTCGTGGCCGACACCCTCGCTAGGCCTCCGCCTGAAGGTTGCCAAGTACATGTCGTGTAAACGGCGGTAAGTGGTGAGAGCGTGTGTGAAGAAGTACACCCCCGCAGGGTTATATATAATCTATTCGAATAGCCGTGTCCGCGGAAATGGACTTCTGGGTTACCTCTACAGTTCATAGACAAGTGAAAGTGGATACTCTAAAACACGCAAGATAAGTGTGAGTGCTATGGATGGCCTTCTCGTAGGGAGACGGAAGCGGATCCATAGTGGTGTATTGATTGGTGAATATGTGGAATCGTGTGCGCCACCTCAAAACTATTACTCGCAGTTGTAGTTTAGGATAGCCACTGAGTCAAAGTTGGCTTGCTGCAGTCAAACTCCACCACCCCTTTGTTGATACTGATGCATATGTAACTAGTTCTGATGTAAGTCTTGCTGAGTACCTTTGTACTCACATTTGCTTAATTTATGTTTTTGCAGAGAGACTCCAGTCTCACTAGTGGTTCCGTGTGGACTTCAAAGTTTAGCTTGTTACCTCAGCTACGATCTTGTACCCTTGGGAGGGTCTTGTAGATAGTCAGGCTTCTCAACCTTTTTCATTTGTAGTTGTCTGTACTCAGACATGTTATGCTTCCGTTGCCTGTATGCTCTGTATGTTGGGTCATGTGACCTCTGTTTGTAATAAATGCTATGATGGCTCTTCTGGGCCCTTATCTATATGAGTTGTTGAGTTATGTTGTGATGCCATGTTGTACAACACATACTTGCATGTTATGCATACGTGTAATGTGTATTGCTATGTGTGGAATCCGACACCTAGTTGCTTACCCTTGGTAGCCTATCTTACAGGGAAATGTCTCCTAGTGCTTCCACTGAGCCATGGTAGCTTGCTACTGCTCCGGAACACTTAGGCTGGCCGGCATGTGTCCTTCTTCATTCCTGTGTCTGTCCCTTAGGGGAAATGTCACGCGTTGTTCCTTTAAGTCCTTGTAGCTTGCTACGACTTGGGTTCATATGTTGATGACCGACACGTTCGTTGCTGGGTCATGTATGCATGTCTCTGTAATTTAGCGCCACTTTTGGTATATAACTAGTCATGTCGGCTCAGGTTCTCTGTCATATGGATGCTAGCGACACTATCATATACGTGTGCCAAAATGCGCAAACGGTCCCGGGCCAGGTAAGGTGGCACCCGTGGGGATACCGTGCGTGAGGCCGCAAAGTGATATGAGGTGTTACAGGCTAGACCTGTGTGACTTAGGATCGGGGTCCTGACAGATGTAAGCTCAGCTCCAAATCTTGGTTTCTGGTAAAATTTTCACTTTGTGAAGCAACACTATTTTACCTTGCTTCATTTGAACTGCCAATTTACCAGGCCATTCTTACATCTACATCTACCTTCTACACCAAGTTCTAGCTCAATCCAGTTATCCTTTTACCCTCAGTAAATTCTCCAAGATTATGTCCAGAATGGAGCTTTGTGAAGCAAGTGCCACTTTGGTAATTCCAAATGGCATGAGGTTTTTACAGCAGCTCCATATGGTCAAATGATTCAACTACACCAAATTTCAGCTCATGACACTTAAGTGTGTGAGTGCAACATCATCATCTCCAAATCTGGCCTGTTTGGCACTTTCTACAGCAACCCTAAGCTAAACTCCTCTTGTTGGTCTGGTTTTTGGTGATCTACATCATCTTGGTGTAATATCATCGCAAGACAAACTCTCTACCAAGTTACCCAGATGGTTTTACCACACGAAGTTACAAACACTTCCCTATTGATTTACCATGGAGCCATATGCAAATCTCTTCTTTGCCCCTCGATCAAATTCTTTCTGCATTTCTACTAAGGGCACCTAGGTAAACCTACTGGACACGGTTGGCCACACCAAAGCTCGCCGCTTGCACCAGTCCGCGTGGTGACCGCACCTGCGTCATGCACAGCAAGCGCTTTGGAACGGTCGGGCCACTATGCTCGTCGCCTCCCTCCTCGTCTCGGCCTCCAACCTTGTCCAGGAGATCCCCCGTGCTCGTCTGCACCGCCCTGCGTCGCTGCTTCATCGCCGCTCGCCACCAGTGCGCCGTCATAACAGTGCCACTACGGTGAACTGGTGCTGACCTCCATTAGTGCACTGTTGGAGCTTGTTTGTGATCGTCCAGAGACTCCTCCGCGCCTATATAAAGGACCCTCGACTCCTCCGGCACCTCACCAGCCACTCCCCACTCCTCCTCGACCACCACAGCCCTCGGGTTCCTCCGGAGTTCTTCTTTGTCCGCCATGGCCGCCTCGGTCTCGGCTTGAGTCCGGCAAGCCCAAGCCTCCTCTCACCCTCCCAGCATGTCCATCGTGTTCCCCATGTTCTCCTGAGCCGCCCCCCACCCTTGCCCCTCACCGGAGTTGCCCGCATTGCCAAGCACCTCGACACCCGAAGCCTCTATGTACCTTCTGTGGTGCCACCTCTCCCCTCCATTCCAAGCCTCCCCGGCGTTCCCTGGCTCTCTGAACGGAACCAGGGCACTTCCCCACACCCGCCGGTGGTCTCCGCTCGGCCCGAGACGACCGGAGCTACGAGTACCACCGCCGGCCGCCCGCCTCTGCCTCCTATATCCTCCTCGGTGCTCCTCCGCCTCGCGTCCTCCTCTTCGCCCCAGGGCCGTCCGACCCCCTGGACGGACGCGCCAGGTCCTCCCGCGCTCGCCGGTGGCCTCGGCCGGGCGGGAGCTGGCCGGAGTCACCCGCCATGTCGCCGGCAGCACGACCCTCCCCTGCCTCTTCTGTTCCGCACGGGGGAGCAGCGAGAGGAAGGAGACGACTGCGCACGCCCCCCCCCCTGCACGTGGGTCCCGTTCGTTAGAGCCTAAACGTTGACCCCGCCCAGGCCCAGGTACGTTAAGTGGAAACGTCTTCTTGAAATGTGTTTTCGTTATATGAAAGCGTATTTCTATCCTACTTCGGAGCAGAATACGTTTTCTTTCACAGAAGGCGTATTTCTTATTCTGCGCTTCTATCTTATCCACTCAGGGACCCGTTGGTGATAAAAATCTTCACAGATTGGTCCCTGGTGTTCAACACTTCATAACTTTTCAGCCGTAACTCCGAATCAGGTGATTCCAAAGCCCACGTATTCTTCTCGTTGAGCCCGTTCTGTTGGTATAATTTTCACTATGGTTTGACATACTGGAAATGACCATTTTGCCCTTGCCGTAAATAGCCCCCTCCGATAGAGAACTGTTTTCGGTGAATCTTTCCGCGGCTTCACCGCACTTATTCCTGGAGTCTCCGTCACCCCAGGCAAGCCACAATACCCACTTGCATGATAGTCATGCAGTAGTCATGGTTTTCAACTTGAATATTTATTAAATGTTTGCTTGTTTAAAATATGATTATCGTTGTTTCGGTAATGCTTCGGAGTTATTGTTTATTTTCTTGATATGCTGTTATGCACCTGTTTATCATGCCCTGCTAGTTGCTAGTATTCTTTTCACATGTTTATGCTTGATAGTAGTACATGTTGATGTTAGTGATGGTCCTCAGTGCAAGACTGTCGTCTGTCCCGAGTACCGTTGTTATGCATATTCCTTTGCATCCAGTTAGTAAATGCTTGCATGTCGGTATTGTTGATACGTTCTTGCATGATATTTATTGTTGATGTTAGTAGTCATGCTATGTTTCGGAGAAGTATGTTCTTATGATGTTCATGCTAGTCAGTATGCCATGCTTATTATTCATTGTTGATATGGTGGATAGTTATTTTGTTCCTCATGATTATGTTGATATTCATGCTCATGCATTGCAATTGCATCATGTATTTTATCATGACTCAGCATATTTGCATTCAAGTTTAACCGGATTAAATTGAACTTGAACAATTGTTGTGTGAGTCATGGTGCCACCATATCGAACTAACCAGTGCAACCACGTTTACCTTTATGGGAAGGTCCTAACTGGGTCTATTGTCATGCCTCTTGCCGGTGCCTCCAACAAGGGAAGGTTATGAGCATGCTGTACCTTGATTGGGTAAGCAGACATAGCCTTGTGTGCCTGTTGTTGTTGTTATGGATCCGGGTCCCCGTTTGGGACCATCTATGTTTGGCCACGACGGTGGTCGTTGTGTCTTTGGTAGACACGGAGCCACCCAGGACTTAGCCCAAAAGGGAAGTTGGTCGGAGTGGCCGGGAGAGGGTCATGGCAGTAGATTGGTTTTGTCGGAACGCCGTTGGTCCACCCGAATGGGAGAAAGAGGCCATGGGTTCCGTAGTGTGGGTACAGTGCGCTACCTCTACAGAGTGTATATTAAATCCATCGATAGCCGCGCCCGCGGATAAGGGCCCAGTTTGTAGTTGGTCACACTATGAGTCAACAGTAACAATAAAAATGTGCTTAATAACAACCCCGGTTCGATGATGAGATAAGATGGTAGTGATCGCCGGAAAGATCACGTTTGGTTTTACCAAGCTTGGTTTGATCCTAAGACGATCGTATAATGTCCGAGGTTGGTAAGTGATGCATGTGATGGTTACGAGGTAACTCGAACAAAATAAATGGTGCATGTAGTGTCATCATGTTGCATGCTAGTTTCATCAGATTTATATGTTCATGCCATGCTCATATTGTCTTGCAGTATCATGTTAATGTTGTTCATGCTATGTTATTCTGATGATCTCATGATAATTGCTAATTAACCTGTAATTGCCATGTTGTTGTTTGCCTTGAATGCTTCTGGTTTATTGTGAGCTTGCAAGTAAATTCAATGTAATGACCTGGCGTGTCATGCCAGCTTGCAGGTCGTGCCTGGATTGCTTGCTTGTTTGGTGTTGTTCCCGTGTTCGCGAGCTAGGATAAACGTTCCAGCCAGAGTCCCTGCAGATTGGAGTTCATCATCGCCGTTCGTTGTTCCGCTGCCAGTAGTTGTTACGCTTCTTTAAGTTGTTATGCTGCTTGTATAGAGCAACCGTGTTGGCATAGTGTCGCCGTGCCGATGTTATTCATTGTAATATCGGAACCCTTGTAATTATTCGTGTTGTAATAGAAAGTTGGTTTGTTTTATACTAAGCAGTGCCGTATTCCAGAAGACTTCATCTCGATCTCTGGGCTGGAATACGGGGCGTTCCGGTTTTCTTTGAGCCGGGGTGCCACACAAATATTGAGCGGGAAGGAATCCCACAACGGCCAAATTTGAAGGGGGACAGCCAGTACAAGCTATCCTGACAAAAGGTGGTCTTCGCCTGCCATAGGCTCTGGTGGTGACACCGTTATGGGCTCCGCGATGACCTTTGTCCTGCTGTCCTACTGGTCTTGGTCTTGTTGCACCGATATGAAAACCTTTGCCTGACGCCCCGGGACTCTTCGTCTGCACCTGCTCCTTTAGCACCAAAGGGGAAACTGGCACTTTTGCGCCCGTTGGCGCCCGCCTGGCCTTGGTCGTCACCGCTCAGGTCACGAGGACCTCGCGAGGTGCCCCTTGCCTCGATATCTCCGATCCTCACGAGCCGGCCTAGTGAGGCCGCCCCAGGGGATGCCATGTGCCGTCCGCCTCGCGAGGCTTGGCCCCTCGCGAGGGTCTTGAGTTGTCGCTGAAGATGTTGGGCCATAACAGGCCGCCTGGTGGGCCACGCCCTGGGCCGCAAGCAGGCAAGTCTGGGTATCCCGGTCCTAGAACACCGACTGTAGCCCCCGGGCCCAAGGTGCGCTCGGGTTTGGCTTCGCGGCGAAGCCAAGGGCCAAGTGCGGAGCTCCGTGGGCCCCAAAAGCCTGTGGCCTTGTCTGACGCATCGCGGTTGATGGGACGTGGGCGTCTGCGCTCCCACGCCGCCTCGGCAACTGCAAAGCTGAAAAAAGGCAAGTGTGTGCTGTTGTGCCTTCATTGTTAGCCCTTGCCTTGCTCTAGATCCCCTTTCTTGCTCCTCTCCTCCGCGAAGTTCTAGATCTTCACCGCCACCCTTCAGAGCTTGCACTGATGGTGTCCGGCAAGCCGAAGGCCTCCGCTTCGCCTGTCTGGTATGAGCCGGCCTTGAAGGCGCCAACCTTCTCGGAGGCAAACAATACTGCCTTGCTCCTGATGACGGCGGAGGGCACCAACGAGAAGGGGAAGACCGCCGTCTGAGCTGCCTCTGCCGCGCTGGAGGACCCCAAGAGTACCTTCTATCCTTTCTTTTTGAGTAGTATTATTGCGGGGCTCGTCCCTCCTTTCTCCGATTTCTTTTTCTCCGTCCTTAGCCACTAAAAGCTTTAGGCCCTTCATCTTCATCCCAACTTCGTTCTTCTTCTATCCATCTTCGCCTTATACTGCGAGGCATTCATGGGGGTGATGCCGTCTATGGCACTACTTCGCCATTTCTTTTACCTCCGCATCAAGGAGGGCATTGCTCAGGGTGCGACAACCTTGTCGCAGCCAATGGAACCAATGCAATTTCGAGGGCTGGGAAGAAGGCCGAGAACTTTAGGAACAAGTGGCTCTTTATGGATGCCAAGTGTTCCCATCCTCGGTTGGCGCTGCCGGTGGCTGCGCCCGAGTCGAGCGATAGATGGTTCAACGCAAAGCTCATCTATCCTCGGGCAGAGAAGACGGCCGCGGACCTGAAGCCGGATGATCCTGAGGCGGCGAAGCTAATGGGGGGCATGATTGTTAAGGAATTATTGACATGCCGCGTGGCTCCGCTTCAGGCCCGCTCGCGCCCCTTGTGGACGCTTGGGGACGAGTCGGACAACCTCCGACTGCGTCGCGACGCCCTGACTGCCGATCAGCTTGATGCAGCTCTTCGTCTTCTGGTAGGGGCCGACCTGGGATATCCGCCTGCTTCCGATATTCCCTTGTACCACCTCCAGGACGGGGCAGCGGTGGCGGCCTCCATGCCCACCTTTGATGCACGCGGGCTTGTGCCTCCGGCGGCCCCTGAAGCTCAAGTGGCAGCCGCGCCGGTGGAGGTATCCTCAGGCGACTCCAGCGAGGAGGACGATTCAGAGGCAACCGTGGAGGGGACTGGAGAGTCATCCCCTCCTTGCAAGGCCAACCTCCTTCGCGCCCTGCTTGACGATGATAGTAGCGACGACCCCTCGACGGAGGAGGTGCCGCCCCCTGCCGGAGCTGTCACTAGGTCAAGGCACACCCCCTTGAAGAAGCCGTCGGCCGGGGTCCCGACGAAGAGCCGGTCGGCGCTAATCACCCGAGGTAGCGCCCCAGGTACGGCATCGCCAATCGCTACTGTTGTGACGCCTATCCTGGGGGCCCTCAGCCGCGGGGCCCTTGGGCCCCATGGTCCTGAAGAGGTCTTGGGGTGTTGTCGCAGTGGATCGGTGAGTACCTTGGCCTATTTTTGTCTTCGTTCTTGGTTCCGTTGTTAGTTCTCAACATCTTGCCCCGTGTTGATAGGTCAGCGCCATCGATGAAGCAGACGAAGGGAGAGGCGCCCGCACCAGAGGTCCTTCGGCCTGGCTTGGCCCCGTCCCCTTCGGCGTAGACGTGTAATGCCCAGGATAGGATTATACCTCCTACGTGTCGAGGCACGACTTAAAGGTATAAGCCCATTCTAGAATGATCTCAAGTTTGGTATCTTTGCACGACTCATGTAAAAATAGGGATGAAATTGCAACAGGATAGTTGGCTTACACTCGCCACGTCACACAATACATTACATAAGCAAAACATCATCCAAAACATCACAACCCGACTACGGGCGAAGATCCAAAAGAAAGATACCAAAAACATAAAGCCACAGGTCCGAATCGCCCCTAGTAGAAACCACTACTGATCGTCGAAACACGTCACACACATACGGCCACTCTCTTCTTCGAGCTCCCAGTGAAGTACTTGAACCAGCTCCTGCATCATTCTCGGCTGAACCTGCATCTGGTGTTGTAGTATCTGTGAGCCACGAGGACTCAGCAATCCCATAACCATGGGTATCAAGACTAGCAAAGTTTTATGGGTATGGAAAAGGGTAGTGGTGAGGTTGCAGCAGCGGCTAAGCGTAATATGGTGGCTAGCTTACGAGTACAAGAATGAGATGAGCATCTACGCAAATGGTCGCAAACTAGTAGTGATCGCTAAAGATCCTGAACTACCTACGAGTCAAACATAACCCCACCGAGTTCTCTTCTCAAAGCGAAAAGAGACAGTCACGGTTACTCACACGGTTGTGTGTTTTACTTCGGATCTTCTGTCAAGTTTTCTACAACCGAACATTAACAAATTCCAATCTGCCACATAACCGCGGGCACGGCTTTCGAAAGATCATAACCATGCAGGGGTGTCCCAACTTAGCCCATCACAAGCTCTCACGATCAGCTGAAGTGATAAATATAATATCATCACCCCTTATCTTAGGGAAATCCGATCAGGCTCGGCATCCCGGTGCACAAGACATTTCGACAATGGTAAAACAAGTCCAGCAAGACCTCCCGGCGTGCCAACACCCTGATAGTAGCCGCGTGTATCTCGTCTCAGGCCACGTCCGGATGGGCGATGCTACAGGTAAAACCAGCCCTCGGGTTTCCCCAAGGTGGCCCTGCAGGACCCCCGTTTGGGACCAACACCATCAGCACTGGCCCCCCTGCTATGTAGAAAAGAATCACGAGGGCGCGACCCCCTATGCAAATTTAATTAATTAATTAAGTTGTTATTATGAGGCAAATTAAAACCAATGTTGGGCCTTGCTGGAGGAGTTTTATTCAAAGACGAAGTGTCAAGGGGTCCCCATATACCCAACCGTGTAAGGAACGCAAAATCAAGGAACATAATGCCGGTTTATCGGCGCCTAAGGTGGCATGAGTGGAACAAAACACCGAGCAAAAGGCCAAGCCTTCCACCCATGCCCAGTATATAGGTGTGTTAATAATAATAATAGATATTGTGATATTCCAACAACAAGTTCCCACCTGAAACGATCTTCATCTTCACCTGCAACTAACAGCGCTATAAGAGGGGCTGAGCAAGCGGGTAACATAGCCAACAACGGTTTGCTAGGAAGGTGTCAAAGGTTAGAGGTTTCATGGCGACAAGGAGAGGCTGACATAAAAGATGGGTAGCGCGACATGTAACGATAGCATCGAGACAACTAAGCATGGCAATGGTAGTAAAGGTATCCAAGGGTATGATCATGTTGCCTGGGATTCCGCAAGGGAGAAGAACGGGTCCAAGAAGTAGTCGAACAATCCTCACAACTCCGGAACGAACCCGAAGCTAACGAGGGAAGCAAACCGGAAAGAAACAAGCAACCCGGTAAACACGCAAGCATAAACACGGCATACGATGCACATCCAGGTATGATGCAAGACAGTTCTATATAGGATGCACCACAAGTCTATACAGGAAGCAAAACATGGCAAGGTAGGAAGCACAGAAAAAAAACACAAGCAACATGACAATATGCTCAACCAAGTATGATGCAACACAAGTTTACATAGGATGCACTACAAGTCCATACAGGAAGCAAAACATGGCAAGGTAGGAAGCACAGAAAAACAACACAAGTCTATACATGATGCAATACATGGCAAGGTATGATGCAAGACAAGTCTATACAGGAAGCAATACATGGCAAGGTAGGAAGCACAGAAAAACAACACAAGTCTATATGATGCAATACATGACAAGGTATGATGCATGACAAGTCTATACAGGAAGCAATACATGGCAAGGTAGGAAGCACAGAAAAACAACACAAGTCAACAAGTTTAAATGAGGCCGGAAACTACAACAACAATTCCGAAAAATCCCCATATGCATGTTTAGCAATTTTAAGCAAACAACAATTCACACATTTTAAAGTTGTTAAAATGATGCGGATGACATGATCAAGTTTTATGCAATTTTTAGTAGAAGTTAACATGAAGAGAAATGAAGTATCTGTCACCGTGGTGGAAAGAAAGGGGCCACGGCGGCGAATCCGAAAATGATGCCACGCAACATATCGGTTCCGGTAACTCGTTGGGAGACCGGTGCAAAAGATAGCGGAGAGAGTGGCATGCAAAAGAGATGGGGTGAACCTGGTTGCCCGGTTCCCACGGGTCGGCGACAAGGCAAACGAGGGCAACAACGGACACGATGCAAACATCCGATTCATCTCATACAACACAAGCATACGTCCACGGTTCATCGTCTCGGGGTTATACCTTCGGAACGTTCGTTTCGGGGCGGTTCGAGGTCGTAGAGGAAGTAGTGGTACTCGCGGGTCGTGGTACACGTTTTGTAGCCGTTCACGTTTCCGAAGATGTTCGGGGTCGACGGTAGAGGTACTTGGCGAATCAAACGTCTTCGGGGCGACGGTAGTGGTACACGGTTCTTCAGCGACGGTCGTCGTACACGTTCCGTAGATGTTCATGTTTCCGTAGAGGTACTTGTCGCGGCATCGGACATAGTGGTACTTGACGCGTCACACCATGTAGTCGTAAACGGGGTCGACGGTAGAGGTACTTGTCGCATCCACCAAGTGTAGTCGTACTCGTTTCGAAGATGAACTTGATCCGATGCCTTCGGCGTAGTGGTACTTGGTGATAGTAGTGGAACACATTTTCTTGTCAAAAACACACGGCGGTAGCGGTTCACTTGTCGGCCTTCGGCGCAGGGGAGAAGCGGGACTTGGCGCGGCATCGTAGCAGCAGATGTAGGAGACGGCAGCATCGGGACCTCAAGGCCGAGCTCAAACCATGCTTCGATGGCTCAGGAGGGGCTTGCCGACGGCTGGGCAAGGTTCATGGTGGCAGCCGCCATGGAGGACACCCACGACTCGCTCGGCTTAGAGGAAACAGGAGGCTCGGACCTCAGGAGCAGAGGAGGCGGGATGGTAGGGCGACGGTGGTGAAGGAGAGGGGCTCGGAGATGAAGCTTGGGGCAAGGGTGGCGAAGCTCGGGCCTCCCATGGTGGCTGATGGCGGAGGAGGCGGAGCAAGGGCAGTCAAGCCGAGGCAACATGGGGACAGGCGCGGCAGCAGTGCTGGCCCTCGAGCACGAGGGAGGGGGAGGCTGGGCGACGAGGGAGGTCCTCGTGCGGCTCTGAGCCTTGGTCGTCGATGACGGCCGCGGCAAGGCCGGCCCGCGGGGCGCCATGGCGAGGACGCGGCGGGGACGCAGCGCAGGGGAGCTGAGGCAGGGGCTTGTGCTCCTCCTTCGGAGGCGCAAGGAGGGAGACGAGGGAGGAGACGAGCGCGGGAGGCGGAGATCGAGCGAGGGGCGGTCGACCTCTGTGTGTGGCGCAAGGGAGAGGGAGAAGGGACGAGGGGCTGGCGGCGGCTCGAGAGGGAGATGAGGGAGCGAGTGCACGAGCGATGGGGAGGGATCGGTCGAGCTAGGGTCAGGGGTTAAGTGAGCTGTGGCTGACTAGGCCTAGGAGGCTGGCCTTAAGCAGGCTGCAGGGAGCCCTTTCCCTTTTATGTAAAAAAATGCAGATTCAAAATCCCCGGTGAAGAAAAGGAAAAGGACAGGGTGTTAGAGGAAGAATAAGAAGGAAGTAAAAATATACTTGAACTCCTAGATTTATGCACAATTTTAATAAACTAGTTTGGACATTTTTAAGGATATAAAAATAATTCAAGTTTGAATTAAATTCAAACTTGAGCCATTTTTGAACCCAACCAAAACAAGTCCAAAGGAACTAAAAATTGGCAAGGATGTTGAAGGCATGGTTGAGAATTGATAGGAAAAGAATGAACATTAAATTGGTGCAGGAAATAGAATGCCACGATTTTTATGGACTAACGAAGAAGGAGAAGAAGATGATCAAGCAAGGTTGTGGGAGTCAAAACTCGGAGTGAAACAGACATGGGGAAAATTATGCAAGTGTGTGATGGTTGCTTCCAACAATGGAATATTTATTTATAATAGCTTCATAATATTAGGAGGATATGTTATAAAGAGAAGTCACTCTTCCCTCGATTTAAATAAATCAAAAGATCTATGCAATTTATTTAGTTGAGTTTTAAAAATTAAAAGACTTGATGGCATGATGACATGATGCAATGCAAAATAAATAAAGCAAGCACAAATGAAACACACGGGAGAACCCGGAACATCTGGAATCTTCTGGAGCGCCAGTCTTCGGGCGTCACAACTCTCCCACACTAACAGAGGATCTCGACCCAGGATCCTAGAGATGGCACCGGATAAAAACGGAAGAGGAAGAGGTAAAACAGAGTTGCTTCTTCGACAAACGAGTGAAACCACGAACCTGAGAGGTTGAACAATCTTGAAAGAAAGAATAGAATGGAGATGAACGAAGATGAAACACTCCGTTAGAAAAGAGGAACAAGGAGCATTATGAGAACCTTATAGGTTGAAAGACATGAATTAAGAGCTTACGAACCAAAGAATATGAAACTGCAACTGTATAGCCAAGGAAAAAGAATGACAGAATCCGGGCAGCTCTCCGTCTGAAAAAATGGAAGGAATTAACATGAACTTGAGGAGATGGAATGATACTTGAAGAAATCCACAACACACTGCCTCAGAAACAATTGAAAGAATGACACAAGGGGTAAGAAGGATTTCAGGCAGCACTCCGGTTGAAAAGAGAGGCAAACTTGATAAGATGAGGGAAACTTGAATGAAGAATACAACACTCCGGTTAAATGATAAGCAAGGGGAAGAACATGATCTCGATAAAACGAGATGATGGTTTGGAGAGAGCAACATCACAAAGCCTCCGGAACGAAAGAATAGATGCTAGATCAATGAGAGAAATGAACGGAGAAGAAAATGATAACTTCTACCACCAATGAAATTAGAAAACATCCTTACGAAGAAGGGTAGAACGGAGTTGTTGAAAATAATCAACAACAAAAGAATAAGCTTGTTGTGGGCTTATAGAAAGCATCTCAAAATTATGAGGTGACAATCGTCCACTAACGGGAAACAGTAGATTGGATTGAGATCAACGAAGATATGAAAACTTCTTTCACCGAGTGGATAAATGAAGAATTTGGGTCATTTATGAGCACCACAACAGCAACAATCCTTAGGGAAAGCTTTAGGTGAATTATAACCCAAATTAACTCCAACGAGGAAATTGAAGGTTGAGAAGATCTCATGAGCGAACAAAATGATGGTTTACATATTTCATTCTTGACAACTTGTGAATCATGGAACATGAAGGAAATTCTCAAGAGTGACATAACACCACCTCAAAAGAAAAAGTTAGAAGAATTGCACTTCGGAATGCATGATGAAGAATGCTTGAGCTCCAAGAAGAATCTTGAAGAACACTACGAGGATGAATTAAATCATGATGAACCACCATGTTGAACTCCGGCAACAAACGAATTAGAAGTGAAGGTAGAAAAGAATAAGATTGAAACCTTGCAATGATTAGATGAAGCTATGTGACAAGATCATTGAGAGAACTTAGAGCACCGGGGAACAAGACGAACAACTTGAAACCTAGAATTTATTCCTCATGAATAAACTCTAAACAAAGGGATTAATCCACTCTGATGAAATAAGAATAAGAATTATGTTATGCATATCCTTCATCAATTTAAATTGACGACAAGCAATGGATTTGGCATACTACTTATTCTCCGTGCAAAGAATTAAAGAGAGATCTAGTACAACCTTGGATAAATATTCAACAAAGCACCGGTAGGATATGAAAAGAACGAGTGAATTAATACAATAACAAGGAAGAGTAAACTTGAATGAACCATCGTAAGAATGTTGAGACGAACGAAGAGGCATCAATTGAGAATAGTTAGAGGGTGAAGTTGAAAACTGAGAACGAAGAAATTTTCTGAAATGATGGCCTTCGGAGGATCACAATGGAAAGAATTCATGAAATGCTTCGGATGGGTATAAAAATAATTCCTCACAATCGGAACAATAATGAGGATAGCATGAAGCTAGAACCACGAATCTTCAAGAGGACGGCCAAGATTTAAGAGAAACACTTCTTCGGTCTTCAAATGTTGAGACTGAAGACGAGAAATGCCATGAAGAATTTCAAGATACTCCGGACGAAAGACTAGAGGAAGGTAGAGCTAAAGATGGAAAATAATTGAAAACAAGCTTGGATAAGGCGTGTGACTGATGGAATTCATTCTTACGTCACACTTTGAAAAGAATTTGAGTATAACTCCAGAAAAAATTGGAAGAGTCAGGTAAGATCCTGGAGAAAGACCTGTGGGTTAGGCCCCACTCAAAGAAATCACCGTTGAAAAAGATTGCTTAAGAGATATTGCACCGGTTGAATTAAATGGCTTGGATGAGATAACAATCTCAAAATATAATGAACAGGTTGAAAATGGGCACACGAGTCCTCTGAGATCTCTTGTACACTCCGGATAAGACTTAGGGAGAGTTGAATAATCAAGAGAGACTTCGGATAATAAATTTCAACATGGGAAAACATGTGAAACAAAAGGCACATATATGATCAATACGAAAGCTTGGATTTATTCCACCAGAGAAGAAACGAGAACGGAGAATGATGAACTTGAAGCTCTTGAGCATCTTCACGATAATTCATCGGATAAGAACATTGAAGGAAAAGAATGAAGAAACCTCACATGAATAAAATGGATACTTGATTTAAGATTTCTTGCTCCGAGAAGAAGGGTGGGAGGGCGGGGAAAAAACAAAGACAACTTGAGACGAACAAAACGGACACCATTGAGAAAAACCAAGAATTGGTCTTGCACAACTTCAAAGGATCGGGTTAGCTTGAAGAGAAGCACGCCGGTTGAGAAGAATTTAACATGAAAATCTTGATGATCAAGAAGGACTAGCACTCCCATAGAAATATGAGAACGCCGATTAGGAAAGGTATGGAATCAACATTTGACATCGAAGCAACTCGAATACCAGAATCAAAATAAAAACAAAGGATAGATATGTTGCAACATTATCTTCACAATACCATTCGAACGGAGAATTGAACGAATGAATTCCGTAGGTACATCAACTTGTCGAGAAGCCACTTGGGAGAACAAAAGCTAAATAAAAACAACAAGGAGCAGATAGAACAAATACAAGATAGAAGCTTCGTTCCACATGTTCGTGCTGAAAGATCATGGACCGTGTTACAAAAGGGTTTTGCAATCCCCGGATCAGCATAGTCAAGGACCCTTTAAGATGCAACTCCCGATCGGATCAACGCCCATAAAACCACTTCACTCAATGTTGAACCCCGAACTTCATATCATGCACTCGTTGGAAGAATGCCTACGAACTACTAGATGAACCCACCTATTAATTTCCGAAAGTTTCCAGTTATGCAATCAGGTGTTGGGGATACAGGGGAAGCATCGCGCACTCAACTCTAATCCTACATCCAGCTGTATCCATCCTTCAACACATAACCAGTTATTTCCGGAAACCGTTTACCTCGGACCTTCGAAACGCATCTACTATACAAGCTATGGCAATACTCCCGAACTACCTCCCCGGTACTGGGTGATGTCGGGGTTATCTTGCCACTAACCGCATAGGAGAGTTTTCGATGTCGGCCATCTTAAGTATTCCAGAACTGCTACGATATATTTGTGACGACAACACCTCGGAGCTCAACTCCCCGGGACACAGCCACAACCCTAAATGACAGGAGGCATCGAGAACAATGTTCTCATCACAAAGACATCGGAACAATCCAAACAATACTCGCGTGATCCTAAAAAACAATTTTGGTGAATTTTGAGAGCAGAAGAGATAAGTAATCGTCAGGAGTCCTCACCAGAGTGAAAAGGGATGAGGAGCAAAAGAAATCCTACTCTACGATATATATATAGGACTCAAAACATTTTGATGTGTGTGCCTAGACTCAACCGTCAACGATTCGATCAATCCGTGAGGGCTCCTTGGTTGGAGAAGGCTCTGAATACCAACTTGTAATGCCCAGGATGGGTTTATACCTCCTACGTGTCGAGGCACGACTTAAAGGTATAAGCCCATTCTAGAATGATCTCAAGTTTGGTATCTTTGCACGACTCATGTAAAAATAGGGATGAAATTGCAAAAGGATAGTTGGCTTACACTCACCACGTCACACAATACATTACATAAGCAAAACATCATCCAAAACATCACAACCCGACTACGGGCGAAGATCCAAAAGAAAGATACCAAAAACATAAAGCCACAGGTCTGAATCGCCCCTAGTAGAAACCACTACTGATCGTCGAAACACGTCACACACATACGGCCACTCTCTTCTTCGAGCTCCCAGTGAAGTACTTGAACCAGCTCCTGCATCATTCTCGGCTGAACCTGCATCTGGTGTTGTAGTATCTGTGAGCCACGAGGACTCAGCAATCCCATTACCATGGGTATCAAGACTAGCAAAGCTTTATGGGTATGGAAAAGGGTAGTGGTGAGGTTGCAGCAGCGGCTAAGCGTAATATGGTGGCTAGCTTACGAGTACAAGAATAAGATGAGCATCTACGCAAACGGTCGCAAACTAGTAGTGATCGCTAAAGATCCTGAACTACCTACGAGTCAAACATAACCCCACCGTGTTCTCTTCTCAAAACGAAAAGAGACAATCACGGTTACTCACACGGTTGTGTGTTTTACTTCGGATCCTCTTTCAAGTTTTCTACAACTGGACATTAACAAATTCCAATCTGCCACATAACCGCGGGCACGGCTTTCGAAAGATCATAACCCTGCAGGGGTGTCCCAACTTAGCCCATCACAAGCTCTCACGATCAGCTGAAGTGATAAATATAATATCATCACCCCTTATCTTAGGGAAATCCGATCAGGCTCGGCATCCCGGTGCACAAGACATTTCGACAATGGTAAAACAAGTCCAGCAAGACCTCCCGGCGTGCCGACACCCTGATAGTAGTCGCGCGTATCTCGTCTCAGGCCACGTCCGCATGGACGATGCTATAGGTAAAACCAGCCCTCGGGTTTCCCCAAGGTGGCCCTGCAGGACCCCCATTTGGGACCAACACCATCAGCACTGGCCCCCCTGCTATGTAGAAAAGAATCCCGAGGGCGCGACCCCCTATGCAAATTTAATTAATTAATTAAGTTGTTATTATGAGGCAAATTAAAACCAATGTTGGGCGACGGTCGTCGTACACGTTTCGTAGCTGTTCATGTTTCCGTAGAGGTACTTGTCGCGGCATCGGACGTAGTGGTACTTGATGCGTCACATCATGTAGTCGTACACGGGGTCGACGGTAGAGGTACTTGTCGCATCCACCAAGTGTAGTCGTACTCGTTTCGAAGATGAACTTGATCCGATGCCTTCGGGCGTAGTGGTACTTGGCGATAGCAGTGGAACACATTTTCTTGTCGAAAACACTCGGCGGTAGCGGTTCACTTGTCGGCCTTCGGCGCAGGGGAGAAGCGGGACTTGGCGCGGCACCGCAGTAGCAGATGTAGGAGACGGCAGCATCGGGACCTCAAGGCCGAGCTGAAACCATGGCTTCGATGGCTCCGGAGGGGCTTGCCGACGGCTGGGCAAGGTTCATGGTGGCAGCCGCCATGGAGGACACCTGCGAGTCGCTCGTCTTAGAGGAAACAGGAGGCTCGGACCTCAGGAGCAGAGGAGGCAGGATGGTAGGGCGACGGTGGTGAAGGAGAGGGGCCCGGAGACGAAGCTTGGGGCAAGGGCGGCGAAGCTCGGGCCTCCCATGGTGGCTGATGGTGGAGGAGGCGGAGCAAGGGCAGTCAAGCCGAGGCGACATGGGGACAGGCGCGGCAGCAGTGCTGGCCCTCGAGCACGAGGGAGGGGGAGGCTGGGCGACGAGGGAGGTCCTCACGCGGCTGTGAGCCTTGGTCGTCGACGACGGCCGCGGCAAGGCCGGCCCGCGGGGCGCCATGGCGAGGACACGGCGGGGACGCAGCGCAGGGGAGCTGAGGCAGGGGCTTGTGCTCCTCCTTCGGAGGCGCAAGGAGGGAGACGAGGGAGGAGACGAGCGCGGGAGGCGGAGATCGAGCGAGGGGCGGTCGACCTCTGTGTGTGGCGCGAGGGAGAGGGAGAAGGGAAGAGGGGCTGGCGGTGGCTCGGGAGGGAGATGAGGGAGCGAGTGCACGAGCGATGGGGAGGGATCGGTCGGGCTAGGGTTAGGGGTTTAGTGGGCTGCGGCTGACTGGGCCTAGGAGGCTGGCCTTAAGCAGGCTGCAGGGAGCCCTTTCCCTTTTTTGTAAAAAAATGCAGATTCAAAATCCCCGGTGAAGAAAAGGAAAAGGACAGGGTGTTAGAGGAAGAATAAGAAGGAAGTAAAAATATACTTGAACTCCTAGATTTATGCACAATTTTAATAAACTAGTTTGGACATTTTTAAGGATATAAAAATAATTCAAGTTTGAATTAAATTCAAACTTGAGCCATTTTTGAACCCAACTAAAACAAGTCCAAAGGAACTAAAAATTGGCAAGGATGTTGAAGGCATGGTTGAGAATTGATAGGAAAAGAATGAACATTAAATTGGTGCAGGAAATAGAATGCCACAATTTTTATGGACTAACGAAGAAGGAGAAGAAGATGATCAAGCAAGGTTGTGGGAGTCAAAACTCAGAGTGAAACAGACATGGGGAAAATTATGCAAGTGTGTGATGGTTGCTTCCAACAATGGAATATTTATTTATAATAGCTCCATAATATTAGGAGGATATGTTATAAAGATAAGTCACTCTTCCCTCGATTTAAATAAATCAAAAGATCTATGCAATTTATTTAGTTGAGTTTTAAAAATTAAAAGACTTGATGGCATGATGACATGATGCAATGCAAAATAAATAAAGCAAGCACAAATGAAACACACGGGAGAACCCGGAACATCTGGAATCTTCTGGAGCACCGGTCTTCGGGCGTCACAAGACGGGTGGTGGAGGAGCTTCTGCTTCTGTTGCACGGGTGCCGTCACAAGGCCCAAGGGACCTTCCTCAGGCGGGGGTCACGGTCTCCGCCGTGCAGGCTTCGGAGACCCCTATCTCCGCCTCCACCGCTGGGGTTGCCAGGGCTCAGAAGGTCTTGGTCGCGCCACGGTCCCCTACTGTGATCATGTCGCCAACTCGCGGCCCTGCGGCTTCACCTAGTGCCTTGAAGGAGGCCTTCTCGGCACTGAAGCAGCTCCAGGATGACCTTCAGGGTGTCGATCATCGTCTGGTGGTTGGGCGTCTGGAGCTGGTCTCCGGCTGGCTGAGTTCCAACGCGTTTGTCCGAGACGCGCTGAGCTAGGTCGTGGCGGCCTCCGAGGAGGACAAACGGGCCGCTGACCAGGCCGCAGCTGCTCACGAGGTGGCGCTGCAGGACGCTCGGACCGCCCAGGAGCGCTGTCAGGCGGTAGAGACCGAGCTAAAGGGCCTGCATGGGAAATGCGAGGCGGGCGAGGAGAGGATGAAGGCTCGAGAAGATGTCGTGGCCAACCGTGACGCCGAGCTGGAGTAACTGGCGAGGGAGCTGTCTGCGGAGCGAGGCCGATTGGAGTAGCTGAAGTGGGTGATACGTCCATTTTGCATCATACTTTTATGTTGATATTTATTGCACTATGGGTTGTTGTTACACGTTATGTCACAATACTTATGCCTTTTCTCCCTTATTTTACAAGGTTTACATGAAGAGGGAGAATGCCGGCAGCTGGAATTCTGGGCTGGAAAAGGAGCAAACATTGGAGACCTATTCTGCACAACTCAAAAAGCTCCGAAACTCCAGAAACCACCGTTTCAGAAAATATAAAAAATATCTGGCGAAAGAGATCTCCCAGGTGGGCCACACAGTGACCCCCC
>LR738712.1:429656382-429785593 GCA_902687465.1 Secale cereale
CCCCCCCCGATGCCCATCTTCTCCTATATGAGGTGTTTTGACCTGGAAAAAATCAGAAGGAGGCTTTTGGAACCAGACGCCACCGTCTCGAGGCGGAACCAATCTAGGGCTCCGACAGAGCTGTTCTGCCGGGGATACTTCCCTCCGGGAGGGGGAAATCATCGTCGTCGTCATCACCAACAACTCTCCCATCTTGGGGAGGGTTATCTTCATCAACATCTTCACCAGCACCATCTCCTCTCAAACCCTAGTTCATCTCTTGTATCCAATCTTTGTATCAAAACCTCAGATTGGTACCTGTGGGTTGCTAGTAGTGTTGATTACTCCTTGTAGTTGATGCTAGTTGGTTTACTTGGTGGAAGATCATATGTTCAGATCTATTATGCGTATTAATACCCCTCTGATCATGAACAATATTATGTCTTGTGAGTAGTTACTTTTGTTCTTGAGGACATGGGAGAAGTCTTGCAATAAGTAATCATGTGAATTTGGTATTCGTTCGGTATTTTGATGAGATGTATGTTGTCTCTCCTCTAGTGGTGTCATGTGAACGTCGACTACATGACACTTCACCATTGTTTGGGCCTAGAGGAAGTCATTGGGAAGTAATAAGTAGATGATGGGTTGGTAGAGTGACAGAAGCTTAAACCCTAGTTTATGCTTGCTTCGTAAGGGGCTGATTTGGATCCATATGTTTCATGCTTGGTTAGGTTTACCTTAATACTTCTTTTGTAGTTGCGGATGCTTGCAATAGAGGTTAATCATAAGTGGGAGGCTTGCCCAAGTAAGGACAGCACCCAAGCACAGGTCCACCCACATACCAAATTATCAAAGTAACGAACGTGAATCATATGAAGGTGATGAAAACTAGCTTGACGATAATTCCCATGTGTCCTCGGGAGCACTTTCCTTCATATAAGAGTTTGTCCAAGCTTGTCCTTTGCTACAAGAAGGATTGGGTCATCTTGCTGCACCTTATTTACTTTTACTATTTGTCACTTGCTACCAATTACCTTATCACAAAACTATCCGTTACCGATAATTATATATATAATTTTTGGCCTCGCGAAGGAGAAAGCATCGCTCAAGCTTGGGGGAGGCTTAAGTCAATGTTATATTCATGCCCCAATCATGAGCTCTCAAGAAAAATGATCATTCAAAATTTTTATGCTCGGCTTTCTCTCAATAATCGCACCATGCTCGATAATTCTTGTGCTGGTTCTTTTATGATGAAAACTATTGAATTCAAATGGCATTTATTGGAAAGAATTAAACGCAACTCTAAAGATTGGGATCTCGACGAAGGTAAGGAGTCGGGTATGACCCCTAAGTTTGATTGTGTTAAAGCTTTTATGGATACCGATGTTTTCCGTGAATTTAGCACTAAATATGGACTTGACTCTGAGATAGTAGCTTCTTTCTGTGAATCATTTGCTACTCATGTTGACCTCCCTAAGGAGAAGTGGTTTAAATACCATCCCCCCATTGAAGTAAAAGTAGTTGAACATGTTAAAGTTGAAAAAAATACTATCACTTATAATGTTGATCCTATTGTTCCTACTGCTTATATTGAGAAACCACCTTTCCCTGTTAGCATAAAGGATCATGCTAAAGCTTCAACTGTGGTTCGTAAGAGTAATACTAGAACACCTACACCCTCTGACCAAATTAATGTTGAACCTAGTGTTGCTATGGTTAAAGATCTCTTGGTTGAAAATTTAGATGGACATGTTATTTTCCTCCAAGAGGAAGCTTCTAGAATAGCCAAACCCGATACTAGAAATAAACATAGACCTGTTGTAGGCTTGCATGTTATTTCTGTTAAAATAGGATATCATTGCTATCATGGTTTATGTGATGTAGGTGCTATTGCTAGTATAATCCCCCATTCCTTATATAAAGAAATTATGCATGATATTGCACCTGCTGAGTTAGAAGGTATTGATGTCACTATTAAACTTGCCAATAGAGACACTATTTCACCAGTTGGGATTGTTAGAGATGTTGAAGTCTTGTGTGGGAAGGTTAAATACCCTGCTGTTTTCTTATTCTTAGTTCCCCACAAGATGATTTTTGTCCCATTATATTTGGTAGACCCTTCTTGAATACTGCTAATGCCAAGATAGACTGCGTAAAAGATATTGTTATCATTGGTTTAGGGGATATGTCTCATGATTTTAATTTTGCTAAATTTCGTAGACAACCCCACGATAAAGAATTACCTAGTAAGGATGAAATTATTGGTCATGCTTCTATTGTTGTGCCTCCTAACGATCCTTTAGAACAATATCTGCTAGACCATGAAAATGATATGTATATGAATGAGAGAAGGGAAATAGATGAAATATTCTTTAAGCAGGGACCCGTATTGAAAAACAACTTGCCTGTTGAAATTCTAGGGGATCCTCCTCCACCCAAGGGTGATCCGCTGTTTGAACTTAAACCATTACCTGATAATCTTAAGTATGTTTATCTTGATGAAAAGAAGATATATCCTGTTATTATCAGTGCTAACCTTTCAGAGCAGGAAGAAGAGAAACTATTGAAAACTCTAAAGAAGCACCGTGCTGCTATTGGATATACTCTAGATGATCTTAAGGGCATTAGTCCCACTATATGCCAACACAAGATAAAATTGGTTATCGATCATCAACGATGGTTAATCCTAAGATGAAAGAAGTGGTAAGGAAGGAAATATTGAAGCTTCTAGAGGCAAGTATAATCTATCTAGTTGCTGATAGCCAGTGGGTAAGTCCTGTCAATTATGTCCCTACGAAGGGAGGTATGACTGTTGTTCCTAATGATAAAGATGAATTGATCCCGCAAAGAATTGTTAAAGGTTATAGGATGGTAATTGATTTCCACAAATTAAATAAAGCTACTAAGAAAGATCATTACACTTTGCCTTTTATTGATAAAATACTAGAAAGGTTATCCAAACATGCTCATTTTTGCTTTCTAGATGGCTATTTTGGTTTCGCTCAAATACCTGTGTCAAAAGGGGATCAAGAAAAGACCACTTTTACTTGTCCTTTCGGTACCTTGCTTATAGACATATGCCTTTTGGTTTATCTAATGCACCTGCTACCTTTCAAAGATACATGATGGCTATATTCTCTGATTTTTATGAAAAGATTGTTGAGCTTTTCATGGATGATTTTTCCATTTACAGAACTTCTTTTGATGATTGCTTGAGCAACCTTGATCGAGTTTTGCAGAGATGTGAAGACACTAATCTTGTCTTGAATTGGGAAAGTGCCACTTTATGGTTAATGAAGGCATTGTCTTGGGACATAACATTTCTGAAAGAGGTATTGAAGTTGACAAGGTTAAGGTTGATGCTATTAAAAAGATGCCGTGTCCCAAGGACATCAAAGGTATAAGAAGTATCCTTGGTCATGCCGGGTTTTATAGGAGGTTCATTAAGGACTTTTCTAGAATCTCCAGGCCTCTGACTAATCTCTTACAAAAAGATGTTCATTTTGTCTTTGATGATGATTGTTTAGAAGCATTTGAAATACTTAAGAAAGCATTGATCTCTGCACCTATTGCCCAGCCTCCTGACTGGAATTTACCTTTTGAGATTATGTGCGATGCTAGTGATTATGTTGTAGGTGATGTTTTAGGACAAAGAGTTGATAAGAAATTGAATGTTATCCAGTATGCTAGTAAAACTCTAGATAATGCGCAAAGAAATTATGCTACTACTGAGAAAGAATTTTTAGCCATTGTATTTGCTTGTGATAAGTTTAGACCCTATATCGTCGATTCTAAAGTAACTATTCACACTGATCATGCTGCTATCAAATACCTTATGGAAAAGAAAGATGCTAAACCTAGACTTATTAGATGGGTTCTCTTGCTGCAAGAATTTGACTTGCATATTATTGATAGAAAGGGAGCTGAGAACCCCATTGCAGATAACTTGTCTAGGTTTGAAAATATACTTGATGAGCCACAATCTATTGATGATAGCTTTCCTGATGAACAATTAGCTGTCATAAATACTTCTTGTACTGCTCCATGGTATGTTGATTATGCTAATTATATTGTTGCTAAGTTTGTACCTCCTAGCTTCACATACCAGCAAAAGAAAAAGTTCTTCTGTGATTTGAGACATTACTTCTGGGATGACCCACATCTTTATAAAGAATGAGTAGGTGGTATTATTAGACGTTGCGTACCTGAGCATGAACAGGAACAGATCCTACGCAAGTGCCACTCCGAAGCTTATGGAGGACACCATGCGGGTGATAGAAATGCACACAAGGTATTACAATCCGGTTTTTATTAGCCTACTCTCTTCAAGGATGCCCGTACGTTTATCTTATCTTGTGATGAATGTCAAAGAATTGGTAATATTAGTAGACGTCAAGAAATGCCTATGAATTATTCACTTGTTATTGAACCATTTTGATGTTTGGGGCTTTGATTATATGGGACTGTTTCCTGCCTCTAATGGGTACACACATATTTTAGTTGTTGTTGATTACGTTACTAAGTGGGTAGAAGCTATTCCAACTAGTAGTGCTGATCATAAACCTCTATTAAGATGCTTAAAGAAGTTATTTTCCCAAGGTTTGGAGTCCGTAGATACTTAATGACTGATGGTGGTTCACACTTTATTCATGGTGCTTTCCGTAAGATGCTTGCAAAGTATGATGTGAACCATAGAATTGCATCCCCTTATCACCCGCAGACTAGTGGTCAAGTAGAACTAAGTAATAGGGAGTTGAAATTAATTTTGCAAAAGACAGTTAATAGGTCTAGAAAGAATTGGTCCAAGAAACTTGATGATGCATTATGGGCCTATAGAACTGCATACAAAAATCCTATGGGTATGTCTCCATATAATATGGTATATGGAAAAGCTTGTCACTTACCTCTTGAGCGTGGGCGAGGCACCAAGGGCCACAGGAGGTGACGTACACAAGACTGGCCCGCGAGCTAGAGCTCAGCCGCTTGGATTTGACGATGTTGCAGGGACGGACCCGAGCACAAACGCCATGCCAGCCCCCGGCCATAAGACGGATGCAAGCGAGTTTGCGGGGGTGCAGGATGTTCATGGCATAAGAGTGATGGTCAGACAGATGAGTGATTCGAATGCAACATGACAGAGATGGCAACACTAGGTTAGGTAAAATGCAAGGGGGATACATGCCACCAGGACGAACCTGCACGGCCTGGGGATAATGCAGCCCGAGGGGCGTCCCCCACAAAGTGATCTAAGATGCAAAAGGATAGACCCCCGCAGGGACAGGCCCGTGCGACCTGGGAATAATGCAGCCCGAGGGGCGCTCCCAGTCGAACAAATATTGGAAGATGTCACCTCGCTTAGTTGCTGAAGTAGTGTCGGTGTAGCTGAAGATGCTCGACGCAGGCGTTATTCCTTACGTGCCGCCTGGCTCCGGCCCCTCGCGAGGCTCCGGGGTTCCCCAGATCTCGCGGAGGGCCAAGTCCAACTCCGCCTGGATCTCCTTGTGCCTGGCCTCGTGAGCCGCCAGGACTTCCCGCATGTGGCGCTGGTGCAAGGCCGCCTGGTTCGGCAGGCCGAAGGGCATGCGTACGTAGCTGTGAGGGGGACCCTGGCAGCGGCCCACCTGGGAAGGCCAGTAGAGCTCTTGAGATGCGATCATGTTGAGTGCGGGGACATTGACGCAAACGCGCAGCCCGTCTCCTGAGCCTGGACCGACAATTGCCCTTAGAGGAGGCGGGCGACTCTCGCCCCGCATGGCTCTCGGCTCCTGTAGGTCTTCAATGGTCTGGCTGATGAACTCCTGAGCGCTTGGTGCCTCACGCCTTGCGGCCTCTGGAGGAAAGTGTGCGGCGAAGCACTCCTCCACATGGTGCTCGAGCGCCTCCCTCGTGGCATTGGCTAGGTCAGAGTCCCTCCAGAGGAGAGCCCCGAGCCCAGCCTAAGGGGGGCGCCGGGCGCACCTTCCTATGCGAGAGAGGGAGGAAGCCCCTCCGTAGGTGCAGGTCCCGAGGTGTTGCCGCCCTGCGCTGCATCCTCATGAGGCTCCAGGGCTAGCAGTTGCCTCTTCTTCTTGGGAACGACCTCAGGTGGGTAGATGATGTTGTCGTTGTCCGGATCCTTGACTGCTGCTGCCTGGTAAGCGCGCTCGAGTGAGCACACTGCGTCCTTCGCCTCGTAGGCGATGGTGGTGACATCGCCGCTCCCCGGCATCTTGAGAACATTGTAGCCGTGGTGAGTCACTGCCATGAACCTGGCCAAGGCTGGGTACCCGAGGATTGCGTTGTAAGGGAGATGGATGTGGGCGTCATCGAAGACGATGAGCTCAGTGTGGTAGTTATCACGCTTGCCGAAGGTAACATGTAGAAGGACTTGCCCTACGGGGGTGGTGGAGCCGTCAGTCACTCCGGAGAAGGGCTTGGTAGGCAGCAGTTGATCGTAGGGTACTTGGAGGCTGTCGAATGTCTCGATGGACAGGACGTTGAGTCCTGCGCCACCGTCGATGAGGGTCTTTGTAACTTGGAGATTGCTGATGACGGGTGAACAAAGCATCAGGAGGGTGCCAGCCATAGCTGCGCACTTGAGCTGGTCTGCTGAAGCGAAGGTGATGGGGCATCTGGACCACATGAGTGGGCGAGTAGCCTCGAGCTTTGGGAGAGCCGCGTTTACTTCTCGGGCGAATTGCTTGAAGAGGCGCTAAGAAGCTAGGGCCTGTGCTCCTCCCAAGATGCAAGCGATGGCACGCAGCTCCTGGAAGCCCTCAGCCCCCTCGTCCTGGTCGTCGTTTCTCCTTGGCGGTGGCAGAGGTGGTAGGTCGGCCCTTCCCTGAGGATGGTCCTCCCGAGGCTGGTCCCTCCAGGCGTCATCGCCGGGCTGGTTGCTCGAACGGTCCTCCCGAGGCTGATCACGCCACTCCTGGCGAGGGCCGCGGTCATCTTATTGTCCCCCGGTCCGACTTCCCCCGCGGTCGTAGCCACGGCTGTCGCGCTCGGGGCGTTGGATGACGGGTCCTTCGTGGAGGGTTCTGAGCTCTTGACAGTCATGAGTGTTGTCGTTGTGCACGTTGTGGAAGGAGCAAAATGCTCGACCGTTCTTGGGTGGCTCTGGGTAGTCGCGGCCGCGCTTCGTTTCTGGTTCGGCTGCAAGCACTGCCGCTCCCTTGCGCTTTACGTCCTTGCTTTTGGCCTTCTTGTCTTCGGGTTCAGCAGCGGGAAGCTCAGCGAGTGAGAGGCGCCCCTCCTCGTCCCTGACACACTTGGTCGCGAGGTTGAACAACTCCAAGGACGTGCACGAATCTTCATGGATGGCGAGCTCCTCTTTCATCTTGACGTCACGGACGCCATCTGAGAACGCCGAAATGATGGCCTCGTCCGTGACCTTGGGGATCTTGCCGCGGACATTGTTGAAACATTGGATGAACTTCTGTAGGGTTTCTCCTGGTTGTTGCTTGATACGCCGCAGGTCGCCTGTGACCGGGGGACGGTCTCAGGTGCCCTGGAAGTTGGCGATAAACCGCTCGCGCATCTCACCCCAGGTGGAGATCGATCTCGCGGGCAGGTTCAAGAGCCATGAGCGCGCGCCATCCTTGAGGGCCATGGGGAACCAGTTTGCCATGATCTTCTCATTGCCGTCGGATGCTTCGATGCTCAGCTCGTAGAGCTGCAGGAACTCCGCGGGGTCGGGGGTGCCTTCGTAGCGTGGAGGCAGGTCGGTCTTGCAGCCTACTATCGACACCGGAGCTTGTTGGGAAGGTGGAGCTTGATCTCGGTCCTCGCGTGCTACCACGACGGGAGGCGCGCGGTCTCGGTGCAGTGGTGGAGGGAGTGCGGGTGCTCCTCCATGGGGCCGCTGGATCTCTTGGCAGCTTCCTTCTTCATGCACTGGCGCCGCGCGTGGGCGGTCACGCTGCGGGGCCACGTGCCTTGGGTCTTGGACGACGCCTTGACGTGGGGGTAGCAGTGGAGCTTCGTGGGCCTCGTTGTCCTCATGGGGAGGTGGACGAGGCAGGAGAGGGACGGTGCTGGAGAGCCCCCAACGGCGCTGACGAGCTCGGCGATGCGGTCGAGCCATTCTTCGTTGAAGTCGTCGACGGGGCGGTAACGCAGGAGCTCGCGTACCATGAGCAACGCAGCCTGCGCGTCCGCGGGTCGGCGACGAGCATGGGACGAAGAGACCGTCGGAGTCAGCGACGGGGTAGCGGTGCATCCGTCACGCCGCACGGAGGGGTGCAGGGACGATGCCTGCTATTCATGCCGCGCCGAACCGGTGGCGGCGTTGGCGGCAGGCGATGGAGATCGACAGGGTGGTCCGCCGGCTGGAGCAGTATGAGCGACGCGGGCAGCAAGGGCAGCCCGCCGCTCAACACGGGCTCTGCGAGCGTCAGACATGGGACTGCTGGAACGATGGAGCGCTGATTCGACGGATGGGAAGTTTCGGCACACCCCTACCTGGCGCGCCAAATGTCGGATCTAGGGTTCCGGCAAAACCCTTAAGGTTCGAACTCTCGGGTGCGCACGAAGATTCCTTCTGCCCTAGCTCGTCTAATCAACAACCCTAGGCCTAGCTCGTCAGATCCAAAGAACAAGTGACACAAGGTTTATACTGGTTCGGGCCACCGTTGTGGTGTAATACCCTAATCCAGTGTGGTGTGGTGGATTGCCATGGTTGCTGAGGAAGAACTAGTACATGGATGAACTGCCTCCTAAGGAGAGGTGTTCTTGAGCTCGAGCGAGCTTGTGGGTGTCTGGGTGGTCTCGAAGATTCGGTCCCTTTCTAAGGTGGTGGCTAGTCCTATTTATAGTGGCCTGGGTCCTCTTCCCAAATATTGAGTGGGAAGGAATCTCATAATGGCAAAATTTGAAGGGGGCAGCCAGTACAAGCTATCCTGACAAAAGGTGGTCTTCGCCTACCAAAGGCTCTGGTGATGACGCCGTCGTGGGCTCTGTGATGACCTCCGTCCTGCTGTCCTGATGGTCTTGGTCATGTTGCACCGATATGGAAACCTTTGCCTGACGCCTCGAGACTCTTCGTCTGCACCTGCTCCTTTAGCACCAAAGGGGAAACTAGCACTTCTGCGCCCGCCGGCGCCCGCCTGGCCTTGGTCGTCACCGCTCACGTCATGAGGACCTCGCGAGGTGCCCCTTGCCTCGATATCTCCGATCCTCACGAGCCAGCCTGGTGAGGCTTCCCCAGGGGATGCCCTGTGCCGTCCGCCTCGCGAGGGTCGTGAGTGGTCGCTGACAATGCTGGGCCGTACCAGGCCGCCTGGTGGGCCACGCCCTGGGCCGCAGGCAGGCAAGTCTGGGTACCCCCGGTCCCAGAACGCCGGCAGGCACCATGTGGAGGAGTGCTTCGCCGCGCACTTCCCTCGGAGGCTTCAAGGCGTGAGGCACCAAGCGCTCAGGAGTTCATCAGCCAAACCATCAAAGACCTACAGGTGCCAAGGGCAATGCGGGGCGAGCGCCGCTCGGCGCCTCTAAGTGTAGCTGTCGGCCCAGGCTCGGGCGACGGGCTGCGCGTATGCGTCAACGTCCCCGCACTCAACAGGATTGCATCTCAGGAGATCTACTGGCCTTCCCAGGTGGGCCAGTGCAAGGGTCCCCCTCACAGCTACCGCATGCCCTTCGGCCTGCCGAACCAAGCGACACTGCACCAGCGCCATATGCGGGAGGTCCTGGCAGCTCGCCAGGCCAGGCATAAGGAGATCCAGGCGGAGTTGGACTCGGCCCTCTGCTAGATCTGGGGAACCCCAGAGCCTCATGAGGCGCCAGAGCCTGGTGGCACGCGAGGAGCAGCATCTACGTCGAGCATATTCAGCTACACCGACACTACTTCAGTAACGGTGCCAGGTGACATTTTCCGGTATTTGTTCAACTGGGAGGGGCCCTCGGGCTACATCATTCCCGGGTCGCACGGACATGTCCCTGTGGCGTGTATCCTTTTGCATCTTAGTTCACCTTGTTGGGGGCGCCCCTTGGGCTGCATTATCCCCAGGCCGCACAGGTCCGTCCTTGTGGCATGTATCTCCCTTGCATTTTACTTGAGCTAGTGTTACCATTTCTGTGAGCTACATTTGAATCACTCATCTATTTTCCCATCACCCCTTCTGGTCTCCTTCGCTACCTAATGGACTTCCGCTCATCTCGCAACGGGGGCTGCATACGTTGGCATGGCGCTTGTGCTTGGGTCCGTCCCTGCAACGCTGACAAACCTGGGGGACCGAGCTCTGACCCGCGGCCCGCTCCGCAAGCGTCCCCTCACCAGGTCCTCGGTGCCTTCGTCTTCCTGTGGAATTATCAGAAGCCCAACGGTGGGTGCGGCCCTAAGTCGTTCTGCTGCTGGCTAACCCACCGGAGTCTCAGGAGCATGGCGATAGGCAATCCCACCGGTCTCCCTACCTCACGTAATTCGCTTGCGCGTTAAAGGGGGGGGTCCCTGAGCATCGCGTCTCAGGAGCTCTTACCGACTCTCCAGCCCTCACCCCTTGGCCTTGACCACGGCATCGTGACCTGGCATACCAACGGCGGCTCAGCATCGCTCGAGGGTCGGGACCCGAGGACGCAGAGTATCAAGAAGGATGGGAGAAGGGGAGGCCAGCTCAGAGAGCTCGGGCTAGTTCGTACATCAAGGGGGACCCTTGGGCATCGCGACCCAAGGGCTTAAGTGGTCCCGTAGCCCCTCACTCCCTGGTCTTGTCCTGGTTTCCGGTCAAGGCTAGTGGCGCCTGAGGTACGCGCGGGGCTGGGCCCTTCCAAGGCAGAACATCAAGGCCCGAGTCCAGCATTCCCTTCCCAAAGGTCGTTCGTACATCAAGGGGGGCCCTTGGGCATCGCGACCCAAGGGCCTGACTGGTCCCGCAGCCCCTCACTCCCTAATCGTGTCCTGGTTTCCGGTCAAGCCAGCGACGGCTGAGGTACGCGCGGGGCCGGGCCCTGCCGACGCAGAACTCTAGGGCCAGTAGGGAGGAAATCGTGAAATCTCATCCTTGCGACAGCGGAAACAAACCAGACGCGCCGCTCGGAGGATCACCTCATGCTCATCAAGATAAGTCATTAACTCTTTGGTGCCCCATCCTTTCTCGCAGAACGGGATTCGGCAGTCACGCGTCGGCAATGCCGCCTCACTTTTTAAACTCTGGGAGCCGCTTGCACGCCAAAGGGGACCTCTTGAGCATCGTCCCTCAGGAGCTCTTACTAGACCTCAGGCCGCTCACCTCCTGTTCTTGACCATGGCATCGCGACCTGGCATACCAGCGACGGCTGCAGCTTGCCTTGGGACTGGGGCATGCCGGCGTAGAGCACTATGCAACCGAAAGGGTAAAAAAGGGGCGATATTGCTGGAACGAGGCTCGCGAATAGGGTGTACTAGCGATGGTAGCAAGATAGAAGCAAAAGCATTACAAGTTCTTTACATACCCCCGTGGGGTTGGCTTCGAATCCTCGCAGGAAATTCCACGGAAGGACTTTAGGGCATCCTAACTACGACCGCCATCGTCGACGCCATCATCAACAGCGGGCCACGGTGGCCCACCTCCGACCTTGAGCAGATCACCACCAGCGACATGCTCGTGAGCCCGGCGCGTTTCGGGAACGCCGCAAGCTCGGGGGCGCGTAGCTGTCGTCGCTCATCTCCAAAGACTCGTCGGACTCAAGAGAGCTGCTGGACCTCTGGGGACCATCGCTGCTGCTGGGCGAGCTAGTGTCCGGATCGGCGGCTGGCGTGGCGCCGGTCGTGGCATTGTCTCGACGGCCCCCTCCAGGGCAGCACTCCAGGCGGCGTCCCTCCTCATCGAACGCCTTGAAGTGCAGCACGGAGGCGCCGTCGTACTCCAAGTGGATGGCGAGGGCGCCTTCCACGCCGCAGACGCGGACGATCTCGCCCCATCCGCGGGTCATGAAGACCTTGCCCCAGGAGACAACCTCAACCACAGCCCTTGTCGCCGGGGCCCGGCACTCGGCGTGTCGCAACCACAGCTCGAGCGACATCTTTGCGGCAAAGAATGGCGGGAAGCGTGTCTAGGACCTTGGAGGCATCGCCGCCCATACCACAAACTCACGCGAGGAGCCTCTGGCGCGTGCTCGCGGGACGGCGGCGTGCACCACTATAGTGCGATCGGCGTGGCCATGGCGCGGTCAGTGCGATCGGCATGGCCATGGCGCGGTCAGCGCTGGGCACCGACTTCCCCTCCGTAGCCTGGTGCCCTGGCGTAAAGGGACAGCGGGTAGCCAGGGGAGGCCGCTCGTGCCAAGGCCTCGCCACTTCCGGCTTCACGACGGCACCATAAGGGCGGAATGGTCTTTTCTTCGAAGGGAGCACTTCTGGCTCCTCGCGAGGAGTCTTCCCCTTCTCAGCAGCAGAAAATCGCCGGATCGGCGCCATGAGCAGCTCGGCCGAGCAAAGGGCAAGGAAGAAGAAGAAGCGAGAGGAATTAAGAAAGAAGATGGGCGGCGAGGACCCCGCTTGCCGCCTCATTTATAGCCCGGAGAAGGCCAACCGCCGACCTCCATAATCGCAGGTAATGATGATCTTTTGTGCATGCAGAGACTTGTCAAGTCGCGCAGTCGCCGAGGCTGCATGGGGAGGTGGAGACGCCCACGTCCCATCAATCGCCACGCGTCAGTCAAGGCCGCAGGCTTTTGGGGCTCGCGGCGCTCCGCGCTTGGCCCTTGGCTTCGCCGCGAAGCCAAGCCCGAGCGCACCTTGGGCCCTGGGGCTACTGTCGGCGTTCTGGGAATGGGGGTACCCAGACTTGCCTGCATGTGGCCCAGGGCGTGGCTCATCAGGTGGCCTGGTACGGCCCAACATCTTCAGCAACCACTCAAGACCCTCGCGAGGGGCCGAGCCTCACGAGGCGGACGACGCAAGACATTCCCTGGGGCGGCCTCACTAGGCCGCCTCATGAGGATCGGAGATATCAAGGCAAGGGGTACCTCGCGAGGTCCTCGTGACGTGAGAGGTGACGACCAAGGCCAGGCGGGCACCAGCGGGCGCAGAGTGCCAGTTTCCTCTTTGGTGCTAAAGGAGTAGGTGCAGGCGAGGAGTCCCGAGGCGTCAAGCAAAGGTTTCCATATCGGTGCAACAAGACCAAGACCAGCAGGACAGCGGAACGAAGGTCATCGCGGAGCCCACGGCGGCGTCACCACCAGAGCCTTTGGCAGGCGAAGACCACCTTTTGTCAGGATAGCTTGTACTAGCTATCCCCCTTCAAATTTGGCCGTTGTGGGATTCCTTCCCGCTCAACATTTGGGAAGAGGACCCGTGTCACTATAAATAGGACTAGCCACCACATTGGGAGGAGATCGTCTCGTGGGATCGGGAGTTGATCTCATCTTGAGTTGACCAGAGAGTATGCACACACCACAAGCTCACCCAAGCACAAGAACTCCTCTCCTCAGGAGACAGTTCATCCATGTACTAGTTCTTCATCAGCCTACAAGGCAATCCACCACACCACACTGGATTAGGGTATTACACCACAACGATGGCCCGAATCAGTATAAACCTTGTGTCCCTTATTCTTCGGATCTGACGAGCTAGGCCTAGGGATCGGCGAGTAGACGAGTTAGGGCGGAAGGAGAGATTTTCGTGCACACCCCAGAGTTCGAACCTCAAGGGTTTTGACGGAACCCAAAATCCGACAACGCCGGAAGCGAACTCGATGCGGTGGCCGCGGCGAGCTCCTCAGAGGGCGTCCCGTCACCTTGGCATCTGGTGGCGCATCTCTCTAGCCTCTTCCATGGATCCGTGGAGTGTCCGTGAGGAATACGCTCGAACACTCACAACAGATGAGCATGCTAGAACATTCGGAACTACCAAGGGCAAGATGCAAGTTTGATTCTCCTAACTCAATCCGACTGCTCCCAAGGGTTGGACTTCAGGATTAGTCCCACCTATCATTCAGAATGTGAAAGGTGCGGTCCATCAAAAAGAATTCATGTCGCGCCAGGTGAGATGCACCGGTTAAAAAAGTTGGATGGTCCGGTCGGTATGGGCCGACTGACTATTAGGCGTGTACACATTGCATGTGACGAGGGGCTCCTTAAAGAGATTTGTAGCACATGCACGCGCTGGTTATCAATCAGGAAAATGAAAATCCAAGCTTGTAATGAACTAATACAACTTCAAACTAGTGCTTCCGGAGCTTTCCGAACGTTTCAGAGACAAAAACAACTTAGGTTCGTATGTAACAATTGCCACTCCATGGACTCATGTTTAACTGACACGAGATAGATGCTAGAAACTATTACTACTCAATAGACGCCTGCTTAACGCCCGTTTAAAAGAATTGGATGGTCCGGTGGTATGGGACGACTGATTATTAGGCGCGTACTCATTGGATGTCACGAGTGGATCCTTAAATAGATTTGTAGCACATACAGGTGCTAGTTAGGCGGTAAGGAAAATGACAAATCAAGCTTGGAATGAACTAATACAATTTCAAACTAGTGCTTCTGGACCTTTCCGAACATTTTGGGGACAAAACAACGATATATGGTCACTGAAGTTGAACGCCATGTTAAGTGGCGTCACACCTAATCTAGTCCGTGAGACCGCGCCATGAGAGCCAGAACTTAACACGCCTAGCGAACTAGCGTCCACCCACGGTGGGCAATGCCTACAAAACATCACGCCTCAAAAATTTCCAGTTCCCCAGGGTCGTCTCCCTTCGATTAAGATCTATTCTGCTCCTTCCCTTGCTTCCACACAGATAACATCGCTGCCATGGATCCGCCGCCGCGTGGTCGTCCTCGACGTGGTTGGGAGACCATCGACGACGAGTCTTTGGGATAGATATTAAATCGCACGGACTTCCTTACCACCGCAAGACTTGTCGGTTCCTGCGCCACCATCTACAGGACGCTTGTGCATAAACATGCCAGCGACAGGCTGATGATAGTTGGTCTTCCATCTTCGAGGAACACGTTTTTTGGTGGAGAGGTCGAAGGGAGCATGGACGAAGATGCAATATTACGCCTCTAGAGTGCCCTGCCTTGAAAGGAACGCGACAAGAATTGAAAGACACTAGAATTTTGCCCAATGATGAGGTCAATGTGATATGCAATTCTATAATCCTGATGTACTTTCTGAATATACTTTCTGAAAATGCAGTTGTGCTATCTCGATGTACTTTCTGAATATGCAGTTCAATAGTCTGCTATCTATATGTGCTTCTGAATGTACTTTTTGAATATGCAGTTGAATTGTTCGTAAACAAAGCCTAGCTTTGGGTTGGCGCAAACGACGATTGGCTTACTTAATGCGACCGTGTCTACTACGGTGGTAGTGGATATTTTGAAGGCTGGACAGAGAAGAAATGAGATATATATAGTGTCTGCTTTGCGTCAGAAAAGAAAGGAGTGGTACGATCAACACAAGGAAAGTAGCACTATTTTGGAAACTTGGGCTTTAGCTTAAGTGTCGTGGTGTCGAACTTCTAACCTCCTAGTCCAAACGTCGAACGCGAACAGTTATTGCATAATCACAAACGCGAACAGTTAATAACACGGTCAGCGTCACATCTGGTCAGTAGCTCCCTAAAATATATCTGCTTGCTACCTACCCGTTAAAAAACTGATCGCGCTTTTTTCATGAAAAAACTGATCACTAGTCCAAACGTCGATTTGTTAGATTTTGCGTCTGATAGTTATACATTTAAGTACATCTATCATTGCTAGCTTGTAGGCTACCAACGTTTTTTGTTTTGCCTTTTGGTTTTTGCGTTTTACACTCTTATTCGTTTATAATTAATTTTCTATAAGGAACAAAGTTTGGTCAAAACATATTTCAAAAAACATGTTCACGAATTTACATTTTTTAAAATTATACAAAATGTTAATGAATACCAAAACATTCTAATATATGGTGAAGAATCCTCTAATATATGACGATCATTTTTTGAATACAAACATTTTTTTTTTGCAAATATACAGTGAACATTCTTTTTTGATATACGGTGAACATTTCTATATACGATGAACTAAAAGCAAACTTTTTTATATACATTGAACTAAATGCAAACAGGAAAAAAATAGAGAAAATAGATAAATAAGAAGAGAACAAAAAATGACCACATTTTGAATTGTTTTTAAAAAATTGATAAACACGAACAATGTTAGAAAATGAACAAATTTACATATTTGAAACATTTATTGAAACTTGTGAATTTATGAAAAAAGAATAATAAAAAATGAGATCACTTTTTGAAAAATAAAAAAATAAAAGCAGAGCAAAAGCAATGAAGAAAAATGATAAATAAAAAACTAAAGAAATGAAGAAAACAAAACAAAAAATGTATCCTAGCTACTTGGGCCAACTCATCTGCAGTTGTTCGCTGACAAGGATAGACTTGCAGCTAGGATAAAAAAAGGTCGGGCCCTAATTGTGAGTCGAGTTTGGACTTACAACTGAGACCAAAAAGGTTGAACCCTAGTTGTGAGTCGTGGGGTGGAGTTGCAACTGGGAAAAGAAAAGGTCGAGCCCCAGTTGCGAGTCGACGGTGAAATTGCAACTAGGAAAAAAGATCGGGTCCCAGATGCGAATCGAGAATGGACACGCAATTGGACAAAAAAAGGTTGGGCCCCAAATGCGAGTCGAGGGTGGACTTGCAACTCGGACAAAAAAGATTGAACCCTAGTTGCGAGCCAAGGGTGGACTTGCAACTCAGACAGAAAGGTTGGGCTCCAGTTGCGGGTTGAGGGTGGACTTGCAACTTGGACAAAAAAGGATGGGCCCTAGTTGCGAGTCAAGGGTGGACTTGCAACTCGGACACAAAAGGTTGTGCCCCAGTTGCGAGTCGAGGGTGAACTTGCAACTCGGACAAAAAAAGTTAAGCCCTAGTTGCGAGTAAAGGGTGAACTTGCAACTCAAACAAAAAAGTTAGGCCCTAGTGGTGAATAAAAGGTGGACTTGCAACTCAGACACAAATCGTTGAACCCCAGTTGCGAGTCGAGGATGGACTTGCAACTCAGAAAAAAAAAGGTTGGGCCCTAATTGCGAGTAAAAGGTAAACTTGCAACTGAGACAAAAAAGGTTGGTCCTCAATTGCGAGTCGAGGGTGGCCTTGCAACTTACGAAAAAAGTCTACCCCGTTTGTGTCGAGAGTGAACTTGCAACTAGGACAAAAATGATCGAGGCCTAGTTAAGAATCAAGGGTGGACTTTCAACTAGGACAAAAAAGGCTAGAGCCCCTTCGCGAATCGCGAGGGTGGACTTTCAGCTTTATGCTATATTCTTTTTATATTAGCACATGAGAAAGAAACTTGCATGCATCAATCCAAGCGTTTGTTCGGCAAAGTTGAAAAATAAAAAATATGACACACATGGAAATATTTATGGAGAGGCGAATATAATTTTTGAAAATACACGATGAACACTGTGTAAACACGTCATGGATTTTTTTTTACCCGGTGAATATTTTAAGATTCGCATAGTGGAGAAAAATCAAAAAAAAAGAGAAAAGCACATACAGACGAAAAATATACACACAATGCATTTTTAAACATTTTTAAATGCACAATGAACATTTTGTAAGCGTGATGCATTCTTTAAACATGGTGAACATTTTAAATGTCACGTGGTCAACAAAAAATAAAAAAAATGTAAAAACTAAAATGATCAAATTGCATGTCGAGGGTGGACATGCAACTGGGTTGGTTGAGTTTCGGCTCGATTGTGAAAATGCACATGGCCTGATCAGGGCGAGTTGTGTGTCCTTGGTGGACATACAACTAGGTCGGACGAGTCTCGGGTCAAAGGGCTGACATGCAACTGGGTCGGTGGGAGCTGCGCGTTGTGGAGGTGGATATGCAACCGGACCGGTTGAGTTTAGGGTCAAGGGTGAAGATGAAACTTGGACAATTACGAGCCCAATTGGGAGTCGAGGATGGACTTGCAACTAAGACAACTACACAAAACTATGATGCGAGTTGCAAGTCGAGGCTGGACTTGCAACTGATATACAACAAAACTATGGGCCTAGTTTCAAGTCGAGGGTGGACCTTGAACTGCGATGAAAAAAGACATGGGCCCAATTGCGTTTAATTTGGACAACAACAAAACTATGATTCGAGTTGCGACTCGGGGGTGGACTTGCAACTGGAACAACTATGAAACTATGAGCCCACTTGTGAGTCAAGGATCGACTTGCAATTGAGATGAAACAAACTATTGGCCCAGTTGTGAGTCATAGGTGGACTTGCAACTAGGATGAAAAAAAGCACATACCTAGTTGCCGGTCGGGAGTGGGCTTGCAACTAGGAGAATTACGAGCTTAATTGCGAGTCTAGGATGAAAAACAAAGCACATACCTAGTTGCGAGTCGGGAGTGGGCTTGCAACTAGGATAAAACAAATTGTGGGTCTAGTTGCGAGTTGGAGGTGGATTTGTAACTAGGACAGCAACAAACTACGAGCTCAGTTATGAGTCGAGGGTGGACTTACAACTTGGATAACAACAAACTATGGGCCCAGTTAGAGTCGAGTGTGAACTTACAACTTGGACAACAGCAAAAGTATGAACGTAGTTGCGAGTGGACGATGGAATTGCAATTAGGACAACTACAAAATAATGTGCCCAGTTGCGAGTCAATGGTCGACTTGCAACTAGGATGAAACAAACTATGGGCCCAATTGCGAGTCAGAGGTGGACTTGCAACTGGAGTGTAAAACAAAAGACATGCCTAGTTGCGAGTCAGGAATGGGCTTGCAATAGGGAGAACTATGAGCCAAGTTGCATGTGAAAGGTGGACTTGCAAAGGGACAGCTATGAAACTATGAGCCAAGTTGCGAGTCAAGGGTCGACTTGCAACTGGTATCAAACAAACTACAATCCCAGTTGCGAATCAAAGGTGAACATGCAACTGAAATGGAAGACAAACCATAGGCCCAATTGCGAGTCAATGGTGGTCTTTCAATGAGGATAAAACAAGCTATTGGCCTAGCTAGTTGCGAGTCAAGGGTGGACTTGTAATTGGGACAACTGTACAAAACTATGATATGAGTTGCGAGTCAAGGATGGGCTTGCAACTGGACAACTACAAACTATGAGATCAGTTGCGAGTGAAGGGTGAACTTGCAACTGTGATAAAAAATAAACAACATGCCCAATTACGAGTCAATGGTGAGCTTGCAACTAGGACAAATACACAAAACTACGATACCAGTTGTGAGTAGAGGGTGGATTTGAAACTAGAACAATTACAAACTACGAGTCGAGTTATGAGCAAATGATGGACTTGCAACCGAGATGAAAAACAAAATATGGACCCAGTTATAAGTCGAGGGTAGAATTGCAACCGAGACAAGCGGCATAACTTGCCTCTTTGACTTCTACGACACTTGCCAGATGAAATGGGCACACAAGAGGGCAAGCAGAAAAATGCTCAATAGAAAAACATATGTACAATACAGACGCATCGACTAACGAACAAAAGGGAACAACAAGATAGAGGAATATATCGGCCGACGACACAAGATCAAGAATTTGCATGAAATTACAACGACAAGATCCGACGGACAACAACTTAGATGAAACATTGCTGAATTTTATCCTGATAAAGCTTACAAAAAATGGGAGACATTGTCAAAATGAACAGGGAAGGTAACAACAACGATACAACTTTGCTTTTGCTTGTCTCTTCCAATTCTATCTTGCGGCCTACAATGGCCAAAAAATGTGAAGCCAAACTAGCCAACAAAAGGACATGCGACAAACAAAACATCGACCAACGAGGCGGGGATCAAGCGCCTGCATAAAAAATACAAAAACTAAATTGAACGGTGAAAAACATAGATGAGACATCATAAAAAATCATCTAGATGTGATTTCACATTTTAGTATAAAAATATTCGACAGGACAAATGAAGGACAAAACCAGAACGTGCGCCAAACAGAACAATTTGTATGAACCATACAACAATTAATCATGTGGTGAGAAATAGCAAATAGTCAATCTGATTTTTACCAAAAAAATCATAAACTTGAAAAACTATAACAATTTTTCATTTTTAGAAAATCATGAACAACTCGCATATTTTCAAGGCAAACGAACAACTCACACTTTCTTAGAGGTGATCGAGCAACTCACATGAACGTGAATTGAACGGAGGATAAGAAAAAAAGAAAACCAGGCCCAAACACTAACGCGGGGCACAAGAGGCCAACAAACAACAATTAAAACATAATGGGACAAAGAACGAAGCAGCGACCCTCAGCACATAATGGACGCGGCAACCGATCCACAAAAAATAAAACAGACACGACAAGTACGCGAGCACATGACGAATGCAACAACTACAGGAAATCAAGGGCACACATCGAAAAAACCGACTATAGAACAAACGGTGAGGGACTTAGATGTGAGATAGCTATTTTACATCTAGACTAGATCATGAACGCGCGCTTTGCTGCGCCCGTCCTTGAACCCTCGGAATTAGAGAAGCATAACATTATGTGCATCCAAGAAACCTCCGAATTTTGCAAGAAGAAGCTGAAAGCAGGAAAACCTATGAAGAACCCATCTTCTCAGAAGCCAATAACATGAAATTTACCACTAAAAAGTCATAATGAAGATATATACAACATAATGGAGCAAAGGAATGATATAAGTAATGCTCATCCATGGATTAATAGTTCAAGTTTTCTTCTCATGATATATGATGTAACTGCTCTTGAATCATAATAAAGTGGGGTGATTACTGTGTGAAAAAAGAACTCAAGTTTTCTTCTCATGAACAATGGTGAACTCGAAATTTCAGAATTAAATCACTAAACACTTCTTGTGATTTCAGATACGGTCCACGCAACATAGCTATAGCCCAAAAGCGAATCATTAGCTTAGCATTACATTTGGCACATATAACTCATCCCTGCTTTTTCTTCTGGACCTCCCTCGTTGATTTTGCTTTCATATAAGAACAAAAGATTGTTAGCTAAAAGATTCAATAGTGTATGTATAAATAACATTTAGTTAAATAAATAGAGCACTCACTATGTTGAATAAAGTTCAAGCAATATTGTCGTCATCTAGGAGGGAAAAAGTATACCAAAACATGCTTTATTCAATTATAAAGCGAACACCACCACAATACCATAAAATTGGCATATATCTCAGAAAATTACTGGACAAGTGACACGACGTCATAGTAAGGCTTACACAAACTCCAAAAGCATTTCACTTAAATAGTTCAACAGCGTACCATATTTAAGTTGAGGGTTGACAAACCTAGAAATTTAGATGCTCATGTTGTTTTACTTTTATCCAAACAAAAATAGAGCAGTACAGAAATTATGATAGCACTCATGCGATTGACACAGCCACAAGTGCCCTCACAATGACACTCTTGTGATTGTCCATAAACTTCATCCTCTTGCTAATCATCCTCACTTCTCAACAATGGACGTAGAAGGTAATTCGATAAGAAATGAACAAGTGCGATGGAGAAAAAAGAATCTATAAACGGCATTGTTGTCGTCCTCTTCTCGTATTCACGTGTCTTGCACCTCTTTGGCATCCGATTATTCCTACTCGCCAACCTGAAAGTCAGAGTTGATGCAGATCGTCAGTGTGAATGGCACACAGCAAGGGTGGCCATCTCTATTAGTGAAAAAAGTTAAACTTACCTGATCTGACACATCAGCAACATGTATTGAAGATGCATGGCTATGATTATTAACACATAACCATGTGAGATGTGAGATCAGTTTTGAGAAGTTTCGGCAAGAAAACAATCACTTCAATTCTCTAAATGCACTAACCGTTTAACAGAAAAGTTATTACAAGGCTTAGATATCCATGTGGGTACATGATAAACAAAGATATGCTAATTAAATAAAAATCCTACTCTTCCTCGGGTTTTTTCTTCTTTTTTCTCAGATGATGCACCTAACCTACAATAACACTCATTTAATCAATAGAACAAAAAAAAGCTTACAGTTCCTACTGGTCAGATCTCTCACAAGGAGCCCTTTTTCTTTCTGAAACAAACAGAACCAAATCAGGATCAACAACTGACATATAAATTTTATGAACAGATGGTTGTTGATCTGTGTTCGCTTACCTATGCCTACTTTGAGTATCAAATCCCACTGTCTCAATGCTCCGTCATGCAATAAGTATCTCAAAAATGAATAGTTAACCCATCTATTGAAACTGTCATTGATAAAAATAATAATGGCTTCAGAAAATGAATAATTTAAAACTTAATTAGCTTGAGATCAAATAAAAAAATTGTACCAAAATTACTCCCTATCGCCGCTGCCTTGAGCCCTTGACCTGGTTGTCAAAAAAATGCAGCCACCTCCTCTTGCATCGTGGATGATAATAGTGGGAGGGGAGCTTGTAGCCATACACCTTGACTGTCACCTGTCCTTTCTCCGTTCTGAATCCATCCACCCCCGCTGCTAGTAGTCTGCCGATTGATGTGAGTACCACCCGTCGATAGGAAGGATGGTGCTCTGGTGGCAGGGGGGTCTCAAGGCATGGATGCGGGTGCAGGAGAAGGACAGCCGGCGATGGATGCCTACGGCACGGATGGCCGCCGCAGCAGCGATGGAAGAACGCTGCACTAAAAACAGTAGTAGAAAATTCACACACAATAAAAAAAAGGGGCGGCAGATGCGTAGCAGAAACTCACCCACGGCGGCGGTGCATCGCGGTGGAAGGAGAGGAGGTGTTCTTTCGTGGAGGGGGCTTGCGCTGCAACTGGACGATCGAGCCTGTTAGCGAATCGAAGGACCCGGGCCTTGGATGGCCCGCGGACGGAGATAAACAGAAGGTCGTTCCGCGGAGCAGCGGCCCACGATACGGTGTCGCGTGCGTGCGTAACGACTTGGGATAACCGGGTTGATCTGAAACATCTGTTTGAGCGATCCGACGGCTAAGGAAGTCAAAGAAATGTGGAGGTTCCTAGCTAGCTGTGTTATACTGTTTTGTAATGTGAAATAGCAAACCTCTTAGCTTAATAGTGATTAGTTAGTTAAGAAAGGAGAGAGTTTTTTCCATGGTCACTAGTATACGATAGGTGCATGTATCGGTACGTGTCTAACTAGATTTTATGTCCAATTAGTTTTCAAGTCGTAATAGGAGTTCAGGTTGGTGCAACCTTGCGCCTGCATGCACTACATATAAGGCCATCCAGCCGTGTATCGAGGACAAATTTTTTTTGTCATGAGTTAAACAAGAAAAATCGCCAGGTGATGGCAGCCGAAATCCGTGTGTGGTTGAGTTGAAGGACCGATCTGGTTTGGTGTTCCTTGGCCAGAACATTGGAAGAGACCACTTCTAATTTTCAGCTGATCCTATAAGGATTGCCCACATGATTCTTCAACGACAAGGGTTTGCGTGTAGTTCTTGCCGGTTTGCATCTACAGATTGTAGACCTGCTGTTTCTAATTCCTAGGTTGTTCTTTTGATGTTGTCGATTGCATGGTGGAGATCAGACATTGTGTTTGTTGCTGCTGAGTTGGTGCCATGAAAGATTGGGTAGAATTGTTCGCGCCATCGTTTTTCTTCGACGGTCGCATCAAGTGGTATTCAGAGCAAGGTTGATCACGGTACAATTTGTTCCTGCTATTTCATTCAAATGTTTGAAAGATGGTGAACTCGCATCATGAGAAATCTGATCATGAGGAGGGCGATGAACTTCCGAAGGATCTGGAGATAAGTGATGATTTGTTTATCCATCTGATGTCGATCAAGGGATCTAACAAGAAGCTTGGGACAAGGGTTGAGGAGTTGTATGCAAATATTGTAGGTGTCGATGACAGGTTGAACGAGCGTTTGACTGCCTGCGACCACAGCACACTGATAGTCTACATGTAGTGACCGAGAGTCTTAATCGTCTCACTGCAGCGGTTCAGCGCCTTCAAGCGAGAGATGTGGCACTCCGATAGTCCCGCTCACCATGACGACGTCGTGACGGCAACAACGACGATGATGGTGATTTTTCTGAGGACTCCGATGCCCGTGGAGGCTTACCTCACCAACCACATCATGAAGTTGGGGTTCACCAACATGTAGGGCGGCATCGTGACCATGGCGGCAATGGTGCCCACAAGGATGATGGTTTAGGTCGAATCAAGATAACCATACCTAAATTCTTGGGACATTGTGCTCACCCGGAGAAATATTTGGAGTGAGAGATGCGCATAAATCAGATTTTTGATGGCCACAACTACTCCGAAGAGAAGAAGGTTCGTGTTGCATCAATGGAATTGACAGAGTATGATCTTGTATGGTGGGATAATAAAAACTGTACTCATGAGCGACCAATGATATGGACCGACATGAAGCGAATCACGAGGGAACATTTTGTGCCCGCTTATTACACCCGTCAGCTTCATAGTAGACGGCGTCATCTAGTGCAAGGTACAAAATCAGTTGATGAATACTACAAAGGGATGCAAGTTTTGATGATTCGTACAACTGTGCGTGAGTATGCGGAGGCCACCATGGTACGTTTCTTTGAGGGGTTAGAAGAAAAGATTTGTGACCGTGTTGATTTAGTGCAATATAACGATATTCATGAGTTACTTCATCAAGCGGAGCGTGCTGAACGTTGGGTATTGAAGAAGCAAGTTTCAGAGACTCGTCCAACTTACAATAGTGGGCGACGAGGTTCTTCTCCTATTGAGGGTGGGCTTAGTGCTAAACTGACTCCTTATAGGTCAGGTAGCATTGAACAGAGCAAAGTGGCGGCTGCGCCAAAGGAGGTTTATCGAGTTTCATCTAATGTGGCTTCTTCTCATCATCGTAATATTATTTGCCACAAGTGTGGAGGACGTGGACACATGAAGCATGAATGTTTCAATCAACGAAGGATTCTAATTGTTGATGCGGAATATATTTCGGAATCTGAAGATGAGACGTCTAAATTAGAGGATGGGATCGAAAGAGGTCATGGTGATACCATACTATGTTATCCTCAAGATGATCCTGATATGGAGAGTTTGCTAGCACATAAGGTCCAGCGAGATGACAAGATCATTGTTTAACAAGGACAACGGCAGGGCATTTTTCAAACTGCACGTACCACTAAGGGAGAAGTTTGTAAATGGTGACAGTGCTAGTAACATGATTAGCAAGGATGTGGTGGAGTCTCTTTCGTTGCCAACATGGGAGCATCCAAAACCATACTATATGAAGTGGATAAATGACGTGGGCAAAGTGAAAGTGACACACAAGGTGAAGGTGCCTTTTTCTGTTGATGGCTATGTTGACAAAGTGGAATGTGACGTTATGCCACTACATGTGTGTCATCTTATTTTGAGACGTCCGTGGTAACACGATGTTAATGCTCTTCATCATGAGCGAACAAATAGGTACACTTTTATGTATAAGGATGAGTTCTATGCTCTTCTTCCCAAAGTTGCAAAAGATATAAAGTGTACCGTCGAAGTGTTTAAGAAAAAACCTACAAGGCATACGTCGAAACCGAGGACGGTTTTCCTTCAAGGAAGGAAGGATGATGCGACCGTGTCTACTACGGTGGCAGTGGATATTTTGAAGGCTGGACAGGAAGAAATGAGAAATCTATAGTGCCTGCTTTGCGTCAGAAAAGAAAGGAATTTGTCGTTGTTCATGACAATGATCAGACAGTTTCATGAAAATGATCAGACAGTTCAGCACGTGAGGAAGTCCTATTATGACAACAAGGTGGCATGTACTTTTGTTGGATAAGTTTCTATTCAAATTGCACCGACGGATGAAGTTGAGCCGAAATTCAGGACTTCATGCAAAAGACTAGTGAGTCGTTTGACTCGTACGAATAAACACAAGGAAAGTAGTACAATTTTGGAATCTTGTGATCGATGTTGCCGGATTTTTATATTAGCTTAATAGTGACTAGCAAATGTGCCCGTATATTGCAATAGGAGGAAACAGCCCCACACGTCCTTACTCACTGAGCATGGCTAAAAACATCACCCTCATTCCCCTAACATAATAAACACTAGTAGAATGCTCGTGCGTTGCAACGGGCTTCTGAAATATTTTACTGAAATTATACAAAGATAATATATGTTAAATTAGGGTAGAGACAATATAACACATACACCACTGCATAATAATTGAAGTCTATGTTAGATGATATTTCTGAATCATCACTCAAATTCATCAAATTTTATCTTTGATGAACAAAATGGAACATATAAAAATATAAATAATTTTTTTGCTGCATTATATAAGTAAACATATATTATATATTTAAAAAAAGTCGGACTAACACGTTTTTTATTTGCAATAAAAAACTGGATACTGCTAATTACATATAAATATATAAACATATACAAATGATATTTTATATTTTACATTAATAAACATTAGTAACAGAAACTAAATATCCAGGGTTTCACCTATGCGAAAAACACTTTTCCTCTTGCTCTTTCCCCACTCTTCCTCACTCTCTGCATCTACTTCCTGACTCACTCTCCCTCCGCCTCTGCATCTCCTTCTCAATCCTCTCTGACAATCCGACGACGCGGCATGAGGCGAAGAGGCGATGCGGCAGCGTCGTTTGCAGAGGAAGACAACCTCAATAGTGATTGGAGGCGAGACCAGAGGCGTACGATGAAACCGTGGCAGTGTGTTGCTGCTGTGTGTGTGGTACTTCGTTCGCCGCGTTTTGTTTTTCTATTACCTCGTGCCTAATTGTGAAGCTTGATTCGTTGGATCGAGTAGTACACACTGTTTATAGACGAATTTGATTCTGTAGACTTAGTTCGTGACCCAAATAAATTATGACGAAGCACCGGCTTTCAACGTATGAGCGCTAGCTTGAGCGCTTATTTAATTATTTTTCTTTGAGACGACCGTGTGAGCCGGTCTCTCCAACGCATACAATGAAGCGCGATGACAACCATCCAACTGAAACGAGCCACTTAGCTCACCCAGCTATCTCTTCTCAAACTGTCCACGCCCCTCTCAACACCACCATCTCTTGTCAGATCCAGCGAGCCGAACGAGACCTCCAGGCCGATTTCCACCATCCTCAGATGTCATCCACGGCGAACGGCAGCGCGCGGGCGGAGGAGGCAGCAGCCGGCACCTTCCTCCATGGAGACGGGTCGGGAGAGCCGGCGGCGAGGCTGGCGGATAGGAAGAGGGCGGTGCGCTAGCGGACAAGGCAGCAGCGCGGCTTCCCACATGGGGACTGATGTCTACTACGGAACCTTCTTCTTGTAGACGTTGTTGGGCCTCCAAGTGCAGAGGTTTGTAGGAAAGTAGCAAATTTCCCTCAATTGGATGACCTAAGGTTTATCAATCCGTGGGAGGTGTAGGATGAAGATGGTCTCTCTCAAACAACCCTGCAACCAAATAACAAAGAGTCTCTTGTGTCCCCAACACACCCAATACAATGGTAAATTGTATAGGTGCACTAGTTCGGCGAAGAGATGATAATACAAGTGCAATATGGATGATAGATATAGGTTTTTGTAATATTAAAATATAAAAACAGTAAGGTAACTAATGATAAAAGTGAGCGTAAACGGTATTGCAATGCTTTGAAATAAGGCCTAGGGTTCATACTTTCACTAGTGGAAGTTCTCTCAACAATAATAACATAACTGGATCATATAACTATCCCTCAATATGCAACAAAGAGTCACTCCAAAGTCACTAATAACGTAGAACAAATGAAGATATTATTGTAGGGTACGAAACCACCTCAAAGTTATTCTTTCTGATCGATCTATTCAAGAATCCGTAGTAAAATAACACGAAGCTATTCTTTCTGTTCGATCTATCCTAGAGTTCATACTAGAATAACACCTTAAGATACAAATCAACCAAAACCCTAATGTCACCTAGGTACTCCATTGTCACCTCAAGTATCCGTGGGCATGATTATACGATATGCATCACACAATCTCAGATTCATCTATTCAACCAACACAAAGAACTTCAGAGAGTGCACCAAAGTATCTACCGGAGAGTCAAGACGAAAACGCGTGCCAACCCCTATGCATAAGTTCACATGGTCACTGAACCCGCAAGTTGATCACCAAAACATACATCAAGTGAATCACGTGATATCCCATTGTCACCACAGATAAGCACATGCAAGACATACATCAAGTGTTCTCAAATCCTTAAAGACTCAATCCTATAAGATAACTTCAAAGGGAAAACTCAATTCATCACAAGAGAGTAGAGGGGGAGAAACATCATAAGATCCAACTATAATAGCAAAGCTCCCATGAGTTGCATTGCAATCATGTACTGTTATATCCAGTAGAGTGTAAATAAATATTAATTCTACACCTGGACTTACTGTAACAAGCAGGAACACATCGACGTTATATCTTTCCTGTTAAGTTTTGCATGCTAAGCATTTAGAAAGTTGGCATATGCCAAAAAGAAAGCTTCTCGTTTCCCCTGGTATATTATTCATCCCTACTAAAATGGATAAAATAAAGGACTGATACTACAGATGTAGGCATTCTTCATCTCTACTAAAATATATTCTTCATCATGTGGTTATCCACCTGTAATAAATCACCCCTGCATACCTACCTGCTTTTCTTCTGTCACAAGTCACAATTCATAAGCAGTCTTGCTTCTTAGGCGAGCTCTGTCTTTTACTATTCTCTTTATCTGCATTTTTTCTTGACTCAACACATTTACTTTTTTCGGTTATACCTTTGTACTACACTGAATCTAGGAAATATAAAGTAGATGAATGATGTGTTTAGTCCTGTGTATACTATTTGACCTTCAATTATGTTTGCTTTCAGGAGTAAGAAGTCAGTTGGAGTGAAAAGTGAGAATAGTACCATGAGCTCAAGTGATTCATTCACGAAGCTGGTAAACGCATAAACTTTAAAAAGATCATCTCAACAAGGTATGCAAGTAATTTCTTTTGGGTGTTTGAATTGCCACATCTTGGGTTTTGTTTTCAGTCCATTATATATTCTAGGGACAAACTTCATCTCATTTCTTAGACCAAATAATATTTAACTACAGGATCAGATTCACGTAAAGTAATTTGCAATGTTTATTCGATTTTGTGCATGACAAGGGGCAAGTAGAATTTTTTCTGTATGCACTTAGCAAGAATAAAGTAACAGGCACAAAGTAAATCAAGTGTCTTCAAACAAGCAATTTAAAAGTGAAAGTAGATAAACAACTTACTGATCCACATAGAAGAGTGCTGAGTATTGAAATTTGATTTGCCGCATTGCAATTGTCCGATATGGTCCTGCAGTAATATGTGTATGACAGCAAAAGGATCTTCAAATCAGTATGTACACTAACTTATCCATTATAATTCGATATAGTATATGAGATAACTTGAACATCTCTAGAAACCAGTGTGAACAAAATATAACATCCAAATCGCATTACAATACTATTACGTGTGGATTTTCATGTGCACATTCCCAGATGCTACAAACTTTATAAGAGCCAAAAGCAAGGAAATGCATATCACAGTTGCAATGACCGCTAGGAGAAGCCTCTCCACATCCGCGTGTTGAGAGACTTGAGCTATTAATTTTGCAGGCACTCCACACAAGCACATGCATGTTAAGTGAGGGTATACGTTATCATTTTGGGTATGATCGAATGGAAATACCTGTTCATGTCATCCTCTGATCCACTCGTCCAAATCATCCTGCAAAGCTCATGCATAATGGTTTAAGAAATAAAGTATAGATGCTCAAAGGACAAGATTGATAGCTAACAAATAGTTGATGCTTACAATTAGCCTGTGGTCTCCTCCTCCAACATGTGTTTCCTGCTTGAGCATTGTGAAAGGTCAGGAGGTCCATGCACGTCAAGGCGATGGCCACCTTTGACTTTGGAAATGCAAACCCCCTCTCGGTGGCCCTCTCCACAACATCATCCAACATATTGACGTTTAGCTGACCGAAAGGAACTATACATATTTAGCTAGGAAATCTAGGAACAACAAAATAGACCGGTCGACATGTATGATTAAGGATAAAGAATGCACTAACTTTCAAACTGTTTTGATGCTATCTTGCCTGACCACATATATTGTCAACATGGAAATTCTGGTTTCTGAAATCAGTTTCCTTGCTCAGTAGAACACCTATTATGAAATCTGTTTGTTCCCCATACGCACATATGGAATGGCAGCTCCCTGACACAAAATGAACATTGTCTGATGGCAAGAAAGTTTGAAATAGCGCGTGTGGGGGTAGCAAGATTGATCACCATTTACAGCCACAACAGCAGTGCTTCAAAAAGTGGGATGCGGCAAGCTATCCCCCTGGGCATTCATTGTGGCCCCAAAACAATCTGGTATGTTGTATTCCATATACCCTATTTTATAGTTGTCTATTTTCTCATCATGGTCAAGCAAAATTAATTAGAATGTTCCCATTCCAGCCAGCGCGGCAATACTTCAACAAGCCATATGGACCATGTGGCCCTGGTTATGCATCGTTCGCCCCTGTACATGGTCGTCACCAGGCACTATGGCAGCAGCCACCACCATCAAAAACAACATTTGACTTATAACAGTGAGTTTGGACCTCATGAGGTAAAAACATTGGTGAAGCTTATGATATTCTGCTATCCCCTCTATTGACCTGTAGCTCTGTAGCCCTGGAACGGACCATCTTCACTTGTTAAAAATTACTCGCAAGATACATATTCTTAGTAGTAAAGCAACTAAACTGTTATATTAAATTCATTATTTGAGTTCATTGGAATATAGTAATAACATCTTATATTATGGGATGGAGGGAGTAATAAGCAACAAAGATGACATTATGTATTTCTGCTATGCTGTGATGGGCTACTTTTAATGTGTTGCATAGGTGTCTATTTTTCCATCATCTTACCATCAACTGTTGCCTATGATTTCAGGCACCCCTGCGATCCTTCAACAATTGCAGTGGAGCCGGCTACCATTGTATTCACAGCAATTTTCTGCCCCTAACTCATTTGATTATGGCGCACACACAGCCTATGGCAACTACCAACACCAGTGGGAGCAGCTTCCTAGTACTCTGGAGCTGCCTATTGCATCTTGGCAGCATCCACCTCCTCTGTTGCATTGTCATCCAAAACCGAGGTAAAAACATCACTGAAAATTGTGTTTGCTGACATGGTCCTCTTTTAGACAGTATAGACATGGAGTGAACCTTTCATTAAGATTACTTCTTTCAAGATAGCTTGTTGCATATGCAAAACCCTTGTGTGTTTCAAACTCAAATTAAAGAGGGTTACATAGTGTCAGACTATGTAAGGTAATATCCTCTCGTAGTTTGACACTATTGCTTATGGTCTAGAGGATCATTGCTTATGGCCGGAACCGTGAGAAATGTTTATTCTTAACAGTTTGACACTATTGCTTAGGAGTAGATAATGGCAGCTTATTCATTCTTAATAGGATGATTTCATAACAGCTGATTAATTGTCTATGTCTCATAAAAAATGAGAAGCTACACAGTGTTGTTAACTGAAGATAGCCTTTTGTGCTTCTTGAGAAATCAATGTAAATATGTGCTGCGTATAAGTAGCAAAGATTTATGTAAATACAGTGTTTTGTATAATACCTATATTCGCGATCGGCGGGTACGGCAAGGGATCGCCGCCGGATCTGTACGCGAACGGCGGCTCAGGCCGCGGATCGGCGCTGGATCTATACGCGAACGACGGCGGCTACTGGAACAGATCGGCGTCGGATCATTACGCGAACGGCGGCGGTTCCTGCATCCGGGCGGCGACGGATCTGTGGGTCCTCAAAACTCGTCAAGAACGGCGCCGCACACAGGGGTCGCCGTGGAAGTGAACCGCGGCGGATACTCAACGTGAACGGCGGCGGTTCCGGCACGACGTTGAACTGAAAGGACGGCGGGGTTGGGACCGAGCGGCGGGGACGTGCGCGTGTGATTCGAGCGCAGGAGGAATCGTCAACGACTGGATCTGTTAGCTGTTTTTTTCCGTAGGTTTATTGTCGTAGATCTTTTTCACAAAGTTTTCTCATGCATATACCGGCCGATTAGACCTGGCCAAACCCCGGGCCGGGCCGGGCTTCGGGCCGGGCCGACCCAAGCCCGGTGCAAAAAATCCAGGCCCGAGCCCGGCCCGGCCGCCGGGCCTAAAAATCGGGCCCGAGCCCGGCCCGAACATGCAAAAGCCGACGGGCCTCGGGCCTCGGGCCGGGCTCCTTCGCTAATGTGCAAAAATGACGGGCCCGGGCCCGGCCCGGCCCGGTCACCGGGCCTGAAATCTAGGCCCGAGCCCGGCCCGTGGACAAGGTCGGACCGGGCCGGATCGGGCTTTTTCGGGCTGGGCCGGGTCGGGCCGACCGGGCCGGGCTGCCCATGGCCAGGTCTACGGCCGATTAACGACCGGATCCCTTAGGAACATCGCGTTTTTTTTTCGCAGTGGGATCGGGGGCGGAAGCGCTAGTACGATACAAAGGGAATTGAGGACGAAAAAAAGGTGGAGGTGGGACGAAATTTAACCAACGAAGACAACAACTGAGACATTAAGAATAGAGACGATTAATACCTGGTCCTCAAGTCCACATTCTTCATTTGAATATGACATCAGACACATGTTTCTTCCACTTGTCCTCTTTGTTGTCCTTGTCGGTGGTGGTCGCAGTACCAATTGTCACAAACCAAGGTTAGTGTTGGGGAACGTAGCATAAATCAAAAAAATTCTACGTCTTCACCAAGATCCAACTATGGATACATCTAGCAACGAGCAACTGAGAGTGCATCTACATACCGTTATGAAGATTGCGTGCGGAAGGTTTCAACGAAGCAAGGATGAAGTAGTCGTACTCTTCACGTTCTTCGTCACCGATGATCTAGCGCCGAACGGACGGCACCTCCGCGTTCAACACACGTACGGTGCAGCAACGTCACCTCCTTCTTGATCCAGCAAGGGGGGAGGAGAAGTCGTCAGAGATCCGGCAGCACGACGGCGTGATGACGGATGCAGTGGAGATCGCAGCAGGGCTTCGTCGGGCGCCCTGCGTGGGAGTTGGGAGGTGTGACGGGAGGGGGAGAGGCGCCAGGGCTGAGGTCCGGTTGCCCTCTCCCCCCCCCCACATATATATAGGGGGCCAGGGAGCGGCGGCCAGGGAGGAGTCCCCCTCCCCCAAGGCAAGTGGTGGCCCCCCTCCCCTTAGGGTTTTATCCCTAGGCGCAGGGGAGGTGGGCCTCCCTTAGTGGTGCGCCAGCCCAGAGGGCTGGTCACATCCCCTCGCGGCCTAGGGGCCCCACCGGGATGGGTGGCCCCACCCGGTGGACCCCCGGGGCCTCTCCGGTGGTCCCGGGACGCTCCCGGTGACCCCCGAAGATCACCCGTTGGCCGAAACTGGACTTCCCATATATCAATCTTTACCTCCGGACCATTCCGGAACTCCTCGTGACGTCCGGGATCTCATCCGGGACTCCGAACAACTTTCGGGTTTCCACGTGCATTTATCTCTACGACCCTAGCGTTACCGAATCTTAAGTGTGTAGACCCTACGGGTTCGGGAGACACGTAGACATGACCGAGACCACTCTCCGGTCAATAACCAACAGCGGGATCTGGATACCCATGTTGGTTCCCACGTGTTCCTAGATGATCTTCATCGGATGAACCACTGTGTCAAGGATTCACTCAATCCCGTATGTTATTCCCTTTGTCCATCGATACGGTACTTGCCCGAGATTCGATCGTCGGTATCCCCGATACCTTGTTCAATCTCGTTATGGCAAGTCTCTTTACTCGATCCGTAATCCATCATCCCGTGACTAACTACTTAGTCACATTGAGCTCATTATGATGATGTCTTACCGAGTGGGCCCAGAGGTACCTCTCCGTCATACGGAGTGACAACATCCCAGTCTCGGTTCGTACCAACTCAACAGACACTTTCGGAGATACCCGATGCGTACCTTTATAGCCACCCAGTTACGTTGTGACGGTTGGCACACCCAAAGTACTCCTACGGTATCCGGGAGTTGTACAACCTCATGGTCTAAGGAATAAATACTTGACACCGAAAAGCTTATGCATTACGAACTATACGATCTCGTGTTATGCTCAAGTTTGGGTGTCCATCACATCATTCTCCTAATGCTGTGATCCCGTTATCACTGACATCTCATGTCCATGGTCAGGAAACCGTGACCATCTGTTGATCAACGAGCTGGTAACTAGAGGCCTACCAGGGACTCATTGTGATATGTGTATTCACACATGTATCGTTGTTTCCGTACAATACAATTCAAGCATGAATAACAGACAATTATCATGAACAAGGAGATATAATAATAATGCTTTTATTATTGCCTCTAGGGCATATCTCCAACAGTCTCCCACTTGCACTAGAGTCAATAATCTAGTTACATTGTGATGAATCGAACACCCATAGAGTTCTGGTGTTGATCATGTTTTGCTCGTGAAAGAGGTTTAGTCAACGGGTCTGCTACATTCAGATCCGTATGCACTTTACAAATATCTATGTCTCCATCATGAACATAATTCCGGATGGAGTTGAAACGGCGCTTGATGTGCTTGGTCTTCTTGTGAAACCTGGGCTCCTTGGTAATAGCAATAGCACCAGTGTTGTCACAGAAGAGAGTCATCGGGCTTGAAGCGCTTGGAATGACTCCTAGGCCGGTGATGAACTCCTTCATCCAGACTCCTTCCTGCGCTGCTTCAGAAGCAGCTATGTACTCCGCTTCACATGTAGATGCTGCCACCACGCTTTGCTTGCAACTGCACCAGCTGACTGCCCCTCCATTCAAAATATACACGTATTCGGTTTGCGACTTAGAGTCATCCAGATCTGTGTCGAAGCTAGCATCGACGTAACCCTTTACGACGAGCTCTTCGTCACCTCCATAAACGAGAAACATATCCTTAGTCCTTTTCAGGTACTTCAGGATGTTCTTGACCGCTGTGCAGTGTTTCGTACCGGGATCACTTTGGTACCTCCCCACCAAACTTATGGCAAGGTTCACATCAGGTCTGGTACACAGCATGGCATACATGATAGAACCTATGGCCGAGGCATAGGGAATGACACTCATCGTTTCTCTATCTTCTGCCGTGGTCGGTGACTGAGTCTTACTCAATCTCATACCTTGCAAAACAGACAAGAATCCTTTCTTTGACTGATCCATATTGAACTTCTTCAATATTTTGTCAAGGTATGTACTTTGTGAAAGACCAATCAGGCGTCTCGATCTATCTCTATAGATTTTGATGCCTAATATGTAAGCAGCTTCTCCAAGGTCCTTCATTGAAAAACTTTTATTCAAGTAGGCCTTTACATTTTCCAAGAATTATATATCATTTCCCATCAGCAATATGTCATCCACATATAATATGAGAAATGCTACAGAGCTCCCACTCACTTTCTTGTAAATACAGGCTTCTCCATAAGTCTGTATAAAGCCAAACGCTTTGATCACCTCATCAAAGCGAATATTCCAACTCCGAGATGCTTGCACCAGCCCGTAAATTGAGCGCTGGAGCTTGCATACCTTGTTAGCGTTCTCTGGATCGACAAAACCTTCCGGTTGCATCATATACAACTCTTCCTTGAGGAAGCCATTAAGGAACGCAGTTTTGACATCCATTTGCCATATCTCATAATCATAGAATGCGGCAATAGCTAACATGATTCTGACTGACTTCAGCATCGCTACGGGAGAGAAAGTCTCATCGTAGTCAATCCCTTGAACTTGTCGATAACCCTTAGCGACAAGCCGAGCCTTATAGATGGTCACATTACCATCCGCGTCTGTCTTCTTCTTAAATATCCATTTATTTTCTATGGCGTGCCTATCATCAGGCAAGTCCACCAAAGTCCATACTTTGTTTTCATACATGGATTCTATCTCGGATTTCATGGCTCCAAGCCATTTATTGGAATCTGGGCCTGCCATCGCTTCTTCATAGTTCGAAGGTTCACCGTTGTCTAAGAACGTGATTTCCAGGACAGGGTTGCCGTACCACTCTGGTGCGGAACGTACCCTTGTGGACCTTCGAAGTTCAGTAGTAACTTGATCTGTTTCTTCATGATCATTATCATTAACTTCCTCCCTTGTCGGTGCAGGCACCTCAGGAACAGTTTCCTGCGCTGCGCTACTTTCCGGTCCAGGAGGGGTGACTGTCACCTCATCAAGTTATACTTTCCTCCCACTCACTTCTTTCGAGAGAAACTCTTTCTCCAGAAAGCATCCATTCTTGGCAACAAAGACTTTGCCTTCGGACCTGTGGTAGAAGGTGTACCCAATTGTTTCCTTTGGGTATCATATGAAGACGCATTTTTCCGATTTGGGTTCGAGCTTTTCAGGTTGAAGTTTCTTGACATAAGCATCGCAACCCCAAACTTTCAGAAACGACAGCTTCGGTTTCTTACCAAACCAAAGTTCATACGGAGTTGTCTCAACGGATTTCGACGGAGCCCTATTTAAAGTGAATGCGGCAGTCTCTAAAGCATAACCCCAAAAAGATAGCGGTAAATCGGTAAGGGACATCATAGATCGCACCATGTCCAACAGAGTACGATTTCGACGTTCGGACACACCGTTATGTTAAGGTGTTCCGGGCGGTGTCAATTGTGAAACAATTCCACAGCTTCTAAGGTGTGTGCCAAATTCATGACTTAAATATTCACCCCCACGATCCAATCGCAAGAATTTTATTTTTCTGTCACGTTGATTCTCAACCTCATTCTGAAATTCCTTGAACTTTTCAAAGGTCTCAGACTTATGTTTCATCAAATAGATATACCCATATCTACTCAAGTCATCTGTGAGGATGAGAACATAACGGTAGCCTCCGCGAGCCTCAACACTCATTGGACCGCACACATCGGTATGTATGATTTCCAACAAGTTGGTTGCTCGCTCCATTGTTCCGGAGAACGGAGTCTTGGTCATCTTGCCCAAGAGGCATGGTTCGCACGTGTCAAATGATTCATAATCAAGAGACTCTAGAAGTCCATCCAAATGGAGTTTCTTCATACGTTTGACACCAATATGACCAAGGCGGCAATGCCACAAGTATGTGGGACTATCATTATCAACTTTACATCTTTTGGCATCTACACTATGAATATGTGTATCACTACGTTCGAGATTCATCAAAAATAAACCATTGACCAGCGGGGCATGACCATAAAACATATCTCTCAAATAAATAGAACAACCATTATTCTCCGATTTGAAAGAATATCCATCTCGCATAAGACGAGATCCAGAAACAATGTTCATGCTCAAAGCTGGTACTAAATAACAATTATTCAGGTTCAAAACTAATCCCGAGGGTAGATGTAGAGGCAGCGTGCCGACGGCGATCACATCGACCTTGGAACCATTCCCGACGCGCATCGTCACCTCATCCTTCGCCAGTCTCCGTTTATTCCGCAGCTCCTGTTTTGAGTTACAAATGTGAGCAACTGCACCGATATTGAATACCCAGGAGCTACTACGAGTGTTGGTAAGGTACACATCAATAACATGTATATCATATATACCTTTGACGTTGCCGGCCTTCTTGTCTGCTAAGTATTTGGGGCAGTTACGCTTCCAGTGACCCGTTCCCTTGCAATAGAAGCACTCTGTCTCAGGCTTGGGTCCATACTTTGGCTTCTTCCCGGCAACAGGCTTGCCAGGCACGGCAACTCCCTTGCCGTCCTTCTTGAAGTTCTTCTTACCCTTGCCTTTCTTGAACTTAGTGGTTTTATTGACCATCAACACTTGATGTTCTTTCTTGATGTCTACCTCCGCTGATTTCAGCATTGAATACACCTCGGGAATGGACTTCTCCATCCCCTGCATATTGAAATTCAGCACAAAGCTCTTGAAGCTTGGTGGGAGCGACTGGAGGATTCTGTCAACGACCGCTTCATCTGGGAGATTCATTCCCAACTGAGACAAGCGGTTGTGCAATCCTGAAATCTTGAGGATGTGCTCACTGATAGAACTGTTCTCCTCCATCTTACAGCTGTAGAATGCGTCGGAGACATCATATCTCTCGACTCGGGCATGAGCTTGGAAAACCATTTTCGGCTCTTCGAACATCTCATATGCTCCATGGTGCTCAAAACGCTTTTGGAGCCCCGATTCTAAACTGTAAAGCATGCCGCACTGAACCAGGGAGTAATCATCACTACGCGACTGCCAGACGTTCAAAACGTCTTGGTCAGCATCGGGAGCAGGTGCATCACCTAGCGGTGCTTCTAGGACATATGATCTCTTGGCAGCTATGAGGATGATCCTCAGGTTACGGACCCAATCCGTATAATTGCTACCATCGTCTTTCAGCTTGGTTTTCTCTAGGAACGCGTTGAAGTTGAGGGAAACTGGAGCGTGGGCCATTTGATCTACAAGAGATATTGTAAAGAATTTAGACTAAGTTCATGATAATTAAGTTCATCTTAATCAAATTATAATGAACTCCCACTCAGAATGACATCTCTCTAGTCATCTTAAGTGATACACGATCCGAATTGAGTAGTCCGTGTCCGATCATCACGTGAGACGGACTAGTCATAAACGGTGAACATCTTCATGTTGATCGTATCTTCTATACGACTCGTGTTCGACCTTTCGGTCTTCCGTGTTCCGAGGCCATGTCTGTACATGCTAGGCTCGTCAAGTGAACCCTAAGTGTATTGCGTGTGTAAATCTGTCTTACACCCGTTGTATGCGAACGTTAAAACCTATCACACCCGATCATCACGTGGTGCTTCGGAGCAACGAACTTTAGCAACGGTGCACAGTTAGGGGAAACACATTACTTGAAATTTTAGTGAGAGATCATCTTATTTACTACCGTCGATCTAAGTAAACAAGATGCAAAAACATGATAAACATCACATGCAATCAATTAAAGTGACATGATATGGCCAATATCATCTTGCTCCTTGGATCTCCATCTTCGGGGCACCATGATCATCTTGTCACCGGCTCGACACCATGATCTTCATCATCATGAACTCCATCATCGTGTCTTGAAGAAGTCGTCACGCCAACTATTACTTCTACTACTATAGCTAACGTTTAGCAATGAAGTAAAGTAATTACATGGCGTTATTCAGTGACGCGCAGGTCATACAATAATAAAGACAACTCCTATGGCTCCTGCCGGTTGTCAAGTTCATCGACATGCAAGTCGTGATTCCCTATTACAAAAACATGATCAATCTCATACATCACATATATCATTCATCACATCTTCGTTATTGGCCATACCACGTCACATAGCACATGCTGCAAAAACAAGTTAGACGTCCTCTAATTGTTGTTGCAAGTTTTACGTGGCTTCTATAGGATTTCTAGCAAGAACGTTTCTTACCTACGCCAAAACCACAACGTGATTTGTCAACTTCTATTTACCCTTCATAAGGACCCTTTTTCATCGAATCCGATCCGACTAAAGTAGGAGAGACAGACACCCGCCAGCCACCTTATGCATCTAGTGCATGTCTGTCGGTGGAACCAGTCTCACGTAAGCGTACGTGTAAGGCCGGTCCGGGCCGCTTCATCCCACAATACCGCCGAATCAAGATTGACTAGTAACGGTAAGAAAGTTGAACAAGATCATACGCCCACAACTGCTTTGTGTTCTACTCGTGCAAGATGCTACGCATAAAACCTAGGCTCAGATGCCACTGTTGGGGAACGTAGCATAAATCAAAAAAATTCTACGTCTTCACCAAGATCCAACTATGGATACATCTAGCAACGAGCAACTGAGAGTGCATCTACATACCGTTATGAAGATTGCGTGCGGAAGCTTTCAACGAAGCAAGGATGAAGTAGTCGTAGTCTTCACGTTATTCGTCACCGATGATCTAGCGCCGAAGGACGGCACCTCCGCGTTCAACACATGTGTGGTGCAGCAACGTCACCTCCTTCTTGATCCATCAAGGGGGGAGGAGAAGTCGTCAGAGATCCGGCAGCACGACGGCGTGATGACGGATGCAGTGGAGATCGCAGCAGGGCTTCGCCGGGCGCCCTGCGTGGGAGTTGGGAGGTGTGACGGGAGGGGGAGAGGCGCCAGGGCTGAGGTCCGGCTGCCCTCTCCCCCCCCACATATATATAGGGGGCCAGGGGGGCGCCAGCCCCTTGCAGATCCAATCTGCAAGGGGGGGCGGCGGCCAGGGAGGAGTCCCCCTCCCCCAAGGCAAGTGGTGGCCCCCCTCCCCTTAGGGTTTTATCCCTAGGCGCAGGGGAGGTGGGCCTCCCTTAGTGGTGAGCCAGCCCAGAGGGCTGGTCACATCCCCTCGCGGCCTAGGGGCCCCACCGGGATGGGTGGCCCCACCCGGTGGACCCCCGGGGCCCCTCCGGTGGTCTCGGGACGCTCCCGGTGACCCCCGAAGATCACCCGTTGGCCGAAACTGGACTTCCCATATATCAATCTTTACCTCCGGACCATTCCGGAACTCCTCGTGACGTCCGGGATCTCATCCGGGACTCCGAAAAACTTTCCGGTTTCCACATGCATTTATCTCTACGACCCTAGCGTTACCGAACCTTAAGTGTGTAGACCCTACGGGTTCGGGAGACACGTAGACATGACCGAGACCACTCTCCGGTCAATAACCAACAGCGGGATCTGGATACCCATGTTGGTTCCCACGTGTTCCTCGATGATCTTCATCGGATGAACCACTGTGTCAAGGATTCACTCAATCCCGTATGTTATTCCCTTTGTCCATCGGTACGGTACTTGCTCGAGATTCGATCGTCGGTATCCCCGATACCTTGTTCAATCTCGTTATGGCAAGTCTCTTTACTCGATCCGTAATCCATCATCCCATGACTAACTACTTAGTCACATTGAGCTCATTACGATGATGTCTTACCGAGTGGGCCCAGAGGTACCTCTCCGTCATACGGAGTGACAACATCCCAGTCTCGGTTCGTACCAACTCAACAGACACTTTCGGAGATACCCGATGCGTACCTTTATAGCCACCCAGTTACGTTGTGACGGTTGGCACACCCAAAGTACTCCTACGGTATCCGGGAGTTGTACAACCTCATGGTCTAAGGAATAAATACTTGACACCGAAAAGCTTATGCATTACGAACTATACGATCTCGTGTTATGCTCAAGTTTGGGTCTTGTCCATCACATCATTCTCCTAATGATGTGATCCCGTTATCACTGACATCTCATGTCCATGGTCAGGAAACCGTGACCATCTGTTGATCAACGAGCTGGTAACTAGAGGCCTACCAGGGACTCATTGTGATCTGTGTATTCACACATGTATCGCTGTTTCCGTACAATACAATTCAAGCATGAATAACAGACAAATATCATGAACAAGGAGATATAATAATAATGATTTTATTATTGCCTCTAGGGCATATCTCCAACAGTTAGCACTGTCCTTGAGCCTCCTTCGTGTTCGGCGAGATGACGGGCTTGAACAAAGATTTTTTTTTACCATCGGAGTAATATATTAGAAAAAAATAGTGCACATATTATATGCCCGTGCTATCAAATAATTTGAGTAGTTTGTGTCGGTAGATCATGAAGTCGTAATTGGACTCCTCATGCATTGTGACGGGTGTCACGGGGCCGAGCTAGGCTGGTCATACGTGAGGATGCGACAAAGAAAATGATTCCTTCCATACTAAATTAAACTAAAACAATGCATCTGTGGTGTATTTCAAAAATTCAACCCCTTTTATTAGTAGTATAGATTTAAAAAAAGTTAGCTATAGTACCTCCCAATTTTCAAGAATATTTATGTTTTGAACAAATCTTTGCCATTTCAAATTCAAAGTTCAATTTTTTGTGTTTACAAAAAATGTTTGCAAATTCAAAAAAATCATTATAGTACCTCCTACTTCCTCCGTTCCTAAATATTTTTCTTTTTAGCGATTTCAATGGACTATCACATACAGATGTATGTAGACATATTTTAGAGTGTAGATTCACTCATTTTGTTGCGTATGTAGTCATTTACTGAAATCTCTAGAAACACAAGTATTTAGGAACAGAGGGAGTACTTTCCGAAAATTATTCATGTTTTACAAAATATTCAGGTTGAAAAATTATAAAAATGTTACTTTTTAAAGTGCTCGAATTTAATATATTTTTCTCACAATTTTGGAAAATATTTGCGTTCTAAAAAATATTCAGTTTTTGCAAAAAAGAAAATGTTTTCCTTTTGCTCTCAGTATCTCGCGCGGCTGTTAGTTTAATTTAATACATCGTGAACATAAGTGCTTCTCTAGTCTAGTGGCCAGCTTTATGAGCATCTAGCTTGAGCTCGCGGATTCGAATACTTGAGGCGCAGTATTCTTTTTCCTTGGATTTTCTTTTCGCTCGTGATGGAGCTGTACTAATGGGCTGGCCCATCGCACCTATGTGCGTCTTAATTTTTTTTGCGCAGAAAACAAATCGGGACGAACATGAAAACGCCCGACGTACAAAAATTTATCAGTGTCCAACTGTATGACTAAAAAAAGTGGAGAAACAATCTTCCCATTAATGTTAGGTAAAGATAATGATTAGTTAGTTAAGATAGGCGAGAGTTTTTTTTTCATGTTCACTAGTACTTCCTCCGGTCCTTTTTACTCTGCATATTAGGTTTGTGTGAAGTCAATCTCATTCAACTTTGACCAAGTTTATATAAAAAATTATTGACATTCACATAACAACACCAATATCATTAGATTCATCTCGAAATATATTTCCATATTATATTTATTAGATATTATAGATGCTAATAATTTCTAACATAAACTTGGTCAAACTTAGCAAAGTTTGACTTTCGACAAATCCAATGTGCAGAGTAAAAAGGACCGGAGGGAGTATACAATACGTGCATGTATCGGTACGCGTCTAACTAGATTTTGTGTCCAATTAGTTTCAAGTCGTAATAGGAGTCCATGTTGATGCAAACTTGTGCCTGCGTGCGCTACATATAAGGCCATCCGGACGTGTATCGAGGACAGTTTTTTTTTTTGGTCGTGAGTTAAACAAGAAAAATCGCGAGGTGATCGCGGCCGGAATCCGTGGGTGGTCGAGTTGAAGGATCGGTCTGGTTTGGTGTTCCTTGGCGAGAAGATTGAAAGAGATTGCTTCTAATTTTCTGCTGATCCTATAAGGATTGCCCACGTGATTCTTCAACGACGAGGGTTTGCGTGTAGTTTTGCCGGTTTGCATCTACATACTGTAGACCTGCTGTTTCTAATTCCTAGGTTGTTCTTTTGATGTTGTTGATTGCGTGGTGGAGATCAGACATTGTGTTTGTTGCTGCTGAGTTCGTACCGTGAAAGATTTGGTAGAATTGTTCGCGCCATCGTTTTTTCTGTCGACGACCGCATCATTACTTATTCAATCATGCATAAAACACATAGTTTCTGAACTACTTGTCCAATCATGCATATACTTCTTTACCTAATAATAAAGAAAGTTGGGTTTCAGCCCGTACGTCGTCAGCGACTTTGCAAATAAGTCCCTATTTTGTTTCGTATTCAACCCGCAGTCCTATCTTAAGTGGGTGTTCTGAGAAAAAACGTTTCGTTTTTCTAAAAAGGACCCTAGGCAGCATCGGGTTGCGCCCTCCCGTCACAAAGCTCTGCCACTCCGGCGCATCTCGCCTGCACAGCCCCTCCCCCTCACGTTCTCCCCTCGCCGCCGCCCGTTTGGGTCCTCCGGGCAAAGCCACCTCGCGGATCCAGCGGCGGCGGGGCCTCTGGCACGCTAGAGCGGCTCGGCTGCGAGCGGGGGCGCGGTGAGGAGCCCAGGAATGGGGAATGGGGGCGAGGCATCGCGGCGGAGGACGATAAGGCAGCCGGCGTGCTCGCTTTGGGCGAGGTGTCGCGGCGGAGGACGATATGGCGGCTGGCGTGCTTGATTGGGAGGATGGAGGCCTCCTCGCCAGGGCTCGGGCGCGGCTGCACGGCGTCGGGCCGTTGCCGGTGATGCCCGGGCCGGGGCGGTGGTTTGACGGGCGAGGCGGGGGACATGATGTCCTGGAGCCAGCGACCAGCGTAGGTTCATTCCTCCCTCCATTTTCTTTCACATCCAAGCAATTAGAGAATCTAGGGGAGGGAGAGATGGCGCCGCTGGCGAGTGGATACAGGGGCGGCGACAGCGACGCCGTGGCTGAAGGTGGGGAGGGACTAGGGATGAGATTCTGTTTTAGGGAGAGAGCATAGGGCATGCTAGGAGCTGCTGCTTGAGAGATAGAGATAGGTGAGGAAGAGAGAGAGAGCAGATAGATGAGAGATAAAGAGCAGAGAGGACACTAATTGCCACATATTTAGATTGAGGGTTTGATAGATCTGCTGCTGGCCTCTGCTGATATATATAGAGAGAACAGAGGAGAGACAGGGTTCGATGCTGATCTGCTCTTGTGGAGAAAAATAAGAGAGATAGGTGAGGAAGAGAGAGAGAGAGAGAGCGGAGAGGTGATAGAGAGGGAGGGACACTGATTGCTGCATATTTAGATAGATGTATGGTGCTTCTTCTATGATGTATGATGCTACTAATTGATGCACATTTGGATAGAGAACAGAGATGTAGCTTGCTACTGATTGTTGTTGTTATTGCTACAGTCTCATCAATCAATCTATATCTAATAATAAATAGTACCCAATTTATATCCAGATAATTTGCATCTGTCATCAAGGGAAAAGACACTGAACCCTTTGGATTCTAATTGCAAGGTTAAATAATTTTGTGTGGGTTCTAACTCTCTGGGATAATCAGCAGTTACTTGGCTCATCGGCATGCCGCAAGTTTCCAACATAGCTATATACAGTCTCACCGTTCTACCAACTCTGCAAGCTGCCCATACTCCATAAGCTGTCGTACAATCTCGCCGTTCTACCAAGTACCAACATCAATGGACAACCCGTGCTCCATGTGAGGTATGCCTGATCTCATGCACATCTAAATTCTGTTCTGTTATTTTGAAAAAGATATATCTTTCATGTGTGTCTGCAACCACAACTGCTATCATCTTCACCTTGCCGATAAATGGTCAGTCTGCACTCTTTAGGCCTGAATAAATTAGCCACAAAGTAGGCTATCTCGAGAAGAAATATATGCACACTATAGAGTACTTCGTAGTGACATATGGTAGTTCCAATGTCTGGAGAAAGTACCTATCCAATGTTGTACGTGAAAGAGTTGACTGGAGCTGCTGCAAGATCTTTTGCTTTGTACTCTGAAATTTCTTGAGTTCAGTTTTCCAAAGCTAGCAGCGGTACTGGATTCTGGAATACCAATCTAGCATAAAGAGAGAGAATAATATATCCCATGTTCTTTGTTACCTGAGTCAGGGTTTGGCCTATTCTATGCATTTTTTTTTGTGATGCCATGTTTTGGCATTCATTCTCTGTTATGCCTCATGCGTGCGCCTTAAGCCTACTAATAACATTTTTTCCCAATGGTAAATCTACTGAACAAACTCCTGTCTTATTCCCAGTGTGTGCCGTAAGGTTGATCTATTTATGGTTAGTTTTCCTTACTGTACAAAGGTCATCTCCTTTTTGTCTATTTTTTCTTCTTTGTCCTTTACCGTAACATAGACCGTGCTCACATTATTTCATACTTCAAGATTTCTTCGTGTCATTCGAGGGCAGAGTAAATATTTTGGCAGAGTAAATACTGATGGAAATGCCATACAATTTCGTCTTATAAAGCCATAACAGTTCTGATACATATTTTTTTAGTCTGATTAACTGGCACTTCTGCACCACCATAATAAGCAGTGTAGATATGCATCTTTGTTTTCAAGTAATGTGAGAACTACTATCCTTCGATAACAAATACTCCCTCCGTCCGGAAATACTTGTCATCAAAATGAATAAAATGAATAAAATATATATGGTTAGTCGATGAAAGTCTCCTTATCAACTTGGTTAATCTGATTACAGTCAATCTAAAGGGTGCTTCTTTAGCTTCAGTACTTATTAGTGATGTTGGTAGTTCTCTGTAGTACTCTGTTTTTTCCTCCATGATTACTTAGTTGCATATTTTTGTTTCTGACTATACTGTTCTGCTGCAGACGACAGCGTCTCAATTGATAAACGTTTGGAAATTCAAGCCTGGTCCTGTTCTGCAACCTATGACGTTTACTTCTTAGTGGACTTTAAGTTTCAGTCACCCAATATCGTCAGGTAATTTCACAAGGCTATTGTTTTGATCATAATCAAGCATGTGTGCTTATCGGAAAGTTAACCTTTCTCACCTTGCACGCAACTACTACCATTATTGCTTAGAAGGGGCAGCTTAGTGATACAATCTCTTGACTATAGGGCGGTTAGTGATTGTCATATCTGTTGAATTAAACTTTCACCTATTAGATCAGTTTACACACTTCGAAGTTTACTTAGTGTACCTGTAAGGTTGTCCTTCTGCAAAGGTATATCACCTACAGACGATCCGATTTTTCTTCTTCTAGATCACCCTATGTGTGTATATATGACACACATTGTCTTTCTGATTTATTTTTCCAGTAGATGATTTCGGAGAAGTTTTTCAGTCCATGCCTTTTTGCTATACTATTTTTGTGGGTGATGCAATAGAAGTTATATAATTGCACTTAAGTAGTTCATTTATCTGGCAATAGATTATCAGGATGATAGTTCTAACCTCTGTGCTGACAATCTGAAAATTGTAGCATTATCCTTTACTATTTTTTTTTGTGATTGTTTCTCGGAGCTAGCACACTTTGGTTCAGTACGAAGCAGATAAATGAGACATTTTCATTGTCTTCTACTCCATTGTTATATGTACACACACACACACACACACAGGAGTGGTGCATAAATGTTTTATTGCTATTTATCCTTTCATGAGCTGGATGTGCCATTAACGGCGATGGTAAGCTTGGATTAGTTGGATTCAGAAGGTTGAGACGATGGATGGTAAGGAAACATTTTTATTAAAAGAATAGTAGATATGCATGCTGATTCTCTGGTTCTGAAGATATATATTTGACACAATACATGCTTAAGTATATATGTGCATTCAACTTTAACTATTGTAAACAAGTTTATCACATCAAATTGTATTTCAGCAAAGTTTCAGGTGGTTCTCATCAGTGAGCTAATTCTATAAAATAATCTACAAAATAACTGATAATGAAATTTCTTAGCACTACTGTATATGTCAGGTGCAATGAGATAGTTTTATCCTATGTGACTTTCTTTCTCTTGTATTTCCTGATTTTGCTTTTTCCCTCAATTTTTTCAGGTTCCAAGGCTTGGCCACAATATTTGAAGACATTTCTTGTTAGGAGTTAAGCTTTGGTTTGGAGGCATTGAACTTTGGTTGTAAACAACTAGCTTTGTTACCTGGTATACTTCTGTCAGTTCACGTAAACAATCTACCACACTACACTGGTTAATCTGGGATTTCCTTTGGGACCAAATGTACCAAATCCTGCTTTGTGTGGAGATCTGATCATTCCTATATTGTTAGATTTGACTTCTAATCTATGTGTTGCTCCTCATGTATCTCGGCATAAATGGTTCATCATACTATCATCTAATGTAGTGATTTTAATTATGATACTTGGTGAATATGCATTACATTGTATTTTCATGGAAGCCTTTTCTTTCCTCTCTAATCATACTACTGCTCTTATCCTTGCCTCTATATGAACCTAGAAGTATTATGGCTGACATAGTGATACTCTCCCTCAGCGACATCCCGACACATGATGTTCCATCAACAACTTCAGAATATGATGGTGATCCTCAACCTGCAACTTTGTAACCACACTGCCTTTTGTTTTATGTAGAAAATTAACATATTTTGTTATGTATCTCAGAATGAGCTAATAATTATAAATAACATGTTTCGTTAGTTATGAAATTGGTTCTTCAATATAGCGTAGAAAATGTACTTTTTAGTACTCATAATACCGTAAACAAGAGAAAAGAAGAGGGGAAAAGAAGAGAGGAAAAGAAGGCGAGTTGTTCGCTCCTAGATTGCTACATGACAATTTTCATGTCTTTGATTTGATTGATATTTGACTATACAAAATAAATTTGAATGTTTCTAGATATTAATATTCTTATGAAGTGTCTCTGAGTTGGGAGGACGTAGTATTCAACCGGAACAACAATTTCTCGCAAGAAGGTTTTTAAGAGAATTTTAGCGATTACGGAGGGACCTATGACATCAGCAGCAAACATGTGAAGTTTGCACATATTGGTGAGAATGTGGCGTAAGTGAGAGATGGACAAACATGCAAAAGGAATCAATAGATAAGGAATCAATTCTACGGAAGGACCTGTCAAATTAATTTTCCGAAGTGTGATACTTCAATTTATCCCTTTATCTCCAGTTAATCTTCATCACTGAATTAAATCAATTCAAGAGTTATAACTGATATTTTTTTCAGAATCTACCATGTAAATTCTTTTTTGGAGAAGACCCAGCTCATCCGTTTGGGTGGGCCCTTGTCTGGACTGCCTGTTTATTAAATTTGATTTTTTTCTTTTTTTTCTCCTTTAAATAATTTGGGAGTTCAAAAAGTTCTAAAATTTTAACAAAAATAGAATTTCGAAATAAAATGTATAAGAAATCATAAAATGTTTGTGGACTCAACAAATTATGTAATTTTGTAAAAGTATGTTTGCTTATTTAAAAAATGTTGGAAATATTGAAAACAAATGGTTGGGAAATCAAAAGTTCATGATTTCTTAATAAGTTCGTGTATTATTAAATGTTTATGATATTGAACAAAATTTTGCCAATTAAAATAAATTTCATGAATGGTAAAATATCCTAAATATTCTAAAACTGACCATGCTTTACAAAATAGTTTGTTCATTCTCAAAATGTTAGTTGTTTCAAAAAATGAGCATGCATTTCAAAAAATGATTGTTCAATTAAAAAATATCATTAAATAAAAATAAACTGTGAATTTCAAAAATCTTTCCACCAATTTTCAATAAAATGTTCGTCGATTCTAGAAATGTTCGCCGACTCAAAACATTGTTTGAGAAAATGTTCACAAGTTTAAAAAATGATTGCAAATAGTATAAAATGTTCATAAATTCAGAAAATGTTAATAATTTTAGAAACTGTTTCAAAATTTCTATAAATGTTCACGATTTTTTTTATGATTTGGAATATGTGCATGAGTTTAAAATAATGTTCTTGATTTCAAAAAATGTTCAATATCTTTACTAAATTGAGAGTGGTAGTGTGTCTCGATGATGCAGCAAAATGTTTTCATGGCTATTGGACATGACGATTTTGTTTCTCCCGTTGCAACGCACGGGCCCTTTTGCTAGTACTTGTTCAGTAATGCGTAGCTTTGGGTTGGCGCAAACGGTGATTGGCTTATTTACGTAACGGAGAATACCGAGGTGAAGATTCACAACATCTATATTGGTGTCGACGTTGACGTAGCCCCAATGTCCACCGTTGGGTTTGGCCGTGCTAATTTGGTCAAGAGGCACATGCGTTACCATGGCGCCACAGCCAAATCGAGGAAGATAGCACTCGCCAAACCCCCACTAGGTTGTGCGCGTACACGGACTTTCGTTTCATCGTGGTGTTCAACATCGGGATAGCCATGACGCAGCTTGAGGAAGACGGGAATGGCTCGTACGTGTTGCCTGTAGCGAGCTTATACCCATACAGTTATGAAAACGCCGTGTACCATGCAAGTCAGGTCTTCGCGGTAACAAACCAGTGAGGTTGCTTCGTATGGGATAAGTCATACAGTATGTAATACAACAAATCAAATCCAGTTCTCTTATACATACATCCCTCTTCACATTTGAATATGGTATCAAATGTTTTGTTGAACTGAGCCACCTGAATGAAATATGCCCTAGAGGCAATAATAAAGTTGTTATTTATATTTCCTTATATCATGATAAATGTTTATTATTCATGCTAGAATTGTATTATCCGGAAACTTAGTACATGTGTGAATACATAGACAAAACAGAGTGTCCCTAGTATGCCTCTACTAGACTAGCTCATTGATCAAAGATGGTTATGTTTCCTAACCATAGACATGAGTTGTCATTTGATCAACGGGATCACAACATTAGGAGAATGATGTGATGGACAAGATCCATCCGTTAGCTTAGCACTATGATCGTTTAGTTTTACTGCTATTGCTTTCTTCATGACTTATACATGTTCCTATGACTATGAGATTACGCAACTCCCGAATATCGTAGGATCACCTTGTGTGCTATCAAACGTCACAACGTAACTGGGTGATCATAAAGATGCTCTACAGATGTCTCCGAAAGTGTTCGTGGTGTTGTCATAGATCAGGACTAGGATTTGTCACTCCGAGTGTCGGAGAGGTATCTCTGGGCCCTCTCGGTAATGCACATCATAATAAACCTTGCAAGCAAAAGACTAATGAGTTAGTCACGAGATGATGTATTACGGAACGAGTAAAGAGACTTGCCGGTAACGAGATTGAACTAGGTATAGAGATACCGACGATCGAATCTCGGGCAAATAACATACCAATGACAAAAGGAACAACGTATGTTGTTATGTGGTTTGACCGATAAAGATCTTCGTAGAATATGTAGGAGTCAATATGAGCATCCAAGTTCCGCTATTGGTTATTGACCGGAGATGAACCTCATCCTTTCTTGCAATGTAGTCAGCATTGGTTTGCGCACATGGTCCTGTCAATTGCCCAGCTGTAATTCGTTTACCTCACATAGCTGTTTTATCGTCTTTTGGGAGAGAGACATCACTAGTGAACATCATGAGACTCCGGTCCATATTACATCATTGATCACATCCGCTATTTATTTTTCCGCTATTTACTTACTATTGTAATTATACCTATCACTATTATCACTTGCGTTTGATCCTTTGTAAACTACAAGGCTCGAGGGATTGACAACCTCTCTGTACTCGTTGGGAGCAAAGTTATTTGTATCTGTGTGCAGGTCCACGTTGATTGCTAATATCCGGTGCCGTTAGCAGTTGACACCTTCTTGTTGAAACTGAGAGTCTCTGGGAAATCGATCCTTGGTATTACCAAGGGAAAACTTCTGCTACACTGCATCTCAAACCTTCCACTTGGGGTAACCAACGAGGGGTGAGAAGCCACCTAGCAAAGCAATTTCTGGCGCCGTTGCCGGGGACTCCACTCTTCAGGATAGGGGAGTTGCACGCTATCTTATACCTTTGCTTTTAGTCTTGTTAGTTTACTTTTCAGTTTTGCTTTAGTATCTTTTATCGAAAATCACAAAAATAGTTATCTTGCTTGCTTTCTACAATGGGTTCCACCGAGAACACCAAGTTGTGTGACTTCACTAGTCACAACAACGATGACTTTATCAACACACCTATCACTACACATGCCACTTCAGCACCTTCATATGAAATTAAACCTGCTTTACTGAACTTAGTCATGAAAGATCAATTCTCCGGTGCTGGAGATGATGCTGCTTTACACTTGAACAACTTTGTTGAACTTTGTGATATGCAAAAGTACCAAGAAATAGATGGTAATATTGTTAAGCTTAAGCTTTTTCCTTTCTCCTTGAGAGGAGGAGCTAAAATTTGGTTTCAGTCTTTGCCTAGAAATAGCATAGATTCATGGGACAAGTGCAAAGATGCTTTTATCGGAAAATACTATCCACCTGCTAAAATTATCCAACTGAGAAGTAACATAATGAATTTTAAACAATTGGATAATGAACACGTTGCCCAAGCTTGGGAACGTATGAAATCTCTTATCAAGAACTGCCCTACTCACGGTTTGACTACTTGGATGGTTATCCAAACTTTTTATGCAGGCTTGAACTTTACCTTGCGGAACTTGTTAGATTCGGCCGCGGGAGGAACTTTTATGTCAACTACACTTGGTGCTGCCACAAAACTTCTCGATGAGATGATGACCAACTATTCCCAATGGCACACCGAACGCGCTCCAACAGGTAGGAAGGTAAACTCTGTCGAGGAGATTTCCTTCTTAAATGAAAAAGTTGACTTGATCATGTCTCTACTTTCGAAGCAATCCTTTGTTGATCCTCGTGATGTTCCTTTAAATTCTTTGATTGCTCAAGAACAAGTAGATGTGAACTTTATCTCTAGAAACAATTTTAACAACAATGCTTATAGGAGTAATTTCGGCAGCAATCCTAGACCGTTCCCCTCTAATCCTTATGGGAACAACAATGCTTATCCTAGCACCAGGAACTCCACTACTGAACTAGAGATTATGCTTAAAGATTTCATCGCTACCCAAAAAGCTTTTAATAATAGTGTAGAAGAAAAACTAAACAAACTAGGTGATCTCTCTTCAAAGGTAGACAATTTAGCCAAAGAGGTAGAATTGCTTAAAATTAGAACTTCTCCTCTTGAGGAGAGGAAGGTCACTCCTATGAATGCTATTCAAGTGCAAACTAATGAAAATATTAGGATGATGGCTAAACTTAAAGAGAGATGGGCTAGAGAAAGGGAGGAAGAGGATAGAATTAAGAGCCTTCCTACCCACCACACTGTTGCTACTATCCAAGTTGTTGAGGATATCCAAACTCTTAGCACCCAATGTACTCCTGGTCCCATTGGACCTATTAATGGTGATGCTATGACTATAGAAACTACCAAACATGTGAACCTAAAGGACACCACTACCACTTTACTTGATGCTAGTGACCTTGATTTTGATAGTTGCACTCTTACCGAAGTTATTGATTTCCTTCACAAGATGTCTAGAGACCCCCGCACTAGCACGCTTAACCTTGCCTTCACAGAGCATATCACTAATGCTCTTATCAAAGCTAGGGAGGAGAAACTTAGAGTAGAAGCCTCCATACCTAGAAAGCTAGAAGATGGTTGGGATCCTATGATAAAAAATAAATTGAATGACTTCTCTTGCTATGCATTATGTGATGTTGGAGCTAGTACCTCTGTTATGCCCAAAAGAATATATGATATGCTTAAATTGAAACCTTTTGATTCTTGTTCTTTTGGTGTTCGTCTCGTTGATTCTTCCATAAAGAAACCTTTGGGGAGGATCGACGATGTTCTTATCGTTGTCAATAATAATTATGTTCCCGTTGATTTTACTATTATGGATATTGAATGTGATCCTTCTTGTCCAATTATTTTGGGACGTCCCTTTTTACGCACCATTGGTGCTATCATTGACATGAAAGAGGGTAATATAAAATTTCAGTTTCCTATCAAGAAAGGGATGGAACACTTCCCTCGAAAGAAGATCAAGTTACCTTTTGAGTCCGTTGTACGGGCTAGCTATTCTTTTACTCTTGATAAAACTTGATCTATATGCATTATGCCTAGCTTAAAGGCATAAAAGAAAGCGCTTTTCGGAGGTAGCCCAATGAATAAATTTATTTTGCTTTTGTTGTGTCTTGATGTTGTTTAGTACTGTAGCATCATCATTGTATCTTTGCTTTTCATATTTGTGCCAAGTATAGCCTCTGATTGCTAGAAAGTTCAAAAGTTGTGAGGTGCTGTCCAGGAAACATATTATGTCCTTGGATAGAAAAATTCATATAAAATCACCAGATCATCTTTTTGGTCTGAATTTTTTCGACAGCGTTCTCTATATAATTGTATTTCGTGCATCTGTTCTGAGTTTTTTGATTTGAGTTGCATAAGTGCCCCGAAAAAATCATTTACTACCTGTTGTTCTGTTTTTCACAGATTCTGTCCTGTTTTGCTTTTCCTTCATTTTGCAAACCAAGAGCTTGCTTTTTCTTTGCAAAAAACTTTTGGCAATCTTGAGAAACAGTAGACCTTCAAGAATATCTTTATTTCCAGCAAGGTATAATTATTTTATTATGGGTACAAACCTCGCTAATCAGATTATGATGAGTTATGTATGAAGGGAGTTTTCAAGTGTGCGAGGGAAGATGATAAAAGAGATTGAGGAGTGTCAAGCGCTCAAGCTTGGGGATGCCCCCGTGCACCCCAAGAAATATTCAAGGAGACTCAAGCGTCTAAGCTTGGGGATGCCCCCGTGCATCCCCTTCTCCATCAACGTCAGTTCGTCTTTCGTTCCACTATATTTTAATCACTTCATGTGTTATGTGCTATGCTTGGAGCGTCTTGCTTTTAGTTTCTTTTTTTGTTTTTCATAACAAGTCGGAACTCAGCGTTCTTTATGTGGGAGAGAAACACGCTCCACTTCTACCTAGAACATAACATAGAATTTTCATGTCTATCTTTGCTGTGTGTGTTATTTGTCTTTTAAATAGCTACTATCATGCTCTGCTCTTAGTATTCATGCTTATCTTTTTAAAAAGCTTTTGTTTAGTTGGTTGCTTGAACTCTCTTTAATTATCATGCTTATCTTATTAAGAGAGTTTGCTTCCGATGCATTGGTTAATATGTCTATGATAAAGATGCTACGTGCATAATGGCGCTTAGTAGTTCAGGTTTTCTTATGGTTAGTCTCAAATAGCTGGGGGGTTCCCAATGTGTTATTGGAGTACCAACATGATTTGTTTGCCAATGGTGTGGTATGGTTTAGTAATATCTTCCCTCAAGAATTTATTTTGATTAACTTGGCGTATGCTCACGCATATTTAAGACCGTAAAGAAAGTGTGTCAAGCCTTGATGATCTTTTATTTCTGAGTAGCGATATAACTTCCATGCCTGATTCAATGTTGCTTTGTCGCTCTGCATGATTATGATCGTCATTGCTCTCTTAGTTGGTCGCTCCCAGTCTTTTGCTAACCTCCACCTGTACTAAGCGGACTGACTGCTTGTGCATCCACATCCTTTTAAACCAGTTATGCCATATGAGTCCACCATACCTACCTATATGTGGTATTTCACCGCCACTCCAAGTAAATTTACACGTGCTACCTTTAAAACCTTCAGTTGCAATATATAGCTCATGGAAAAGTAGCTTAAAAACTATTGTGGTAAAGAATATGTTGCTTATGTATCTTATTTTCTTATAAGTTGCTTGCTGAGCGGTAACCATGTTTCTGGGGACGCCATCAACTGTTACACTTTTGTTGAATATCATGTGAGTTTCTATGCATGCTCGTCTTGTCTAAAGTAAGGGTGATTTGCCATGAGTTGAATGGTTTGCATATTGTTAGAGAAGAACATTGGGCCGCCAACCAAAGCCATGTATCATGGTGGAAGTTTTAGCTTGGACATTAATCCTCAATCTCTTCTAAGAATATGCTTAAGCATTTAAGAGGAGTCCATTATCTATTTTCTATGTTGTCCCGGTACGGATGTCCTCAAGTTGAGATCTATCAAAAACGAGAAATCAAATGCGATCTATCTCCTTGGACCTTTGTGCAGGCGACATAAAGGTACACCTTTGTGACACTTGGTTGAAACATATGTAATGCAATGACAATCCATGGAAATCCGAGCTAATTAGGACAAGGTGCGAGCACTATTGGCATTCGATGCATGAGGCTTGCAACTTATAGGATGTCTTATGCATAGCACATATGAAGTACTACTACCGTTGACAAAATTGTTTCTATGTTTTCAAAATAAAAAGCTCTAGCACATGAGTAATCCCTGCTTCCCTCTGCAAAGGGCCATTCTTTTACTTTTATGTTGAGTCTCCACCTTCTTTTAAAAGCACCAACTACTGAGAGCATGATTGTCATTCTGAGTGTAATGTGCATTGTCCCAAAGTAGCATTGTCTTTTGCATGATTGTGACATCGTTTACTTTGAAATCATTGTATCTAGTCATCACTTAAACCTTGAAGGTGCCCCTGCATTTATGTTTTGCTTCACTAAAGGGGGCAAGCTAGATATCACTTTATCATATTTGCACATCATATTCATTGCAAATCTTTTTGATGTTTCAGTATCATATTGTAAAACTTTCAGTCCTTTGTGATTTTCTCATGAGGCAACTTAATTACTACAGATTCATTGTCTCAGTAAGCTTTTGTCATATGACTATGAAAAAGTTCTATATGGTTAATAGCATGTCACCACAGAAATTATTCTTGTTATCATTTACCTACTCGAGGACGAGCAGGAATTAAGCTTGGGGATGTTGATACGTCCAAAACGTATCTATAATTTCTGCTTGCTCCATGCCTCTTTTGGGTGATATTGCTATGATATTTATACACTTCCATACACTTTTGATCATATTTGGACTAACCTATTAACTCAGTGCACCCCAGTGCCAGTTTCTGTTTTCGGCTGTTTTTGTATTTTAGGTTTTCACGTTACGAGAACTGCCAGGAAAAATCCAGAAAAATTATATAAAAAATCAGCGTTCCAGAACCTACCGTGCGCCCGAAGGACAGCCGGGGGGGCCACCAGGGCTCCAGGCGCCCTGGCGGCGCCCCCCCCCCCCGAGCTGCGCCTGGGCCCCCCGAGGCTCCTCCGATGCCCCCCTTTGGCATATATTTAAAGCGTCTCCCGAAACCCTCGAAACAGGAACTCTTTTCGCGATCCCATCTCTATTCCACCGCCGCCGCCGCTTCCAAGGTCGGGAGCACCAGGAGAACTCTTCCCGGCACCCTGCCGGATGGGAGGATCACCACCGGGAGCTTCTCCACCACCATGGACGCCTCCCGGATGAGTTGTGAGTAGTCTCCCTTGGACCATGAGTCCATGACCAGTAGCTATGTGATGTTCTCCTCCCGTTCTTGTGCTTCACTAATTAGTCCTCGTGAGCTGCCCTACATGATCGAGGCACATATGTAATCCTTATGCTGTTGCTATGATGAGTTTGCTGGGATCCGATGGATTATGAGATTATGTTCAGATTGTGTTTGAGTAATATATTTGATCTACCTCTTTTATATTTATGTTCGTAAGTAATTCTTGCATGTTCTCTGTTGTTACTTATTGCTTTGGCCAAGTAGTAGGTAGTGACTCCAAGAGGGAACGTTATGCTTGATTGTGGGTTCATGCCCCTCGATGACTAGCTTGAGTGACAGAAACATGAGTCTAAGGGATGTGCTGTTGCCACAAGGGGGAAAACAACGGTGCTTGTGCCCGCGGGTGCAAGAATTGTTTACTTTACGCAAAGTTCTTTTAATGCAGTTGTCTGTTGCTTTGAGTTTACACTATGGGTGGGGCTCGCAACTTAATACCAGCGAGATGTTCTGGATAGATATCTCAAGGTGGATGATTAGTAGTAGATATTGATGGATTTCGGTCTACTTACTTTGGCGTACCGCCCATGCTTTGAACCTCAACCTTTCTTGCAATGTAATCAGCATTGGTTTGCGCACATGGTCCTGTCAATTGTCCAGCTGTAATTCGTTTACCTCACATAGCTGTTTTATCGTCTTTTGGGAGAGAGACATCACTAGTGAACATCATGAGACTCCGGTCCATATTACCATCATTGATCACATCCGCTATTTACTTTTCCGCTATTTACTTACTATTGCAATTGTACCTATCACTATTATCACTTGCGTTTGATCCTTTGTAAACTACAAGGCCGGAGGGATTGACAACCTCTCTGTACTCGTTGGGAGCAAAGTTATTTGTATCTGTGTGCAGGTCCACGTTGATTGCTAATATCCGGTGCCGTTAGCGGTTGACACCTTCTTGTTGAAACTGGGAGTCTCTGGGAAATCGATCCTTGGTATTACCAAGGGAAAACTTCTGCTACACTGCATCTCAAACCTTCCACTTGGGGTAACCAACGAGGGGTGAGAAGCCACCTAACACATGTATGAAAAGATTATGCATGGTGGCCTTGCCACAAATACGATGTCAACTTCATGATCATGCATGGCAATATGACAATATGATGCGTGTCATATAAACAGAACGGTGGAAAGTTGCATGGCAATATATCTCTGAATGGCTATGGAAATGCTATGATAGGTAGGTATGGTGGCTGTTTTGAGGAACAATATGGTGGCTATTTTGAGTAAGGATATATAGTGGGTTTATGGCACCGGCGAAAGTTGCGCGGTACAAGAGAGGATAGCAATGGTGGAAGGGTGAGAGTGCGTATAATCCGTGGACTCAACATTAGTCATAAGAACTCATATATTTATTGCAAAATCTACGAGTCATCAAAACAAAGCAATCAACGCATGCCCCTAGGGTGGAGGTTGGTAGGAGTTAACCATCGCGCGCCCCCGACCTCCACACAAAGATTGACACTCTACCAATACCTCATGCTTTAACTTAGTCACACAACGGTTCACCATACGTGCATGCTACGGGAATCACTAACCTTAGCACAAGTATTTCTCAATTTCATAATAACTCCACTAGCATGACTCTAATATCACTATCCTCATGTCTCAAAACAATTATCAAGCATCCAACATCTCTTTCTATTCAATGCACTTAATGTGATTTTTTTACTACATTGATATTGGATGTTTATCATGTGAAGACTAGTTTCTTTAGCCTAAACACTTTACCATGCTGTTTTAATAGACTCTCAAATAGATCTAAGTGAAGCATGAGAGTTCTACAATTTCTACAAAATATTACCACCACCATGCTCTAAAAGATATAAGTGAAGCGCTAGAGCAAAAACTATTCAACTCAAAAGATATAAGTGAAGCACATAGAGTGTTCTAATAATTTCTAGGCCATATTTAACTCTCTCAAATAGGTGTGTCCAGCAAGGATGATTGTGGCAAACTAACAAGCAAAGACTCAAATTATACAAGAAGCTCCAAGCAAAACACATAACATGTTGCGAATAAAAATATAGCTCCAAGTATAGTTACCGATGGATGAAGACGAAAGAGGGGATGCCTTCCCGGGGCATCCCCAAGCTTAGGCTTTTTGATTATCTTGAATTTACTTGGGGTGCCATGGGCATCCCCAAGCTTGGGCCTTTGCTACTCCTTGTTCCATAGTCCATCAAAGCAATACTCAAAACTTGAAAACTTGACAACACAAAACTTAGACAAAAATTCTCATGATCTCCGTTAGTAAGAGAAAGCAAACCACCACTCAAAGGTACAACAAGGAATTCATTCTTGTTTATATTGGTGTTAAACCTACTATACTCCAAGTTCTCTATGGTTCATATCCTCCAATATTACTCATAGATGCATCGGAATAAGCAAACAACACACGAAAAACAGAATCTGTCAAAGACAGAACGGTCTGTAGTAATCTGCAGGGTTCGCCTACTTCTGGAACTCCAAAAAAATTCAAACTAAATTGGTAAATTTGCGGAATTTGTCTACCAATCAGCAGAAAAATGAGTCAACTAAAAAGCACGCTCCAGTAAAATTCCACAACTATTTTAGCGAGCGCTAACGATTCTGTTTTTCACAGCAAGATCATATAAACTTCACACAAGTCTTACCAAAGGTTCTACTTGGCACAAACACTGAAAAAACATGAAACCACATCTAATAAGAGGTTAGATGCAATATTTATTCCCTAACAGCAACAAAAACTAAAAAAACCAAAAATTGGGTTGCCTCCCAACAAGCGCTATCGTTTTACGCCCCTAGCTAGGCACGATAGTTCAATGATGCTCACATGAAAGATAAGAATTGAAGCACAAACAGAGCATCATAAAGCATGTGAAAATCACATCTAAGTCTAACATACTTCCTATGCATAGGCATTTTATAAGAAAACAAATTACCAAGACAAGCAAGATCTAGCATATGCAAGGAAGGAGAAAGAAACAATAGCAATCTCAACATAACGAGAGGTAATTTAGTAACATGAAAATTTCTACAACCATATTTCTCTCTCTCTCATAATAATTGCATGTAGGATCATGATCAGATTCAACAAAATAGCTATCACATAACATATTCTCAACACGATCCACATGCATGCAAAGTTGACATTCTTCCAAAAATAGTGGGATTAACATTAACTAAAGTCATGACCTCTCCAAACCCACTTTCTGTATTAATGCAAACATTATTATCAATCCTATATTCATCATGGGGATTAAATAAATTTTCATGATCATGAGAAGAATCGCCCCAATCATGATCATTGTAACAAGTAGTAGACATAGCAAAACTAGCATCCCAAGCTTAGGGTTTTGCATATTATTAGCACAATTGACATCAATAGAATTTATAATAACATCATTGCAGTCATGCTTTTCATTCAAGGAGCTAACATGAATCACTTTTTATTTTAACAATTCCTCACAATTTCCAGATTCATAAATTTCGAGCAAAACCTCATAAAGATAATCTAGTGCACGCAACTCACTAGCAATAGGTTCAACATAATTGGATCTCTTAAAGATATTAGAAAGTGGATGAGGATCCATACTTTAGCAAGTGAAGATGCAAGCTAATTGAGGGCACATAGCACACAAGCAAACAAGAGGCAAGCATACGGTAAACACATGGCGGAAGAAGGGCAAATAAAACGGCAAGGGTGAAGTGGGGGAGAGGAAAATAAGAGGCAAATAAATGTAAGGCAAAGGATAAGGGTTTGTGATAGGTACTTGGTATATGACTTTTGTGTAAGCCTCCCCGGCAACGGCGCCAGAAATTCTTCTTGCTACCTCTTGAGCTTGCGTTATCTTCCCTCGAAGAGGAAAGGGAGATGCGACACAGTATCGTAAGTATTTCCCTTAGTTTTTGAGAACCAAGTTATCAATCCAGTACTAGACCACGCGCCACTCCCTCGCACCTGCACAAACAAATAAGAACTTCGCAGCCAACGCGATAAGGGGTTGTCAATCCCTTTACGGTCACTTACGAGAGTGAGATCGGATAGAGATGATAGTTATATTTTTGGTATTTTAGGTTTATTAAAACAGCAAATAAAAGCAGTAAAAGTAAAGTAGATGTAGATTGATAAGTTGAGAATAGACCCGGGGGCCATAGTTTTCTCTAGTGGCTTCTCTCATGATAGCGATATTCTACGGCGGGTAAACAAATTACTGTCGAGCAATTGATAGAAAATCGAATAATTATGAGACTATCTCGGCATGATCATTGTATATAGGCGTCACGTCCGAGACAAGTAGACCGACTCCTGCCTGCATCTACTACTATTACTCCACACATCAACCGCTATCCAGCATGCATCTAGTGTATTGAGTTCATATGAACAGAGTAACGCCTTAAGCAAGATGGCATGATGTAGAGGGATAAACTCAAGCAATATGATGAAAACCCCATCTTTTTATCCTCGATGGAAACAATACAATACGTGCCTTGCTGCCCCTACTGTCACTGGGAAAGGACACCGCAAGATTGAACCCAAAGCCAAGCACTTCTCCCATTGCAAGAACTATAGATCTAGTAGGCCAAACCAAACCAATATTTCGAAGAGACTTGCAAGGATATTATGAGCACACATAAAAAGTTCAAAGAAGAACCAAATATTTCTCCCTCTACATCATGTCATCTTGCTTAAGGCGTTACTCTGTTCATATTGCTTGAGTTTACCCCAAAAAAATTATTTACTATCTGCTGGTCTGTTTTTCACAGATTCTGTCCTGTTTTGCCTTTCCTTCGTTTTGCAAACCTTGAGCTTGCTTTTTCTTTGCAAAAACCTTTTGGCAATCTTGAGAAACAGTAGACCTTCAAAAATATCCTTATTTCCAGCAAGGACAAATTATTTTATTAAGGGTACTAACCTCGCTAATCAGATTATGATGAGTTATGTATGAAGGGAGTTTTCAAGTGTGCGAGGGAAGATGATAAAAAGATTCAGGAGTGTCAAACGCTCAAGCTTGGGGATGCCCCCGTGCACCCCCAAGAAATATTCAAGAAGACTCAAGCGTCTAAGCTTGGGGATGCCCCCGTGCATCCCCTTCTCCATCAACATTATCAGTTCGTCTTTCGTTCCACTATATTTTTATCACTTCATGTGTTATGTGCTATGCTTGGAGCGTCTTGCTTTTAGTTTCCTTTTTAGTTTTCTTTAGCTTTGCTTGCTTTTCATAACGAGTTGGAACTCAGCTTTCTTTGTGTGGGAGAGAAACACGCTCCACTTCAACCTAGAACATAACATAGAATTTTCATGTCTAGCGTTGTTGTGTGTGTTCTTTGTCTTTCAATAGCTACTATCATGTTCAGCTCTTAGTTTTCACGCTTATCTTTTTAAAGAGCTTTTGTTTAGTTGGTCGCTGGAACTCTCTTTAGTTTTCATGCTTATCTTGTTAAGAGAGTTGGCTTCTGTTGCACTGGTTGATATGTCTATGATAAAAATGCTATGTGCATAATGGTGCTTAGTAGTTCATGTTTTCTTATGGTTAGTCTCAAATAGCTGGGGGGTTCTCAATGTGTTATTAGAGTACCAACATGATTTGTTTGCCTATGATGTGGTATGGTTTAGTGATATCTTCCTTCAAGAATTTATTTTGATTGACTTGGCGTATGCTCACGCATATTTAAGACTGTAAAGAAAGTCTATCAAGCCTTGATGATCTTTAATTTCTGAGTAGCGATATAACTTTCATGCATGATTCAATGTTGCTTTGTCGCTCTGCATGATTATGACCGTCATTGCTCTTTTAGTTGGTCGCTCCCAGTCTTTTGCTAACCTTCGCCTGTACTAAGCGGACTGACTGCTTGTGCATCCAAAATCCTTTAAACCAGTTATGCTATATGTGTCCACCATACCTTCCTATACATGGTATTTACCTGCCATTCCTAACGAAGACTTTCATGTACCATCTCGAAATTATTCAAAAAAGCATTTCTCTTTTGTGCCTCTGTTTTAGCTCATGAGGAAGTAGTAGTTAATTCATGATCTTTTTAAGTTGGACAAGCTTCACCACGGGATTGCATGTCTAATGTGCAAACCCATAATACGAGAAGGAACTGGCATAGAGTGCGCCCGGCTCAATTAAAAAATTATACAACAAACAAACCCTCCTTCACGCTTTGTTCATGAGAAATCAGAAAACTTTGGCAGTGATAAACAAATGAGATTAAGAGGATATGATCGTCCTCATTCGGGAGCCGTTCCTCGAAACTTGTCCAGCTCGAGAAGTAATTGAGTTATCTGCTAGCATTCGTTGACGAAATATGCATAATCTAAAAAAATAATTATTACCTCTGTTTTTAAAACCAAGAGCTCTGGTACATGTTTTGTCTTTGTTTCCGACCACGGGTTTTCAACCTTGCCAACAAAAGCCACGGTTCGAGAGTCTCCACCTTCTTTAAAGCACCAACTATTGAGAGCATGATTGTCATTCTGAGTGTAATGTGCATTGTCCCAAAGTAGCATTGTCTTTTGCATGATTATGATATCGTTTATTCTGAAATCATTGTATCTAGTCGTCACTTAAACCTTGGAGGTGCCCCTGCATTTATGTTTTGCTTTACTAAAAGGGGCAAGCGAGGTATCACTTTATCATATTTGCACACCATGCTCACTACAAATCTATTTGATGTTTCAGTATCATATTGTAAAACTTTCAGTGCTTTGTGATTTTCTCATGAGGCAACTTAATTACTACAGATTCATTGTCTCAGTAAGCTTTTGTCATGTGACTGTGAAAAGTCCTTATATGGTTAATAGCATGTCACCACAGAAATTATGCTTGTTATCATTTACCTACTCGGGGACGAGCAGGAATTAAGCTTGGGATGTTGATACGTCCAAAACGTATCTATAATTTTTGCTTGCTCCATGCCTCTTTTGTGTGATATTGCTATGATATTTATGCACTTCCATACACTTTTGATCATATTTGGACTAACCTACTAATGGTTGCAAAAGTGCACAATGTTCTTGTTTTACACTTTATTGTGTAGGAATTACTTGGAAATTGACAAAAGCGCAAAAGGAGTCATATTGGAGTAGGACTCTGACTTTCCTGAAATATGTCTGAGAACGTTTTTTAAAGATGGTCACGTTCCGGCCCGAAGACGACGTCAAACGGAAAAAGTCTAGTTGCGAAAGTTGTGGGGATTTCGAGGCGATGCTTCTGGATATAAAATTCGTCCAAATCGGAGTCCGGACGGCCGAGTAAAGCCCGTTTTACTGAGGCCCAAAATCTGATGACGGGAATCCGAGAGTCTATATAAAGAGAGGAAACCTAGGTCACCAAGGGCCACGAATTTTCCTCCTCCCAAGCCGCCGTCTTGGAGGGGAGGACCAGCACCATTGCAGCACCATCCACAAGGAAGAAGGGGGCCAAGGAGCCGCTGCCCCCTAGGGCCGCCGCCGCCCCGAGGGCCGCCGCCGCCGCCGCGCCCCCAAGGGCCGTCGCCGCCGCCTCCTTGGCTGCCGTCGGCCGTCTCCTCCTCGCGGGGCTGCACCTCTCCATCAACACCATCATCAACCTCCTCCTCACCATGTCCATGCGTGAGTAGTTTCCTCCGGGGCCGAGGGCTCGTACGTGTAGCTATGTGGTTATCTCTCTCTCCCATGATGTGATCTTCGTTGTGATCATAGGCTATGTTAATCTAGCGTGATCCCATGATATTTCCCCTTCCTCTATGTATTGGATTGATGTACTCACTTGTCTTTATCTAGTATAATCCCCGAGACCAAGGTGACAGCGGTCTATTGGACATGGATTAGAAAAATATTTTCATGAGTGATTTCCTCTCTTGTGTGTTGATTGAAGATTGGGAGTCTCTTGGTGCTTGTCTTTGACTATCCTTTAGATATGTTGTGGTGATTGTGGGACTCTCTCTGGATGGCCGCGGTGACATTGGGAAATCCTTAGATTGAGAACTACGAACTTTGAGGTGTGCTTTTGTAGCCCTACATAATTCTCGTCCTCTCTTGACCACGAAGGAATGACCTCCGGGTGCGTCTCCATTGCATGTTTTATGGGAAATATCATGTGATTCGATTATGTTAATGTTGTTGGGAGTTTCCACTAGTGAAAGTATGATCCCTAGGCCTTGTTTCCACCATTGCAATACCATTTGTGCTCACGTTTACCACTTGTTTGCTTGCTGCACTTTTTATTACAGATTTATATTACTTTGTTTTGCCATCCATATCACTTGCCATTTAACATCTCTTCGCCGAACTAGTGCACCTATACATCTAACAAGTGTATTAGGTGTGTTGGGGACACAAGAGACTTCTTGTATCTTAGTTGCAGGGTTCCTTGAGAGAGACCATCTTCAACCTCTACTTCCCTGAGTTCGATAAACCTTAGGTCATCCACTTGAGGGAAATTGCTGTTGTCCTATAAACCTTTGCGCTTGGAGGCCCAACATAGTCTACAAGAGTAGAAGCGTGTGTAGACATCAGCGCCCCCCCTCTGGTCCGAATTGGACAAGGGGTGCAGCCCCCTTTTCCTTCTCCCTCTCCACCTCTTTCCTTCTCTCCTACTCCGGAAAGGAAAGGGGAATCCTATTAGGACTTGGGAGTCCTAGTAGGACTCCCCACACTTGGCGTGCCCCCTCTAGGGCCGGCCTCTCCCTTGCTCCTTTATATACGGGGGCAGGGGGCACCCTAGGACACACAAGTTGAATTGTTTTAGCCGTGTGCGGTGCCCCTCTCCACAGAAACACACCTCGGTCATACCGTTGCAGTGCTTAGGCGAAGCCCTGCGCCGGTAGATACATCATATCTCTCACCACGCCGTCGTGCTGGCGAAACTCTCCCGTGAAGCTCACCCAGATCAAGAGCTCGTGGGACGTCATCAAGCTAAACGTGTGCTGAACGCGGAGGTGCCGTACGTTCGGTGCTTGATCGGTTGGATCGCGAAGAAGTTCGACCAATGAGTGTTGAAGCTCGCGGCGGGTATCGTTATTTTCTGACCTTCACTGATGATTTGAGCAGATATGGGTATATCTACTTAATGAAGCACAAGTCTGAAACATTTGAAAAGTTCAAAGAATTTCAGAGTGAAGTGGAGAATCATCGTAACAAGAAAATAAGAGTTTCTACGATATGATCGTAGAGGTAAAATATTTGAGTTAGCGAGTTTGGCCTTCATTAAAAACAATGTGAAATAGTTTCACTACTCACGCCACCTGGAACACCACAGTGTAATGGTTTGTCTGAACGTCATAATCGTACTTTATTAGATATGGTGCGATCGATGATGTCTCTTACCGATCTACCACTATCGCTTTTGGGGTTATGCATTAGAGACAGCTACATTCACGTTAAATAGGGCACCATCTAAATCGGTGGAGATGACACCGTATGAACTGTGGTTTGACGAGAAACCTAAGCTGTCATTTCTTTAAGTTTGGGACTGTGATACTTATGTGAAAAAGTTTCAACATGATAAGCTCGAACCCATATCGGAGAAGTAAATCTTCATAGGATACCCAAAATAAACTGTTGGGTACACCTTCTATCACAGATCCGAAGGCAAGGTCTTTGTTGCTAAGAGTGGATCCTTTCTAGAGAAGGAGTTTCTCTCGAAAGAAGTGAGTGGGAGAAAAGTAGAACTTGATGAGGTAATTGTACCTTCTCCCGAATTGGAAAGTGGAACATCACAGAAACTAGTTCCAGTGATTCCTACACCAATTAATGAGGAAGCTAATGATGATGATCATGAAACTTCAGATCAAGTTTCTGTTGAACTTCGTAGATCAACCAGAGTTCGTTCGGCATCAGAGTGGTACGGCAACCCGGTTCTGGAAGTCATGTTACTGGATCATGATGAACCTACGAACTATGAGGAAGCGATGATGAGCCCAGATTCCGCAAAATGGCTTGAGGCCATGAAATCTGAGATGAGATCCATGTATGAGAACAAAGTTTGGACTTTGGTTGACTTGCCCGATGATCGGCAATCCATCAAAAATAAATGGATCTTCAAGAGGAAGAGTGACGCTGACGGTAATGTTACTGTTTACAAAGCTCGACTTGTTGCGAAAGTTTTTCAACAAGTTCAAGGAGTTGACTACGATGAGACTTTCTCACCCGTAGCGATGCTTAAGTCTGTCCGAATCATGTTAGCAATTGCCGCATTTTATGAAATCTGGCAAATGGATAACAAAACTGCATTCTTTAATGGATTTATTAAAGAAGACTTGTATATGATGCAACCAGAAGGTTTTGTCAATCCTAAAGGTGTTAACAAAATGTGCAAGCTCCAGCGATCCATCTATGGACTGGTGCAAGCATCTCGGAGTTGGAATATACGCTTTGATAAGTTGATCAAAGCATATAGATTTATACAGACTTGCGGTGAAGCCTGTATTTACAAGAAGTGAGTGGGAGCACTACAACCTTTCTGATAAGTATATGTGAATGACATATTGTCGATCGGAAATGATGTAGAATTTTCTGGAAAGCATAAAGGAGTGTTTGAAAGGAGTTTTTCAAAGAAAGACCTTGGTGAAGCTGCTTACATATTGGGCATCAAGATCTATAGAGATAGATCAAGACGCTTGATAAGACTTTCGATGAGTACATACCTTGATAAGATTTTGAAGTAGTTCAAAATGGATCAGTCAAAGAAGGAGTCCTTGCCTGACTTGTAAGGTGTGAAGTTGAGTAAGACTCAAAGCCAGACCACGGCAGAAAAATATAGAGAGAATGAAAGTCATTCCCTATGCCTCAGCCATAGGTTCTATAAAGTATGCCATGCTATGTACCAAACATGTTGTGTACCTTGCCATGAGTTTGTCAAGGGGGTACAATAGTGATCCAGGAGTAGATCACTGTACAGCGGTCAAAATTATCCTTAGTAACTGGATAACTAAGGAAATGTTTCTCGATTATGGAGGTGATAAAGAGTTCGTCGTAAAGGGTTACGCCGATGCAAGCTTTGACACTAAATCCAGATGACTCTAAGTATCAATTTGGATGCGTATTGAAAGTGGGAGCAATTAGCTAGAGTAGCTCTATGCAGAGCATTGTAGACATAGAAATTTGCGAAATACATACAGATCTGAATGTGACAGACCCGTTGACTAAACTTTTTTCACAAGCAAAACATGATCACACCTTATTACTCTTGGGTATTAATCACATAACGATGTGAACTAGATTATTGACTCTAGTAAACCCTTTGGGTGTTGGTCACATGGCGATGTGAACTATGGGTGTTATTCACATAACGATGTGAACTATCGGTATTAAATCACATGGCACTGTGAGCTAGATTATTGACTCTAGTGCAACTGGGATACTGAAGGAAATATGCCCTAGAGGCAATAATAAAGTTGTTATTTATATTTCCTTATATCATGATAAATGTTTATTATTCATGCTAGAATTGTATTAACGGAAACTTAGTACATGTGTGAATACATAGACAAAACAGAGTGTCCCTAGTATGCCTCTACTAGACTAGCTCATTGATCAAAGATGGTTATGTTTCCTAACCATAGACATGAGTTGTCATTTGATCAACGGGATCACATCATTAGGAGAATGATGTGATGGACAAGATCCATCCGTTAGCTTAGCACTATGATCGTTTAGTTTTACTGCTATTGCTTTCTTCATGACTTATACATGTTCCTATGACTATGAGATTATGCAACTCCCGAATACCGTAGGAACACCTTGTGTGCTATCAAACGTCACAACGTAACTAGGTGATCATAAAGATGCTCTACAGGTGTCTCCGAAAGTGTTCGTGGTGTTGTCATAGATCAAGACTAGGATTTGTCACTCCGAGTGTCGGAGAGGTATCTCTGGGCCCTCTCGGTAATGCACATCATAATAAGCCTTGCAAGCAAAAGACTAATGAGTTAGTCACGAGATGATGTAATACGGAACAAGTAAAGAGACTTGCCGGTAACGAGATTGAACTAGGTATAGAGATACCGACGATCGAATCTCGGGCAAGTAACACACCAATGACAAAAGGAACAACGTATGTTGTTATGCGGTTTGACCGATAAAGACCTTCGTAGAATATGTAGGAGCCAATATGAGCATCCAGGTTCCGCTATTGGTTATTGACCGGAGATGAGCCTCGGTCATGTCTACATAGTTCTCGAACCCGTAGGATTCACACGCTTAACGTTTGATGACGATCGGTATTATGAGTTTATGAGTTTTGATGTACCGAAGGAGTTCGGAGTTCCGGATGAGACCGGGGACATGACGAGGAGTCTCGAAATGGTCGAGACGTAAAGATCGATATATTGGACGACTATATTCGGACATCGGAAAGGTTCTGAGTGATTCGGGTATTTTTCGGAGTATATGAGCCTTATTGGGCCATACGGGAATAGAGGAGAAAGGCCAAAAGGAAGGAGGTGCGCGCCCCCCCTCTGGTCCGAATTGGACAAGGGGTGCAGCCCCCTTTTCCTTCTCCCTCTCCACCTCTTTCCTTCTCTCCTACTCCAGAAAGGAATGGAGAATCCTACTAGGACTTGGGAGTCCTAGTAGGACTCCCCACACTTGGCGCGCCCCCTCTAGGGCCGGCCTCTCCCTTGCTCCTTTATATACGGGGGCAGGGGGCACCCTAGGACACACAAGTTGAATTGTTTTAGCCGTGTGCGGTGCCCCTCTCCACAGAAACACACCTCGGTCATACCGTTGCAGTGCTTAGGCGAAGCCCTGCGCCGGTAGATACATCATATCTATCACCACGCCGTCGTGCTGGCGAAACTCTCCCGTGAAGCTCAACTGGATCAAGAGCTCGTGGGACGTCATCAAGCTGAACGTGTGCTGAACGCGTAGGTGCCGTACGTTTGGTGCTTGACCGATTGGATCGCGAAGAAGTTCGACTACATCAACCGCGTCACTTGACGCTTCCGCTCCCAGTCTACGAGGGTACGTAGACACACTCTCCCCCTCGTTGCTATGCATCTAGTAGATAGATCTTGCGTGATCGTAGGAAAATTTTGAAAATACTACGTTCCCCAACACCACCCCTATCATAATTGCTCCGCCTGATATTGGGGTTGAACATGTTATTACATGGAACCTTGTAACTGACCTTCACCGCTTGGGATGTAATATATTATTAGTCCGTGTCAACAGTCCCGGCGCAGGTGTTACCACAGACTACTCCGACCGGGCCCTTACGGTGCACCCATGTATTACTTCAGGACCTAAGCTTAAAATCATGGGAAAAGCATGAAATCTCAATCTGACATGACACATGTGACATTTCTTTTTAGGTATTCTTTATGAGCTATACCAGATGGATGGCACATCGATAGACCCTTGTGATGCTATCTGGGAGCCAACAAACAATACCCTCGTGATGCTATCTGTGAGCCAACAAATAATCTTGGCGGACACTCTGTTTTTTTTGGGATAGCTACCCACTAGTCAGAACGTTACCACCTTCAGTGAAAGATGTCGAGGGTTTGCTGTTCATGAAGCATGGTTGCGTGTATGCAATGCATCGTCGGAAACAAAGCTGGGACGAACCTCTTCCCGATTTATGTCGTTTCAGTTTCGATGTGACTTCTTCATGGGGTATGGAACTAAGCAGTTGTGAATCATATTCCCGATGCCCTCCACTGTGGATAGTGCCATCTGTGAGAAATTGCTTCGACTGGAACTATGAAGTCCAGCACGTCTTGTAAGGAGAAACTGAGAAACTTGGGTTCGTATGTAACCATTGGCACTCAATTGGCACTTAGGTTCGTATTGAGTAGCACGTCTTGTAGTTATTCGCGCCTGCAAGATAGACGCTGCTAGTGCAACTTATGTAACCATTGCTACTCAACAGACGCCTGTTTAACTGTCGTTCTATAAATCCCGCTTGCAACGAACACGCTGGCACTGCAACTTATGTAACCATTTGTACTCCATGCACGACTGTTTAACTGTCGTTCTACGAAACTGCTAGTATGAAATTCAGAATCTAGGACGCATTGGGAGAATGCGTCTACAAACGTTTTTTGGTTGCCAACCGCGTACTTATTAGACGTGGGAGCAATTACCCCATGATCGCGTTGACCATTTGAACTTTACAACTCCCAACTTAAAGTTTACAACTCCCAAGTACTTATCAAAGCATGCATGCACAACTTCCATTTCCCAAGCCCCAGTGGAAACGCCAAATGGTTCAGGAATTACTCCCGATCAACCCATCATGAACGTGATTGTAAAAAATGAACACAACATCAACCCCCATAGTTGTAAGGGTTTACTGGATCTGCCATCCTGTTAAAGGTTAACTGAATTGTCTGATGTTAAAAGTAACATCTGCAGTTAACTGAATTTGTCCTAGAGATAACTGAAATATTCCGTCCCGGTGTTAAAAGTTTACTGAAGTTTTCACTTAACTGAAGGAGACATGTTGTTAATACTTTACTGCATTTAGAGTTGACTGAATTTTTCTAAGTGTTGAAATTTGAAACAATCTTTTCAGTTCATTGAATCTCTCCTGGTGTTAAAAGTTATCTGAATTTCTTAGTTTGCTGCGTCTGTCCTCGTGTTAAAAGTTCAATGAATCTGTACATCAGTCAACAGTTAACTGAATATTTCAGCTATCTCAAAGTTGTCCCGGGAGTTCAAAGTTAACTCAATTTTTGGGGTTAGCTGAATTTGTCCCCGTGTCAATTGTGAATTTAACTCAATTTGTGCTGGTGTTAAAATTCAAGTCAATTTGTCTGGGTTAAATATATTTGTATCAGAGTTCAAATGTAATTGAATTGCCAAACAACAAAGCAACATTGATAACTTGTTAACTACATACCAAAGGCACGAACCCAAGTTCACAACATACATAAGCAACATTGATAAATTGCTAACTTATATGTTGAATGTATACCTGATCATCATACCTAATTAGCCTTCACTTGTTCTGCAACTTCTTCACTTCTTTCAGAGCCACGCCGGCGGCCGGTCGTCATTGTCGGTCAACGGCGCCTCGGCGCGCGGCGTGGCGATGTGCAAGTGTGGTGCCTTGCGATCCGACGCGAATTGGGTCACGAGACGAAATAAGTTTGTTTTGGGATCAGTGTGCAAAATTAGGCGGCCCAGGGTCATTTATTATATATATCTCTGCTCCTAATGGGGGAGTTCATTGTCGTTTCGTTTCATAACCCCGCCAATAGATCGAACGCCATCGTGAGGGTCCCCAGCCGGTTTTTTCGACGCCAGGTTTCCCCACCGGGCTCCGATATGATTTTCCAACACTTTCCTTCTATCAATGGATACCGGAAATCAGCGAACGATCAAAACTTTTCATATCTATACATAATATTAAAGGACTGGTTGTTTGTCCATCTTTTTTGGTCATCATATCTATACATAATATTAAAGGACGGGTTGTTTGTCCATCTTTTTTGGTCATCAGGCGTTTTTTGTACGTCATCTTATTTTCTTGTCCGTCGCTTTTGCGTTTTAAGTTCCGTTTTGCCATAGATCAAAAAATGTATGTCATCTTTTTTTCCGTCCGTCGCTTTTGCGTTTTAAGTTCCGTTTTGCTACATATCAAAAAAATTAAAATAAATAGCATTATGAGGACTCGAACCACGCCCACTTGGTTTGAGAACACGTGCACAAACTAACCTACCCAACTAACCTATTGTTGGTTAAAGTAAAGGCATGCGCCCAAACCAAACCACTTGGCTAACCTATTGTTGGTTAAAGTAAAGGAATGATACCTTTTATATTGGTTATACTAATGTTGCGCCAAAACCAACTAAGCAAGATTATTAGTGCGTGAAGATATTGGGTTCCTTCTCTAATTAAATAGCCTATGTCGCTTCTATATATCTAATGATACCGGTTAATCCCACCTCGTTGCTTTAGATCAAATTTTACTGATTTAAATACATCGCGAGTAGCCCGAAAAAACAACGAGAAAAAAGGCCCAACAAAGAAGAAAATGCATGCACGCTGGAGGATCGAGAGATATGCATGCATCATTGGCTGAAAGGAATAAAACTCGCCTTGCCCTTAGAAGATAAGTAATTAATCAGAAAAGGAAATAATTGAAATTTGCTATGCCGTTAAGAAGGAAAAGAAATTATAGAGCGAAAAAACTAAAAGAGAGTGGACCGGTTTAAATGTCACAATCATGCACGCAAACCGAAGATGCTGGTGCTCATGGACAGAAGTATACTTATACGGCTCCCTTTTTTCTCTCTTAGTATATTCAAAAGAAATTATACTATTAACAACGTATTCCCTACTTTTTTGCAGGCTTAGGCATTCCCTACACTTTAGACAAGAATTATTTGTACGCAAACGCACACTCTCGTTCGTTGTATATGTGCATCATGCAATGCAAGCACCTATCATATGTAAGTGCATCTTTTAACCAGTACATGTTCATGTCTCATAACAAGATTTGTTTATTATGTATAACTATAAGTATATCATGCATGCACATGGGATAACTCCTAAAGCAACATAACAGTTAATTATGCAATTTGATAGAGCTTTCCGAGAAGATTTCCCATGACAAAATTGCCGCAAACATGCAAACCGTAAACATACATGCTCTGGATGAGAAAATTAACTAACCATTGAATATGTTTTCTTTAAAAATAAAATAAAATTAGATGCAAACATTCAAAACATGTACACTCTACATGAAAAAAATACGCACTTAAGTGTTTTGTTTCTTTTTGCCACCAACATAGTCATATTTTGTGTACCATGACCAAGGAAGATCATGTAAAAAAACAAGACTGTTTTAGAAAATTAAATAAACTCACAATGACAAAAAAATGAATAAGGGATCACCTAAAATAATTCTTAGCCCCAAATTTCATCAATTTAAAATTGTAGCAGTTGGATAGGGTTTCAAGCTACTGAAAATTTGGTACAAATATCGTTAAATGAAAATTTAATTATAAAACTGACTCTTATTTTGTACAACTATATGCTAGAAAACAGTTCAAAAAAAGTATATGTTAGAAAATCTACATTACCGATGGAATTTTGAAATTATTTTTCAAGGAGAATTAACACATAATATACATATTCTATAAGCTAGCAATCAGTGTACAAAACAGTGTGTGCCTTTGTAACTAATATTGCTACTATTAACTATTAGTAATTTAGATTGCAGGCTCCATAGCATGCAAGTTAAGTTGAGAAATTAAGCTTTAGTAATATTGTATCTATTTATAATAATACTAGTACTTCCTATGTTGTTAAATTAATGAATGTGTACCTCTTGCAACGCACGGGCATATTTGCTAGTTAGTGAAAAATATACGGGTTTTTCGTTCCTCCCGCCCACGCGAACGAAGGTCAGCAGGACCCCAGAACCAGACCGCCCCCCCTGCGACCCCGCCACGGCTTGACTGCCGGTGGCTTTCCTTTCTTCCTTCCCCATGCGCAGCTGCTCACACACATGCTGCTCTTCCGTCCCCAGACACGCACGCAAGGCAAAGGCACCCACCACCAAATAGGAAGGGGAGTTACTCTACCACCACCACCACCAGCCCTGCACAGCACAGCACAGCAGCGGGAGGGAGAGGCGGGCGAGGAGAGAGACCAGGGCAGGGCAGGGCCGGAGATGGATGGAGACTTGTTGCAGCGCAGCCCACTGCAAAGCTCCAAATTACAACACGGAGCCCAACCACCACTTATACGCCACCGCCACCACCATCACCACCACTTTCCCCTCCCCGATCTCCTCCCGAAACCCTAACCCCCTCCCCCCGGATCCGCGCATGGAGGCGTGACGGGCCGGGGGGATGGACGCCGTGCCGGAGGACCTCCGCTGCAAGCGCTCCGACGGCAAGCAGTGGCGCTGCAGCGCCCCCTCCATGCCCGACAAGACCGTCTGCGAGAAGCACTACGTCCAGGCCAAGAAGCGCGCCGCCTCCTCCGCGCTACGCGCTACGCTTCGCAGGTCCTCCCCCTCCTACGCCGCCGCCTCCTACGCGCAGCCCCGCGAGGGCGACTCCGACGCCGTCGCTGACCTGCCCTTGCCAATGGCTATCGCGAGGCCCTTCTACGGCAGCGTCTTCGGGGAGCCTGTCTACGTGGCGGAGCCGGCGGTGCGGAGGGCGGTGTATGGGCCGCCCCTCACCAATGCTATCGGCTCGCGCACCGCAGCGGTCAGTTGGTTTTACCTTTTTGTGTGTGTGTGTGGCTTGCGCTGCTTTGGGTGCTGATGTTGGTGATACATATCGATGACGGCAGGAGCTAGTCGGAAGAGCCTCTGTTGGGCTGCAAGGCTGTGCGGAGGCGAAGACGAGTTGCCACCAATGCCGGAGGAGTGTCAATGCTGTTTGGTGTACCAGCTGTGACAGGAGGGGGTATTGTGGCGGCTGCATCTCCAGATGGTATATTGTGACATGGGTTATACTGTTCTACACTTATTATTAAGAGTGTCAATCTTGATTCAAGACTAGTTCCATCCTAGAGGAAGGCACTTGTCCATAGGAACTGCCAAATCATAGGCACTACTCTAGGGCATTCTTGTTGGAACATGTTGCTGAAGCACATAGAGATGTTCCTGGTTAGTGTCTTGTCTAGCCTCTGCCTTGGCCTTCTAAAGGAAAAAATGATCATTATCTTGGTTCATAACAATAAAACGTTAATGTTCCAGAACCCATGTGATTTATTTTTTCCGATGATCCCTTCTCAAGAACAAGCTCAATATGGCCTAATTGAAAAGAGAATCAGATCTGATCGCACCCAATTACATTTACAAAATATCAAGTACAACACACCTTTTTGGTACACTACCAATTTGATGGAGAGACACCGTCAAAGAACTGGGATGGCGATCAATGTTGACGGCAGTGATGCGGGTAACACAAGTTATGAACTCCACAATCAGTGTGTGAGAAACAGTCAGTACGGGAAGTGGAGCATGCGATGGCTGTGCACATTGGAAAAAGTTGCTAAGTACTAAGAGGATCAGTTGCAACGGTTGCAGGATAAATAGGTGTTCAGGGTGACAGACTAACAGCTAATGTTTCATGCTCTTTGAGCTGGCTAAACAGGAAGAATATTTTCTTGCTTAGAGTTTAATGGTTCTGTGTTGGGTCTTAACAATAACATGTACTACCTCCTTCCGGGTTTATTAGCCCCCCTTGTATTTTGGGTCACAGTAGAAACAGTTCTGTCGAGCCACTGACTTCTGTTCAGTAACATCTTATTTTTATTTAGAGTGATCATATGAAAATGAGAGCGCGCTTAACTTGAAAAATATTTTCATGATGTTGAGTTCATTAGGATCTCAAAAATATATTACTGAAGATCAATTTTAGTTTCACCGTGGGGACTGTTGCATTGTCAAGGAAGCACCTTGTTTTTGTGGCTATTGGTTATGCTTGGTTAGTATGTTAGAAATTTGTGTATGTTGGCACCTTACACTGTACGGTGTGCAGACGTGGCCATTTCGGCTTTATAGATTCAGTTACAGACTTATTGTTATTTTTCCTTACTAATAGAACATGTAATGTAGGTACTCTGACATTGAGATAGATGATATTCAAAAGGTTTGTCCAGCATGCCGTGGCATTTGTAACTGCAAAGTTTGCTTACAAGGAGACAACTTAATTAAGGTATGTAGGGCATGTTTGGTTGATGGCAGGGTATCTGAGCAATTCTTCCTGTTGCTTTTACAAAACTCCCCTCTTGATGCTAAACCATAGCTCTAACTGAGTCAAATTCCACAATTTGCACAGCTTGCAACACCAAGTTAGCCAACTTTGAATTTCTTAGCCTAGTGTTTGTTTCTTTGCCAAACTTGTAACATGTTCCACTATTTGATCACTATGCCCCACATGTAGACACATCTTTTTGTCATACATTGCCTAAGGTGTGGCATGCCACATGTTGGCTAACTTGGGTGTTTCAACATGTGGCATCCAACCAAATATGCCTGTTGGAAGTTTTCTTCCTTTTCTCTTTCCATGTATTTGATTTCCATGCTCTAGTGAGTTTTCTTACGTAACACTTCTTTTGTTCTTTTAAGGCAAGGGTGCAGGAGATATCTGTTGTAGATAAGTTGAAATATCTTCATAGCATTTTGGCATATGTTCTTCCAGTGCTAAAGCAGATTTACTCCGACCAATGCTTTGAAATAGGTGTTGAAACAAGAGCTTATGGTACCGTACTTTCCCTCTTACCCTCCTTTGTGTAACTCTGCATGTTTCAAACACCACCATAACATATTATATGCAATAGGGCCCAAGATGGACATCATTAGGGCAAAGATGAATTCTGATGAGCAAATGTGCTGGTACTGCTTTTGCATTCTTCTATCTGTTGCTTTTATCATTGGGATTTTATTATTCCTACAAAATAAATTTTAAGCTATAGTGTAGTACTCCCTCCGTAAACTAATATAAGAGCGTTTAGATAACTACTTTAGTAATCTAAAAGCTCTTATATTAGTTTACAGAGGTAGTACCTTATAAATTACCTTTTTGCAGTGACTTTTGCAAAGTGCCAGTGTTTGATTATCATCGACACTGTCCAAGATGTTTGTATGACTTATGCCTTGACTGTTGTCGAGACATTAGGCGTTCTCAGACAAATGTAGTCAGAGGAGAATATGCTGAAAGTAAAGGTCATGTGGTGGAGACAAATAAAGATAGTGCGAGTAACAGAGCAAGATTGGAACTATCTGCAGCAAGTGTCAACGATAAGTTGTTCCCACAGCCGATAGATGCAAATGATATTGGCATCAGATCTTTGTTTCCTACATGGAGAGTCAACAATGATGGCAGCATCATTTGTGGGCCTCATGAGGCTGGTGGTTGTGGCTCCTCAAAGCTGGTATTAAGGCGAATATTCAAAATAAACTGGATTGGTAAGCTTGTAAAGAGTTCTCAAGAAATGGTTAATGGTTGCAAAGCACATGATCTTGAGAATGGATGCTCATCCTGTAACGCTAGCAGAAGATTGGACTCAATTGGTCGCCGTAACTTTGGTCTCTCAAAATGTTTAGATAGTGATGGTATTGATGGGAATTCTGTGTACTCTTCTGTACTGGAGAACTTAAAATACGATGGTATAGTCCATTTCCGTAAACACTGGATAAATGGGGAGCCTGTAATTATTAGGAATGCATTTGAGCCTTCTTTATCATCAAGTTGGGACCCGTTAAGTATTTGGCGAGGAATCCAGGAGATCATGGATGAAAAAATGGATGGAAATGCCATAGTTAAAGCTGTGGACTGCTCAAACCAATCAGAGGTAAAACGGGAGTATTACTTACTAGTTTATCTATCTAACTAACAGTTGTTCACTTTCTGTTTGAAATGATCTTATCACTGCGACTTCTGTTTATAGACTCTGAAGTGGGATGCTATTTACTTACTCCCTCCGTCCGAAAATACTTGTCATCAAAATGGACAAAAAGGGATGTATCTAGAAATAAAATACATCTAGATACATCTTCTTTTATTCATTTTGATGACAAGTATTTCCAGACGGAGGGAGTATAATATTACTGTTGCTAGTCGGCTTTGACTGTAAGAAGCATAACTTTCGCCCCAAAAGAGATGTAGGTGATGAAAATTACTTATATTTGTACAAGGATTTCTCAAACATCATTACCCCATCCTATAATCATGAGTGAATAACTGAAAGGAAGGATATTTGAAAACGAGTGCAGCGATTCAGTGTCCAGGCTCACCTGCACCCAGTCAGGAAATAATTCGCAAATAATTCAAAAAATTTCAATTTTTTTGTATGGTAGATAATTTATTGCGTGAGGTCCGCTGCAATTTTCAGATCATTTGGACATCTGAGTTGCTCTCTGCAAAAAAGACAAATCGGGTCTGAACAGTAAAAGGGTTTACAGACCCCAAATTTGTCTTTTTTGCCGAGAGCTTCTCAGATGTCCAAATCATCTGAAAATTGGAGCGGGCATGATGCATCAAATTATCTACCATGCAAATTTTTTTGGATTTTTTTGAATTTTTCTAGTATTTGTTTTGATTTTTTTCTTCAGCGCGGGTGCAGATGAGCCTGGGCTCATAAATGGATATTCGAAAACTGAAACACTTTTTGTGTACTATGGCTATCCTAAAATCTATATGCTGCTTTACAAAAAAAATCAGGTGCATATCAAGCTCAGCCAATTTATCAAAGGTTATTCAGATGGTCACAAGGGAGAAGATGGCAAGTTAATGATGCTGAAACTGAAAGAGTGGCCTCCAGTGAGCGTATTAGAGGAGTTTCTGTTATGCCAGCGACCAGAGTTCATTGTCAATTTTCCCTTAGTAGACTTTATCCATTCTAAGTGGGGCTTTCTTAACCTTGCGGCTAAGTTACCCCCAGATGCCCTACAGTCTGAAGTAGGCATAAAACTGCTTATTGCATATGGAAGGCAGCAAGAACCTAGTAAAAGCGATTCAGTGACAAATCTGATGGTTAAGATGGGTGATGTGGTAAGTTGCCCTTTTGCTATATTTACACTTCAAATTTCTTTTCGTTTTACTGAAGTCAAACATCCGTTTACTAGAGAATGCTGGCTGATGTCGCAACTTACCTTTTGATCTGTTTCTTGGCAATTTAATAAATTAATGAAATACAATAAATACACCACATGGCTAATGCTATGTTTTTCTGTATATAGGTATACATGTTAATGCATACAGCTGAAATGCTTAACCTATGTCCAAAGAGTCTACAACCTGAGCAGCCGGCAAGGATTGCTAATGGGATGGCAGTGCATGTAAATGCTCATGCACCTGTGCAAAACTTGAATCTGGATATGGGGGAACAATCACCTGAACACACAGTTTCTAAGTCCTGTGGCGCTTCTGTAGGCTCTTCTGCTGAGCTATTGAGTTCATCACATTCAGAGCAACCAAAAACTAATGGTGTAGAAAGATCTCAGCCTGGTGCTCTTTGGGATGTCTTCCGCAGGCAGGATGTGCCGATGCTGAATAAATATTTAGCTTCTAACTGGGAGGAACTTACAAATAACACTCAGGCGATGCTCTCTGTAATCACTCCTCACTATATGCAAATTTGGTTGAACTACTTTTGTCAAATATATGTTTATGTTGAGAATACTATTTCTTTGGTTTCAGGTCAAGCACCCTATTTATGATCAAGCTGTATATCTCAGGGAGCATCATAAAAGGGTATTAAAGGATCAATATGGTAAGTACGCATCTTGTTTCATTTACTTTGCCAACTCAGACTTGGGCAATCCATAATACTTTATTGCAATACCACATCAAGCAGATGATGTGCCATCTAAATTCCTACCGAATCAATAAATGTAACTGTACCAATTCTTTGCTTGAAAGCAAGCAACCAAATGTCTGCTTGCTAGGTCTTGCTTAGTGGGAAATCCCAACCTGATACCTATCTTATCTACATCCTTTTTGGCGGGGAATGTAATTTTTCGCCATTACTTGGGACTTTGATGATTTGCCACTCGTTACTCTGCAAATGATATTTTGCCACTTAGTTGGGACTTTGAGGATTTGCTCCTTTTCAGTCAAAAACAATAGTAGTATTTACAAATGTTTTAGATAATGTATGCACAAAACATGGACAACAATACCCTTGTGCATGTTTGACCGAGGCAGAAAAATAAGTAGAAATCCCCAATGTCCCAGCTCTTCCGCCTCTTGAGTTCTCTTCGCTGGTGCCGATGAAGATGAACTTGTGGGCGTGAACTAGCCACGGCCGCCACCGCAGAGACGAGCAATCGGTGGCCCTCATAGAGTTAGCCCGAGGGCCTGCACGGTGACAGCGGCATCCTTGAACCGTGCATAGCCGAGCGTGTAGCAGTGGCTGGGGAGCCGGAATCGGTGCCGACGAGTGCTTCAGCAGTCCTGCCAGTCACCGCCGCGACTGACCGGCTTGCCTTGCATAGCCCTTGCTCGCCGCGGCGTCCGCGTATTGGTTCTACACTGCTGGTTGCCGCCGCTGCACGTAGTGCTGCTGGTGCTGCTCACGCCTCTTGCCTCCACAGTGGTCAGCCGGGTATACTCTTGTGTTCTCAAAGATAGCTAATGCAACAGATAGTCCTTGCGCTTGGAGCAGGATAAATCACTGATGTGTATTAGCGTCACAAAATCCCGTGTTTGCTTCCATGGAAGAATCGATCAGTTGCTTGCATGCTTGTCGTGCTGCCATGTAATAATCAATCTAGCACTTTCTGTGTGGATTGCTCACCGGCGACGGATAGAGCCAGAGGCATTAGATCTTGGTCTAACGGGAGGACTCCGTGACGATGACATGTACCTAGGGTAGGGTCTTGGGCCTGACCTATATGCCCTACCCAAGGACACTACACAAGAGACCGAGGCTCACGAAGGTGGAAAGAAGATACCGACTGGGATCACCTCAGAGTACAATCCACTCGACAGATTTGGCCCACTCGGATACCCCAATTCCTACTCGACCGTGGTCATTCACTTGGAAGACAAGAACCCACTCGAAGGACAGAAGACCTAGAGCCATCCCTGGATAGCAATGGTCGGACATTCACTCTGTCACCTTAAAGATCATTAAATGCGGGCTTTACCAGTGACGTACGTGACTTTATTCTCTCATCGATCCCCTGTGTAACTGAAGGCTGCGAGGGGTCAGCGTACTCTATATAAGCTACCCCTCCCCTCTTGCACAAGGGTTCGCACCCCCTGTAACTCAACACTTCAATCAACAAGCCTCCGCGACACCGTGACGTAGGGCTGTTACCTCCTCCGAGAGGGGCTTGAGCTCGTAAAAACCGAGTGTACAACCTTGCCGTAGCTAGACTCTGCCCTTACGTACCCCCCATCTCTACTGTCAGATCTGTTCCCACGACAGTTGGCGCCCACCGTGGGGCAGGCGTCTAAGCGACTTCCGACGAGGTTGCGATATTCGATCTTCACTGACATGGTTTTCGGCGGTGGATTGTCTCTGGGCCACGAGATCTGTCTCGGCGCGCTCACCTTCATCGTCGACGATTCGGCCTGGCTCCAGGAAGCCCCCTTCGACGTCGAGGCGTTCCTTGTTCGCGGGTCGGCGCACTTCCGCGCGAGCGCCTGTGGCGTCGTTCTACAGTAGTCGTCGACTCAGTATCGGCCGGCGTCGGTGGCGTCTTCCCTCCCCGCTGCTCACCGTCACAAGCGATCCGGTCGCTTGCGGCTCCAGCGGTGGGTGAAGCACGCGGTGGCCTGTCAATCGGCCACTTCTCGAATCGCGGCGATCGAGCCCGACGAGTCCCTTTATGGCTTGTTCGATTTCTCGACTGGCCACTCAGATTCACTTTCCGAGTGCGAAAGCAATGATCCGGCAGCTGAGGTCCTCATGGTTGGCTCTCAGTGCAGTCCACCCGGATTTCCCCATGGTGGAGGAGATAGCGGTGGTCCGTCGCACGGCAACGACGAGTACTACCCGCAAGCCCTTACGGCGGAGCAGAGAGAAGAAATGTGGCATATGGACGAGCAGGCTCTCCAGACCCCCATCGTTGGGGAGACCGCTGAGGCTCAGGCTTTGGAGGCTGCGCGCGTAGCCACTCTGGCTGAACGTGCTCGCCTGGAGAATCTCCAGAAGTCACTCACGACCACGCTCGCAGACGACTCCCAAGCTCCAGACGAGTGTTACCGCACTCCAATTCAGAATGTTGCAGCAGCTGCGCGTATAGCAGATTCGATTCAACCATCCCGTTCCGAGGCTGGGAGAGGCCTGGAGCAGATTCGAGCGTTGCTCAGGGCGGCTGGAGAGCAGAATTCTGCCGTTTCTTAGTCACGCAACATGATACACAGCAGGTCCGTCAGAGCGAACACGGTTCAGTCAAGCCACAGCCCAAGATTGCCTCCGCGGCGTGAAGATCGTGGTTATCACCAGGACCAGTACCTAGATTGAAGCCACGGGCAGTTTGAAACATGATATCACCGTGACGACCGCCGTCGAGTGCCCACGCCGCCTCTAAGGGGTGGTTCGTACGCGCCCCGGCGGTATGATGACAGCCGCCCGCACGGTGACGAGCGAAGGATTCCAGTCAACCCCCGCGAGCCCGGGTTCAATGCGAGGTCGGTCCTTGTACAGGGCCTGGTCGATAGGGGAAGGGCTAACCGAGAAGGTTTGGACAGAGATCGCCCAAGTGGAAGCAGAACATTCGCCTTAGGCCCCGAGTGTTTCAGTAGAGCCATTCGAGCTGCAGAGATTCCTCCCAACTTCAGGTTGGCCGTGATGTCTACTACGCACCCTTCTTCTTGTAGACGTTGTTGGGCCTCCAAGTGCAGAGGTTTGTAGGACAGTAGCAAATTTCCCTCAAGTGGATGACCTAAGGTTTATCAATCCGTGGGAGGCGTAGGATGAAGATGATCTCTCTCAAACAACCCTGCAACCAAATAACAAAGAATCTTTTGTGTCCCCAACACACCCAATACAATGGTAAATTGTATAGGTGCACTAGTTCGGCGAAGAGATGGTGATACAAGTGCAATATGGATGGTAGATATAGGTTTTTGTAGTAAGAAAATATAAAAACAGCAAGGTAGCAAGTGGTAAAAGTGAGCATAAACGGTGTTGCAATGATAGTAGGCAAGGCCTAGGGTTCATACTTTCACTAGTGCAAGTTCTCTCAACAAGGATAGTATAATTGGATCATATTACTAGCCCTCAACATGCAACAAAGAGTCACTCCAAAGTCACTAATAGCGGAGAACAAACGAAGAGATTATGGTAGGGTACGAAACCACCTTAAAGTTATTCTTTTTGATCGATCTATTCAAGAGTCCGTAGTAACGTTCAATCTATCATAGAGTTCGTACTAGAATAACACCTTAAGACACAAATCAATCAAAACCCTAATGTCACCTAGATACTTCATTGTCACCTCAAGTATCCATGGGCATGATTATACGATATGCATCACACAATCTCAAAAATATCTATTCAACCAACACATAGAACTTCAAAGAGTGCCCCAAAGTTTCTACCGGAAAGTCAAGACGAAAACGTGTGCCAACCCCTATGCATAGGTTCCCAAGGTCACGGAACCCGCAAGTTGATCACCAAAACATACATCAAGTAGATCACATGATATCCCATTGTCACCACAGATAAACACATGCAAGACATACATCAAGTGTTCTCAAATCCTTAAAGACTCAATCCGATAAGATAACTTCAAAGGGAAAACTCAATCCATTACAAGAGAGTAGAGGGGGAGAAGCATTATAAGATCCAACTAGAATAGCAAAGCTCGCGATACATCTAGATTGTGCCATCTCAAGAACACGAGAGAGAGAGATCAAACACATAGCTACTGATACATACCCTCAGCCCCGAGGATGGACTACTCCCTCCTCGTCATGGAGAGCGCCGGGATGATGAAGATAGCCATCGGAGAGGGATTCCCCCTCCGGCAGGGTGCCAGAACGGGTGTAGATTGGTTTTCGGTGGCTACAGAGGCTTTCGGCGGCGGAACTCCCGATCTAGGTTAATTTTCGGAGGTTTCAGTATTTATAGGATTTTTTGGCGTAGGGCACAAGTCAGGGGGGCTTCTGGGCTGTCCACGACATAGGAGGGCGCGCCCCCCACCCTCGTGGGCAGCCCGTGGCTCTCTTGGCCCAACTCTTTTACTTCGGGGGCTTCTTTTGGTCCAGAAAAAATCATCAAAAATTGGCACGTCAATTGGACTCCGTTTGATATTCCTTTTCTGTAAAACCCTAAAACAGGAGAAAAACAGAAACTGGCACTGGGTTAATAGGTTAGTCCGAAAAGTAATATAAAAGTGTATAATAAAGCCCATAAAACATCCTAGAAGGATAATGTAATAGCATGGAACAATAAAAAATTATAGATACGTTGGAGACGTATCAGGCCGCAGGGGTGGGCAAGTTCCAGTCACGTGGCTAGAGGATTACCGAGTGATTGTGCAGATCCGTTGAGTGACCACGCCCCCTCTGAAGGGTGGTTCGTACGCGCCCCGGCGGTATGATGACAGTCGCCCGTACGGTGACGAGCGAAGGATTCCAGTCGACCCCGCGAGCCTGGGTTCGATGCGAGGTCGGTCCTTGTACAGGGCCTGGTCGACAGGGGAAGGGCTAACAGAGAAGGTTTGGACAGAGATCACCCAAGGTGAAGCAGAACATTCGCCTCAGGCCTCGCGTGTTTCAGTAGAGCCATTCGAGCTGCAGAGATTCCTCCCAACTTCAGGTTGGCCGCAGGGATGGGCAAGTTTACTGGCGAGTCAAAGCCAGTCACGTGGCTAGAGGATTACCGAGTGCCTGTGCAGTTTGGTGGAGGCAATGACGAAGTGGCCATGAAACCCTGCCCTTGATGCTGGAAGGCTTGGCCAGAGCGTGGTTGAACGAGTTGGCTCCCGCTAGTATATATCGCTGGGACGATTTAGCCCGAGTGTTTATCAAGACGTTTGAAGGCACTTGTAAGCGACCTGCTCGACTGACTGAGTTGCAACATTGCGTCTAGAAGCCGAGTGAAACTTTGAGGGATTACATCCAGCGTTGGACCATACTTCACCATGTGGTGGAGAACGTTTCAAAACACCAAGCAGTTTGCGCCTTCAAAAAGGGCGTCAGATACAAAGAGCTTATTCTAAAGTTTGGCCGCTTTGGAGACATGACTCTGAACCGTATGATGGAGATTGCCACTCGGTATGCAAATGGGGAAGAAAAAGACCGCCTTCGTAGTCGCAAAGGGAAGGCTGCAGATCATGATGCTTGCGGTGGAAAATCCCACTAGGAAGCGAAAGCGCAAAGCCGAGACCACTTGTCAGACGGAAGCTGCAGTTGTGACAACCCAAGGCAAGTTCAAAGGAAAACCCAAGGGGCCATGGATACGCAAAAAGATGAAAGATCAATCGGGGCAAGACGTCCTGGACCTTCCGTGTGCCATCCACACGAAGAAGGATGAGGAGGGTAATCTGATTTTACCCAAACATACCACTCGACAATGCAGATTCGTTATTCAACAATTTTGTGAGGGTCAGCAGAGTGAAAAATGTTGTGACAAAGATGACGATGAAGAAAAGGCAGGCGATTACGCGAAAGTCAATGCTACTTTGGTGATCTTCGCTGATGTTGAGAGCAAAAGTCGATTGAAAGTCATCAACCGTGTGGTGAACATGGTTACTCCGGCGACTGCAACGTACCTCAAGTGGTAAAAAACTCCTATCACCTTCGACCACTTAGATCACCCAGCTCACGTTGCTACCCTCGGGCGGCAAGCTTTGGTGGTCAACCCAATCGTCGGAGGTACTCGGTTGCGCAAGGTTCTCATGGATGGCGGCAGTGGTTTGAACATTCTTTATGCCGAAACCCTTCAAGGGATGGGCATTCCGATGTCCAGGCTTAGTGAAAGCAGCATGACATTTCACGGAGTCATCACAGGGAAGACGGCTAAATCACTTGGCTAGATTGCTTTGGATGTGGTCTTTGGTGCCTATCATGCTATTCTGGGCTGGCTGGCATATGCTCGTTTCATGGCCCGCCCCTGTTATGTGTACGTCAAGTTGAAGATGCCTGGACCCAAAGGCGTGATTATTGGGAACAAACAGAGAGCGGAGGAATGCCTCCGGAAGGGGTCCAAGATCGCTGATGAGCAAATGGTAGTGGTAGAGTTGGAAGAGTACAAGAAGAATGCTGATCCGAGTGACTTGCTCCGTTCCAAGAAGCCTGCTTCGGAATCTGCATTTCAGTTGGCTGGCGAGACGAAACCAGTTCACATCCACCCGGAGGATCCCATAGCTGCTCCGACCCACATCTCAACGACACTCGACAACAAATAGGAAGCCGCGCTCATCTAGTTCCTCCGTGAGAACTGGGACATCTTCGCATGGAAACCATCAGACATGCAAGGTGTACCCAGGGGGTTGGCTGAGCACCGTTTGCGTGTCGACTCGAAGGCCAAACCTGTCAAAGAGCATCTTCGTCGTTCCGCCGCGGAGAAGAGGAAGGCGATTGGCGAAGAAGTGGCTCGGCTCCTTGCAGCTGAGTTCATACGTGAGTCATGGTCCCCAAGAAGGATAATTCACTCCGCATGTGCATTGACTTCAAGCATATCAACTGGGCCTGCCCGAAAGATCATTTTCCGCTCCCTTGCATCGATCAGAATGTCGACTCGACTGCGGGGTGTGAGTGTTTGTCTTTTCTCGATGCGTATTCCAGATACCATTAGATCCGACTGTACGGGCCAGATGAAATAAAAACGGCCTTCATCATCCCTTTCGGGTATTTTTGCTATATCACCATGCCATTCGGTCTAAAAAATGCTGGCGCCACATTCACGCGCATGATCGAGAAGTGCTGCTCACTCAGATCAGTCAGAATGTGGAGGCCTATATGGATGATATTGTGGTCAAGTCACGTAAAGGTTCCGACCTGCTGACTGATCTCGCTGAAACCTTTGCCAATTTGAGAAGGTATGACATCAAGTTGAATCCGTCCAAGTGCACATTCGGAGTACCCGGAGGCAAGTTACTTGGTTTCCTCGTTTCCGAGCGAGGGATTGATGCCAATCCCGAGAAGATCGGTGCAATTCTCCGAATGAAACGCCATGTGCGCGTGCATGATGTTTAGAAGTTCACATGTTGTCTCGCCGCACTGAGTCGGTTCATTTCTCGTCTCGGCGAAAAAGCACTGCCTCTTTACCGACTGATGAAGAATTTCGATAAATTCGAATGGACTACCGAAGCCGAAGCAGCCTTTGTAGAGCTCAAAGCCCTGCTCTCCACCCAGCCGGTGCTTGCTGCTCCGAACAACAAAGAGCCTCTACTCTTATGCATTGCAGCTACCGGTCAGGTTGTGAGCATAGTGCTCAAAGTGGAGCGAGAAGAAGGCAAGACCTACAAAGTTCAACGACCAGTGTATTATATCTCTGAAGTCTTGACTCCCTCCAAACAGAGGTATCCACATTACCAGAAGCTTGTTTATGGAATTTACTTGACTGCGAAGAAAGTTGCACATTATTTCCAAGACCACTCGGTTTCAGTTTTTAGTGATGCCCCATTATCTGAGATCATGAACAGTCGAGATGCAACTGGCCGAGTGGCTAAGTGGGCAATTGAACTTCTTCCTTTAGATATCAAGCTCGAAGCGAAGAAAGCGATCAAATCTCAAGCGCTCGCAGATTTCTTGGCCGAGTGGATCGAACAGCAGCAGCCGACTCAAGTCCACTCGGAACACTGGACCATGTTCTTCAATGGATCTAAAATGTTGAATGGTTCTGGTGTTGGAGTGGTCCTGGTGTCCCCAAGGGGTGATAAACTCAGTTATGTCCTCCAGATTCACTTCGATTCCTCCAATAACGAAGTTGAGTATGAAGCACTCCTGTACGGTATGCGTATGGCCATCTCACTCGGTGTCCGTCGCCTGATGGTTTACGGTGACCCAGATTTGGTGGTCAATCAGGTGATGAAGGAGAGGGACGTCAGAAACCCTGCCATGATTGGATACTGCAATGCAGTAAGGAAGTTAGAGAAAAGGTTTGAGGGACTGGAGCTTCACCACATTCCCTGAATCAAGAATCAAGCAGCCGGCGATCTGGCAAAAATGGGTTCCACTCGGAAGCCTATCCTCAGTAATGTATTTCTTAAACATCTTCATTCCTCGTCGGTGCAAGAAGACCCTTTCACTGAAGAACCTCCCCAAGCGATAAGTCCTACTGATTCGACTGAGATCAAGGTCCCAGCAGTCATTGACCTAGTTATGGAGATCCTAGTAATCACCCCCGACTGGACAGTGCCGTACGTTGCATATCTACTCAGGCAGGAGCTTTCAGAAGATGAAGTTGAGGCAAGACAGATTGTTCGTTGATCCAAAGCATTCACATTGATAAATGGACAACTTTACAAGGAAAGCGTCACCGGAGTGGCCCAACGATGTATTTCTCCAGAAGAGGGTCGACTGATTCTGGATGAGATTCACTCGGGAACTTGTGGCCATCACGCGTCCTCTCGGACCATTGTTGCCAAAGCATTTCGAGCTAGTACCATTGTTGCCAAAGCATTTCGAGCTAGTACCATTGTTGCCAAAGCATTTCGAGCTGGTTTCTACTGGCCACGGTCCAATGAAGCCGCCAAAGAGATCGTTAAGCACTACAATGGCTGTCAGTTCTATGCCAACCTGTCTCACAAGCCTGCATCCACCTTAAAGACCATTCCACTCGTCTGGCCTTTCGTCGTGTGGCGGTTGGACATGGTCGGACCTTTGCGGACGGGCAGAAGCGGTTTCACTTGCTCGTGGCAGTTGATAAGTTCACGAAGTGGATTGAAGCCAAGACCATCAAGAAGTTAGACTCGCGCATAGCCATCAGCTTCATGAGGCAGTTGATTTTCAGATTTGGAGTCCCACACAGCATCATCATAGACAACGGTTCCAATTTTGATTCGGAAGAAGTCAGAAACTTTTGCGCCTCCCAAGGCACTTGGGTAGACTATGCATCTGTTGTGCACCCAGAGTGGAATGGGCAAGTTGAAAGAGCGAATGGCCTTATCCTTCAAGGATTGAAGCCCCGACGCATGCGCGACCTTGAACATGCATCTGGCGCCTGGGTAACTGAGCTATCATCTGTTTTATGGGGTTTAAGGACGACTCCGAACCGGTCCACTGATCGCTCGCCTTTCTTCATGGTTTACGGAGCTGAAGTCGTGTTGCCCAGTGATCTCCTCCACAATGCACCTCGAGTAGAATTTTACTCAGAAGCGGAGGCAGAACAGGCGCGGCAGGATGCCGTTGATCTCTTAGAAGAAGAGCGTGAGATGGCTCTGACTCGGTCGACTGTTTATCAGCAAGATCTTCGATGATTCCATGCCAGGAACATCAGAGGTCAAGCATTTCAAGAGGGGGATCTTGTGCTCCGAGTGGACCAGCAGCGGCCTCACAAACTGGCCCCCGCATGGGAAGGCCCTTTCATCGTCACCAAGGTGCTACATAACGGGGCCTATCACCTCTACAACCTCGAGAAAAGATCGACGAGCCGCGTTCCTAGAATGCCGATCTCCCCCGTCGATTTTATACCTAGCACTTGGATGGCCGAGATGTAATAAGAGTACCTTTTCGATTATTTATCAAGACTCGACTCCTGCAGTCCCATAATGACTTCTCTCGCATAAGCATTTATTCAAAAAACCCAGCGGGTGGCTTAGCCGCGAACCTAATTCGCCTAAGTTAAAAAACTACTCCGAGTGAGAGCATCCCTCCACTCGGTGGCTTAGCCGCGAGCCCGTTCTCGCCTAAGTTAAAAAACTACTCCGAGTGAGAGCATCCCTCCCACTCGGGGGCTTAGCCGCGAGCCCGTTCTCGCCTAAGTTAAAAAACTACTCTGAGTGAGAGCATCCCTCCCACTCGGGGGCTTAGCCGTGAGCCCGTTCTCGCCAAAGTTAGAAAACTACTCCGATTGAGAGCATCCCTCCCACTCGGGGGCTTAGCCGCGAGCCCCTTCTCGCCTAAGTTAAAAAACTACTTCGAGGGAGAGCATCCCTCCACTCGGGGGCTTAGCCGCGAGCCCGTCCTTGCTTAAGTTAAAAAACTACTCCGAGTGAGAGCATCCCTCCACTCGGGGGTTAGCCGCGAACCTGTTTCGCCTAAGTAAAAAAAACTACTCCGAGTGAGAGCATCCCTCCCACTCGGGGGCTTAGCCGCGAACCTGTCCTCGCCTAAGTTAAAAGCTACTTTGCCCAAGGCGCAGCAAGAGTCGACCAAGCAAGCAAATGGGAAGCAAATATTCAGATAAATCCATCAAAGTTCAGAGACGAAAGAAAAAGTACTCGTGCAAGGGTCCCGAACGAGTTTAAACGCTTACAAGATCACTCGGCATTCCGAGGCAAATAAGTTTGGATCATAAAGTTTTTTCACTCGGCAGGAGGACTAGCGGGCTCGACGAAGGTGTCCAGATCAATGCCATCTGTGATCTGAGTGGCTGCGTCAATGAAGGTTTCCATGAAACTTTCAAATTGGAGCTTCTTCGTGTTCGCCACCTAAAGAGCCTTCAACTTGTCTTCCTTGGCCTCCTTGCAGTGGACACGAACAAGTGAAAGCGTCACGTCGGCTTCGCAACGGGCAGCTGATTTCTTCCATGCTTGCACTCGACTTGGGATGTCATTGAGCCGAGTTATCAGTGACTCGAGGTCATTCTGAAGTTTATCCTCTGGCCACAGCTCTTGATCTATCCCTGTCAGTGCAACCTTTAGTCGAGCTATGTACCCCAAGACGCTCTCAAGACGAGCTTCAAGTCGCAGCACGTTCATAGCAGCAGCATCTCCAACGAGTGACTTGGTGGGATCCAGGCCTGTCTCGATCTGATCTGTCTCTTGCTCAAAATTCCGGCAGAATTCTGCACAAAGAGGGAACATATGAGTCAGCAGCATTCTTTAGAAGTTGTTTGTGTATTCACTCGGATGAAGAAGGATACATTCGAGCATGATGTACATCTTTGCAAGGCCTCCCAAGTATTCCTCTATCTCGTCCCTCTTTCGAGCGAGTTGGTCCACCTTGTCAGTCAAGACAATTTTCTCCTCCCTCAGCTGAGCAGCTTCCTTCTTCGCCTCATCAACAACAGTCTTCAGGGTCGCATTCTCCTCTTCGAGCTTACCGACTGAAGCTAGCTTCCTCTCAGTTGCCGCAGTCTTCTCCCTGGCCGTCTTCTGTGCATCTACAAGATATTTGTCCAAGGCCTGCTTCACGGTGTCTAAAGAAACAACAGTCCAGAGTCGAGCTTGTAGCCGATGGTTTTCACTACGCACATCTGTTCGAGCGAAACTAAGATCTTTGTCCTTCGCCTCCAAGGCCTGCTTCACGGTGATGGATAAGTCTGTGTACTAGGGTCTGGTCTTTGTGGGGCTGCAGCATCTGTGTACTAGGGTCTTTGTGGGGCTGCAGCACATGGTCCTTGTGGCAGTTAGGATAGAGTTCCTGACCATCAAGGACTGTCAGTTAGGATAGCATCTTAGACTAGCATCTTAGACTAGCATCTTAGACTGGCATCTTAGCAGCATCTCAGCATATGCTTGGCTGGCTAGCAGCCTATATGTATCCCCAACCCCTCAGGTTGGCATGGCATTGTGTGAGAAATAAACCAACGAAAATTGTCCCAACTCTCCTAGTGTCATCCACAACTATCAATGCTCAGGTTGAAAGGCCTAACAAGTGGTATCAGAGCCTCGTTGTCTTGCACCCTGAGCATTTCTTGTGGGCAGCCTAAGTCGGTAGCAGCAGCTGCTCCGTCTGCCTCTGGTTACCTTCCTCCCTCCGGACTGTCGAGCAGCAGTTCATCTTCAACAGCCTCCTCTTCACGCAACAGCCCCCCTGCAGCAAGCCATGTCTGCAGGTCGCTCTCAGCACACGGCTACCTCGAGCATACGGCGCCGGCAAGAGGCCGAGCGCGCCGTGGCAGAGGAGCGTGAGCGGGCAGCTGTAGCAACAGCTGCTGCGGCAGCAAGGGTGTCGAGGCTGGCTGCAGCGGAACTGGCAGCAGCCAGAGCGGAGGTAGAAGCAGCCAGGGCGGAGGTAGAAGCAGCAGCAGCAGCAGACGCAGCACGTGAGGCTATGGCAGATGCCAAGGCACTCCGCGGCGGCTCCGGCAGCTCCAACAGCTCCGCGGCTGCGGACGACTGCGCTGACGCAGACCGCGCCAAAGTGGCGCAAGAGCGGACGGCGCAGTGGGCAGCCGAGCACGCCCGCGCTCCAGGTGGAGGTGCGCACCGCGACGGCGGCTGCAACGACCAGGACCGCGGCCTCTACGAGGTCCGGACTATGGTCAGGGATGTTGGTTCCAGTGCTGGGTGGCCTACCCTCACTAAAACCAACTATGTCGAGTGGGCCGCGATCATGAAGGTCAGGCTCCAGGTGCGGCGCATGTGGGAGGCAGTCCAGGACAGCAACGTCGACCACCAAGAGGACCGACGGGCGCTGGACGCCCTCATCGCCGCAGTCCCGCCCGAGATGCAGTTCTCGCTTTCCAGCAAGCGGACTGCCAAGGAAGCTTGGGACGCCATCGCCGCGGCACGCATCGGCAGCGATCGTGCTCGCAAGTCCACTCTGCAGGCACTTCGCAAGGAGTGGGAGAGCCTGGGTTTTAAGCCAGGTGAGGACGTTGATGACTTTGCTCTCCGTCTCAACACTCTGCTGCAGAAGTTGGTGAAGTTTGGCGATGCCACTTACACCGAGGAGAGAGCTGTCGAGAAGCTCTTTCGGTGCATCCCCGAGAAGTACAAGCAGATGGCTCGGTCGATCGAGTCTTTGCTGGACCTCTCCACGATGACAATCGAGGAGGCGATAGGCCGCCTCAAGGTCGTCGACACCGACGAGCCTCAGCCTTCCTCGGGGCCCATCACCACCGGCGGGAAGCTGCTCCTAACTCGGGAACAGTGGGATGCCAGCCTTGGTGACAGGAAGAAGGGGGAGCCTTCTTCCACGACGGGCGGCCGCAAGCGTGGCAAGCAGCGTAAGACGCGAAGAGGCCCCCCGGGCAGGGCACAAGGACGTGCCGAAGGTGACGCCCGCGGAGGCGCCAAGGACGGCGCCGCTGGCAAGCCCAAGCCGGCACAAGGCAACACTTGTCACAACTGTGGCCGATTTGGCCATTGGGCCAATGAGTGCCGGCAACCACGTCAAGGCCAGGCTCACGTCGCACAGGTGAAGGAGGAGGAGATGGCTTTGTTCATGGCGCATGCAAGCATTGAGCTATCTTCAGCGACACCAGCCGCAAAAGCTCTCATCCATCTCGACGAGCCAAAAGCACATGCTCTTCTCGGCGATGGCTCCGGGAAGGACAAGACTACGGGGTGGTGCCTCGACACCGGCGCCACCCACCACATGACCGGTCGAAGGGACTTCTTCGCCGAGCTCGACTCCGATGCGCGAGGCTCCGTCAAGTTTGGGGATGCCTCCGCTGTGGAAATTAAGGGCGTCGGCTCCGTCATCTTCGCCACCAAGACGGGAGAGCACCGGCTGCTCACCGGTGTCTACTACATCCCCGCGCTGAGGAACTCCATCATCAGCTTGGGACAGCTGGATGAGAACGGCTCACGCGTGCTGATTGAGCATGGGGTCCTACGCATCTGGGATCGCCAGGGTCGCCTTCTCGCCAAGGTACCCAGAGGTGAAAATCGACTTTACGTCCTTGATGTGCAGGTGGCACAACCGGTCTGTCTCGCTGTCCGTCGGGACGACGAGACGTGGCAATGGCATGAGCGCTTTGGGCACCTTCATTTTGAGGCCCTGAAGCGCCTAAGTGCCAAGGAGATGGTACGAGGCCTGCCATGCCTCGACCATGTGGAGCAGTTCTGCGACATCTGCGTTCTGACGAAGCAGAGACGACTCGCCTTTCCCCAACAGACGAGTTTTCGGGCCAAGGAGAAGCTGGAACTCGTGCACGGAGACTTGTGCGGCCCGTTGACGCCAGCCACACCCGGAGGTCGACGCTACTTCCTGCTGCTCGTCGACGATCTCTCTCGCTACATGTGGGCGATGATTCTCGGCAGCAAGGGAGAAGCGGCGGACGCCATCAGGCGCGCTCAGGTTGGTGTGGAGGCGGAGAGCGGCCGGAAATTGCGCGTGCTGCGCACTGACAACGGCGGCTGAATTCGCGTCGTACTGCGCCGACGAGGGCATCCAGCGCCACTACTCCGCGCCGTACAGCCCGCAGCAAAACGGAGTCGTCGAGCGGCGCAACCAGACGGTTGTGGGGATGGCTCGGGCTCTCCTCAAGCAGAGAGGGATGCCGGCTGTTTTCTGGGGAGAGGCGGTGCTGGACGGCTGTTTACATCCTCAACCGCTCGCCTACTAAGGCACTCGACGGCAAGACACCGTACGAGGCCTGGCATGGGCGGAAGCCGGCGGTCTCCCATTTGCGAGTCTTTGGCTGCCTTGCGTTCGCCAAGGAGCTCGGCCACATCGGCAAGCTCGACGACAGGAGCACTCCGGGAGTCTTCATCGGCTACGCGGAGGGCTCAAAGGCCTACCGCATCCTCGACCCAAAGACGCAGCGCGTGCGCACGGCGCGAGACGTCGTGTTCAACGAAGGGCGAGGGTGGCAATGGGACAAGGCGGTAGACGACGGCTCGACGCTGACGTATGACGACTTCATTGTCGAGTATGTCCACTTCAAGGAAGCCGGGGGAGCAAGCAGCTCCTCTTCGCCGGGCACGCCTACCCCGGCCCCCAAAACTACATCGACTCCGGTGCCTGCAACGCCGACGGCACCACAACTGGCGACGCCGTATACTCCAGCCCAGCCAGTCACCACTCCTGGTTCGTCTTCATCAGCGCCAGCTCACGCAGAGCACAACTCGATGAAGTTCGCTTCCCCGCTCACTCACGACGAGAAGCGTGTCGACGCGTATTATGGAGGCGAACGGCTGCGGTATCGCACGATGGATAATCTACTCGGCGACCAGCCGGTGCCGGGACTGATGCCACGTGACTTGGAGGCGCAGCTACAACTCGTGTGTGAGGACGGCGAACCACGGTCCTTTGCAGAGGCCGAGAGAGATCCGGCATGGCGCGCCGCGATGCAGTTGGAGATGGATGCGGTCGAGCAAAACCGCACCTGGGAGCTCGCTGACCTCCCTCGTGGTCACCGCGCAATCACCCTTAAGTGGGTGTTCAAGCTGAAGAGGGATGGAGCCGGCGCCATCATCAAGCACAAGGCTCGCCTGGTGGCGCGAGGCTTCTTGCAGCAAGAAGGAGTCGACTTCGACGACGCCTTCGCTCCCGTGGCACGGATGGAGTCCGTGCGACTTCTCCTTGCGCTAGCTGCCCAGGAGGGCTGGCGTGTCCATCACATGGATGTCAAGTCGGCATTCCTCAACGGCGACTTGAAGGAGGAAGTCTACGTGCATCAGCCACCGGGATTTGGGATTCCCGGCCAGGAGGGCAAGGTACTCCGCCTGCGCAAGGCTCTCTATGGCCTACGGCAGGCACCTAGGGCATGGAACGCCAAGCTGGACTCCACGCTAAAGAAGATGGGCTTCGAGCAAAGTCCGCATGAGGCTGCCGTCTATCGACGGGGCAGTGGAGGAAATGCCCTGCTGGTGGGCGTCTATGTTGACGACCTGGTGATCACCGGCACCAAAGATGCAGAGGTGGCGGCGTTCAAGGAAGACATGAAGGCCACTTTCCAGATGAGTGATCTGGGGCTCCTCTCCTTCTATCTAGGGATTGAGGTGCACCAGGACCACTCCGGGATCGCGCTTCGACAGTCCGCCTACGCCAAGCGCATTGTTGAGCTAGCTGGGCTCACCGACTGCCACCCAGCTCTCACTCCGATGGAGGAGAGGCTGAAACTGAGCCGATACAGCACGACGGAGGAAGTGGATGCTACGCAGTACCGGCGCCTTGTGGGGAGCCTTCGCTATCTCACCCACACACGGCCGGACTTGGCATTCTCCGTCGGCTATGTCAGTCGGTTCATGGAGCGACCGACGTCGGAACACCAGCAGGCAGTGAAGAGGATCGTCCGCTACGTAGCAGGGACCCTCGACCACGGCCTCCACTACCCCAAGTGTCCGGGGGCGGCACACTTCGTCGGGTACAGCGACAGCGACCACGCCGGCGACATCGACACCAGCAAGAGCACGAGCGGGATCCTCTTCTTCCTCGGCAAGTGTCTCGTGAGCTGGCAATCAGTCAAGCAGCAGGTGGTGGCCTTGTCCAGCTGTGAGGCTGAGTACATAGCGGCCTCCACCGCCTGCACTCAGGCGCTCTGGCTTGCTCGACTGCTTGGTGATCTTCTCGTTCAAGACACCAGAACGGTGCAGCTTCTGGTGGACAGCAAGTCCGCCCTGGCTCTGGCAAAGAACCCCGTGTTCCACGAACGGAGCAAGCACATCCGACTGAGGTATCACTTCATCCGCAGCTGTGTGGAAGAAGGGAGCATCGAGGCGAGCTACATCAACACCACGGACCAGCTCGCAGACCTGCTCACCAAGCCTCTTGGGAGGGTCAAGTTCCTCGAACTTTGCTCCAAGATTGGGATGATCCAACTCTCCCACAAGACGACGTACAAGACTTAGGGGGAGAATGATGGATAAGTCTGTGTACTAGGGTCTGGTCTTTGTGGGGCTGCAGCATCTGTGTACTAGGGTCTTTGTGGGGCTGCAGCACATGGTCCTTGTGGCAGTTAGGATAGAGTTCCTGACCATCAAGGACTGTCAGTTAGGATAGCATCTTAGACTAGCATCTTAGACTAGCATCTTAGACTGGCATCTTAGCAGCATCTCAGCATATGCTTGGCTGGCTAGCAGCCTATAAGTATGTATCCCCAACCCCTCAGGTTGGCATGGCATTGTGTGAGAAATAAACCAACGAAAATTGTCCCAACTCTCCTAGTGTCATCCACAACTATCAATGCTCAGGTTGAAAGGCCTAACACACGGTGTCTAAAGAAACAACAGTCCTGAGTCGAGCTTGTAGCCGACGGTTTTCACTACGCACATCTGTTCGAGCGAAACTACCGAATTCAAGGAACAGAAAGGAAAAACGACGATGCTCACAGTCGATAAAAATTACCTCCCATGGTCTTCACTTCAGTCTGAGCATGCTCCAGTTTCTTTCTGGTGACTTCCAAGTCCACTTAGAGTTGTATCTTCTCCTTTTCCAAAGCAGCATACTTGGTCCCAAGTTTGCAAGATTTCCGAGATCAACAAAAAGATAACTCAGTCGACTAAGGGAAATATTTTTCATAAGTGTTTCCTCTACTTCCGAGTTGAGGTGAGCTAATCCCGATTGCTATTATCAAAAGTGTTCTAAGACCACCGTCGAATCAAACGTTCAATGGCGGTCTCGGGGAGTACACCCAGTGGGTGCACTCAGCGTGCCCCCATTGGATCAATTTCCCACTCGGTACGGCCTACCCGGCCCGAGTGGAGGAACCAAAAAAAAGACGAAGTAACTTGTTCTAAAGACCCTCGCTGAATCAAAAATTCGACGGTGGTCTCGGGGACTACACCAAGTGGGTGCACTCAGCGTGCCCCACTGGATAAGTTCCCACTCGGTACGGCCTGCCTGCCCTGAGTGAAGAACTTCAAGCAAAAAATATTCTAAGACCCCCGCCGAATAAAAAATTTGACGGCGGTCTCGGGGAGTACACTCGACGCGGCTTGGCCGTTTCGTGATAGGTGGGAACCCGATGATCGAGTTTACGCCCGAGGGTGGCCCGATCTTCACGTCGTAGGATTGAATCGGGAGGGATAACTAGCTGCAAGCAGCCGGGATAACTAGCTTTATACCTGCCAAGGTTGGATGCAACCCGTACGTTGGGGATGGCTGACCGAAGCTACAATAACTCCAATCAGCTGTCCGAACAATCGCAGAACCACAAATCGGGACTAATCCACACAAAACGGCCGGAACCGTAGAGCACGAACTAGGGGGAACCAGAGGCTCCTTCTCGCGAATCCGAATGAACTCACAAGAGCAAAGGTAGCAAGGATCTCTCGGATCTCTTTAGCAGTCTTGCTGCATAAGATTGTAGCCGAATGCTTTTACAAAAGGTTTCCAAGAGGATGGGGGAGATGGGGTTTTATAGCAGGGACAACCCCCCTTAGCTAGGTGTGAAAATGGTTTCAAAAGTAAGCAGGTTTGCATGGCTTCCTTGGGTGAATAAGCAGTCAACCTTGGGAGTTGTTGGAGAGCTCCTCGGAAATTCGCGAAGCCTTGACAGCCTGGACACCTTCCACGAGAATGACTACAACTTTTGACTCACAACTCCAAATGATGTGAGGTTTTTTGCATTGGAAAGATAATTTGATGGAGCTTCTGTTGATGTAACCCTATGGCCCCGTCTCTCCAGTACATGGGTGTGGCAGAACGAAACATCAGAGGGGAAATCTGACAGCATCAGCCTCACTTGAACCTTGTTTTCTCCAAACTTGTTCCTCCAAAGCGGTTGCTTCAAGAGCTCATAGGTTGTTGGATTGCTTCCATGTTATACCTAAGTTCAACCAACAACAATGGGGATGAAAGCATAGTTGTGTCATCAAGGTTACAAGGTAAACTTAAGTTAGCGTTCACCTGATCACTTATTTGTTTAGCGCGACTTCTTGTGATTGGGCCTATAATTGTTGGAGACTTGTCGACCGTTGTGGTGTCCTCATCATTTCGAGTGGATGGTGTACAGAACAAAAAGAAAATACCCAATGGGTGTACAGATTCAACTGAATCAAGACGGATAAAACCCAATCAGAAATCAACTTACTATCGCACTTACTTGGACATTTGCTTGAAGGGCCGCGCTGGGGTCATAAGCTAGCTTGCTGCTTTCATACACCTCCTTCAGGTGCTGCATCATCAAACCGGCCTGGATCATAGCCTCCTTGCTGGCCTCGGTCTGGTCTTGTGGGACATGGTGCAGAGTGAATACAGTCGACGGAGGAGCTGATGACACATTCAGAAGGGTCGGTGCTTGAATCTGACCAACAAGTCCATAGATTGGAAGAGCTGATACCAACGGTGGAGCAGTAGAGATGGCGCCGGTCTGAGACGAACCACCAGGCTCTTGGAGGACTAGTTCAGGCGGCGTACGAGATGTTTGACCTGAAGGCGTTCTCCTAGCATGGCTTCGTGAAGAAGTCGACGTGCCTCTTCCTCCCATGCTTCTCGGAGGCTCCTCCTCGTCATCATCTGGGAGAGTGATGACGTTGGTTGGCGCTGCAGTCACTCGACAGTCAGATCTCAGTCGACCGTCAGAACAAATGGCGAGACAGAACAAGGCGTGAGTTGATCATACCTGCTATGGAAGTGGCTGCGTTCGCTGTCTTCGCGTCAGTGCACTCGTCATCGATCTCCATCTGGGACGTCGTAGAGGTAGCCACCTTGAAGTTCAGAGAGAAAGTGAAACAGTCTGCAACAAAAGCACTTACGTCAAAGCGATAGGCACATCAACTTTGATCCTGGGCAAGGCCTTCCGAGGTTTAGGCGGAATGATCTTGGCTTGCTTAGCCGTCTTCTCAGTCGGGTCGGGGGTTGGCTTCCGAGTGCGCTTCTGAGTCCTGGCACTCGACACAGTAGCCTTAACCTTAACCTGGCCAGCCGCAGGATCGTGTGTCTGCTTGGAACGACGCTCGGTGCGTGGTGGCGAATCAACCTCTTCACTGTCATCAGAGTCGTCGCTGTCGTCTTCACTATCGTCGGCATATTCAATATTGGCTCTCCCGCCCTCACTCTCAGCCCCTTCAAGGAGTTGTTCCCCGTTCGGAACGGGCGAGTACATACTGGTGAATACCTGCAAGACACAGATTTAAAGATTAGTCGGATTCCAATACAGTTACATATTTGAAGAACATAAATGATTCACTCGACAAGTTATGTCTCACCTCTCCCGGTGGATGCTCAGCGTCGAACGACAAGATTCGTTTCGCTCCACGAGGATTGTCCTTGTTTTCTGTAATGCTCCGAAGCCACTGTGCCACTGTCTCCTCCTAGACCTCCTCCGAGTCGGTCCGAGCGGTGTCGTCTGCACCCGAGTACATCCACATGGGGTGGTCGCGAGCTTGAAGAGGCTGGATGGGTCGATTGTGAAACACTTCCAACAAGTCCATGCCTGTCACACCGCCTCGAATCAACTCAACGTGCGTCAACCAAGATGGCCACCTCACCCTTCTCCCCCTCTGCTACGGCCAACGAACGAGGGGCGCGGAGTCTCTCGAGGGAGAAAGGAGGAAGACCAGTCGACGCCCCTGGAGTCGGAATATCTTTGCAAAAAAACCAGGTCGACTGCCACCCCCTATCTGACTCGGGAAAAGTCATGGGAGGGGGGGGGGGGGGAGGAGCTTCTACCCCTCATTTGGATACCCAACCCCCCACACATTTGGATCACATGGGTTTTCTCATCAGTCGGATTGGCTTTTTTAACCGACTGAGATCGACAGGTGAAGATGTGTTTGAATAACCCCTAATGTGGGTGGCATCCCAGAACGTTTTCACACATCGAAACAAAGGCGACAAGATGTGATGTGGTGTTTGGGGAAAGTGATGGATTTGTGCGCCAGAAAAGTTCTGGAAACCGTGGAAGAATGGATGCAGAGGCAGAGAGAAACCTCTTTCCACATGAGTCGTGAGGAGAACCCGCTCGCCGTCGCGCGATGCAGGCTCGGACTCCCCTTCCGGCAACCTCCAAGATCCAGGCGCTATCAGGTTGTCGGCGACGAGCCCCTCCAGATCCTTCGCCAAAACCGACGAGCGAATCCAATCCCCTTGGATCCAGCCCGGAGTCTGAGCGAATCGCGAGGTCGACCCCTTGGCCGTCTTCTTGGCGCGCTCCAGCGCCTTTGTCTTGTCCTTTGGCATCCGTGCGGTGGTCGACGGGAACGAGAGGGAGGCGCTGCGCTAGAGTGGGCAGGGCACGGAGACGAGAGGGAAAGGGGAAAAGTGGAGCGTACGGTTGCACGCCTCGGCCTCGTCGACTTGTATATTCACGAGACCGAGTGGCTGACTGGTGGGCCAGCGCAATCCTCAGGGCATCCCGCAACTGACACCGGCCTAATACGTGGTGAAAAAGGCGGCGCAAGGATCGAGGAGTCTCCTATTTCGCCCCACTTACCGCGCTGTGGTGTTTGGTGAAAAAGGCGGTGCAAGGATCCAGGAGAGGCAAACCAGTCGATCGCGTCAAAGATATCCAAATCCGATCTGCTCGATGCTATGCTACTTATTTCACTCAGACATTCAAGGGACCAGAATCAATCAAGGCGACTGACGAAGGATTAAGCTACTAACATACTTTCGAATCCTCAAGAAAATGCCTCCGAGACATTGAGTCGGATCGAAATCAACTTCATTCCTCCACTCGGTCCTCGATCCATTCGGGGGCTAATGACGATGACATGTACCTAGGGTAGGGTCTTGGGCCTGACCTATATGCCCTACCCAAGGACACTACACAAGAGACCGAGGCTCACGAAGGTGGAAAGAAGATACCGATTGGGATCACCTCAGAGTACAGATTTGGCCCACTCGGATACCCCAATTCCACTCGACCGTGGTCATTCACTCGGAAGACAAGAACCCACTCGAAGGACAGAAGACCTAGAGCCATCCCTGGATAGCAACGGTCGGACATTCACTCTGTCACCTTAAAGATCATTAAACGCGGGCGTTACAAGTAACGTACATGACTTTATTCTCTCATCGAACCCCTGTGTAACTGAAGGTTGCGAGGGGTCAGCGTACTCTATATAAGCTACCCCTCCCCTCTTGCACAAGGGTTCACACCCCCTTTAACTCAACACTCCGATCAACAAGCCTCCGCGGCACTGAGACGTAGGGCTGTTACCTCCTCCGTGAGGGGCCGAGGCGCCTGGACTCTTAAAAACCGAGTGTACAACCTCGCCGTAGCTAGACTCTGCCCTCTCTTGCGTACCCCCCATCTCTACTGTCAGATCTGTTCCCACGACACTGCGATGCTGAGATATGGACCTGCATGGCTCCTGGTCGTGTTGGCCAGCGCGTGTTGGCCAGCGCGACCATGGCCGCCAACTCCGGATCCACTCCTCGTGGTAAGTCACGAGAGAGATGGGGAATGAACAAACAGGAAGAGCTTGTCTGTCGGCTTGTTCTATTGAGGAAATGGGCAATTTGGGGATTTCATGTGGGCCCCACCTGTAAGAGGACAAATCCTCAAAGTCCCAACTAAAAAGTGGCAAAATATCAATTGCAAAGTAGCCAGAGGCAAATTGTCGAAGGCCCAAGTAAGCAGTGGCAAGAAATCAAATCCCCCCTTTTGGCGAATTGTCGAATTCCCACGTAAGCACTGTGCTAGTAATATCTCATACGAGGCAGAGTAATGATTCACTGCATCTTATTTGTATATTTTTTATTTGCGTTATGTCACCTGTATTTGTACGCTTCTTACAGGAATTGAACCTCGGACATTTGAACAACATATTGGCGAGGCTGTTTTTATTCCAGCTGGCTGTCCTTTCCAAGTAAATAATCTCCAGGTATGCTTTAGTGATTTTGTGCTATCTCAGATTGCTATACTGAACCTTACTGCTTGGAATGATCTACTCTTTGAAATGGTTCATCGTATGCAAATATAGTTACATCGTCTTTTGTTAAAATGGTTCAGTCTACGGTTCAGTTGGCTCTGGATTTTTTGTCACCTGAGAGTTTGCGGGAGTCGTCTCGAATGGGTCAAGAGATACGCTGCCTGCCAAATCATCATGATGCAAAACTGAAGATGCTCGAGGTACCTCACAACTGAGCTGGTCACCGAGCAGTTGCTTTATGCATATGTCACTTACAGTTCGGAACAAAAAAGAACCTTACAAGCTGTGTCATCAAACATGCAGGTTGGAAAGATAGCTTTATATGCAGCAAGTTCTGCTGTCAAAGAAATTCAGAAAATAACCCTCGATCCCAAGTAGGTGCACTTAACTTTTATCTCCTTGAGCGTAGAACTGTAGAGATTTTCACCTCCTTTTCTTTTTCATACGCCTTTAGTTGATCTATGCTGCTTATAAACCCAGTATCATGTGCCTTTCTCAGGTTTAATCTGGATATCAGATTTGAGGATCAGAACCTAACCAGGGCAGTTTCAGATAACCTGGCTAGAGTCACTAAACAATGAAATGTGTCTTGTGGTTGACATTCTACAAGCCCTCAGGATGTAAGATTGAAATTGAAACCCATGTAAAGTAGATATAGCAAATTGTACATGTCGTATACCGTGTCCCGAAAGGAACACGTTCACAACTCTTGTCAGATAGTATTGACCTCACCTGTATATTGTGGGTTAGGACTAACGGCTGTGCTCATGTCAACAAAAATAATGTGTTGAGCAATTAATAAACATTACAATGAGAGTACGATTGATAACTGCTCTTCCGCCATTTTGAAGAGAATTTCAGACAATTTTGGGTTGAGTAATATGGAGTTTGGCCCTGTTGTGCTTTAGCTTACATTCACACAAACAAAACAAAACAAACAGGTTGCTCCCTCTTTCCCAGAATATAAGGGCCGATTGACTTTTCTGGTCGTCACTGTGATTTTCATCTATTATGTCTACAAAATTAGTACTCCCTCCGTCTCAAAATTCTTGTCTTCAATTTGTCTAAATACGAATGTATCTAGTCATGTTTTAGTGTTAGATACTTTCCTATTTGGATGAATCTAAGGCAAGAATTTTGGACAAGAATTTTGGGACGGAGGGAGTATATAGATATATGAAATAAAATTGTTTTGAAAGGTCTATAAAATTAGTATACATATATATGAAATAAATTGTTTTGAAAGGCAAATACGATGATGCCATTTATACATGTTTAATTCATGTACTACCTTCGTTCGGGTTTATTGGTCCTCATTGTATTCCGTACGAAATGTTGACGATAAACTTAACTAACAAAATGTTCATGCATATCACCAAAAAAAATTTATCATTCAAATACGAAACCAATGATTTTTTTTGTTACGTGCATTAATATTTTGTAGGTTAAATCTTCGGTCAAAATTTGGCACAAATTACAAAGGGGACCAATAAACGAGGACGAATGTAGTACTTTGATATATATTAGTGGTCAAAGTCGTGCATCAAAGCCATGCAAAGTCAATCGTGCCTCCCAAAACACATGCACTCCCAAAACACATGCACGTACACAATTAATTCAACACAAAACAAAATAAACTGCAAATCAACGCAAGCCAAGATAAAAATTACCAATTCATACACAGGCCATACATAACCACGCCTATATTCTCTCAACATAGCCGGTCCCAAACCCGGATAAAGGAGGAGGGTTGTGATAGATTTGGCGCGCCAATGTCAAAACTCAGCCACTCTTATGGAGATGAAATTCAAAAGATTTTTATTAAGGCATAACCCTGTCAGCGATGCGCCACATCGGAATCGGGTGTGATGTCAAATGGGCAAGGGCCGGGTCGTCACCCCCCTCCGTAGGCGTGTCGTATCTTGATCTGGATACGATGGCAAGTGAAAGGATCGAGTAGTCGCATCCTAGTGGCGCGCTACACCGACGCCTCGGTGTAGTGGAAAATGAGTAAGGGTCTTCGCATTTGACTGGACAAGTGTGAAGGGTAAGGAAGCTAGCCAAGCCTAGGAGAATTTGCTTAGGTAGTAGGTAAGCTTCGGGAGCTAGTTGATACATCGGTGATGAGAGCTGTTGGTATCCTTTGCATCTAAGAAACGAAATGGAGGGTACAAAAGGTGAAGAAGGTGGAGGATACATGCTTCAAGCTGTGGTACACGAGGACATCTCCGAACAGAAATGGAGTATGCATCTTGATCAGCAGGAGTCTCAAGTACGCAGTGGTAGACGTGAAGAGACACGGGGACTGGATTATCCTAGTCAAGCTGGTAGTGGGGGACTTAGTTCTCAATGTTATCAGCGTGTATGCCTCGCAAGTAGGCTACAATGAGAACAACAAGAGGGAGTTTTGGGAAGGCCTGAAGGACATGGTTAGGAGTGTACCGATTGGCGAGAAGCTCTTCATAGGAGGAGACCTCAATGGCAACGTGGGTACATCTAACACATGTTTTGAAGGGGTGCATGGGGGCTTTGGCTAGGGCATCATGAATCAAGAAGGAGAAGATTTCTTAAGCTTTGCTCCAGCCTACAACATTATCGTAGCTAACACCCTCTTTAAAAAGAGAGAATCACATCCAGTGACTTAGTAGTGGTCAACACTCTAGCCAGATTGATTTCATCCTCTCGAGAAGAGAAGACACTCGTGCATGACTAGATTGTAAGATGATACATGGAAAGAATGTTGTCCCTCAGCATAGGCTTATAGTGGCTGACTTCCGCTTTCAGATTCGTGTCCAGCGGGATAAGCGTGCCAAAGTCGCTAGAATGAAGTGGTGGAGGCTCAAGGGGCAGGTAGCTTAGGTGTTCAAGGAGAGGGTCATTAAGGAGGCCCCTTGGAGGAAGGAGGTGATGTAGACAATACATGGACGAAGATGGCTATTTGCATCCGTAAGGTGGCCTAGGAGGAGGTTGGAGTGTCCAAGGAACGTAGAAGCGAAACTAAAGATACCTGGTGGTGGAATGATGATGTTCAGAAGGCTATTAAGGAGAAGACATATTGTTTTAGACGCCTATACATGGATAGGAGTGCAAACAATATAGAGAAGCACATGATGGCAAAGAAGGTCGCAAAGCGAGCTGTGACTGAAGCAAGTGGTCGGGCTTATGAGGATCTCTACCAGCAGTTAGACATGAAGGGAGGCGAAAGGGGCATCTATAAGATGGCCAAGATCCTTGAGAGGAAGACGAGGGATGTTGACGAAGTCAAATGCGTCAAGGACGGAGCAAACCAATTCCCGCTGAAGGACGAGGAGATTAAGCATAGATGACGGGAGTACTTTAACAAGCTATTCAATGGGGAGAATGAAAGCTCTACCATTGAACTGGATGACTCATGTGATGACACCAGTAGGCCTTTTGTGCGGCGAACCTAGGATTCCGAGGTCAAGTGAAAGGATCGATATGGTCGACTAGAGGGGGGTAGGTGACGACCAATTTTTAGCTTCTTTTAACAAATTAGAATTAGCAAAAAAATAGGTTGTCTAGATATGCAACTAAATGGACAACCTATATGATGAGCTCACAATTCACAAGATACAAACACAATATAAGTTTGCACAAAGTAAAGGTTAGAAGTAACCACAAGTGGAGCCGATGGAGACGAGAATGTGTTACCGAAGTTCCCTCCCTTTAGAGGGATGTTCTGTTGGAGCGGTGCGGAGGCACAATGCTCCCAAGAACCCACTAGGGCCACCGTATTCTCCTCACGCCCTCGCATAATGCAAGATACCATGATTCCACTAGTGGTATCCTTGAAGGTGGCGACCGAACCGTTACAAGCAAGGTTGGGGCTCTCTCCACAACTTAATTGGAGGCTCCCAACACCACCGTGAAGCTTCAACACAATGGAATGTGGCTCCGAGGTGACCTCTTTCATCTAGGGTGTCCAAACACCCAAGAATAAAAACATCCACAAGGGATTAGTGGGGGAATCAAATTTCTCTCGGTGGAAGTGTAGATCGAGGCTCTCTCCTTCAAACCCTACAGAATCAACAAGTTTTGGTGGCTAGGGAGAGAGAGCAGGCAAGAATGAGCTTTAGCGAAGCAATGAACTAAAAGGTGGGTCTTCTTGGGGAAGAAGACCCCCTTTATATAGCGGGGGCTCAAATCCAATCGTTAAGTGCTCACCCCGCACTCAAGCGGTACTACCGCTCTAGGGAGCGGTATTACCGCTTAGGGCAGTAGTTCCCCGCTGAAGCTAGTGAGCACGACTGGTACTTGAGTGGTAGTGCCGCCGGACTAGTACTACCATCCATCCGAGCGATACAACTGCTTTAGATCACTAGTTCAGCGGAACATCGATATTGACGCGACGCCAGAGCGAAAGTACCGGACAGAGCGGTACTACCGTGTAACTATTGTTCAAGTACCATATATGCTGAATGGGAAACAACAACATGAAAACAAGCTGAAGTAGCATCTGCAGTGGCAGGCCTTAGTACCGCGCAAGCAGTACTACTGTGCTACTACCGTGTTAGTGCCACTAATTGTCATAGCTATAGAGGGATCATCAGTAGTGTAACGGCAGTGGCATATGCATACCATGTAAGCTGTACTGCCGTGCTACCACTGTCTTTCTACCGCTAATACTCCAGAGAACAACATAAGCGAGAATCCAAGCGGAAGTAGGAGCAGCACTAGTCTGCGGAAGTACCACCTAAGCGATACTAGCATGGACAAGAGCGGTACTACCGCCTAGATGCTGCAACCTCTATGATGCAGGAAGGGTATGTGGGTGCATATGGGGTTGTGCACGTGTTGGTTCCACCCAACCTTTTCAAAGCGGACCCCTCTTAATTGTACGGATTTCCTACGACTCAAGTCAACCAAAAAGGAACACTAGAAAACAATTTCGCTCTTTCTTTCACCGAGGGGAATAAAACCGTCGTGTGCCATATTTGAGAATATCTGAAATGCTCAATGCACACAGTTAATCCAAAAATAACATTATCATCAATCACCGAAACCATTAGAGAGAGATATGCCCTAACAATCTCCTCCTTTTTGGTGGATTGATGACATCACCCGATTTGCACAAAGGAGTAAAGAATAACATGCAACGAACAATCTACAAAATATAGACACCCCCTAGATGTGTGCACTATTTAAATATGCTTTTGGAATGCAAAGCACACTCTAGGATCAACACCCCCTATATTTTATAGACTAGGTAATACTTAACAAATAGAATATAGACACTAAGCATGGTTGCAAGCAAGAGTGCGAGAGCATGAAGATAACAGGAAACATGATAAGCATAGACCCATACACATATATAAGAAGATAGATAGGTAGCATATGTCTCACACCATACTCAAACATAGTCTCATAGTCTTGAACCAAAGAAAATAAGGTAAGGAGTTCACAAGCATAAAAGACGGGCAAATAAAACAAGCTTGGACTCGGCAAACCCTACAAATCACCCAGTCCTAACATCCACCCCCCTTTGACATCAAGACTACAAAAAGGCAAATAGTGACACTAAGCGTCTCGAGGTGGTAGCTCTACTCTCCATGCATGGATTGGTCAGTCTCCTCATTGTCGTCTTGTACCTCGGAGTACTCAGTAGCCTCAGGATAATCAGCAGGTGGAGCAGAAGTAGCAGCATCCGAATCCTCATCGTTAGCCTAGTGACTGTGGCCCGAGATCCGCTTCTCCTCAGAAGTGATCTCTTCTCAGAGCCACTCTCAACCTCCATGTCCAACTTCCTCATCATGGCAATCTGCGGCGGCGAGTCATCTTCTCCTTCACATGGGTGTGGTACATCCTGTGTTGCACATCAATCTCAAGGTAGAAAAGCTTCCTAACCTTCCTCTTGAGCTCTGCAGCCCATCCCAACTACTCTGGAGCATGCTCATAGTATGGCTCATCTGACTCAACAGAAGGAACCTCAACATCAGGAATATGCGCGGGACCCCGGTTCTTCTTCGGCCTTAGCCTGATCTCCTCATGGTTAACCAGGGGGCCAAGCTCTAAGATCTCCTCAGGGAATTGCGAGTGCCACGTGTCCACAATGAGCCCGAAGATGAATGGAGCATAGATAGGCACCCTACGTCCATAGACTGCAGTAGAGAGCTCGGTCCACATCACATGGGATGCATCCAAAATTGTGGTCTTGCCCTTCTCCTTGTGGCACATAAGCAACATGTTAACCCAATAAGCACGTACCATGTCAAAGTTCCCAACACAAGGGAAAAGCGAGTGCCTGAAGATGTGATGCATGATACCAATAAACGGTTTCATCTCCTTGACCTCTCCCTTAGCCCCTGAGTGATGATGGTGTGGCAAAGAAACTTGGACTTGTTTGTTGGAGAAGATTTCCCGTGCGAGCGAAGACCAAGGGGGTTGTCCAACCCATCATTGTTGTATCCCAAACTGTTCATGAACACCTTCCAGGTAGTCTGCAGCCGTCTTCCATGTGTCATCTAAGTCAGAGTCTTGGCATCATCAGTCCCAAAGTACACGGTAGCTTAAAATTGTGCCGCAAACTCAGGGTCGAAGTTGTTGTTGAAGGTGATGATCTTCATGATGTCAAACTGCTCATAGAGAGCAAGCGCCTCCCCAAAGTACTCCAAGTCATTCTACACGTGCTTGATGTTCATAGACTTGGTCGTGACATATGAGTTCTTGTTCTTGATCACATTATGGTACACTGAAGCCTCATCCCTATTCCAGAAAGGGCGGCCCTCCAAGGTTGCGTCTTGAGGACGAGTGTAGGGGTTCCGCTCATGGTAAGCCCAATACTTCTTGGCATTGATCTCCATAATAGACTTGGCATTCTCCTTCAGCTTCTTGGCAACAAACTTGGTGCTTCCTGATTGCCTGAAAGGTGGGGCCTCTTCTGCTTCACTAGAAGAGGCAGTACATCCGCGCTTCGGGTTCTTGCGACGGAGCCACATAAGGTCCGGAGCTACTACCACCTGAACACGACACAAAACAGAAGGGAAAAGCAGGTGTAAATGCATAAGCCAAAGACATAAATTTGAGAGAGGAGCAAGTTTGCAGCAGTTCAGAAATTTGGTGGCCCAAGTAGTAGTACCGGTCTCATAGTGGTAGTACCGCTTGAGGCTCAAGAGGTAGTACCGCTCTGGGAGGAGCGGTAGTACCGTCTGTGTCTCAGGCGCATTGCCGCAGAGAGATCCGTTGGTACCGAAACCACCAAACTTTCAAAATGCGGCAAACTAATGCCTACTCTCCTATCTAGCAATCAGCCCTCCTAAACTTGCCATGATTTAGCCAAAAATCGATGAACATACCCGCATTGCCATACAACCTAGATTCAAAAAATAGAATCGTAGGAGCGAGGAACGGGGGAAATACCGTCGTCCATGTCAAGAGGAGAAGGTGGGGATCGATCCGACCAGACGGAATCAAAGGAGATGCCCCGTATGTGGTGAGCTGGGGACGACAACCGCGATGGTTCCTTGCGTTGCAAAGGAGAGATGTGGGGGAGGAAGAGGAGAATGATTATGGGGGTAAGTAAACCCCCGTGTCTGTTCCCTTAAACCACCCGCAGGCCTCTTAGCGGTAGTACCGCTTCGTGGAGCGGTAGTACCGCCTCGGTACTACAGACGACAGGAGGCCGGTAATACCGCCTCAGCAGTAATACCAGAGGGCAGGGCGGTAGTACTGAATACACGAGAGTTCCACCTAATTCCAGTGGTACTTCCGCTTGTAGAGCAGGAAACAACAAGGATCAAATTTGAGGATGGATGGCTTATGCAAATACTCCTATATGAGAGGTTTGAAGATGAGAATGGCTTAGGTTTGGAGACCTGAAACACTTCAAATGGTGAGGAACAATCCAAGGTTAAAATGAAGCAAAGGACAAGAGTAAACCTTGGAGTGAACCAAATGGCAAAAGACCCAATGTATAAATAAAAGCAATGAACACCAAAGATAACCAAACCTCTTCCAAGAGAAGGGGGTTGGTGGCCATAGCCACCTAAGTTTGAGTCAAATGGTTTGGCACCACGATGATTTTAACCTTGTGTCCAAGACCAGAACTCATCTTTGAAGGACAAGTACCATAAAAATGGCTAATGTGAAAGGTTGATTCTATTATGCATAATAAGAGGAGTGTGAGTTCATGAGAGGAACACCCCCCCCTATGTCCATGCCTACATCTAGAACAAAATAAAATGATGAGTACGGTAGGATGTGCATTGCCTCAAGCCACATTGCTCAAATCAATGACATTTAGCTCATGCCTTAACTCGCAAAATCTTGCTTCATCTTCGTGAATATATCCGCTAGTTGCTCACGAGTGCCTACAAACATAAGATCAATCTCTCCATGCTTGATGTGACCTTGGATGAAGTGATGACGAATCTCAATATGCTTCACCTTGCTATGTTGCACGGGGTTGTAGGAGATCTTGATTGCACTTTCATTGTCACATAGAAGAGGCACTTTGTCACAAGTGACACCATAATCCTTTAAGGTTCGTCTCATCCAGAACAATTGTGCACAACAACTTGCGGTGTCAATATACTCAGCCTCGGTGGTGGAGAGAGACACATAATTTTGTTTCTTGGATGACCAACTCACCAAGGAGCGACCAAGGAATTGGCACCCTCCGGAAGTGTACTTTCTCTCCACACAGTCTCGCGCCTAATCCGAGTCCGAATATCCCATGAGATCAAAGCTTGCTCATTTGGGGGTACCATAAGCCAAAGTTTGGGAGCCAAATATCGAAAGATTTCTTGACCAGCACAAAGTGGCTTTCCTTAGGTTCGGCTTGAAACCATGCACACATTCCCACACTCAACATGATATCTGGTCTAGATGCACAAAGATAAAGCAAGAATCCAGTCATAGAATGATATACCTTCTAATCCACCGCTTTACCATTGGGATCAATGTCAAGTTGGCAGTTGGTTGGCATTGGAGTCTTGGCCAGCTTACCATCATCCAACTTGAATCTCTTGAGCATGTCTTGGGTATATTTGGCTTGGTTAATGAAGGTTCCTTCTCTTCATTGCTTGACTTCGAACCCGAGAAAAAGAACTTCAATTATCCCATTATAGACATATCAAACTTCCTGGTCATTAGTGCGAAAAACTTATCATTGAAAGCTTTGTTAGGAGAGCCAAATATAATATCATCAACATATAGTTGGCATACGAACAAATCCCCTTTAACCCTCTTAGTAAAAACACTGGGAGCGACTTTCCCAATTTCAAATCCACGATCTTGTAACGACTTGGCAAGGTTCTCATACCACGCATGTGGGGCTTGTTTAAGGCCATATAGTGCCTTCTTGAGCTTGGATACACGAGTGGGGAACTCGGGACCTCAAAGCCCGGGGGTCGTTTGACATATACCAACTCATTAAGAGGGCCATTAAGAAATGCACTTTTCACATCCATTTGTTGCAATTTGAAATCATGATGAGATGCATATGCAAGCACCAAGCGAATAGATTCAAGGTGAGCGACTGGAGCGAAAGCTTCACCGTAATCAACACCTTTGACTTGGGAGTAACCTTGGGCTACCGGTCTTTCCTTGTTGCAAATCACTATCCCATGCACATCTTGCTTGTTCTTGAAAATTCACTTGGTTCCGATGACATCATGATTCTCCTTTGGCCTCTCCACCAATTGCCACACATTGTTGCGCTCGAAGTTGTTGAGTTCTTCATGCATGGCTTCAACCGGGTCCTTGAGTGCCTCATAGAACTTTTGGGGCTCAACACAAGAAACAAACCGTGATGCTCACAAAAGTTTGGTAATTGTCTACGAGTAGTTATCCCTTTTCTCAAGCTCCCAAGCACATTCTCCATGATGTGCTCTTGATTCTTTAGCTTGGAAGCAATCTTGGCAGCACGACGCTCTTATAAGTCTTCAAGAGATTCTTGAGAGGTTCCATCTTGATCAACTTGAGCGTCGTCTTGAGCTTGCTAATAGTCATGACCTTGATCTTGGGCATCACTTGGTTCACCACCACCATCATGAGGTTGATCTTTCCCTTGATCTTGATCACTTGGTTGATGGCCTTCACTTTGTTCTTCGGAAGCGTGTGGGTCTAGTGTTGGTGATGGTTCCACTTGCGAAGAACATTATCCCTCTCCTTCTACCACAAGGGATTCCTCAATGGGTAGTATTTGGCCCACAACCATTCTTATTATGGCTTGAGGATGAATTTCATGATAAACGAACACCCGGAAGTACTTGGGGTTGGGCTTGTTGCCGGTAAGTATTTCATATGGAGTCTTGTTCAAGCCTTTGCGGAGGTAGAGCCGATTGGTTGCATGACATGAAGTGTTGATGGCTTCGACCTACAACTTGTACGAAGATTTGAGATCTGCCATCATGGCCCTTGCCGCCTCCATCAACGTCCGATTCTTCCTCTCCGCTACACCATTTTATTGAGGGGTATATGGTGTAGAATATTGATGCTTGATCCCCTCATCACTAAATAACGCATCCAAGGTCTAGTTCTTGAACTCGGTGCCATTGTCACTTCTAATGATCGATATCTTTCCATCCTGTTGACATTGAGCTTCATTGGCAAAGTCGATCACGGTTTGTTTGGTGTCACCCTTCCTCTTGAAGAAATATACGCATGTGTATCTTGAATAGTCATCCACTATCACCAAGCAATACTTTCTCCCAAAGACTATCGAATGATGGAGGTCCAAAGAGATCCATGCGAAGGAGCTCTCATGGCCTCTTGGATGTAATAACAGTCATGGTCGGTGAGCCGTCTCATGTAGCTTTCCTATGATACGAAAACTGCAAGCATGATCTTTGGCAAAACAATATTTTTTAGTCCACATATGTGGTATCCATTGAGGAGACTTTGCAAAGATCTCACATTGACGTGGGCTAAATGACGATGCCGAAGCCATCCCACGTCAACTTTAGCCATTAGACACGTCGCAGTCTTAGTGGGTTTCTTCGAAAAGTTTACCACATAGAGACTGTTCTCGACATGCCCAACAAAAGCTACTTTAAGAGACTTGCTAAAAAAAGGGCCATCGTATCAAGGTCAATGAAAGTAGCAAATCCCATAAGTGCAAGTTGACAAATGAAAAGTAAATTGCATCCAAGGATCTCAACAAGCATGACTTTCTCAATGGTTAAGTCTTGAGAAATGACCACCTTGCAAAGACCCAATACCTTAGATAATGAAGCACCACCAAATTGGACATGGGTGGGCATAGATGTATTTGCTTGAATGTCCACCACCAAATCCTTGCTTCTGGTCGTATGATCTGTTGTTCCACTATCGAGTAACCATGACACCGCATCAGAAGCAAACTCCTACATAAGATCACTACTTGATTTTAGGTACCCATTCTTGAATGGGTCCTTTCATGTTAGTGACAAGGCTCTTAGAAACCCAAATAGACCACTGAATGTACTCACGAGGAGAATCAACAAATTTGGCATAAACATGCCCATCACTAGCAAGGCATAAACATAAGGGTTAAAATCACCGGCTTTGTTGGGAGGAGTTGTTTTGCCCATTTTGGCATCACCACCCACCACCTTGTTCTTCTTCTACTTAGGAGCACTCTATTTGAGAGGGAGAGCTTGCTTGGTCTTTCTTTTCTTCTTCTTTGACTTGGGCACAAACCCAAGTCCTTCCTTTGCCACAACTTCTTTTAGATTGCTCAAAAGTTCATTGAGGTTCTTATCGCCCTATATGCATGTGACAAGGCCTTTCTCAAGTTGATCTTTTAGCTTGGCATTCTCCTCAACAATATGAGTGTGCTCAAAACAAGGGTTAGTAGCATGTGCACTATCAATTAGAACAAAAAGAGGACAAGTATCAATCTCCTTCGTTAGCTTCACTTGGAGTTGATCATGATACTTCTTGAGTGTAGCATGAGTAGTTTTCAAAGCCTTATGAGCCTTGTCAAGTAACTCAAAATCCTCTTTGAGTCTAGCATGCCCAACCCCAAGTTCAACATTCTCGGATTTAAGCACACGAGAACATGATCATGATCTTTCTTTAATTTAGTAAGCTCAACATTTTGTGACTCCTCAAGTGCCATGCGAAGACCTTGCTCTTCCTCAAAAGCATGAGAGAGATCCGCAATCGCATTGGCATACTCACAGCTATGCCCTTCCATCTTAGTGATTGTCTCTTCATGATACTTAATGATATCATTGGCCTTGCCTAGTTGTTTTAAGAGATCAATATAGTGCCTCTTGATCTCACCTTTGAGCTTTCCCAAGAACTTGTCAAACTCATTCTCATCCACCTTTACCTCCCTACTTTAATCCACACAATCCATCAAAGAAGGATTAGTAGAGATAATAGTTTTGATGTTGGAGGTTACCTTGTTAGTAGCCTTTGCCATGAGGTAGTTGGGTGTGGTGATGAGGTTCTCGTTGGGGGAGTCGAAGAGAGACACCGAGGTTGGGGTTGCGGTGGCAATGGCAACATAGGCTATTGCGACCCGTTCACCACTAGCACCATCATCATCATCAACAACATAATCATCGGAGTTGTACTCTTTGTGCACCCCCAAACCATTTTGAGGCACCTTCTTTGTGAAGTTGTTCTTCATAGGGTAAGACTTGGAATTGTCCTTGTGGATGAGCTTGACTCCATTGTCTCCCCTCTTCTCATAGGAAAAATCGACGACAAAGTGACTCACATTGCCACAACTGTTGCAAGTCCCCACACATTCTCTCTTGACCTTGGAGCCACTTTAGTTGTTCTTGGAGTAGTTGGGCCTCTTGTTGCCCCAAAATTTCCTTTACGCAAGAGCCATGTGCTCGTGGTAAGCATATTTGGTGTCTTCGGGGCAACACTCTTCTTCATCCTCTTCCAAAATCACCTTGCCTTCGAAGAAGTGTTGGGATTCTTTGACCGTTGAACACGAGCTAGAGCGTTGTTGGCGGTCTTGTTCAAGATGTTCATTGCAATAAACTCATCCAACACACCACTTGAGGACAAGGTGTGGAAGTCTGGTCTTTGACGGATCATGGAGGGCATGCTCTTGTTGAAAAGCATGATAGCATTGAGGAACTTGTGGTTGACCCAATTATCATCCGTCTCCTTGCCTCCATGATATCGGAGTGAGACTGCAAGAGTAGTCAATCTCTGGCAAATCTCATGAGTATTTTTGTTGTCATTCAGCAAAATCTCATTGGCTTCATGAAGCACAACCTCAAAGTTGGAGCGTTGAATACTGGATCTCTCCTTGTACAAAGAGTTGATGTGCTCCCATGCATCTTTTGCAATAGTGAATGTGCGCAAGTGTGCAAGCTCTTCGGGAGGCATGGCGGCTTGAAGAATGAACAAGGCAAATGCATTAAGTTGGTTGTACACTTCTTCTCTTGGGGACATGTTGCTTGGATCATGAGGGTAGAAGCGTTGCTCAATAACCCTCCAAAGTTGTGCCGAGTTTTGATTCAAACGAGACTTGATACGAAAAACCCAGTTAGGAAAATTATTCAAATCAAGCTTGAGAGGAGCCCCATGAGAGTTAATATGAGGCGAGGGGACCAGTCCTCCATAGATCGGGGGACAGGCGACTGCGACATGGGTGCCCGACCCATTCTTTAATTGAGAAGTATTAGGCTTTAGGCTATTAGCCAATTCTTTGGCGGAGTCAACATCCGTATCCAAGGATGTAGGGTTAACTACTACCTTGGATCGGTGGAAGGTGCCCCCAAGGAATTCCTTTAACATGGATTTGACCTCGTGGTCGTCGTCGACGACGACGATTGTTTTTCGGATATAAACTTCCTTGCGCCCAAAGAAGAGCCCCAACCGACTTACGTGGTGCCCACTAGGCACCATCACGCTCCAGGGGGTAGGCCACGACCTGGTGGGTGGTGGAGGCCGTGGGCCTCCATTTGAATCGATTCCACCTCCCAGAATCACATATAGTCCAAAATAATTCTCCGTAAAATTTTATCGTGTTTGGACTTCATTTGATATGGATATTCTGTGAAACAAAAAACATGCAACAAACGGGAACTAGCACCGGCACTGGTTCGATATGTTAGTCCTAAAAAATAATGTAAAATGTTACCAAAAGTATATATAAAAGTTGTATAATATTGGCATGGAACAATAAAAAATTATATATACGACGGAGATGTATCAAATGAGCCATACAATGAAGATATGGGAGAGAGTCATTGAGCACCGCTTAAGAAGAATGACAAGAAGGACCAATAATAAGTTTGGTTTCATGCCTGGGAGGTCGACCATGGAAGCCATTTTCTTGGTACAAGAACTCATCGATATGTATTTTAAATAGCGAGCATGAATTAACAACAACTCATGGATATATGTACGTACTCCCGCTCCTCATATACCATATAGATGAATCTTTTATACCTCTTTATTATTTTTAATATACTTCATTAGTAATTATTAGATACCCCAAAATTATTTTCATGAAAAAAATAATGCGAGTCTACATATTTTAAATGTTTACGTATATACTGATGTATTTATACGTGAAAAAGGTATATTACAAAAAGTACGTCTTAGATGATATTTTTTCAACAAAATTCATATTGGGGTATCTTAGAATATTTAATGAAGTATATTGAGAATGATAAAGAGGTATAATTAATGTGTATATGGTATATTAAGGATGGGAGTACATACTCCTAGGAGTACAGAAGAAGAGTCCTATATAGGGATTGACTATTCGTCACCCTGGGTGAGGAATAGTTATTCTTTACCCCCTCTATATTTACATCAATGCACCGTAATTTTAAATTTTATCTTAGTTCGTACGTAAAAAGATGATGAAAGAAAATATATAATCGTCGTACAAAATAATTTATGTTACGTAAAATTACAAACGCAAAAGTATAGTGTAAAATATACATAAAATGCAATTTTTCTGGTCTTATGACCTTGATTTTGTTTTTCTTGTGCCAAATTTTACGTAGTGATTCAATATGAATGTAAATATTTGTATTTCAAATGTAATTTATAATGAAACGGTCGAAAGATTACCTCGTGTGAAGAATAACTTATTCTGCACTTCGGGTGATGAATAGTAACTATATATATAGGGTGGGTCTATTATGATAACACCCTCTAGAGTCTTATTCTGCTAACAAAAACCTTATTCTGTTAACACCTCGATCGAGTCAACTGAGCCGCAACGCATGCAAAAAAAAGAAGCACCCCCACCCACCCACGTCAAACCATCTCCCTGGTCATGCTTTGTCCCTCCCCACGACCACCCACCCACCCAACCAACTGCGCGCCACCCCTGCAACCACCTTCTACCGCGCGCCGAAGCCACACCTCCGCCGGCAACCGCGCCCGTAACCTGCCCGAACCCCCTACCCGAGCGTTGCCCTGCCCCGAGCACCACCTTTCCCACCTCCCCCGATCCAGCCATCCCGGGATCCGTCGGATCCAGCTCTAGCTCCAACGTCACCGTGGCCGCCCCCCGACCACCGCTCCAACGTCACCGTGGACACCACTGCGACCTCTCCTGGTGCCGGATCCGGTGGGATCCGCCTCCAACGCGGTCACCCCGCGCGGGGCCGTGGCCGGACCAGCTCCCCCGTCCCGCCTCCTCCACATCCATGGAGGCTACCGTCGCGGGAGATGCACCTCCCCTCCACTTTCGTCGACGACCAGAGGCGGAGGTACTCCTCTACGCCGCTCTAGCTCGGCGGTCCATCTATGCTAGGATTCAAGGAGCTCGAAGCTTCACGCATCGTCGATCTCGCCTCCCCACGACCCCTCTTTGCAGTTCGACAGAGGTCCGGCTACAGAGTCAGCCGTCCCAAACCACCGAACACGGCAAGTTCCTTCGGTGAGCCTCAACCCGCTCTACACACCTCTAAATCCTCCCCCAGCCCCATCAATGGGCCGTCGAGATAAGGCCCGTGAGTCCCTTCTCCTCCTCTGCCAGATCCTCCTCCTTCTCCCCTTCGTGTTACCCTTCCTCCTAACTAGGAAGGACGAGCTTTGAGGATCCCGGCAACCACCTAGCCTCCCCAATGGTGCTCGTCTTGGCCAATTTGTACCGAACTATCTTATGTTTGTTTGTCGCTATGGGGGAATTGTTCGTCCAGCCACCATCAATCTAACATCTCGCCGGAGAGTGGACATAACTGCACACCCTCATTGGTTGAGCTGCACGCCACCGTGGGCAGAACTGCATGCCCAACCCCCGCTCTTGCCCGCCTCACCCCCACTGGACCACAACTCCACCATCACCCCGCCAACTCCCACGCACCTACTGCTCGTAGGTTGGAAACGGCCTCCGTGCAATTCGGTGGTGGATGCCGCAGACGGGCAATTGAATTTTTTGTGTTCTTCGGTTCAGTTGGCCAATGACAACATACACTCCGCTCGCTCATCTATGCAGATTTAGTTTTGTTGTTTTTGCAGGGAAGGAGATACATAAAACAAAGAAGTTGACTGCACCCATGATGAAGTTTTTTGTTTGCTGCAGTTTCAAATGTTGCCTTTGAAAGAAAATGTATGTGCGTATTTAGAAGTTCAATTTTATGGTTGACCATCTTTCCCTACTCTATGTGATGGCCGAGGAGTGGGCGAGAGGAGTTGCGTGCCGTGTGCATGTGTTGTTCATTGTTGTTATGTTTCTCTGGATCATGCAGTGCAGAACACATTAGAAAAATAGCTAAGTAAAAATGTGCGATTTTACTACTCTTGACCATGCAGCGCAGAACACATTAGAAAAATACATATAGAAACATGCAGTTCAGTACGGTGAACACATGCTTGATTTTGTTAAAAAAATGTTGTTCATATCGCGTGGTGTTGTGGGTCATTCTTTTGGACCATGCGGTGCACTTTGGTCTAAAAAAAGTCTACTACAAAGAAATCCTTCTTCAGTACACTCCATTTAGAACAAAATGCATTTAAAAAAACAAGCAAATGAAGTGCACTTTGGCCTTACAAAAAGTCCACTACGGAAGACTTTTCAGTACACTCCATTTAAAATAAAATACATTTAAGAAAACATGCCATTGCGGTGCACTACGAAGGACTCTTCAGTACACTCCATTTAGAACAAACTACCTTTAAAAAAACAAGCAAATGCGGTGCACTTTGGTCTAAAAAAAGTCCATTGTGAAGGACTCTTTAGTACAATCAATTAAAATAGTTAGAAAAAGAAACTAATGTAGTACACTTGCCTCTACTCTAGGGTTTGGACGCGTTAAAAAAAAGGACAAATATAGAAAATTGCACTTGGCTCGTCACTACAGTCCCAACATGTTAACGAAAACGTTGTCCCAAAAAAACGTGTTACATGAAAACGTCAACAGTAACTCATGTGGTTCACTTTTGAAAGTGTTGCGGTTCATTTTTTGTATTGATACAGTTCACTTGCTCGTCTTCGAAAATTTATGTCCGACAAAAAAACCATGAAGTTCATTTGCCCGTCTGCCGCAGTGCGGTTAGCAGTGCGTTCTTCTGTCTGATGAAGTTCACTCGTCGATTTGGGTGTCTCGAAAAGCAGAGTACCCGCATTTCGGTAATTTTAAAACTGCTTTTAGACCGTGAAGAATTAGTGAGAGTGTTCCACATGAAAAAGTTGCGTCTCGTCGATATCTTTCCAACGGCGTATGATTTGAATCATTTTGACCAGCGGTTTGAAATTTTTTCGTGAAAAATGGCCGCTGCCACTCGTAGTCCGCCGCACGATTTTCAAAATTAACTAAAAACCGTAAGGAATCTCAAAAACATTTCAACATATGAAAGTTGCGCCTCGTTCGTAGCTTTCCAACGGCGTGTCATACGCCTTGTTTCGACAAATTATTTAAAAACTGAAGCTAAAACGGTAGCGAAAATTTAAAAAAACATAATTCCACGATTTAATAAATTCAAAACTGCTCTTAAACCGTAGCGAATTAGAAAAAATAATAAATATGAAAAATATGCGCCTCGACGATACCTTTCCAACAGTGTATCATTTGTTTCATTCCGACGAGCGGTTTAGAAGAAAACGCGAAAAATGCTCGCTGTCATTCATTGTGAGCCGCACGATTTTCGAAACTGCTCTTAAACTATGATGAATTTTGAAAAGTGTTCAACATGGCGAAGTTGCGTCTACTCCATAGCTTCTCAACAGTATATTACACGCATAATTCCGATAAACGGTTAAAAAACTAGAGCGAAAAAGGTACCCAAAGAACAACACGTACAGTTTTTTCGAGATGAAGTTCACTGGTCGCTGTGTTGCAGTACCTCAGCTACCGAGAGTGCAGTGCCCTCGCGTTGTGCGTGCAGTGCGGAAGTGTTATCAGAATAATTATTCTGCTAATATATATATTGTCGACGTCCTGGGAACCAGGGTACCCAGACTTGCCTGTCTGCGGGCCGCGACGCACTCCTACAAGCGGCCTGGTACGGCCCAGCTGTCCAAGACCCTCTCGAGGGGGCTAAGCCTCGCGAGGAGAACGACGTCAAGACCTCCTCGGGAGCGGCCTCAGCAAGGTGCTCTGGAGGGGCGAAGAATCCAAGGCCAAGCCTGCCTCAGGAGGAGGTAGTGATGTCAGCAGTGAGTGCCAGCGTCCGCCAGCGGCGCGGGAGCCAGCGGCGCAATTGCCATTTCGGTGCAAAAGGGACAACGCAGCCGTTGGTTCCCAAGGAGCGGGGCAAAGCTTTCCCTTTGGTGTAACGAGACCGAAGACCGCAAGGACGACACGGAGGATGTCACCGTCGAGCCCACCATCGTGTCACCGCCTGATCCTTTTGCAGGCGAAGACCACTTTTGTCAGGATAGGAACGTCCTTGTGTTCCCGCTCAAAAATGGCCGTTGTGGGATCCCTTCCCACCTAAACATTTCGGGGGAAGAGGACCCTGGCCGCCTATATAAGTAGCTAGGATCCCCACTGTGAAGGAGTGACCGACTCATACACTCGGCCACCACTCAAGGAGCAAGAACACTTGCCTCCCGACCCTCCTGAGCTCAGGAACCATTGTACTAGCTCATATCCCAGCTCGCCCGAGGCTAATCCACCAAAGCAGGAAGTAGGGGCTTACACCACGCGGTGGCCCGAACCTGGGTAAACTCTTGTGTGTTCTGTTTGTTGTGGGCTTGAATCCCCCACCGAGACGAGAGCGAGACGCTAGGTAGACGTGAGTGGGAGATATCTTCGTTCACACCCCTGTGTTCGAACTTCTTGGGTTTTGCGGAGCCCTAAATCCGACATTTGGCGCGCCAGGTAGGGGGCGTGTCGAAATCTCGCCTCTCCGACGACCTCGTCGCACTCTCGTCACCGACTCCGCTCCACAACCATGGTGGACACATGCCGAGCTCGCGCCGCCCGCCGCACTACGAACGTCGCTCAGACGGCGCCCGCGGGCAACGGCGCACCGCTCCGCCCCAACTCACCGGTCGCCAACGCCGCCACCGACCCGGCTGTCCACGAGCAGCAGGACTCCTTGCTGCCACTGTCCGTGCGGCGGGATGGCCGCACGGCAACGCCTTCACCCTCGCCAGCCGCGGCGTCGTCCTCGCTGGTCTGCCGCGGGCCGGTCTACCAGCAACCTGCGATACTGATGGCGCGGGAGCTTTTGCGCTACCGCCCAGCAGATGACCTCTACGACGAGTGGCTCCATCGCATCACCGAGCTCGTCAACGCCGCTGGAGAAGCACCTGCACCAACACACTCCTCATGTCATCGGTCGCCCCCGGCGTGGAACGAAGGCCACGGGGTCCCGGCTCCGCCTCCACTCCACCACGCCGGCCAAGAGGTCCGGCGCGAGGCCCCTCGACGTGAACAACCCCACAGAGCCCACGCACGCGACGAGGAGAGCTGCCAGGTGATTCCGCATCCTCATGCAGGGGCTTGCGGGCCCCCCTGACCCGCAGCGCCCAGACTGCGCGCCAAGAAGGTGGTGGCGCCAGCACCTCAAGAACCAGCACCACAGGCGTAGGGGGTGCCTGCGATCATGAGCATGGCTGGGTGTCGCACCCTAGCTCCTGAGCTACGACGCCTCGTCTGGCCCGGCAAGTTCAAGCCGGACCTGCCTCCGCGCTACAACGGCACCACCGACCCCACGGAGTTCCTCCAACTCTACGAGCTGGGCATCGAGGCGTCTAACGGCACCGAGCAGGTCATGGCGAACTGGTTCCCCATGGCTTTGAAAGACGGTGCACGCTCCTGGCTCCTGAACCTCCCCGTGGGATCAATCTCTTCCTGGGAAGAGCTTCGTGAGCGTTTCGTCGCCAACTTCCAAGGCACCCGCGACCGAGCCCCGGCAGCTGCTGATCTACGCCGCGTGAGGCAGCAGGCTGGAGAAACCCTGCAAAAGTACATCCAACGCTTCAACACCATGCGCCTCTGGATCCCCAGGGTCTCAGACGAGGCCATCATCTCCGTGTTCTCCGATGGCGTCCGCGACATCAGGATGAGGGAAGAGCTCACCATTCACGAGGACCTATGCACAACCCTCGAGATGTTCAAGCTCGCGACAAAGTGCGCTAGGGCGGAGGAAGGCCGCCTCTCCCTCCAGGAGCTGCCTGAGGCGGAGGCGGACGACAAGAAGACCAAGGCCAAGGAATCAAAGCGTAAGGGACCCGCCGTGCTGGCTGCGGAGCCAGAAGTGAAGCGTGGCTGCGACTACGATGACCTCCCCAGAGATAACCGACCATACTGCGTCTTCCACAACGTCCAGAGCCACAACACTAACGACTGCCAGGAGCTCAGGGCGATGCGCGCCGGGCGTGTCGGGCAGCGCCCTGAGCGTGACAACCGTGGCTACGGCCGTGGAGGGGGCCGAGGAGGAGGACGCTGGGATGGCAGGAACTCGCGCCAAGGGTGGCGTGAGCAGCCTCGTGAAGACCACTGGCAGGAGCAGCCTCGTGACGCCCCCTGGCGCGACCAGCCACATGAGGGTCGCCCTCAGGGCAATGGAGGCCTGCCTCCGCTGCCACCACTGCCAAGGAGGAACGACGACGACCGCCAGGGAGACGGGGCAGGGGGCTTCCAGGAGCCACGTGCAGTTGCATGCATCTTGGGAGGAGCCCATGCCCCGACTTCCCATCACGTCTTCAAGCAGTTTGCCCGTGAGGTGAACGCGGCGCTTCCCAGGCCCAACGCCGCGTGCAACCTCAGGTGGACCAAGCAAGTCATCGCATTCGACCCCAAGGACCAACTCAAGTGCACGGCGGCCCCAGGCGCCCTCCCGATGCTCTGCACCCCGACCATCAGCAACGTCCTCGTGACCAAGACCCTCATCAACGGCGGAGCATGACTCAACGTCCTCTCCGTCCAGACCTTCGAGACACTCCAGGTTCCCTGCGATCAGCTTCACCCGACCAAGCCATTCTACGGGGTCATGGATGGCTCCACACTCCCGATGGGGCAGGTCCGCCTCCCCGTCACCTTTGGCGACCGCGAGAACTACCACACAGAGCTCATCGACTTCAACGTCGCCAACATCCACCTCCCGTACAACGCCATCTTAGGGTATCCTGCCCTCGCCAAGTTCATGGCGGCGACCCATCACGGCTACAACGTCCTCAAGATGCCCGGGAGCGGCGGAGTCATCACGATCGGCTCCGACGAGAAGGAAGCGGTGCATTCCCTGGAGCGCGCCTACCAGACCGCGGCGGTCGAATGCTTCAATGAGGATGGGGCCGTCCTCGCCCTGTAGGCCGCCCCAAGAAGAAGAAGAACCTACCCGTCAATGGACCTCAGGGCGCAGGGGCTCCCGACGGCCCGGCCTCAGGACTTGCGCTTGCTGACGAGGCGCCCTCCACCCTCGCATAGGGAGGCGCGCTCGACGCCCCTCTCGTGACGGGCTCGGGGGCTCTCCTCTGGAGTGTCTCTGGGCTGACCGGCGTCTCGAGGGAGGTGTTCGAGCACCACCTGCAACCGTGTCTTGACGCGCGTTTTTGTGAGCCCAGCGTGAGCCGTTCAGCGCTGGGGGCTCAGGACTTCATCAACCAAGTTACTGAGGAACTTCAGTATGCAAGACCCATCCGCGGTGGGCGTAACCGCACAACCCCAAGTTCACTTGCTCGCAGCCCGAGCGACTGTTTCCGCGTTTGCATCGACATCGTGGGTCTCAACCGAGCCGCCTCTCAGGAGCCCTTCTGGCCGACGGCGGTCGGCCGAAGGAGGGCCCTCCCCTGCAGCTATGTCCGCACACTCTTCGGCTTCCGCAACGCAGCTCCCACGTTCCAGCATCTCGCGCAGCAGGCCTTGGGGGCTCGGGAGGCTCAGTGGCAGGCGGTCCGGACGGAGCGAGGATCGGACCCGCGCGAGCACTGAGAGCCTCCAAAGCCCCTGGCCCCCAGGAGCCCGACAATTCTCAGGAGCGACCCGCGTGGCTCCTGTCTTCAGCTACCCCAACTCTCCTTCGACAAGTATCAGGTGACGCTTCAGGTATCCAATCGAGGGTGCCCCTCGGGCTGCATCATCCTCGGACTGTTGGGGGCTGTTCTCCCGCAGTTGTCTCCCTTTTTGTAGGATCAATGCTAGTTGTTTCTTTCCATTCGCATTATCTACATGCTTGGTGTTCTCACCGCCACTAAAGTCATGAGCCCTTGTGAGCCCACTCGCGACCGCCCCATGATTAAGGACTGGCACGACGTCTGTGCTTGGGTCCGTCCCTGCAGCGTCGATAAACCCAAGGGCTGAGCTTTGTCTCGCGAGCCATTCCCGTGACGTCACCTCCCATGGTCCCTGGTGCCTTGTTCTCGCATGGGCTAATCGTGGATGGGTAAGTAGGGGCCCGTGGCAGGTGCCTCGCTCATGTGGGAACCACGCGCCGATTGTTTTTCTTTTGGATTATTGCATGAGAAGACTGGGCACGACGTCTATGCTCGGGTCCGTCCCTGCAGCGTCGACAAATCCAGTGGCCGAGCTCTGTCTCGCGAGCCATTCCCATGACGTCACCTCCTGGGGTCGCTGGTGCTGCGACCTTCTAATGCGATACCCTCTAGGGATGCACTCAGCGCAGGTCGACACAACACCTCTCTTTTCACATTTTGCAGGAGAAGACTCACGCGCAACCTGCCTCAGGGTAGGGTCTCATGAGTGATGCGTAAGCTCACGAGAATTTCCTCAGAGTCATTCAACTCGTCCTGAGGAAGGCCCATATACACCTTGGCTGTCCTACCGTGCAAGCCACATGTCAGGACGGGGCTGTACACGTCCCGGAGTCTCTCCCGGTGGGAGGCTCCCTCCCACGGTCCAGTGGAAGTACCAAGCTTCGCGCTGGCTGATCCAACCAAGGAGTGGTTATGCCCACGAACAAGTGGAAGCACCAAGCTCCACGCTGGCCGCTACGATCGAGGCGCGGTTATGCCCACACTCCGCGCAAGTGTGGTAGCTCTATGCTCCCCGCTATTTATAAACAACTGAGGGTGGCCCCCAGTGGTCGCACCAACCTCAGGGAGCTTTTCAGCTCACGACGCTCACAACTTCTCCTTGAATGGGTGTCGCGAGGGGGGCTAGGCACGGGGGCTATGCTCAGGTCATGCCTGGCAGACGCCACCCTACCAGGTGCCCAGACACCTAGCCTTCTCGTGCCCCCATCCCAGGCGAAGGCTCGTGGGCAAGGTATGGTGCTCGTTCTCCTTCATGAGAGCCGTTTGAACATCAAGGGGACCCCTGGGCTCGCGACCTAGGGGCCTAACCAGCCATGTAGCCCCTCATCCCTTGAGACTAGTTATGACGATAACCCCGGTCATTCGGAGGGCTCAATGGCGATCGAGGTATGCACGGGGTTGGGCCCTGCCAACACAGAATGAAAACAGGATTGCTTGAACGTCAAGGGGGACCCTTGGGCATCGCGACCCAAGGGCCTCATTAGCCACGTAGCTCCTCATCCCTTGAGTCTAGTTACTACGGTAACCCCGGTCACCCGAAGGGCTCAATGGCGGTCGAGGTATGCGCGGGGTTGGGCCCTGCCGACGCAGAGCACCTAAGCAAACATGAAAGGAAGTATGCATGGAAATCATCTAGCTATTACAATAATGCCAAGTTTTTCAAATTCAAGCAAAGTTCTTACGCCTCCTCGAGGCACTCGCACTTCTCTCACTTAACAGGAACGGACCAGGCATCGTTGAGCGCAACATCACCGGTCTTCTCCTCTTCGGCTGCGATGGTAGCAGCCCGGAGAAACGTCTCCACCAGCCCCGTGACCTTTGTCCCCAGGGCCTCGGGAGCGACCATCGCTGCATCCTCATGAAGACACCTGGACGCAAAACCTTGCCTCAAGGGAAGGGTAACAGGAAATCAAGTACCACCACCACCCGACCACATGAATTGCTAAGATAAGTTTTCAACGCCGCACCTACTCGCGTACCTACACCACCATCTACTATAATCACGAATCCGCTGAGGCAAGAAGACCCTTCCCGATGGACCGGTGGGCGGCTGCCTGCACGCCAAGAGGGACCTCCTGAGCATCGCACCTCGGGGGCTCCTACCGGACCCTGGACCCCTCACCTCCTGGCCTTGACCATGACATCGTGACCTGGCATACCAGCGCAGGCTGAGGCTTGTCATGGGACTGGGTCTCGCAGGCATAGGGCTCTAAACTACCGCGGGGACAGAAGGAAGGGAAAGTCATGTTCTAAACAAGGGTCTCATGCAGGACATAAGTTTATAACGCCAAACAATAGCAAAAGTATTACAAGAATTTACATGCCCTTGTGGAGCCCTCCATGATGTCCCGCAGGAACTAAGCTAAGGAAGACGCTCCCGAGGAACGCGACTTGAACTCCTTCAACAACGACGACACCGGGAGGACACCGTTTCCCTCCGGCGATAGGGGCGGCGACTTGGCGGCTCATAGCTCTCATTGGAGCTCGAGGCCGTCTCAGGGGTAGCGTAACTACTACTAGGAGAGTCGGAGGCGTAGCCAATGGCGAGCGCCTCGCTGCCCTGACGGCATAGGGAATGGTCGCCGGTGAGCCCATTCCCTGCACCACACGGCAGCCGACGGCCGTCCGCCTCGAAGACTTTGAAGGTCATCGTGCCCGTCGTATCCAACACAAAATGAAGAATGTGCCTCCTGGCGGGGGCGCAGGCGCGACACACCACACCCCAACCCCAGGTCATGAAGACCTGGCCAGAAGAAATCACCTCCACGTCGGCATGCGAAGAAGGAAGGCGACACCCCTCGTGCCTCAGCTCCATCGTCACCCGGCCGCGAGCCGGGAGCACCTCCCTCAGGAACGGAGGAAGAAGGATCCATGACTGCGGAGGGGCCCCCGCCCACACGATGAACTCGCGGGCATCATCCTCAGAATGGGATGGCAGCAGGGTGCGAGGAGACGGCCGTCTCTCCGGGCGACTGATGGCGCCACCCATGTCGCCGCCCCCGCTTTGTCTGCCTGCCGTTGGAGCATACAAGGGAAGCGGAAACCCTGGCGGTGCCCGCGTGCAGCATGTGCGGGCGTCCGACGGTCTCAGGGACGCACTCGGAGAACTACGGCACCTCTTCTGCGGGGGGAGCCGCTCAGGCTCTACCATCAGGCTCTTCCCCTTCTCCGTGGTTGAGAACCTACGAATCAGCGTCATGGAAGCCCCTGGAGTAATGGAAGCAGCAGGGATCGGCCTACGGCAGTCAAGTGAGAAGCGTGGTGCCTCACCCCCTATTTATAGGCCAAGAAGATCAACTGGCGGCCACTCGCGCGCAACCATAATGGCCCCGCCACCCGCGCCAAGGAGTTGTCAAGTCGCACGATTGCCAAGACTGCGTGGGAAGCGGAGTCGCCCACGTCCCATCCAACCGTCACGCGCCAGCCTGGCCCGCAGCCTTTTTGGGGCCCGCGGCGCTTTGTCCTCGACTAAGGCTTCGCCCTGAAGCCAACTCCGCGCGCGCCTTGGTCCCGGGGGCTACTGTCGATGTCCTGGGAACCAGGGTACCCAGACTTGCCTGTCTGCAGGCTGCGACGCGCTCCTACAAGCGGCCTGGTACGGCCCAGCTTATCGACCAGCTGTCCAAGACCCTCGTGAGGGGGCTAAGCCTCGCGAGGAGAACGACGTCAAGACCTCCTCGGGAGCGACCTCAAGAAGGTGCTCCGGAGGGGCGGAGAATCCAAGGCCAAGCCTGCCTCAGGAGAAGGCAGTGATGTCAGCAGTGACGCACCGCGCCAGTGCGTGCCAGCGTCCGCCAACGGCGCAGTTGCCATTTCGGTGCAAAGGGGACAACGCAGCCGTTGGTTCCCAAGGAGCGGGGCAAAGGTTTCCCTTTTGGTGTAATGAGACCGAAGACCGCAAGGACGACAAGGAGGATGTCATCGTCGAGCCCACCACCGTGTCACCGCCTGATCCTTTTGCAGGCGAAGACCACTTTTGTCAGGATAGGAACGTCCTTGTGTTCCCTCTCAAAAATGGCCATTGTGGGATCCCTTCCCGCCTAAACATTTTGGGGGAAGAGGACCCTGGCCGCCTATATAAGTAGCTAGGATCCCCACTGTGAAGGAGGGACCGACTCATACACTCAGCCACCACTCAAGGAGCAAGAACACTTGCCTCCCGACCCTCCTGAGCTCAGGAACAATTGTACTAGCTCATATCCCAGCTCGCCCGAGGCTAATCCACCAAAGCAGGAAGTAGGGTCTTACACCACGCAGTGGCCCGAACCTGGGTAAACTCTTGTGTGTTCTGTTTGTTGTGTGCTTGAATCCCCCACCGAGACGAGAGTGAGACGCTAGGTAGACGTGAGTGGGAGAGATCTTCGTTCACGCCCCTATGTTTGAACTTCTTGGGTTTTGTGGAGCCCTAAATCC